>OX375869.1:58934011-59142903 GCA_947359475.1 Heligmosomoides polygyrus bakeri | reverse complement strand
GCTAGGTTTGAATTGTTGATATCCCTTTCTGCTATTGCAGGAGCTGCGGGAAAAGATGCTCTGGTTCAGAAATTGAGTTCGAGTTGTAAAACTAAGTAACCGTTCTAACGCTCAATTTTATATGATGCTTCTTCAGGAAAAGCTGAAAATATGACACACTATCGCAGTGAAACTGAGTTTCTATACACTTTCTAACACTTGATACACTTATTTTCTATACACTTTCTTAACACGTTTCTATACACTTTCTAACACTTGGTACACATATTTCTATACACTTTCTAACACTCAAACGCGCGTGAGTGCTGTTGCGTTAAGGAGTAAAGGGCTGCGCTTCCCCTGCTGTAGCAACATTCCATGCTCAATAGGAAATTTTGCCCACGCTGTAGATGATGAGGAGTACTTCAGTCACGATCAGTTTAGATCACTCGACCGCCCCACTGTGGATGGATGGATGCGGCGTATCCCACTTAGGTTAGATCACTCAAACGTGGCTGCGGGCATTATGTACGAATGGTCGCCGCGGACGCGGCGACTCGCGCGGCGAGCGCGGCAGAAGACGTCTCAATTGGGTGACTTCAGCGGTCGGTGATATCTTTACCTGCATCAAAACTCGCACATCAAGTGTTAGAAAGTGTATAGAAACTCAGTTTCACTGCGATAGTGTGTCATATTTTCAGCTTTTCCTGAAGAAGCATCATATAAAATTGAGCATTAGAACGCTACTTAGTTTTACAACTCGAACTCAATTTCTGAACCAGAGCATCTTTTCCCGCAGCTCCTGCAACAGCAGAAAGGGATATCAACAATTCAAACCTAGGCGTCTGCAGCAAGTCATGAGGCACAGCTCCCACGACCGCAGGTGAGCTCATCGCGCACGCGACAGTCGTCGTCGCGGGCGCGGCGACCATTCGTACATAAAGACCGCCCCTCCTCAAACGTCGGCGACCGCTAACTCAATTATATAGTGGTAGACAGATAGATATTTGGAGCATAGTCGAAAGGGTTGCTAAGTGAACGAGGCACTCAAATGTCAGATATCTTCGCACCTCTATTGGAGCAGCATCGGCAAATATGGACACAACCCTTTTAAAGAGAGCGTGCGGGCGCTTCAGGCCAAGCATGGAGGCGGTGACTGCGGCTGACGGAGGATATATTGAGAAAGTTTACCTTTCTCCTTCTGTTTGTGTGTAGAAGGTTTTCTATTTCATTTGTATTTTAATAAATTTGTTTGAAAAGAGAAAGTTTAGGTTGTCCGGATTTAAATGCCGCATCCTGTAATCTATCCATATTTGACTAACTTTCTCTTCGCTCTCGTCCAGCATATGTCTGCGAAACACACTATAAGCGATGCCCTTGAGATGCTAAGCGTTGATGTGTTATTTTGAAAGTTTTGGGTTCCTGTCTGACTCAGGTCAGAGCTTTGGGAGGCCTGGTTCACTGGGCGATAAAAGTCGCGAGCCATGTAGAAAATCAACGTCGTCTTCTCTGTCGTCGCCTATTTCCTCGCCATCGTCGATCAGTCTCCAGGCCTGACTGTTGTACCCACATCTGATCTTTGCCTGCTTAACATGCTCCACGTTGTATTGTTCGCTGATAATAAACCAAATGGGACTGCGTGGCTAAAGTAGAGGAACGGAAGCGAACTTCCACTGGGGGATAATGTTTACTGCATTACGTGGGCGGCCCATCTAAATCACCAACGACTTCTTCCCGTTCGTCGCGTTCGGTGAGCTCTGAGACTGCGCATTGTACACCAAAATCGGCTGAAGTTTTACAACGGACGTCGGATTTGTAATCAGCGCTCTAAATAACCCCCACCCATCCCTACATGATTTTGGATGAAGTTTAGAATAAAAAAGGAAAGGACATCTGGTGAATGTTCACACATAATAGCTTAGCTCTCCTCAGAACGTCCTCAGATTGCCGGTCATGTGCGATATCACAGTAGCAAGAAAGAACGCTTCAGTTACCGTTTACGTAAATACATACGTGAGTTGATGATGTGAAAAAATGTCGTGCACAATCCTGCAGTCACCAGAATGACATACAGTCTTGCAATGCATGCAGGAATTGGTGGCAATCTGAATGCGCATTGGACCCATACAATGACTTATCATGAGCCAGTCAATAGACGAGCGTTCTACCGTCTAATGTCTTTCAATGAGTGTTTGATATCAATTAGAAGGCTCTGGAGCCATATCTGTTTTTCCCTGGCCTGAGGGCGATCCGATTCTAGCTTCGCGGTGCCACGAGATACATACACACATGGCTGTCTCCGGCCGTGCCAAAACTGCACTCGGCTTCGATAAGGTGCCTTACCAGTCAGGATTTCAACATCCCATGTAGAACACATGCTGTTTGAGTGGAAGAAGGACAAACTGCTCTATCAGCTATAGTATCAGTTCAACATGATCCGACTCTCTGTCGGTGAACATGACTGCAAGAACTTCGCTACGAGAATAAGGATGTAAAAAGGACTGAGCTGTTGGTACGCTGCGCGTCACATCTGCTGAGCATCTGACCAGCTTCTCCCTTTGACAAATGTCTTTTGCCAAATATGTAGCAGCTCTGCAAAATGCAGAGTGCTTGCGCATATGGACGCACATCGCTAGGTGAGAAATGGTAATGATTGGTTCCGTGCTCAACTATGGCTGCAGGCATTGCTTTTTGTTCCTAGGGTTAGCTTCAATACGCTCGCATAAGACGGAAACAACAACAGAACAATAACTACTGAGACATCGATGTAATTTCGAAGCCAAGCAAATTTCAATCCACATGATGCTCGTCGTCCGAAGAGATCTGCCTGCAGAGCACTGGCTTTCATGGAAAAGTTGTTAAGACCAACACAAGCACTCAGTTTTTGAGGGCATCCTCTGAGCATAGTTGCTTCTGTTCGCAGACAAATCCAATCAGTTACAGTGACGCAAAGTGAAGGTCGCACATTAAAGACTGCTTCCGTCGGTCAAACGAAAAGGGGTCTTTATGTGCCACTTTGTACTTATGGGCGCGTGTAGCGCAGTCGGGGTAGGCACCGCCTGTCGCGTGCACCCGATACCAGGTTCCTGGTTCGGATTTCCCGCCCAGGCCAACCAAGCCTTCCATCCCTCTGGAATCGGTGAATTGGTACAAGACGTGTCTGATAAGGATAAAGTGCTGACTTGTTCATCGACTCATTGTATGGCCAAATACATACGCATTCATATCGCCTCCACGACATCCCGTAGAAGAGGAATGCGCTGGCGCATCCCAAAAGGGATTGAGTAACGCCGTCCTTTATCCTTATCCCTGTACTCATAGCGAAACTGCTAGCGAACTTTCCATGGTTCGGTGCTTCAAAGTTTATTGCAGAGATTTCGCGCAGTCGGAAAAGGCGTGCACCCGTTCTTATTCTCCATTTATTTAATTATATGCTTATTTATCTTCACCAAAAGATTTATCATTTCAAGCAAAAAAGCGTAGTTTGGAATGTTCACTTCAGTGTATTCATTACAGAGATCCTTGGTTGCAAAGAAAAAGTCTGACATATCCTGCAAAAATTCAGCAGAAGTAGAATCCGGAGGGTTAACTGTAACGCGCCGCTAAACTGCTTTTACCGCTTGATGGAAGAGCTTAAGCTACTAGGAGGCCAAATTGGTCCGCGCTTCTTTGCCTTTTTCCTCGACGGATGGATTAACCAACCTTAAAGGTGTTTCTTTTTCCCTATTCGAATTTTCGTTATATTGTTTGACCCTTTTAACAGTAACAATAATATTGGGATATCACGAATATTTGTGGTATTCACTGTATACAGAGTGCTCTCCTTAAGAAGTCTTTGAAGTTTAATTATTGACGCTGCTCTAACTCAGTTTCTTAACGATGGAGGGGCTTACAACTGGAGCAGAGGGCACAAGCTCCTCATTTGCTCTTTACGTGATCGCGTATATGTCAGAGCCCAAAAGCGTAGACAATAGTGGATCAGTGACCTTCATAGGGGACGGGTGGGGGGTTGTGCTAATGCCCAGAAGTCTGAGGGGCGCTGTGGGACTCCTCATCTACAAGTCGAATGCGATTTTTTGTACGCGGCGCTGGGCCAGCGCAATGGAGTCTGTGTGTCAGGGTCAGGGATGGTCCCATCGCCGAAGAGCCACCCCGCCCCGTCTCCTCGTGGTGTCCTTCGTCACCTTCACAGTCCTCTTCCAACGGCTATTGATCGTCCCGTCCGAAGAGATCGGGGTCAGTACCACTTGGCCTTGCCGTTCACTCTGCTCGTCGCCCATGCGCGTGTTCGCTCTGGTCTGCTTGCTATTCATCAAAGGTAAACATTTCTCGAAGGTTTTGCCAGCGATCAGCCACCCAATGCGGGCACGAAGCCCGCACGTCATTGATGGCGCATGTTGAAGCAGTTTCAGTAGAACCTCTCCGAATATACAGTGTTGCAAAGATCGTTTCTCAATGTGCGAGGTAGACGCGTTGTTTCAACAGCCTCGTCCAAAGCGGGTGGCAAGGTTTTTCGTTCCCGCGCTAGGATTCACTCCACTGCAGAGGCACTGGGCGATCTGTCTTCCAATAAGGCTTCCAGCTTCAAATGCGACATCGACGACGTCGTACTCATGACCTGCTTTTTTGTTTATAAAATGGAGCTACAGAGTAACATTCAAACTCTCCGTAATTACACGAGCGGTCGTAGCACTAGCACTCCCAGTCCTCATCTTTCCAAATGGTTTCACTTCACTTATGTCGCGAGTTTGATAGCTGAGCTGTCTCGAAACACAAGGCACCTATTTTCAATGTGCGCATGGAGAGAGCTATTCAGCTCACGGCACATGTGACCAAATAAGCAATTTGAAGCATACGGAACCCATCTCAAAGAAGTCTATGGAAGCCAGATCTAGCGGTTTTTTCTTCGACGACTGCTGCTCTTGGCTAACTCGCACAGAGCGTCTCTGAAATTCCCTTTAATATAAATCTAGTGGTGACTGAGCCAAGTTAACGCAGTGGATTGTTCCGTTCTGTCGTGAGAGTCGGGTAAGAACGATCGCCACTACCTGTCGAGGCGAACGGCTTAGACCATCCCTAGCACACACTTCATGAGGAGCTTTATGAAGGCGAATGATTTGGCCACTGAATTCCCTTCCTGAGCGTCACTGCTGATCACCGAACTGGATACTCCCTTATGAACGTGACCCATCATTGTTGTACAACAAAATTCCATTGCCGCTTCTCTCATGGTTAGTCTCTTAAACGCGACCTCCGTTTCACGGACAGCTCCATAGCTTCTTAGGCACTGCTCTTGTGGATTTTTTGGCGAATCGTTTCAAGATTTCGTTTACTCCTTCTTAGTGCCTACCCTTTTCGTTCCCCTTCCCTCAGGATGTTAGTGCTGAACGCTGTAGGAATGGACATCTTTATTTTTCATCCCTACGCATTCATAGTGCCATGGTTTTGAAGGCAAATCTTGTTATTTATTTACGGCCTAGAAGATCTAATATACGCACGTCTGCAAACCTGCACTTCACTGCAGTGTATAAAGCTATTAGGTTGTAACGAAATAAATTTCACTGAACCACCGTAAATTTAAACAGTTAATATCTCGGCTTGTAGGCAAGTTTATTAATCGTGATAAAAACCTTCTGATTCTACACATCTTTGCCAACGTGACACAAGCTTTTTTATCCCAGTAGCATAAAAATCAGAAGTTCTGGAATTGACGAAATCTTCGAAGGCACTTTCGGCATCCTGTTGGTATTTGAATATTTTCCCTACCAAGAAGTCGCCAAGATGCTTGAAGAAATGGTAGTCTGTTGGGGAGAGGTCAGGAGAAAACGAAGGATGTGGTAGAGTTTCAATGCTCAGCTCATTCAATTTCTGCAACGTCATTCGTGCTACATGGGGGCGAGCATTGTCGTGCAGAAGGAGAACTCGCCTTCGGTTTACCAAGGCCGGCCGGATATCCTTCAACTTTTTCATCATTTCTTCAAATTCAACGCAGTACTTCTCTGCCGTGATGGATTCACCGGGAGGGAGGAAGCTGTGGTGAATAATTCCCAGCGAACACCACCATACTGTCACCATTACTTTCTTTTGGTGCAATTCCGGCTTCGCAAAAACCTCGGGGCTCTCATCGCTGTCCACCCACTCTGCCGATCGTCGCCTGTTGTCGTACGTTATCCATTTCTCGTCACAGGTTACGATGCGATCAAGGAATGGGTCCGTTTCGTTCCGTAGAAGCAATGCGGAGGAGATCTCATATCGTCGGTTTCGTTGCTCCTCAGACAGCTCGTGAGGCGATCGTATTTAAAGATACAAAACGGGAGCGACAGCGGTCGCGCGCGGCGGCGCCTGGCGCGTTGCCAGCTCTGTTGGCCTACCGCAATTCTCGCATTGGATCACGTCAGTATGCTTCCTACTGGCATCTGGATTGTAGGAACGCATGAAAGGCAGGCGATCCACTTTAAAACAGAACAAGCCGTTAGTGATATGACATAGCTGAGCGAAATGTCACACATCAAGGAAGTTAAACATTGTTTGTGCCCATTTATTCGCTTCACTTCTTAAGGAACGTTGAACTCGAGATTATCGTGAAACTTATGTCCAAGATATACAGTGCATGGCCTAGAGTGGCATGCTATTAAGGCTAGTTATGTATATTTAACAGAACATTCAATTGAGGAAGATATGACATCAACACTGGATACTGTTATGGCTTCACAAAACAGGAATGCTGGTTTTGTTTTCTTCTCCAACGATCAACGGCGAAGAAGCAAACCCAATGTGCTGGGTCGTGGCGCTCCTCCGCTCTCGAATCTGCTTAAGGTCATGTTGAAATCTGCAAAGTTACAACTCTCTACTCCATTACTGCGTTTAACTTCATGCGAAATTTGTAGTTATTAATGATTTGTGAAGCTACCTGTCGCCTTCCTCGCTCGCCTCAGAGTTCTGTGCCAGTACCCCATTGGCGAAGGTCGCTCACAGAACCTTGTATCACATTTAAGGTCCATTCTTCGTAGGGAAACGCCTTCGATTCGTTGAACCCCATTGATCCTTGGTATCCCGAGAGGGGTGTGGATGATCTAACTTACCCTTTTTAAGCCTCCTTTCCGGTGTACAGCAGGCACCAGCCCGCTTAGTACCGTAATTTCTTAAGTTTCATAGCCCCAAATCCGTTTACGTTCCCTTCCCCTCCTCCTTTCCGCCTCGCTCGAAGCCTTTCCTTCCTGGGCAAGCGCATGGAATGCACGAGAGTTCAAAGAAGCAGTACAGGTGCCGTCACTGGCCTTTTCCTTTTCCCAACGCACCAGGCGCCGCCGCGCGCGACCGCTGTCGCTCCCGTTTTGTATCATTAAATACGATCCTCGTGAGGCACCCATCCTTCCAGCTTTTTGGTCTTTCCAACTTCCTTCAGATGCCGGGCAGCTGTGTTGTGACTGACGCCAAGAACCTTTGCTATCTCCCTGGTACCTTTGTGTGGATCCTCTTCTACCACATCTCTCAGCTTGTCTTCATCAACATCACTATGCCTCCCACGACCTTCATGTTCTTCCAAGCTCTCATCTCCATTCCGGAACTTCTGATACCAACGATACGCCGTCCGAATTGTGGAACATCCTTGACCGAATGCGGCGTTGATCTTCTCGTCCGCCTCCTTAGCTGTAGTGCCCAGCTTGAATTCATACAAGTAAATGCCCCGGATTACCCTTTTGTCCATCTGCAAAAAAGTCAATAAAACTCTAAAGTTTTCCCACTTTTACATAGAAAATTTGGTAATCACCGGTAGAGCAAAGTTTGCGCTTCTAAACGATATGCCACATGTTATGGTTTGTTCTTGATCAAACGCGTAAAGACGCGCCAAAAAATGGCGCGAGCCAGTGCCATTTAATTCGTTACAACCTAATAGATGTGTTGCTTGCACTCCAACGGCTCCTCAAGGGAACCAAAGCGCTAGAGCCCCTCACTCACGTTGATGTGAGTTCACGACTTCGTCAACGTATAATGTGTACGTATAACTTATACATGTTTGATTCCGCAAATGCTTCACTAGCGACAGCCTTCTTGAGCAGTAATCCGATGTGGTGTGTCCATCCTGCCATCAGACGTCAACAACCCACTCTCGCTGTGGTGAATTAGAGCAAGCCTGTCCACTGAAGTTCCCGGCGAGCATTCCTCTCTACACATGTCTTCAGCATCGTTAACCTACTTTTCCTGCGTGACGAGCGGTCATCTTTCGCTGCGGCTTGATTGATGGACCCGACTCGCGTTCTCCGTCGACGGTGTTCACCTATTCACCACACACCTGGCATATTAGGATGCAAAGAGATTTTCGCCAGTTCTTGTGCCGCACCCCATTTGAATGGGTCCGCACCAGGAAATTCGAAATTTCGTAAATCATAAATCGTAGTTACGAAAAAACCGTCGTACATCGTAAATCGTAAACTGTAAATCGTAAGAGTCACCTGAACTAACTAACTGAACTACAGTACAACAAAATTTCCTGAAGCTTTTTCTGCTAATTTTAATCAGATGAGATTCAATATTTATTTAACTGTTTCAGCTTAAGCTGAACAGTTTCGTTTCCAAACTATTTCTTTTTTCACGGCTTCTTTCAAGTAAAACATCTTTCAAATCAAACTACTAAACACGTTTCAGGAAGGTCAAGGAACTGTAAATTCAAAACTATACTTAAGCCTATGCATGGAATTCCAACAAAAAGCTTGTATTGTTTGAATATTCATTAAACTCCTAACTTACTACCATTTTTTAGCTTGCGTATTAGTCTTGGAATTAGCAGAAACAACTGAGAAAAATTCGCTGTCAGAAATAAAAATTAAGAAATCGTTTCACCACTGACCAATGTGCCGGTTTCCTGCTCAAGCCTGCACTTGTAAAATTTCGAGAACTTTATAATATTGCTCCACTATTTAATAACTCCCTGTGCTCGCTCGGGCTACCCTTCGCCAGCTCCGTTTCCTCTCCGAGAACCTGCAGCATCGTAAGCGGATTAGACAGGGCGAATGCGATAAACTCAATCACGGATCTACCTGCCAGATCGCAAAACTAGTGAGCATTTGGAGTGGCGTTAACTGTCACCAACAAGGGCAGTCACACGAAAGTTGGAGCAAGCTGAGGAAGATGAATGAGAAATATTATATTCACCCGTCTTTGCGGTGCAAATTTAATTTCAACTGTTTTTTGCGTTAGGTTGTAAGAAAAATATTTCGACACTTGTGAAATTGTTTTCAAATTTATTTCTCTCGTTGAATACATAAAACAACTAAGGAGCATATGCACCATTATCGTCTACAACATATTGTCATTTGTAAGGTAATTTGAAGATCCCGCTTCTGTGGAATTCCTGGGGTTTTGTCGAAAAAGGTCGGCGAGGCACTTTTCAAGTTGCTCCCTGGCGTCAAACTCTTTCTCCTTCAAATAGTTCGACAGCGAAACAAACAGGTGGTAATCCGTTGGAGCAATGTCCCGTGAATACGGTGGGTGACCCAGAATACTTACTTATTTTGATACTTTGATGGTACTTTCGTCGGCTGGAGTTCTTCTCAGCGAGGACCACAACTCCGGACCGAGACAGAGACAGACTCCGCTCTCTGAAAGATCTTGAGAATGAGTCTGCCCATCGCATTGGCGGTCGTCCCTGTGGTCTCTTATGGTCTCTTGGGAGCCATTCTATGACACGGAGACGTCCTTTCGTCGAAGCATGTGTGGCCCAGCGATATTTGGACTTCTTCATGTTCTCCAGCGGGTTGTACTGCTAATTGCGACTTCTCCCGTAGCTCCGAGCTTCGTGGGCCTTCTTTCCATTGCTGACGAAGGCTTTTCCTCAGAAGACATCTCTCCAGTGCACGATGCGTAGTTTGCATCGCTCTGGCGATTGTCTTGTTGTCGGGCCAGGTTTCCGTCACGTAACACATCGCAGGCGGTACAGAGGCGTTGAATATCTGGCCCAGAATATGCCATCCGAAACACTGGAGTTTTTTCTGAAAATGAGTCTCCTTCGCAACGTCTGGACGCGCATTGTCGCGAAGAAAGAAGATCTTTTCTTGTCTCCCACGAAGAGCTGCTTCAACGCGATCCAACTGGTTGCAGTAGACATCGCTAGTGGCAGCAACTCCCAGTGAATGACTCCTTTGCGATTCCACCGGACACCGAGCATTACCTTTTTTGGGCGAAGTCCCGATCTAGGCGTGGGAATTCCTGCTTCGCCGTGACTGAACCACTGACGCTTTCGCGTGTGGTTAACGTAGACCGCCCACTTTTCGCCGCCAGCGGCTAGGTTCTCGAGCCAAGAGAAATTCCGCCGTAGGTTCAGCAAGTTCATGCACGTATCCTGGCGCACCTGTAACTGTTGGCCGCTAAGTTCATGCGGTATCTGTTATATATGTTTTCCCACGGTCACGCAGGTGTTGAACTTTGGTGGTGTGACTGCCCTCGAGTTCCTCTGCCAGTTCTCGTTTGCAACGCCGGGGATCCTGAACCCGCTCCAGGAACCGCTTCTCATTCACTACAACCGGCGTTCCAGACCGTGGTTGCTACTCCAAGCAAAAGTCCCCATCCTTGAACTTCCGTAACCACACTTTCGCTGGAGGCAGTGGTAGTACCCATCGTTCCACATACGTAATCCACCGCGACTCTTGCACTGCTTTGCTTTTTGAACTCGTAAAGCAGATGCAGTCGAACTTGCAGTCGAGTACGATTTTCTGTGCCATAGTCGTAACGGAATAGAATGTAGGTCATAGGTCAGCCTCTGCGTTATTGGGGGAAAGTTCCAGTTTCAAAAATTTGGCAGAACGCCAAAGTTCGCGGCTGGAATCCTTCTTTACAACCTGGTATAATGTCGCGGTGCGTCGCATTTCTCTACCGTAAAGAGCAACATCTGGACCTGAAATTGCCGTCTATAAAATTCCGCACTTTCCGTAAGTTTTAGCAGCGTCTAAGGCGGGAAGCAGAGTGTTACGGCGCGCCGCCATGCCGCGATTAAACTGGCGGCTTTTGATAGCGACGGGATGCCGCAAGGGGATTGCTGTACGCAATGCTGCGTACTTTTAGCGGATGTTGTGAAAATGTGCGCAATTTTATTTATATTAGTTTTTGATGTGGTTTTCGATAGTGGTAGCGGTTTCTTACGTCTAAGTGAGGATAATGATAAAGTTTAGCGTTAATCAACCTCAGTTTAGGATGAGCCACGCATTCGAATTTCACGAGATATCGTGGAGACATTTAAATCTATACTTGGCCTGCACTCCTTAAGCCCCCGAATCGAGGTTAAGAATCGGCTCTTGCCCAGGCCAGTCAAGCCTTCCGCCCTGACTCGTCGTTCCGTTGTTCGCACACTTTTCTGACCTAGTTCATCAGCTTCTTACCTAACTACTACATGTACTACGGAAGACTGGGTCGTACAGCGCTGATTTCCTGCTCTAGCAACGAAAAGCTTAGAACATGTTGCCGCTCACGCTAGAGAACACGTACTTTAGGACGCCTTCGTTTCACTCAGAAAGAGAGCGAAGTGAAAAAGAGAATAAAAGAGAGAGGCCGGCGTTGATCCATCCCTTTGCGGGGTACGCCACACATTCTACTTCTTCGGGGGTCGTGGGGGCAGCTTGAATGCGTGTTTGCGTATACAACCACTTGCGGTGACCAGCCGACGTACATGTCAGCATTCTATCTTTCCCTGACGAGTCTGCTGCCTACTCGTTACTGATTCGCTGACCCCAGAGGCTTGTTGGGCCTAGTCAGGAACACCTAGCCAGGAATAAAATGTCTTAAGATCCCCACCCACTAGTGCGGCAACGCCGCTCGGCGCTGGGGCTGTCGCGGGCGCTGCTAAGCGGCATGACCCATCGAAGGGCTAGAGCGCAGACAGTCTCTGCTAGCGCCGCCGCCGCCGGCCACCCCAGCGCCACAGAGCTCGCTGTCGGCGTCGAGCGCGGGGGCGGGCAGCGGCAATAATGATGTGAATCATATCATTACAAGTGCTCCGACACGCCTAACGGCGTGTCTCGCACTTGCGCGCTTCGCGCGACTTTGAACCATCACTGACCTAAAGAAGGTAGCTTTTGTCAAACTTAAAATTCGCTAACATCTAGGACCTGCTGCGTACTTCATCGGCATCAAGCCGTTCACCACTTCGGTACCTTTCATCATAGACATTTTCTCCACACCATCCAGTAACATCATTGGTTTTTGCTGCGCAGTACTTCGGCCACTGTTGACATGTCTTCCGAATCCGGGCGCCAGCTTCCCCCTCACTCGTTTCTTCTTTCTAGATCTAATTGCTGGTCCGCCTTTACTGGTCTTCCCCCCCCCCCTCCCCACCTTCCTGGTCCCAACCCCTGGCCCACTTCCTTGTTTTCACTATTGACCCCCTACTGGTCTCTTCTTGCTGGCTTCCCCGCCCTGGTCCCTCCTTCAGGTTGTTCCTTTCCCTCCTGGACGCTCACCTGGTCCACTCTAAAGGCTCCTCACTTCGCTTCTCCACCACACCTTAGTGGTCCACCCATGCTCAAGCCAGACGTCAGTGACACGTATTCAGAATCAAACGCTCAGAAGCGCGCGCAGACGCCGCTGAGTCAAGCAGGAGAGGGCTGCGCTTCCTCTGCTGCAACATCCCATGTTAAACGGCAAACGTTGTCCGTGAGAGGTACGCAAAGGCGTATCTCGCGCGGGTAAAATTTTCCGTTCAACGTGGGATAATGCTGACTTCTGGATGCGGCCGCTCGTCGTACGACGACGGTGTCACCTCTTCTGACTCCAGATGCTTGTTGCGCGACAAAGGGGACCCGTATTCTGGATTCAGACACTCAAAAGCGCGCGTAGGTGTCGCTGCGTCAAGCAGGAGGAGGTTGTGCTTCCTCTGCTGCAGCAGTAAAGTTTTCCGTTCAACATGGGATAATGCTGAGTTCTGAATGCGGCCGGTCGTCGTACGACGACGATGTGGCCTTTGCTTCCTTTATTTTCGCTTCTTCTGACTCCAGACGGTTGTTGTGCAACGAAAGGGACCCGTCTTCTGGATTCATGCCCTCAGAAACGCGTGCAAACGCCGTTGTGTCAAGCAGGAGAAGGCTGCGCTTCCTCTGCTGCAGCAGCATCTCATGCTCAATTCTGAATGGGATCCCTCGTCGTAGGACGACGGTGTCTCCTCTTCTGACTCCAGAAGGTTGTGGTGCGATGAAGGGAACCCCTCTTCTGGATTCAGGCACTCAGAAACGCGCGCAAACGCCGTTTTGTCAAGCAGGAGGCGGCTACGCGTCCTTTGCTGTAACAACATCGCATGTTGAACGGCAAACATTGCCTGTGCGAGGTACGCAGAGGCGTACCTGGCGCGGGTAAAGTTTTCCGTTCAACATGGGATAATGCTGAGTTCTGCATGCGGCTAGTCGTCGTACGACGACGATGAGACCTCTGTGCTTCCTTTCTTTTCGATCTTCTGAATCCAGACGGTTGCGGTGCAACGAAGGGAGCCCTCCTTCTGGATTCAGGGACTCAGAAACGCGCGCAGACACCGTTGTGTCAATAAAGAGGAGGCTGTGCTTCCTCGGCTGGAGGAGCATCCCATGTTGAATTCTGGATGCGGCCGCTCGTCGTACGACGACGGTGTCACCTCTTTTGACTCCGTCTGCTTGTTGCGCGACGAAGGGGACCCGTATTCTGAATCCATATGCTCAGAAACGCGCGCAGACGCCGTTGTGCCAATAGAGAGGAGGCTGTGCTTCCTCGGCTGGAGGAGCATCCCATGTTGAATTCTGGATGCGGCCGCTCGTCGTACGACGACGGTGTCACCTCTTTTGACTCCGTATGCTTGTTGCGCGACGAAGGGGATCCGTATTCTGGATTCGAACGCTCAGAAGCGCGCGCAGATGTCGCTGCGTCAAGCAGGAGGAGGTTATGCTTCCTCTGCTGCAGCAGTAAAGTTCTCCGTTCAACATGGTATAATGCTGAGTTCTGAATGCGGCCGGTCGTCGTGCGACGACGATGTGGCCTTTGCTTCCTTTATTTTCGCTTCTTCTGACTCCAGACGGTTGTTGTGCAACGAAAGGGACCCGTCTTCTGAATTCAGGATTCGCTCACAAACGCGCGCAGACGCCGTTGTGTCAAGCAGGAGAAGGCTGCGCTTCCTCTGCTGCAGCAGCACCTCATGCTCAATTCTGAATGGGATCCCTCGTCGTAGGACGACGGTGTCTCCTCTTCTGACTCCAGAAGGTTGTGGTGCGATGAAGGGAACCCCTCTTCTGGATTCAGGCACTCAGAAACGCGCGCAAACGCCGCTGAGTCACGCAGGAGGAGGCTACTTGTCCTCTGCTATAACAACATCCCATGTTGAACGGCAAACATTGCCTGGGCGAGGTACGCAGAGGCGTACCTGGCGCGGGTAAAGTTTTCCGTTCAACATGGGATAATGCTGAGTTCTGCATGCGGCTAGTCGTCGTACGACGACGATGAGACCTCTGTGCTTCCTTTCTTTTCGATCTTCTGAATCCAGACGGTTGCGGTGCAACGAAGGGAGCCCTCCTTCTGGATTCAGGGACTCAGAAACGGGCGCAGACGCCGTTGTGTCAAGCAGGAGAAGGCTGCGCTTCCTCTGCTGCAGCAGCACCTCATGCTCAATTCTGAATGGGATCCCTCGTCGTAGGACGACGGTGTCTCCTCTTCTGACTCCAGAAGGTTGTGGTGCGATGAAGGGAACCCCTCTTCTGGATTCAGGCACTCAGAAACGCGCGCAAACGCCGTTTTGTCAAGCAGGAGGAGGCTACGCGTCCTCTGCTGCAACAACCTCCCATGTTGAACGGCAGACGTTGCCCGTGCGAGGTACGCGGAGGCGTCGCAAGGGGTTCCATGAGATTGGGCGTGCTTCCACGAGGCGTATCTCAGCCAGGTTCCCAACCCGAGTGAGATACGCCTCACCATCTACAGGGCAGGGAGTTAACTCAATTATATAGTGGTAGATTGCTGCCGCCTCTGATTTCGCGCCGGCAGAGACTGCCTGCGCTCCAGCCTTTCACGGCGGGGATCTAGAGTGACTCATCGACGGGCGGCGTGACTCATCGTTTTCGCCCCGACACTGGCCGCAAGTGTGTAGGGGCCTTTAGGGAACGTTTAGTGTACCCGCGACGCGCTATGCGATAGGCCCCCATATCGATCGCGAGCAGCGATGAATCGATATGGGGGCTTATACATCGTGTCGTGTGTCACGTGCACACTAACTAGGGAAGGGTTTCGACCTCCCATGGAACTTCAAGATGAGACCAGGATCATTGGAAAGAGCTCGGAATGCTCATTACGAATATTCATTCATTCATTCATTATTGCACCCATAGTGCGCCATTGAAAAAACACAGAAAAGATACACTAAAAACAGAGATCGACTTTACAACAACTAGCACCAACAAGTTGTTGAGAGCGTTTCGGACGAAACTATGAACTGCATTTGGATTAAACAAAATTATTTAAATATGGGTGTAATAATAATAATAATAATGTTTCGACTACTTCTGTGCCGAACGAGGTTGTTAGGTGGACCAGTATTTATTGAGCGGCCTAACGTTTCGACCCGTTCGTCGTCTTCGGAGGCCTAAAAGTCCTGAACAATCGAAATGAGTGTCCTTCGGTCACCGATGACTTTCTGCCGTTTATTTCGCATTGTGAGTTATAGAGCGACCGGTGGTGACAAGGATGTGGTTAAGAATGACACTGGTATACACAGTATACATAGTGTAGAATGAACAGTATAGTGAGTCTCAGTCACCATCTGTCGACTAACTGCGGCAGCGGCGTCGCTCCGCACAAGCGGTGGATCAGCGGGTGAGTTTATCGTTCATGGGTTCGGGATTTCTTGCTATGCCTCAAGACGATATCCGAAAGGCTAGAGTCGATGAGGCGTTTGGTCGGATAGATAGCAACATCCGAATCCTCAAGCCACTTTTAGGCCTCCGAAGACGACGAACGGGTCGAAACGTTAGGCCGCTCAATAAGTACTGGTCTACCTAACAACCTCGTTCGGCACAGAAGTAGTCGAAACATCTAAATAATGCCGAGGTTTTACGAAGAGAGAACTTGGAGAATAATAATAATATTAATAGAATATGGGTGTTAAAATTGCAAAATGAAATTCCTGAGCGAGTTATGGCCTGTTCATACTTCGCGACAAGAGCGAAAGCGACAAGAGCGACTGGAGCGACGGATGTAGTGTGGTGTACGTAAATAATTACGCATTTCACACTACATTCGTCGCGGACGGAGTGTGGAGTACGCAATTATTTACGTACACCACACTATGTCCGTCGCTCTTTCGCTTTTGTCGCTCTTGTTGCTCTTGTCGCGAAGTATGAACAGGCCCTAAACGCTCCCTAAGGCGCCTTTTAAGGCCGCCGCAGACTTCTACGGCGAGCAGCGGGCGGCGGACGGCGAAATCGATGAGTCACGCCGCTCAATGTCGGCTGCCGGTCGGCCAAGGGCAGAGCGCAGACAGTATCTCCCGGCGCCGCTTCTGCCCTATGATTTATTTATTTATTTATTTTATTACACAAGTTTCCTCGTGTATAGATGAACAAAAGCCACAGAAAACAACAAAAACCTTGCCAACATACCTTAGACCAATCTAAAAAAGAAGAAATCAGCAACAGCAACATAGAGCAACACAGAGGCAGAAGCAGAGGAAATAATCGAAAGACCTCAAAGGTATCAGGAACTTAAATATCGATCCAAGGTTTTTTAAAAAGTGTCGTAGCTAACAGGGACAGTGTGCTTTTTGCGGAACATCTCAAGAGAAGTAACAGTCCTAAGCGTGAAGAAAAATCGTCGACAATTCAACTTCGCTCTACCAGCATTATACTTAACAGCATCCCCACGAGTTTTCGATTTTCTCAACGACAGAAGATCACTGATCCTTAAGCTGCTCTTACCATGCAGTATCTTATGGAAAAGTAGGAGGTCGTTTTTTTGCCTTCTAGTTTCAAGTGAGGATAAGCCGAAGTTCAGGTTCCTAACCGCGCTAGACGGAATCTGATCGTATACAAATCCCAGTGCACGCACCATAAGCTTTCTTGTAAAACTATTCTGCACCCGTTCCAGCATAGTAATGATTCTTTTCTTGTGAGGGCTGAATATTGGAGTGCCGTATTCCAAGATGGGTCTGATGAAGGATTTATAGGCTTGGAGAAGCACAGCAGTGTTTCTTGTTGACAGAGCTCTAAATAAGTTGTAGGTGGCCCGGATGGCTTTTTTGATATAATTTCACAGTGTTTATCGAAGCTTAGATCATTGGTTACCGCGGACGGAGTGTGGAGTACGCAATTATTTACGTACACCACACTATGTCCGTCGCTCTTTCGCTTTTGTCGCTCTTGTTGCTCTTGTCGCGAAGTATGAACAGGCCCTAAACGCTCCCTAAAGGCCCATGCACACTTCTGCGACACCGCGGCGCGACAAGTGGGGCGACGGCTACCTCCGCGAAATCCGGCGGTCGCGGCGCGGTCGCGTTAGAGCATCGTTATAGGCAACGGGACCGACGTCCCCGTGCATGTCGCGCCGCCGGGAAAGATTTGAACCATTGCAGCCTGCGGCGCTCGGCGCGACATCGATAGCGATAGCCGCCGCGACAGCCGCAAAAGTGTGCATGCCCCCCTCTGCGGCACATCTCGCTGTGTCGCGTCGCGCCCGTCGCGGCCCTATCCTTCACCATGGCCGTGTCGCGCTGTCGCCGAAGTGTGCATGGGCCTTAAGGCGCCTTTTAAGGCCGCCGCAGACTTCTACGGCGAGCAGCGGGCGGCGGACGGCGAAATCGATGAGTCACGCCGCTCAATGTCGGCTGCCGGTCGGCCAAGGGCAGAGCGCAGACAGTATCTCCCGGCGCCGCTCCTGCCCTATGATTTATTTATTTATTTATTTTATTACACAAGTTTCCTCGTGTATAGATGAACAAAAGCCACAGAAAACAACAAAAACCTTGCCAACATACCTTAGACCAATCTAAAAAAGGAGAAATCAGCAACAGCAACATAGAGCAACACAGAGGCAGAAGCAGAGGAAATAATCGAAAGACCTCAAAGGTATCAGGAACTTAAATATCGATCCAAGGTTTTTTAAAAAGTGTCGTAGCTAACAGGGACAGTGTGCTTTTTGCGGAACATCTCAAGAGAAGTAACAGTCCTAAGCGTGAAGAAAAATCGTCGACAATTCAACTTCGCTCTACCAGCATTATACTTAACAGCATCCCCACGAGTTTTCGATTTTCTCAACGACAGAAGATCACTGATCCTTAAGCTGCTCTTACCATGCAGTATCTTATGGAAAAGTAGGAGGTCGTTTTTTTGCCTTCTAGTTTCAAGTGAGGATAAGCCGAAGTTCAGGTTCCTAACCGCGCTAGACGGAATCTGATCGTATACAAATCCCAGTGCACGCACCATAAGCTTTCTTGTAAAACTATTCTGCACCCGTTCCAGCATAGTAATGATTCTTTTCTTGTGAGGGCTGAATATTGGAGTGCCGTATTCCAAGATGGGTCTGATGAAGGATTTATAGGCTTGGAGAAGCACAGCAGTGTTTCTTGTTGACAGAGCTCTAAATAAGTTGTAGGTGGCCCGGATGGCTTTTTTGATATAATTTCACAGTGTTTATCGAAGCTTAGATCATTGGTTACCGCGGACGGAGTGTGGAGTACGCAATTATTTACGTACACCACACTATGTCCGTCGCTCTTTCGCTTTTGTCGCTCTTGTTGCTCTTGTCGCGAAGTATGAACAGGCCCTAAACGCTCCCTAAAGGCCCATGCACACTTCTGCGACACCGCGGCGCGACAAGTGGGGCGACGGCTACCTCCGCGAAATCCGGCGGTCGCGGCGCGGTCGCGTTAGAGCATCGTTATAGGCAACGGGACCGACGTCCCCGTGCATGTCGCGCCGCCGGGAAAGATTTGAACCATTGCAGCCTGCGGCGCTCGGCGCGACATCGATAGCGATAGCCGCCGCGACAGCCGCAAAAGTGTGCATGCCCCCCTCTGCGGCACATCTCGCTGTGTCGCGTCGCGCCCGTCGCGGCCCTATCCTTCACCATGGCCGTGTCGCGCTGTCGCCGAAGTGTGCATGGGCCTTAAGGCGCCTTTTAAGGCCGCCGCAGACTTCTACGGCGAGCAGCGGGCGGCGGACGGCGAAATCGATGAGTCACGCCGCTCAATGTCGGCTGCCGGTCGGCCAAGGGCAGAGCGCAGACAGTATCTCCCGGCGCCGCTCCTGCCCTATGATGAAGGATAGGGCAGTGGCAACACCGCAGAAGTCTGCGGGGGCCTTCACACCCCTGCCGCGGAGCGGCGCGCCACTTCTAGGCGAGGCACAATTGGCCGCGCCGCGCCGCGCTGCGCCCCCAATTTGACGATTGCAGTTAGGCCTATGTTAGGCCTATGTTTTTTTGTTTTATCGACCCGTCACCGATGTCGCCGACGCTGACGTCACCACCGACGTCGCCGACGTCGTCAACAGATTCTGTGGCGGCGTCGGGGACGTCGTTGACAGGAGAGTATCAAAAGCACATCACTGATTAATGTGGCCAAGTAGCAACAAGATTGTAAGCATTCAGACCATGCACAATCAAACAACTCTGAAATGCAAGGTTTCAGACGGGGCTATTTACACGTTACATAAATCTCGTTACCTGTGCTTTCATATGAGTCTCAAACGTCTTCAAATGTTTCACTAGCAGCAATGTTAGAACCATTCAAAGTGTACCTGCATTTTTTAGGATACCCTGTATTTTTCGCAAGGCATAGTGTGTTTTTAGCTTTTAAACTTTAAAAGAAGCACAAATCAATCGATACGGTCACTTTGTAAAGAGATTATAACAAGTATTCAAGCGAAACACTATCGATATATTGTAAAATGCAAAATAACAGACGAGTGCATGGCGCAGTCTATCCCGATCATACGTCAAAAATTCCTATCTTCTTGAGCTTTTATATGAGCCTTTATCTTTTCAGTACCATTTTTGTGACCAAAGTTATCACCATCCTAACAGTGATTACATTTCTTGAGACACCATGTATTATTAGAATAAGGCAGTATAAAAAAAGACTCACGCCATCTATTAGGTAGAGATACGTATATTTGTAGGTCTTTTTTCTGTTGAAACTCTGTTATCTGTCTCAATTTCGTTGTCTGTTGAAGAACACGCCAAAGAAACTTTTTACATATTTTTCTGCAAGCCTTAAAGAAAACATTTCACTTTTTGTTGGCATAGAACTGCTACATATTGAAGACCACAAGAATCCTGTGAAGCCCACATCTTACTAACCTGAAATGAGCGTTAAGTGTAAAAAAGGCACCATTTCTGCCGGCAAGACGGACGTTTTTACACTTTCGCCTTCGTAATTCGAGCTCCGCCGAGGATTTTGACAGTGCCGGGAACGAAGAACCCACCCACAAACAAAATACCCCCTCGGAGCGCATTTTCTCCCGCCCTTGGATGAGGTCGGCGACGGCCCGTCGCCGTGCACAGCACGGCGACCGACCCACGGACGACGTCGGCAACGCCCGTCGTCGACCCGTGTCACCGACGTCGACGACGCGTCTGTGGCGACCAGCATCGCCGACGTCGGCGGCGGAAGTATAACACCCCCTGCTGAGCTCCCGGCGACGCCGCCGGCGACGCTGTGTTGGGCGGGCTGCTACACAGTGCGTAGCAGCCCGCCCAACACAGCGTCTGCGACGTCGGTGACGCGTCGCCGAAGTATAACATAGGCCTTAGAAAGCGTCAGCGACGAGTGGCCACGAGCTTCTGCTTACCACGATCCGTGAGCCAAGGATGACGAAGGAGACATTGGATTCCATGAACTATTGGAGAACCAAACTAGAGAGGATTCGCCCGGCTAATCAGCGAATGCATCTTGCTAGTGTTAGTCGTAGGTTTTATGTGGGAGCGACGAACCCTTTATTAAGGCTGGGGTCGAAATCGTCTGCTCGACCTATGGTTGAGTGAGTGTGGTATTGAGTCGAATGCAAATGGCACTAAACGACCCTTTATTTTGCAACATGTTCGGGTCCAAAAGTGAAATTGCTGGAAGATACTCATTGTCAGAATTCTCTCTCATATGGCCATTCCGAGGTCAATGTGCGCTAGACATATCTTTAGTGTAGTAGGTGAGACTTCGGGAATGTCTACAGATCTCCACTTCCTTCCTAGGTTACGATATGTACAGGTGGCTAAGGTCATGGTCACTGATTTTGCCCAAACTCCAGCGTAGTACGAAAACGGATGTTAGATTTCGAAGTTTGGGGGAATCGGTGATAATGACATTAACAGCCTTGGCCACCCGAACCTACCGTAATTAATTTCAAAAACGGATGTCAGATTCGTGATCAGCACCCTAAATACCCCCCCCCCCCCAGCGAAGTTTGGTTGAAAAACTTTTTCTCGATCTCTTCTCTACCTCAGGAGTCCTGAAAGTACAGTAGTACCATCATTTTGGCCAGAACCACAAGGATCATCATCAGGCAATGGATCGCGAGTGGTCGAGGGATAAAACGGGATGACAGAAGAGCACCCGCTTCAATGAAGGAAAGATACGGATGATCTGATGTGACCAGCACTGGTTGAAAAATGACAGTCAACTGTGGAGCGGAAAACAGAATTCTGAAGTTCTGGGGTTATTTATAGCCACATGTCGAGCAGGTTCTTTGCATTGGAATCACTCATAGATCATCGATGACCTCTGGACGACCCAATCTTATGTGGTTCATGTAGTGAGCTGAAGGACTAGATAATTAGGACAATGTCGCCTTTATCAGGAATGCGTGCAGACAATTTGACGACGCCGCATAAAGAAAGACTAACTGGGCAAGAGCCGATTCCTAGCCTCGATTCGGGGGCTTCAGGGGGACAGGCCAATTGTAGATTAAAATAAAAAAATATTAGAATAAGATCTTCTTGTCTCCAAGATATCCTGTGAAAGTGGTATGCGTGACGCGTTCCAAACTGGGATTGATAACGCTGACCTTTACCATCATCCTTACTTGCACATAAGAAACCGCTACCGCTATCGAAAACCACATGAAAATCTAATAGAGTTAAAATTGTGCAATTTCGCATCACCCGCTGATAGTACGTAGCATTGCGTACAGTAATCCCTTTGCGGCATCTCGTCGTTATCAAAAGCCGCCAGTTTCATCACGGCATGGCGGCATGCCGCAGAACTCTGACTCCAGCCTAAAGACCCCGCACACTTCACGGCAGCGCCGCTCGCCGCTATGGTTAAGGATAGAGCAGGGACGCCGCCGGCGGCGAGCGGCGCGGGCAGAGACTGCCCGCACGCGGCCGCCGCTAAGCGGCATGAGTGACCGTTTTCGCCGTCCGCCGCTCACCGCAATTGTGCGAAGGCCTTAAAGGCCCCCGCAAACTTTTGCGGCGTTGCCGCTGCCCTATCCTTAACCATAGGGCAGGGACGCAGAGCTCGCCGTCGGCGGCGAACGCGCGGCCGCGAGCTCTTCCGCGAGCGGCGGGGGGCGCGCGGCGGAGGCGACGCCGCCGGAGCAGCAGCGGCGATAATGATGTGAGTCATTATTGCCGTCGCCGCTCCAGCGGCGCGGGCAGACTGTCAGCTCTCTAGCCTTTCGATGAGCCATGCCGATCAGCGGCGCCCGCGGCCGCCGCTGAGCGGGATGACTCATCACTTTCGCTGTCCGCCGCTCGCCGCAGAAGTGTGCCGGGGCCTCAACACTCTCGGCACAGTGCGGGCGCCGGTCCCATCACGATAGGGGCGAAATGGTCGAGGTCACGGTACGGTGCCGCAGAACTCTGCTCCGGCCTAAGCGCCTGTCCCACAAACATTCCTGAAGCGTTCTTCGAATAGATAGCGGAATCGTTAAGAAAGATTGACTTGCCACGGAACTTAGTTGTTTTCGCTTTGAAGCAGACGTGAGGGTGAAGGTGTTCCTCGTTAAATATTTAGTCCTGACTATTATATGGGACAGATGAAGCTTTTCTTCAAAGATCATCAATCGTTGTAGAAAAGCTTGATTAGGGGTCGTGTTTGAAGTCGTGGTTTACATGGAATTAGTTTTCCCTACTCAAGTCTACAACATATAGAGGAAAATTCTATCCCATATAACTACAAGCGATTTTCATGCTTGAAATGCTTGAGGAATTTGCATGCTGAAAGAACAAGTTGTTTAGCAGGAAATGGGAGCCTATATTTGAACGAATTGTGCTTTCAACTAAGGAAAAGATTGGGTTAGTTTTGTTAAATTTCGAAGTACTACACTACTTACTGTTGAGGAGATCGCTGCAGTGTACTGAACGCTCTGTGGAGAGTAAATAACGAATTTCAGAAGTTTTTCTAGCATCGCTAACGGAATTCTGAAGGAAATCGGAAATCTGAGGACCGGCGATTGGCGGTTCTGGAGGGGTCGTAAAACAACTAGCGAATCTTCAGGTAAAAATGCTTTTTAAGCAGGTCGCTTTTGAATAAAAATAGGTAGGAGGCCATTAATAGACTTGTCATGGAAGGAGGAATCTTTTGGTACAAATTAGCTTTGATTTGAGTGAAATTTAATGGAGTTATAGAGTCGCACCGGTTTGCGACGGGAAAATCTGTCGCAAGGCCCCGATTGCATACGAATTACGGGTGGTGTCGTACTAATCGTAAGAATCGATCTGCTTGCCCATAGAATATGCTAAATTTAGAAGCTGCTTCTCAGGTCAAAGAATTCATTTTTTCAAATTTTAATCCATTATTGGAGTTTTAAGAAATTCGAAAATCTCTGAGTTGTGGCCATTTAACTGCCGGCAACTGCGCTTTCCGACTTCGACGATCGTACACGAAGTTTGTGCTGTCACAATTTTTAGAACCTAAAGAAGACGCCGTTGGAAGTTCAAATTGCATCTCGTAAAATATTTATTTATTTATTTATTTATTTATTTATTTATTTATTTATTTATACACGGATATCCACGCAGATAGAACTATTTACGTTCGCAAAGGCAATGCAAGATAGACACAACGAGGAGAACAAAACATGCGTGCATGATAGGTGATTACAAACAACGCACCCTAATGAATCGTCCCTTGAGGTACCAATCAATGAGCTTTTTGAGATGTGAAATGGAATTTGGTAGAGCATATTTTTAAGAAAATTTTAAAAACCCTGATTTTGGCAAAAAGGAGGCTCGTAGTCGAGAACTTGCTTTAGGAAAGTGAATTTTTGTCCTTCAACCGAAGAGGAAGTTGTGTAATATTTCTCGAGACGTGAGCTTCCTAGCTCAGTGATCATTTTGTAAATCATGAGCAAATCATTTCGCTTCCTGCGAAGTGTTGTAGCAAACCAGAAGGATTGAAAATTTTGTTCCGAACATTTGAAGGTGGAATGGACGTGTGGTCATAACCGTAAAGCCGTATCCATGGCTTTCGATTGAAATTATTCTGCACCGTTTCTAGCCTGGCTGGGTTGCGCTTGGTGGTTGGACCGAACGCAGTCGTGTCATATTCGAGTAGAAGGGGGGGAGGCATACTAAATGTGAGCCAATCTGAGGTGACTAATTGAGTTTTTGAACAGGCACCCAAAGTAGGTAAACTGTGAATGGCTCTATCTGCCTGACTCGCTATCTCGCTATTACATACTTGACAATGTTCGTCAAACGGATGCTTAGCTTCTAAAATGAAGCCTCAGTCACGGTGTTCATCGGTTTTGTTTATCTGATTTCTATTAAGGTAATAAACGTTGCCATCTTCCACGCTTCCGAGATGAAGAAACTTCGTTTTGGTACTAAAGAGGGGGCTTACAGGTAGCAGACTAATCAGCAACTGCAGTAATAGCTGACAGGAATGCCACACGGTCGTCAGTTTTTTGAATGCTCTTGTAGAGTTATCGTCAGCAAACATTTGGTAAGAGATATTGAACGATCTTATCGAGCTCGGCGAATCAGATGTGTATATGATGAACAAGATGGGAGATCAGTCACAAGCGGAGTTCCCCACCTTGAGGAACTCCGCTTGTGACTGGTGAGGCAGAGGAAAAGGTCTGATTGACCTTGACTTGGAAAGACCTTTCGGTGTTGAAGTTGCTAATTCATTTTATGGTACTACCCTAGGATGCGAATTGATATTTTGAAATTTTGAAGCCTCAAGTTCCTTGAAAGCTCCTTGAAAGGGACTCAATCAAAGGGACTCTAGAAGTGTTGGAAAGGACAGTGTACCAGGGATACGATCTGGATACCTTGTCTATGGTGCACACTAAAGCACTAAAGCCTGTGTTCGACGCGTCAAACAATAGGATGCAGTTTTTGGACGCCGTATCTATAGATGTGGAGTTAACCGACGGCACGTATGGTGGCTTTCTATATAAGCCCATCAAAAGAGAAGAAATCGAAGAACATGACATCGACATCAAAGTTTTGATCAAGTGCTTTCGTCCATTTTTCGTTTCGTCCATATCAACCCATATTTGTTGCATATTGAGAAGGACCAAGCTTTCCTTCACCGAGGTTAGGCGTAATTAGGGATGCTCGATTTTTTCCAACAAAGGATGCAAAATCGGGACCTGTAGTAACGAGGGAACAACACTCAACCAGCAGGTGTGTCTGCACTATCACGCCACACCACCTCACCTGAATTTGCCCAAGGACCACCATTATCATGTGGCAGCAGATGAAGCTCTCGTACAAGCTCAACGGAGGGAATGGTGACTCAAATCATTTGATTTCTTCCACTGCCAAAAAAACAAGGCTCTCAATCCTATGGGATATATTACAATAGTTTCACCTGTATATGTCGTTTCCTTTAGACAGAAAGAATTTTCCATGATATGTCAAGGCTTCGGGATTGATTCGAAGAGCACTCCAAAAAATCGTTGTGGGTAAGCACTTAAATCCTAAATACCAGCGCTTAAACGCCACGTAGCACTTGCAAATATATAAAGAACAATTTCCGGAGCTCCTTGGGTAGAGAAGCGTATCATGTCGTGGGATTCTGCTAAAATGGAAAAATCCTGAACCCATTCTGACTGACTGATAGACTGCTCCCAGAAATCCTTATTTTTGACTGTAGAGCAGCGAGCAAGTGTCTTCTTAGCAAGCAAAGCTGGGCGCGACTTCCCACGTTGCCGGCGTCACACATGGAAAAACCAATTTACTAAGAGGTGCAAAAATAACCTAAAGACGTAAAAAATCGAGACAACCATCTTTAAAGCTGAGACACAGTACGACCCCACGACCGCCTCCCTACCCTCCCGGTTGATGAAGCTTGACGCCGGTACTGTCTCCAAGATCGAGAGAACAAATCGATGAATCTTGACTTGTTTTGACAGATGAAGAATTGAAATAAAAAATTTACTATTTCCAGTAAGCGGGTACCGCTTTGTCATTAGTTGCTTCATAGAGAAAGTCGAAACTTTCCATTGCAAGCTAGGAGGTAATAAGCTAAAGCTGAGGGAAAATTGAGTCACCTATTAGGAAGAGCAAGAATCGGGCTTTCAAACGCACGTACACCTGGAGGCCTCCGCACACTTTCGCGGCGACGCGGCGGTCCTGTCCTCAACATATGGCAGGGACGCAGAGTTTGCCGACGGTGGCCTACTGCGGCGAGCGGTGCCGTGCCGCAGCCACGCACTTCTTCGGCACGATTTTGGGCGGCGGCGGCGCCGCAAGTGAACAATAACGATTCACACTATTGCCGCCGCCGATGATCTGCCGCCGGCCAGACTGCGTGTGTGCGGCGCGCTTCACGAGTTTTGCCGCTCGCCGCTTGCCGCATGGGGGGGGGGCTCAGGCGTTTGTTTAGGAATGGAGGGCAGAAAATGCCTAACCTAATAGCCGTGACGCTATTTATAACACTTGGCAGATGCAGAGAACGACACTGGTTAAAAGAAGTTCGCAAACTTCCTTTAATCAGTGTCGTCCAACAAACGCAAAAGAAGTTTGAGCAGCAGCAGGAAGCAATTTATTAGACGAATTGTTATTGTGAGTCGATCTTCTACCTCGACAGAAGGAGCTCTGAGGAACAGATTGATCGCTTGCGACTACACAGTGAATCCTGAAGAAAAGCCAGCACCAGGGATGAGCGGATAATAAAATTTTGAAACACGGATAACGGATAACGGATAATTTTTCCCAAAAAATGGCCGGATAACGGAAAAACGGATAACGAACAAACAACAAAAATTAAAACTAATTTTAAACCATTCTTTCTCTATTAATAGGTCGGGATTTGTAATATTGTCCTCGTCACGTGTCAAATGAGCAACCTTTAACCTCCTTATCGGTGTTTTTCTTCGAGGCGCGAAGTAGCGCACTCTGAGAAGGCGCCGACTTTCGCATGCACTCCGACTCAATGTTCTTGGTTCGGATTTCCAGTAGGTATCAGGATTGCACGGGTATGTAAATGCACTGACTTGTCCATCGGCTGGTCATCACAAGTCATTGGTGAAGTACGTATACCAGTATTGAACCTGCACTCGTCAACAGCTGTTCCTACTGCTCAGCAACCACCCGTAAACCTATTGTCCGCAAAACGTCTGGCTGGGTATTCGGCCCAAACTCCGAAACAAAACGCCTTGGACACGACGGTTTATTGAGCCTTCGGTCCCATTAGAGGAGAAAAACTAATCTTGCCTATTAGAATAATACAGAATAGAGTAAGGGAAGATCCTCAAAACGATTGACGTTAGCCTTGTCCGCTGCCCACCGCATGACTGGTATTCCCATCCCAAAGGATCTAATCTGCATAAAAATTGATAGTCGATCGGTTATTCGGTCAATCGATGCTGTTATCTTGTTCTAAAAACTGTCGTATCTCTTTGGGGTATTTCCTGCAAGCTAGAGTAACTCTCTCAAAGAAACTGTCGTGTGACTCCCACTCCAAATGGCCAAATTTGGGCGAAAACCGATAACTGCGGTCGAAAAATCGATACCATCGATTAATATTGGTCTCCTCATCCTGCATAATCACAATCACATCCCGATTGGTCAAATCGGGGTAGAACGATAAGTCCTATCGAAAATCGGTGCCATCGATCAATAGTGATTGTCCGTTCGAAACCCTCCACTCATTCGTCCAACCTAGTCATTTCCCGCTAATTTTGGTTCATTTCCATCCATTGCACATGAGGATAGCCTTGACAAGTTCTACATTAACGTGCGGGTCACTTTTACACGTTTGACATGATTTACTGGTTCACACAGATTTGTGACACACATACACACAGGACAGACGGACTAGCGCTTTTATATATAGTAGGATAGGATAGGATATTAAAGTACTGGCTTTCCACCCACCACTCGGAAGTTATGCCCAAATAGTTTCAATGCGCTAAAAGATCGTGTACGTAGAGGACGAATATCTGGTACATCCTTAAAACGAAGTGATTCGTATGTTTCTTATTCCTTTCTCCCCCAACCGGCACGTTTTTCCCAGACACTATATTATGCTAGAAGGAATTCTGGTAAAAACACCACAAATAGAAATGAGCAAGGCAGTGTGCTGCATTTCAGAACGCGCTATGAGCAGTTTGATAGTTTGGCCTAATTATGCCATTATGCCAAAACTAAGAGAAGGCTCTGACCTAGCACTGCAAAGCTTATATTCAACAAAGTAATTATAAGGGTGCCAGACTTTGTTGTTCGTTATCCGGCCAAAAACAACCGGATAACGAACAACAAAACGGATAGGCCAAAACCGGATAACGGATAACGGATAACGGTTAATCCGCTCATCCCTAGCCAGCACCTGGAACTCCAGTGGCACTTGCACTCACCAGGGAACTACCTGAAGTGTAGGTCTGATCCAGCGATGCGATGCACATGGTCGGAAGCGGCTCCCTCTCAGAAGTAACAATATGCAGGTATCTCGACCCGAGTACAACTTTGAACAGAGTTACGGCCAGTGGAAGCCACCATTGAAAAGGAATGGTGAAGCAAGCAAGAAGGCTGGTATCTTATCACTCTCGAGTTCATTGTTCTCTTGAGTCCGTGTCGACGGGGCGACCGAGTGGATAGCGTGACAGACTTACGAGCGAAATGCCAGGGGTTTGGATCTTGCGTTGGGCATGCCTTTTGCATTTTCACAAACTTCGTGTTCATGCGAGGGGTGTATGCACTAACAGCAGAGCAGGTAAAGAACAGCTTTATGTGTCATTCAATCTTGGACTAACCTGAATTCGGGGTGCACTCCGGAAGCCGCTTTCACTCTGTTACACCTATGTAAACATGAAACACTAGTCAACAAACAAGGTTGCTCTCCGTAGCAGTTTCACATGTAGATACCCAGAATTCATGGTTTTGCTTCTGGTCTCTCCAAGACTAACTACAAGTCTTCCATCCCGGCTGGATCGGCGGTTTTGCACCAGACTTCGGAAGGATAAACTCTTACATGTCCATCGGTTGGTCGCCGCAAGCCACTGTAAAAGACTATATTCGCATCGAAACTGCTTTAACGGTGCCCCGTAGGAGTAGAATACACGGCGCATCCCAAACTGGGCTATGGTGACACCAACCTTTATCCTTCATAAGTGTTAACAACAGGGTCAACCTGTTCTTTTCCTGCTCCGCTGTTAGTGCATACACCCCTCACATGAACACGAAGTTTATGAATATGCAAAAGATATGCCCAACGCAGGATCCAAAACCCTGTCATTTCGCTCGTAAGTCTCTCACGCTATCCACTCGGTCGCCACGTCGACACACGGACTCAAGAGAACAATGAACTCAAGAGTGATAAGATACCAGCCTTCTTGCTTGCTTCACCACTCCTTTTCAATGGTGCAGCTTCCACTGGCCGTAACTCTGCTCAAAGTTGTACTCGGGTCGAGATACTTGCACACTGCTACTTCTGAGAGAGAGGAGCTTCTGCCCATGTGCATCGCATCGCTGGATCAGACCTACACTTTAGGTAGTTCCCTGGTCAGAACAACAAAAAAATGTTTAGCAATATAGTGAACTTCGACAACGGGTTTGAAAATCGACTCTCTAGAATTAGACAAATTAGATCTGAGGAATCTTGTGCACCATGCATACACTACTGAACTTCCTAAGACCAAACGTCTAACCAAGTGTCTTCCATTTTTTTACTATCGATATAGAATAGAAAAAATCAGTGACTAACCAGATTACGAAATCATCTTTTGATTAGAGCTTGCATTTTTGAGTACGTACTTCCTATAGTTGTAGTGCGTCGATTCCTAGTTATAAGCTTCATTACTAGAAGAGAACTGACCGCCTTGCAATAGAATTTCTTCCTACTTCCCTACCCTTTCGTACGCGCTCTAAATTTTTTAATAGCTTCGCAGCCAGCAAAACTTCGATGTTTAAGCAGTGTTAATTTTTGTGAAGTCATGTATGTGTTGTCGTTGCTAATGACGGGTTGCAAACCGTAAGGAAGTCCCTCTCGAAGAAAGTACACTTAAGCACTGTGTTGCAGTGGATGGAGAAAAGGCGGTCGGTCGAGGCAAGGTGGAGGACACGATCCCCGTGATTGAGATCAGAGGCGAGGGCAAACCGATGAGTGCAGCTCAGATCCGCCATCTCGAGGAGATCAGCAACGGAGGACCGCTTGATGTGAAGGTAGTATGTTTGCGGTCTCTTAAGTTCCCAGCAATTTCCCACACGCTAATCTGTGTCTGGAAACCTTGTGCACCTCCCTTGTTTGTGACCTACGTGCGTATTCCACCTCACTCATCACACTCTGTTAGCGAGGATAGGATGAATCGGCTACATGTAACCCAAGGATTCATGTTCGGCTTTTATGCCGAAGCGGTTTAATATGGCGGAGCAATGTTGCCTAGTGATGATCTCGAAGCGAACACGATTCCGCTCTACTAACGTGGACACCCTCGAAAGCTGGGCACTGGTGGCGCAGTGGAAGTGCAGTGGTGATAGGGTTGTTCTCTTGAATCTTCAGTAAAATAACTATTTTTGCGCTTCGCAAAAAACTAAATCAAAGCTCTCCATGATAAATCGCAACGGGGAACTTCGGCAGGAAGGAAATCAGATTCACTAACAATATTTGTCACGACTTTGCGGTTGACCAGAATTTTTGCACAAACGCTGCCGAGGAAGGCTATTTAAAGTGCTTTGAATATGGCATCTGTAAGCATAATTTGGGCCAATACGAAAGGTCACCGCAGTTATGCGTCATTGTATTTAGGTCGAGTCAGGACAGTTGATTTCGCTCAAAGTTCGCCCGGGCGGAATGTTTGAGGCGGTGGTCACGATTGTGCTGAAGCACGGTGGCTACTGGAAATTCACCGTATACATAGTCTTCGGTCACGAAGCCTGGACATGTTGATTCTTGCAATGACTGATATCTGGGATCATCGCTTCAAATAATCCCTTTATGCAGGTGTTTTGGGTGAAATCGGTGATCCTGACCCCAGCACCCTTGCTGTTCCCACACCTAGCGTAACGCGTCGTAGTCGACCGTGATGCGCTGTGTTTATTCATTTCTGCATCACAAGTAATCCTCCTCGACGAAGCGAAAAATGTTTCGATCTCCGGAATAATGGGAGTACACTTGTGTCAATGAGTCTCCCTTTCCCGATGAAGTTTTTCGCTGCGGTTTCACATTGAGAGCTTCGCATGGGCGTTTCAGATTATTACACGAGCAGCAAAAGAATTGCTTTACCGGAGAGTCGAGACACGAACCCCATTATCCCGTCCAGGCTCAAGCGTGGGCTGCGATGTCTGCCAAAAATTTTACGACCCCCCCCCTCCAGAAGGGTCCTGGTACCATCCCCCTACCTCCGAGAAAATCGATGGATTTCAATGTTAAGTTGTCACTTGTGTCGCCAACAATTTTAGAAAATATGAAAAAACAAAGAATAATTATTAATATTTAATTAACAAAGTTTTGACGCAAACAAATTAATGAAGAGATTTTTCAGGCAGCGCAACGACATGGTGACATCCTGAGCATAGCTTCTTTTACGGAAAGCAGACGTCACTTGGACTCGCAGAGTTATTGCATTAGATAATAATTTTTTAAACCATTTTTGGAAACAGCTGAAATGGATCGATTGCTGCTCAATTTTCGCAGTGATGGTGCGACGCATTTTTTAGTTGAGAGATGTAACTACTGAAGCCGAAAATGGGTCTTACCGAAATTTAACCTTCAATTTGTAGCAGGACGAAAATCAGGCCTCTCCAAAGCCACCTTTCATCCGATCAGGTGGTGTGCTTTTCCTATATTGGATTTTTCCAAAAACAAATATTTCCTGAACAAGGCTACCACTGGAGCTGAAACTGGAGCCCACAACAGCACAGCTTTTATTTAGCACTTCTTCAAGAAATCAAGTCTTTCCTAAGCGATCTTCCTTGGGATCAGGTGGGGTCATGCTCAAATCTTTTTTTTTTCTCAAAATTAAAGATTTTTCTTTCTGAAAGGAACGATGTCTAGAGCTAAGATGTAGCTTTACAAAAGCGCAATCTTTGTTTAATACATAATAAAAAATGCAGCTTATCTGGAGCTATTTTCTGCGAGATCAAGAAGCAGCGGTCACTGTTCGATCGCTCGTCGATGTGATTGGAAGGTGTTATATTTGTACTTTGTTCAAACGATCGTAACAGTTTCAATTTTAAAACTTATGAAAACGCGGGTGACTTCCAGAAAACTAGAAAAAATTCTCTTTCTGATGGTCACAAAACCGCCTCTCAAAAAAGGCATCTTCATGCGCGGCCGGGAGATGCGATTTTTGCTGGAAAACTTGGAGTGATTTTTCAAAAACCGACAAAATTCGCTTACTTCTGAGAGCTGTGCAAGTGGGAATGGCATTCAGAAAACAAGAAAAAGTGCTGTATCTTATGGATGCGAAATCAAATTTTGAAAAAAAGAGATCTTTATGTGCGGCCGGGGGAGCGATTTCGCTGCGATTTTTGCGAAAATACTTGCCGAAAATCGCAGGCCCCGGCCGCGCATGAAGATGCCTTAAAAAACGATGTTGTGATCATCAGAAAGCAGTTTCTCCAGTTTTCTGAATGCCGCCCGCATTTGCACATCTCTCAAAAGTAAGTGAGTTATGATCGTTTAAGTGCGGGCATCTGCAAGTTGCGACCTCGCAGAAAGGGGAGGTCTTACGCAGTTACGACCATAACTCACTTAATTTGAGAGATGTACAAATGCAAGCAGCATTCAGAAAACAAGAGAAAATGCGCTTTCTGATGATCTTAAAACTGCTTTTCAAAAAAGGCATCTTCATGCGCGGCGCGAGGGCTGCGATTTTCGGCAAGCATTTCCGCAAAAATCGCAGCCTCCTCGGGCGCGCATGAAGATGCCTTTCCTAAGGAGCGGTGTTGTAATCATCAGACAGAGAATTTCTTCTGGTTTTCTAAATGCCACCTGCGTCTGCACATCTCTCAAAAATAAGTGAATTACTTCCTTTACACCACCGGCGCCGTTTGATCGAACGCAACATCCACACCTCGTGGGACCGATCAGCATTCACCCGTATCCGGGATGACCTGGCCGCTGATATCAGCATGGAACCAGTTAAGCTGATGATCTTGATAGAAACAATTCAAATCAGTTTCCTTAAGCCTCAAGTGGCTGGTATCGAAGTAATAAGCTGTCACAACGATGTTTTGTTGCGATCAAAACTTCTAGCGCCAGGCGGGACTCGAACCCGCACCTCCCTCTGACCGGGCGGGAATGCTCTACGCCTTTACACCACCGGCGCCGTTTGATCGAACGCAACATCCACACCTCGTGGGATCGCAACAAAACATCGTTGTGACAGCTTACTACCTCGATACCAGCCACTTGAGGCTTAAGGAAACTGATTTGAATTGAATTACTTCCATTTTTGTAAAATTACTCCAATTTTTTTCGAACAAAAATTGCAACCTCAACACGAAAATGCCTTTTTTGAAAAGTGGTTATGCTCACTAGAAAAAGAATTTCCTCTAGTATTTTGAGTGCCATCCGCTCTTGCATAGTTCTCAAAAGTGAACTAGTTACGATCGGTTGAACAATGTGCGAGTATAGCACCTTCGACGAGCGATCGACCAGTGATTCATCCTTCTTGATCACATCGAAAATAGCTCATGATGAGCTGCGTTTTTTTGTCATGTATCAATCAAGGATTGTGCTTTTGTAAAGCTATATGTCAGCTCTAGATATCGTTCCTTTCAGGAAGAAAAATCTTTAATTTTGAGAAAAAAAAGAAAGGATTTGAGCATGACCTCACCTGGTAGCGAGGAGCACCGCTTAGGAAAGACTTGATTTCTTGGAGAAGTGCTAAATAAAAGCTGTGCTGTTGTGGACTCCAGTTTCAGCTCCAGTGGTGCCTTGTTCAGGAAATATTTGTTTTTGGAAAAATCCAATGTAGGAAAACCACTCCACCTGATCGGATGAAAGGTGGCTTTGGAGAGGCCTGATTTTCGTCCTGCTACAAATTGAAGGTTAAATTTCGGTAAGATTTTCAGCTTCAGTAGTTACATCTCTCAACTAAAAAATGCGTCGCACCGTCACTGCGAAGATTGAGCAGCAATCGATCCATTTCAGCTGTTTCGAAAAATGGTTTAAAAATTATTATCTAATGCAATAACTCTGCAAGTCCAAATGACGTCTGCTTTCCATCGAAGAAGCCGTGCTTAGGGTGTTGCCATGTTGTTGTCATCCTAAAAATCTTCATTAAATTGATTTATTTGCGTCAAAAATTCATTAATTGAATAATAACAATAAAATTTCATTAATTGAATAATTATAATAATATTTTTCCTAGGAACCAAATCGAAGTACGACCCCCCCCCTCCAACTTGAACCAAAGTACGACCCCCCCCCCCGATTCTCGCACCCCACGCTTGAGCCTGATCCCGTCTATTTCGTCTTTCTATCCAATGCTCCGCCGCCAGTTGCACAGCGACGGTGTTAGCGGTGTAGTTCAGCAGAGCGCAATCAGTGCATGTCGCCTTTCGGACGGTGGTACGTTCTACAGCGACTCCTTTAATCCGCTGATCACAAGGCTGCGGGCGCTTTTCTCATGCTCCAGAATTTCAAAGGTTCTTTAGGAATTTCTTAGCCGCCGCCCTGAGAATGCGGTAGGCGGCCGGATCTTTGTTCATTTCGAGAATCCTTCGAACTATGTAGTTAGTTGAGGCCTTTCCAAGAAATTCATCCTTTCCATTGAATCTAGGTTGTTTTCCTTTTATCGCCGGAAAGTGGGGAAATTTTCGAGGTTAAAACAAAACAGGGTAAGGTCGGATTAAGGTGGACGACGGAAATAGTGGTTATCGAAAAGGAAGCAAAGGTGTAAACGAGAGAAAAAGCAGCCGCTAAGAGAATTAGTAGGCCAGGTGCCAAAACACGACCACTCCCGAGCAATGCAGACGCTGATTGATGCAGATGCAGGTAGCGTGTTCGATAGTGTTATATTCACTAAGATTTTGAGATGAGGTTATTCACTATGATTAAGTTTTTACTGAAAGTGGGTTTGCACATGAAAGGGAGAGTTTACGACCGACAGCAGGGAGACAACCGACGACAGCACTCAGCGAGAAGTACTTCTTGCCTCGTACGCGCCTCGTTTTAGAATTCCCCACACCTGCTCGAAGTGTTGCGTGACGCAGGGAAAGAAAGAGCCACATAACTGGACAGGTTGAGAGCTTACGGACTGCTACTTCTCTATAATAGATGCGAGTTCAGGTTGAGAAGACCTGGATTCCGGCGAAGTGCGCAGCCGCGGCCAGGAGGAAAGACTTCGTTACATTTCACTACAAGGTGCTGCTGCAATCGGCTGCAAAATCTCTTCGGAATGCTAATGCTAAGCTTTCGCAGGTGTTCACGGAGGAAGGGAAGAAGGTCCACCAGACATATGGAGAAGGTCCTGTGACCATTCAACTTGGAGTAGGCATGACGATGCCTGGTCTCGATAAGGTTTGTGCGCTGATAAGTGGAGGGATTCCAAATGGATTTGCTCCAAATCGATTATCTCCACAAATGTCATACTCGAAATGGTTTCACTTGCTAAATTCCTGGAAATTTTTCATCAAGTCAATGTCCTTGGTGCAAGCGTGGTGATGATCTCTATTTGTTGGCATTTAAGGGGCTGAAAGGCATGTGCAACGAGGAACTTCGGAAGCTGCAAGTGCCGTATCGTTTGAGCAGGAAAGGCAAGAGCAAAGGTACGTTGACCGGCATATCTTCCGAGAAGCTGCCTCTGTAACGATTTCTCGTCGCAGTCTGGAAGCACATTCCGAATGACGAGCATTGGCTCACGTTCAACCTCGAGATGCTAACAGTCGAGCCGTACTCGCATCAACGACAATTCAGATTCCTCGACGTGGCTTCGGAGGGAAAGCTGACCGAAGCCACAGTAGGTGTTTTACTTAGCGGGCTAGCAGCTCGGAACGGTGTAGCACTACAGTGTGAAAAGATTTCTAGCTTCTACAATGGCTCGAGAAAATGAAGAAGGAGTACGGCAAGACATGGACGAACGAGGACATCGACAACATCTTAGCTGTTAAGTACTATATCAGGTGCTGTACTGCCTAATCTCTAAATTCTAGCTGCACCTTTCTTCTCCGACCCGAGTTAAGGGTTAGAACTGCAGATGGAAGAGTGATATGCCATATCTGTCTGAAACCTGAGAAATCAGGTGTTCTATCGCAGCGGACGAGCTTTCTATTCTTCCTGTCAGCTGCCACCAAAGCGCTGCATAATTGCTTGGATGCGATCTATGCCTTTCCCCATCCCCTTCCCACAGCCTGTGTGGTTCTTTTGAAGTACGCTGAGACCACACACCAGTTCACCTAGCTGCAGAGGTGTCATCCTCAGCTGTGAAGCCGTAAACGAATTCTCACCCTTCCGGAGTTGATCTTATATAGTTCGTCTGCATCGCGAAACTCCTGTTACAGGACTAGGCAAGGCAGAAAGATAAATTCTCACCAGCTTGGTCAGCTAAACACTGTCAATACTGAGGAAAACAGGTGCAAAGGCACTCTGTTTCCTCACCTAGGACCTAAGACCGTCGACACGTAAACTGCGTTCTTTAGATACTTTGACATTGACGGAAATGGCGACGTCGATGAAGAGGAATTCGTAAAGGTGATGATGAGAGATGAAGTCGTCATGGAGCAGAGCGAGTCCAATGAAAAGGGCAGGAAGAGGGATCCAGGTGTCGGCTGGATCCTTGACTTCAACAATGATGGAATCGCGAGCTACAAGGTTGGGTGATTTGAATGTAACGATCTCCCTCAAACAGCCAGAAAAAGCTGTAGACAAATCGTGTGAGCACTATCCGATCGTAGGCTATTTTCAAAACTCGATCGGAAAACAGAAGCGCAACAAAAGGAGTAAAAGCTGGGTCTAATAGAAGCCTATACTAGTTTCGTCAAAATCAGGAGCTTGCCAGCGCTCACGTCCAACATTTCTGCCGTTTGCTCTCGTCCCTAATCGAACTTCAGAAACATGTTTGCACACTTTTGCGGACTGTTAGATGGGGATGTTAGTGAGCATTGGTCGAACACTATACGGAGTAATAGACATTAAAACTGATGCACCGTCTGCTGTTAAGATTCTGTCTCACAACAAACAAAATGCTTTCAGGAGGTGGACGATGCTCCAAGTCTTCTCGAACAAGGACCGTCGCGGCTACCCGTGTTCAAAGACGAGCTGTAACTTCGAAAGGATAAAAATAATGAATAAAGAATTACACACAATCTCGCCGAAAACACTTGCGTATTTCGTCGTGTGGCTCAGAAATATAACCAGAGCTTTCACTCAACCTTAGAAGAGGTTGAGTGAAAACTATGCCTATTTTCAATCTTTAATGAGTCATAAGATTTACACATGCGAAGAGCTATCTAGCAGAAATATTACGACCGGTGTGCGCTGTGATTTCACTCTTCCATGTTGCCCAGTACCTTCTCAGCTCCCATGCTGTTTCCTTCTGCCATCTTTCAGGGTGACAGTTGCCCATCTTCGGTCCTTCAAGCAGTAGCTGTTTAATTCCCCAGCTTTTCTTTTACTTGTGCGTCATCCAGAGCAGGAATCAGCGCTACACAGCGCAGATGACGCAACGTCTGGTGCCAGCTTCGAAAGTCTCCGGAACAGCATCAGCAAGATTTGCTGCGAGACGTTGCGCAAAGCTGTCAGCTCTTTCTTACGGTGGTCGTCAAGGCGAGGGAAGACCGTTTCTAAGGGGGCGTTCAGAGCATTCGCGTAGCGAAGCGAAACCCACTGTCGGTGCGACGCGATAATCGCTCCGCGCTCTTCGGCGAGGGTGTTGGTGCTATGAACACTATACCTTCGAAACGACAGGCGTAGTAGCTAATCGCCGAGCGATGAGCAAATCGCTCAGCAATGAACAGCGTTATCATCATCGCGTGGCGACGCTGGTAATTGCGTGCGATAAGGTGTTCGCTGCAGAACAGGTATGAACACCTCGTGACGGGCGACGCGACGTCGCTTGATCGATATGGGAGATTACCATTATGTCGCGTTGCACCGCGATGCTGCTCTGAACGGTCATTAAAGGCCCCGCACACTTCTGTGGCGCTGCTGCCCTATCTTTAAATAGGGGAGGGACGCAGAGCTCTCCGCCGGCGGCGTCCCTGCCCTATTCTCAACCACAGCTGCGAGCGGCGTTGCCGCAGAAGTGTGTGGCGGCCTTAAGGCCGCCAGCAGTCTTGCGGGTGCCGCGTGCCCGTCATGACAACAGATGGTGCGAAGGTTACTGTACGCAATACTGCGTACTTTTGCCGGCAGTTGCGACCTCTAGCAAGGAGAGCCTCCAAACTGGCGGTGAGCTTTCGCGATGTATTTTTTACAGGATGTCCCGTGTGGAGAGTCCAAAACCATAGTTAGTTTTTTCGGAATGCTCCTCTGTGGTCGAAAAAAGGCATGTGGACGCGAAGTTCATGACGTCTTGCTGCCACCCAGCCCAATGTGGTCAGTTGGCGTAGTGGTAGTGTTATAGCTTCACAGGGGCGTGGTCGTGGGTTCGGTTCTGTACTGTACTGTACTGCACCTGTACTGGTGTTCTGCATTTTGCGATTTATCGTCAGTGGGAGCCTTTATCCCCATTTCCAACACATTTTGAACAAAAACACGGCAATGAATGTCGTTGACGTTCATCGAGCTCTTTTAAAGTGGAAAGGTGAGAATTTTTGATTTTCAGGTTAAGAAAGTCAAAAACTGATGCCAGATTCGTGATCAGCACCCCAAATAACCCCACGCACAAAGTTTGGTCGATATTGGTGCATCCGACCTCCTCACCCTCACTTACTCACATCATCTCTAACCTGTCATAAGAAAACGGGAAATCCAGAAACCAACGTCAGATTCGTGATCAGCACCGGGACACGGAATTTCTGTTTTCTGGGAAAATGGCGAAAAAATTGGCCAGAAAACAGAAAATAGAGCTGCAAACAAAATTATATCATGCAAATCCTATTAAAAGATTCCAAAAGTATAATAGAATCATGAGTTTCATTCCAAATTAGAGTTTCTAGGGTATTTTAAATGGTAAGCATGTGACGTTTTTGGATGTGCTCATGAGCCATGTAATTGAGCCATGTACTCATGAACTACGCTGCTTTATTTGCTCGATTGATTCTGTACTCGACTTTCATAATTTGGCTTCGTATTCTTTTCGATATTAACGCTAGTTTTTTAGGGCACTTAAAGCTTTGTATTAAAGCTATAATACTATTGTTCTGAGGGGCATTTAATTATGTATTAACTAATCACTTGTCCTACAGTTAATGTTGGCCGGATTATTCTCCATCTCTGGGTTAAAAGTTGAAATTTGTTGTGCGCTCATCCTAAATGAACGCTTTCTACAGAGCTCTTGGCAAAGCGGCTTTTCTAACTCTGAACATTGCTCAGCTTTTAGTTGTCAAAAATTAGAGACAGTAACGTTTTAGTTAGCTTTGATGTTGCTGATGTGGTGATACAGTAGTGATACATGAAATTTTTCATAAATCAGCTGCATCGTCTGTCGTCCCATTGATCATCGAGTTGTTCAAGCGGGCACAGGCAGTGTCTCCACACGTACTGTTGCGTGCCAGAGTGCATCAATGGATCCTCTTCGCTAGAGGGGCACGAAGAGCGTCATATCGGTCGTTCAGGATTTTCACGAAGAAGTCAGACCAACGCGTTGGTGGGCGCCTGGTGTTCTCATGACATTACACGAATCCATTTTCAAAAATGGACGTCGGATTCGTAATCAGCGCCCCAAATAACGCCTAGACGATTTTGGACGAAGTTTGCACGAGGAAATTTGGCCAATTTCGAAAATACCGGTTATCGATGACGTCATCGTCCGCGTAGCTCGGCCTAGGGCGCCCACGTTCTCGATATTGTCAAAAATCGATTTTTTTAAATTGGTCGAGAGTGACACCATTCGATAGAGCTTTTCGTTGACTCGGTGTTACCGAGAGTGTCGGAAACCCAAATATGGGCGAATAAGAGGGCAAGAAATTTCAACCGCTAAGTCCACCGCCCTAAAACGGCAGATGGGACTAAGGCAGGTCAGGCAGATGAGAAGTTGTTACAACAATATTTTGCTGCGATCAAAACTTCTAGCGCCAGGCGGGACTCGAACCCACACCTCCCTCTGACCGGGCGGGAATGCACTTCGCCGTTACACCACCGGCGCTGTTTGATCGAACGCAACATCCATCAATGAGGTCGTCAGATGAGAAGTTCTGAGCCCGTCACCGTAAAGTACCTTAAGTGCTCTGTTAGCGTACGCATTTTGAGGTCGTTAGCTCGCGGCGTCTTCTCGCAGTGGTCCACCGAAATCGGAAAAAAAATGCGTCACGCAAGCCTCACCTGCATATTCGCGCCACTGTTACTTCGTCCATTCACAAGCTATGTCGCTGTCCTTTAGCACACTACTGGAACGTTTTACTGGCTACAAAATCGACAGGTTGCAGCCAGGTCGATTCGATCTCGACAGAGTTACTGCGCTCCGAACACGCCCTTGCGTCCTATTTGGCACAACAACGGTCGATGTTCTCCGCGCCCCTATTCGCCCAGATCACAGTTCTCGATACTCTTAGTAACACCATTGAAATCAGCAGGGAAAGTTCTATCGAATCGTATCAAGCATGGCCACCTTCGAAAACATCTACTTTCGATGACGTCATCGTCCTTCTGCGACGGCCTGGAGCGGTCTCGTTCTCGATGCGAAATTGTCAAAAAATCGATATTTCCAAAATCGGCCGAAATTGACACCATTCGATAGCGCTTTTAACTCTGAACAGAGCGGTACCATTGCGAGTGTCGAAAACTGAAATCTGGGTGTGCAAGAACTCAAGAAAATCTAGCCGCTATCTTCCGCCACTCTAAATTGGCAGATGGGGCTAAGGCACTTCGCGGAGCTAGGAAGTTGTTAGCATGTCATCATAAAGTACATTAATTGTCCTGCCCACCTACGCGTTTTTAGTTCGTTAGGTCTCCGCGTCTTCCTGCAGAGGTCGACTGAAATCCGAAAAATCGTGTCACGCAAGGCTAACCTGCATATTCGCGCCCCTGTAACTTTACCTAATCATAAGCTACACCATTCCACTTCAGCGTACTACTACACCGTTTCTCTGCCTACAAGACCCACGAGCTGAGCCGAAACGATTCGGAATTGACAGAGTTATTGCGCTCCGAACACGGCCGCGCGTGCAATTTGCAAGCGGTCGCTCCCACTCGATTGATAGGTTCGATCCTATATGCATTGTGCACGGCGCACTCCAAAGCCTCGCTGGACAGCCTTAGAGCAATTCCTGAGTTGGGCGGCTGCAAATTTGTGATAAAACTCTCCAAACGCTCACTCTTCAAGCTGTCTCTCGATCGCTCTACAGGTTGTCGCGCCCACTCGATTGATTCTGTCGGGCCTATATGCATTGTTCAACTCTACGGAGATGTATAGGTCATAAGGTAGAGCTTGAACTGCTGAGAGCAAATATATGTTTCTTTTTACAAGTACTTGATTTTTAAAAAGTTATTTAAAAAGGCCGCTTTGGACCGTTCCAAAGCGGCCTATGTTGACCTTTCCGGGATTTCCGGCGAATGAACGGAGGAACATGTCCGGTACTGTATGTGGTAGATCGTGCTGGATTTTCTCCGAAATCCTGCTCGTTCGCATGGCTGTCGTAGACTACGGACAGCAGGCAGATTTTCAGCAGACAGATGTTGCCCATGTCGTGCCCGTCTCCCTTCTTGTACAGCAAGAAGGCTCTACTGGTCTCCCATTGAGATGTAGATATGAGAAGAATATGATGGAGAGGGTGTATGCTAGACCCTATTTTATATAATAGTTTCTTCGCATTCATGAAAGCACTTTCACACGAAAACTGTTGTGCCGAGAGCCCCTTCAGTCGTATTGGACTGTGAAATATCAAGTCAGTACACAACTTATTTATTCTGCCAAGGAGTAACTAGGTGCTTTGAAGTGCATTGGTGAGTTGGAAACTTTCACCTACGCGGAAATTACTGATTATTTCTCTTCATTAGGCTTCATTGTACTCGATACTCTGAAAGGCCATTTTCTTACTAGTTGGACCATTAATTGAGGCGTCAGCTGTGAAGCGGAGCTGAAGAGTATTGTTGATGTTTCAAACGTTGAGATTCCTAGGAATTATTAGGCAAGATTTACAATTTGCTGATTGCATTGAATTCGGAGTGTGCTAGAAACGTTTGTAAACGCTTGCAAGTTAAAACGTTGGTCCACGACTATACTTCTAGTCATAGAGAAGCATTTGCTACTGGGAAATGGATCATTGGGTAAAATAATTGGGTCGTACGGTAATTTCGAATTTTTTTGTTTTCTGGCGTTTTTTGCTTTTCTGTTTTCTGATTTTTGTTTTCTGACCAAAGCGATTTTGAATAAGTACTTTTTTCGACCTCGCTAGTACAGTGCACGGCACCTTTTGGTTTTCGAACAGTCAAGCTGTTTTAAGATGAGGTGTTGTAAATAACAAATTCTATTATATTATTTACATGGATGGAGTCAAAAACGTAGTAACCAACTGACAAGAATAGCTCGTAATGTACCAACCTTCTTCAACAATAATTGATGAATGCAAAAAGACGTGTAAGAGCGAAATACACTGCTCACAAACGGAACATCTACCCTTCTCTCTACCACCCGTCCAAGAAAGGACGTGGTAGCACCGATATTTTAATTTCTGTGTAGCCCTCCACCGTTTAACGAATTCAATTGGTCTCAACCTCGAATGGCTTTATACCTTAATGACCGCCCTTGTTTGGCCATGAAGACCGAGGTGCAAATCTCGCTTTAGGCCAGGCTCGAATGAGGGTGATGAGATCAGAAGCACCAATATCGCCCAAACTTTGGGTTTGGGGGGGGGGGTTGGATATTTGGGGTGCTGATCACGAATCTGGCATCAGTTTTTTACTTGCTTAACCAGGAGAAAAATCGAAAATTCTCACCTTTCCACTTTCAAAGAGCTCGATGAACGTGAACGGCATTCGTTGCCATGTTTTTGTTCAAAAATGTATTGGAAATGGGGATAAAGGGTCCCAGTGACGATAAATCGCAAATTGCAAAACACCAGTACAGGGGGAATTGAACCCGCAACCATGCTCCTGTGATGCTGCAACGCTACCACTATGCCAACCGACCACATTTGGCTGGCTGGCAGTAGGACGTCATGAACTTCGCGCTCACTCGTCCACACGCCTTTTTTCGACCACGGAAGAACATTCTGAAAAAGCAACTATGGTTTTGAACTCCCCACATGACACCCTACATCCTGTAAAAAATGTCAGAGATGCAGTAAGCAAAACGCTTTTTATTTTGCGAAGAAGCGTTTTCTAAACCAAATTAGGAGTTCTTGAATGTAGGCCCGAAATCTAATAGAACACTCCTTATAACTCAAAAGTTCCGTACAATTTTGCGCTTGCTTCACTTCTGTCGTGCTACATCCACTAAAAGTTCCTCGGTTGACACTCAGCTCCAAGATAATGTGGTAGCCGTTGTGATGACAGCATTCCCTCCGATGCGCTGTTGAGTGCGGGAGGTCGTCCGATGCAGTTATAGCTCATACTATAAGAACAGTCTGCTTTGTTCTTGCATTTCTGTGCAAGGATTTTCCCTAAACCTCTTACGGCTAACTTGTCGCCCTAAAGCCACGAAGATTTGCAGCGCAATTAAGGATACCTAATATCGTGCTAAGGTATTTTTGCGTTTTGAGTGCAGGATTCCATACGCCTCCATTTGTCGGCACTAACGGTGATTACATTGTTGGTTGTCAAGCTCCTTTATGGACAGAATTTTTGCACCAACCTACTACATTCCTAGCATGTAGATTCGTTAAGAAAATGTTCCCAAATAGATGAACCATAATCGACACCCATCTCCCTACCCCGTGTGAGTCTCACCCGCGGCTACTGGCACTGCGGCTGAGAGCCGCCATGAACTACGGCAGCCCTCGGGGACCTTTGCGACCAGTGGCTCCGCGATACTCGTCCGCGCCACGGCTTCCACCACAGTGGCAGCGTGGGTCCCTACTGCGGCGGGAGAGGTATGAACGAGTTCTCCGGGTGGTGCCGCGAGACTCTGTAGAGCCCCTAACACAACTCAGTCAATCGTTATCTTTACTATCTCGTGAATAAGTAAACAGTACGTCACGTTGCGTGATCTTAAACTAACTTCATATTTAGTGCAGTTCATTGCACTGGTGCGAGTAATTGTTGATAAGAGTATCTGCCTAATTTTGCTAAACTCTAACTTTGCTCCATTTCATAAATCGAGATAGGAAGTTTGTAGCTTATTTTGTGCTACAATTAGCGAATATATGTACACATAACACTGTGTTTTACTACTCCTTGCGAAACTAAAGCCCTCTCTGTTTCTACAGTAGACGAATTGCCTATTTACCAGCCGACAAAAAATCTCTTAAAGGACCACTCATAATGAGGGAACCTAGAACATCCGAACGACCTCACAAGCGTTCTTCGTCCAGCTTCGTGTGGTTGGTTTCTGGATTTGGATGCGAGTCGCCTGTCTGGCAGCCGGAACACTCCCACAACGCCGCCTGGTGATGTCGATATCGAGCTCAGCTTTGTTTCGTTGTGCAGCTGCACTCACACCGTTCTATTGATTCACGCTGAGCACCGGCACCACCTCGCCCTTCGTGTCACTGTCTGCTGTAGGAAGTTTCGCGTTTGCCGGACATGGCCTCGCTTAGTCAGACTATTTTCACATCCTTCCTCCTCCTCAACGCGGCTCAGGGACTACTCGCAGCTCCCGAGATGGCTGGGCAGAGCAGAGATGGTGACTCGGAGGAGAATCCGACAGTGGGTGGATCTTACTTGACCGTCATTCTCTAAAGTCGCTTGTCCCAGTGATATGAAGCCAAGCAGGAACGGCAACTAATCGACATTCCAGAGGCAGAAAATCAGCGAGATCGTAAATGGAAATACGCCACCAGCAGGCGAAACTTCGAAAGGAGCGCAGGATGGAAGCGCAAGTAGTGCTCTCACCGTACAGCCTCCAGAGCGGTTGACAGTGGATCCTGTTAGCCACGCTCCACCTGCACCTACTCTACCATTGCCACCCACGCCAATCGGTCCTGGGATTCCGAGAGCTCCGAACTTTACTGCCGGTTCATTCTTCAGTAAGTTGCATTTTACACGGAGTCATGCCCTCCCTCTGTGCGGAGAACACACGATCACTGGCTTCCTAAGGAAATCACCTCATCTGTGGCTAACAGAGGTCGATGGGCGAATGAGCTGCGAAGACGCATGATGGGGCGGGGATGCACTATCCATTTCTTGCACCTGTGGGCTCAGCTCAACACTGGCGCTTCCCTCGCCAGGGCAGGGTCTGGAGCGTATTTCTGAACTGATAAAACGAGTCGTATGGAAAGAATCTCCATCTGTCAATCAGTATAAAAATGTATTTCCTTTTTGCCAAGTCGCTACACCGAACGAGTCCCAAAGTTCATTGTGAGTCGCGGCGGTAGCGCTCCGAGCGCTGACAGCGTACTTGTATGTCCATGATGCCAGCCACGGAAAACGGTTCGCATGTGTCACGGGAGGGAGTTCGGGGGCTCGGTTCTCATGCGTAGCAACATCTTTGCCTTTCAATTGACCGGTCGAGTCTGGAAGGGTGCTGACGTCCATACATTTTCGGGCGTTTTCTTCACATTTCCCAGGTGTATGCAGTGGAAACTAACCTTGCGGCGATTTCTTTGTTACTGATCGATTTCTAACCACAAGGCGATGTGAAGAATATTCAGTATAATGATGTATGAGCGTCCAACTAATCCATGTAGAGAACAAGTTGTGAAGAGCCGTAGCCTTCACACGCTACTCGTACTGTGTCCACTCCTTCTCTTTCGAGCCCTGTGCCTGCGTATCAGCGATGTTGAACGTTCATACAGCATAATCCTACTATGTATAAGCGAGAACGGTCGTTTGTTTGTCTGTCTGTCTGTCTGTCTGTGCGTTTGTTTGTTTGCACTGAATTGCTGGAGGAGTGTGTTGGGGGAAGGTGTGGGGATGGGGGGAGGGGTTGTAGTTGTGTGGCGTCACCTACGTCGTGTTGAGAGGGGTCAGAAGACGTTTCGCCAATGTCACGCAAAGGGCATCCGGGTTCAGAAGAGGTGTCATCGACGTCGTTCAACAGGCGTCTGGGGTTAGAAGCCATGTCACCAATGTCGCACAAAGGAAGTCCAGGTTGAGAAGAGGTGTCACCGGTGTCGTGCAAGGGGTGTTCGTATTCAGACGACGTGTCACTGATGTCGCGCCACGGGTTCCGAATTCACACGACGTGTTAACGATTTCGCTCGAAGCACGTCCGGATTGAGAACTCATATCACCGACGTCGTTCATCAGGGGCCTGGGTTCAGAAGAGATGTCACTGATGTCGCGAAAGGTCTGTCCGGATTCAGACGACGTGTTACCAGTGATGGGGGACCAGTAATAAGGGAGCGGTGAAGGATGGTGGTCCAGTAAGGAACCGGTAAAGGGTTGACCAATAAAGGGGGACCACTGAAGAGGGGACCAGTAAATCGAAGTCCAGTGAAGGTGAGAGCAGTAGTAGGGGCCGAAGAAGAGTTGGGGGGGGGAGGACCAGTGACGGGTAAACCGGAAAAGGGTGACAATAAAGGGGCCCACTGAAGGGGTACCAGTGAGGGTGGGACCAGTGAAGGTGGGAGGGGGGGGGGGGGGGGCTGTAAAGGGTTTACCTATAAAGGGGAACCAGTGAGGGTGGGGAAGGTGAAAGAGGCGGGTCCAGTGAAGGTGGGGCCAGTAATGAGGAGCGGTGAAGGGGATGGGCCTCCAGTGAAGGGGACCAATAAATAGGGTACCAGTGAAGGACCAGTCAAGGTGGGACCAGTAAGGGAACCAATAAAGGGAACACCAGTTAAGGATGTTTAATAAAGGGTCCAGTAATAGAACCATTAAAGGGGGACCATAATTAATAAATAGAATGAGTACTTCAGAGCATGAATCGCGTGCGTGCAATAGACGGTGAGGCACCATAGGAGCAGTTCTGAAGATTTTGCCCTACCGTATTCTGCTATACCATTCTATATAGCAAAACCAGTTTTTTTTACTGTAGTGAATGAGAGAAGGCCTAAAGAGGACAAGAAGACGTTCGGGGTGTTCTATTCTTCGGGTTTGGGGCGAAGCCCCAACCAGACCTTTGGCGGCCGGCAGGCCGTTGAACGTCTGGTGTTGAATATCGCTCTCATAGCGTTGTTGTTAAAATCGGTTGGTAACAAACGAATGGAATACGTGCAGAAATGCCTGAAAATTGCTGGGACTTCAGGACAATCAAAACCCTGAGTGCCCTCCACGTGGAGCAACGCCACTAACCTCTGCGTTCCGATCCGCTTGCCATAGCTGGCACATGGGCATACAAGTGACTCCCGTCAGCTGTTATGAGCACCACCGCCGCGACCCCATACTTCCTTTTTGGGGACCTCTTACTCTTTTAGTTTGGCAACTTGGCGAAAGGGAAGCACACTTTTACACATCTAACAGGTGTAAGTTCGTCCTGCATGAGTCGCTTTTCCCGTTCAAATGTGCTCTTCAGGCCTCTCTCTTTTCAGTGATGCACCAATCGAAACTGTTAGAGATTCGCTGCCACGAGACTTCACTGCGCGCCTCCCGTTTACCTATCATATTGCTGGATCAGTCAAAGAGCGCTTCATAAAATAGTGTGGGTAGTACTACAGAGCAGGCGTTGTTCAGCGGCAGCGCCCTGTTGAACATTCATTTCAAAGGGCTTCAAAATCAACCATAGTAAGGGCCGTGTGCGAAGCTAAGATTCCGCGATGATTCTGCGATGCATAGCTGCGCGAAGCCGCGATGCCACCCTCAACTTCGTGAAAGCACATTTTCAGCATGTACCTAGTAATGCGCGAAATTCCAGGTAGTGGTAGTAATGCACTTCTTGGCTGACAACTCCAAGCTTATCTCTAAGTAGCCACGTTGGGGACTGTAGGATGCTCACCAACTGGAGGGTGGAGGAACGACGGACGCTCATGGAGCCTACGATTGTAGTTTTTATGCTCTGCAGGAATGAGAACAATAGTCTTTACCTGCCCTAAAATATGGGAAATGCTCAGCGTTCAGTTGCAAGCAGAATGAACCGTGAACATCACGGTTCCATGGGTTGCGGAAGCAGATGAATGAAGCTCAGTTCAACTAAGCCTTAGTGACCTTTCGATGGTTTTTTAGACGCGCGAACTTTTAAGCTGGCCAACACATAGATCGACGCTGCTATCTTTCTGTGTGCGGAAAGAGAAAGCCAGCACGCGAACGTGAGAAAGGGACGAGAGAACATCTCCGCAATTTTCAGGCTTTTTCTGCACATATTGCAGCTGTGTGCTGTGTAAAGCAATCTTGTTGCGATTTGTTTGTTACTGACCAGTATTTAACCACAACGCAATGAGAAGGATATTCAATATTATGTTGTATGAACATTCAACTTCGCTGATACGCAGGCACAATGCTTGGAAGAGAAGGAATGGACACAGCACGAGCAGCGTATGGAGGCCACGGCTCTTCACAGCTTGTTCTCTACATGTACTAGTGGTGTTGAACGCTCATACATCATTATACTGAATATCCTCTACATCGCCTTGTGGTTAGAAACCGATCAGTAACAAAGAAATCGTCGCAAGGTTGCTTTCCACTGCCTACAGCTGGGAAATGTGAAGAAAACACCCGAAAATGTATGGATGTCAGCAACCTTCCAAACTCGACCAGTCAGTTGAAAGGGAAAGGTGCTGTTACGCACGAGAACCGACGCCCGGCTCCCTCCCGTGATTATGGCAACCGTTTTCCATGACTGGCACCATGGGCATACAAGCACACCGTCACCTCTCGGAGCGCCACCGCCGCGACTCCACATTAAACTTTAGGAACCCCCCCCCCCCCACTCGTTCGATTATGCAACAGGAGCGGCCCTCCTCTATTCGCCACTGCCGGCCACAGTTTTTGCAACTTCTCATGCATTTGGTCTAAATCACAGCAGTACTCTCCTGTGTCTGCCTGACCTTGTAAAAAGCTGTAATGGATTACACATTACGGGAAAAGTATGATAAGTATTCAAGCGCAACACAATCAATCGAATGTGGAATGCACGAATTCAGACGAGTGTACCCATTCTTCATCTACAGTAATAATGCGGCTTACAATAGGCTCATCTCTGAAGCGAACTAGCAGGTTGCAGCAAGTGTCGAATCGTGCCAGACGTTGCTCATCGGTCAGCTCGTGAAGCACCCAGTTCGATATCTTCTTCACCTTGCCCATTCTGGTCTAATGTCTTGCAACCGTATTATGATGGAGTATATTCGTCTCCGCGTTTGCTTCGACGGCTCTCCTTGATACTTCATGCGACGACCTGCGCCCGCGACCCGGTTTCTCTTCGAGATCAAAATCGCCAGAAGCGAATTTTTCGAAGCAGAGCCTCACCGCTCGCTCGCAAGGCCAGTCCGTCCCAAAGGTTACGGGATGCCTCTGCCACAGAATGTCCCAATTTAAATTCGTAAAGCATGATGGACTGGCGAAGAGTGGCCATCGGGTTCTTACTTTTTTATGAAACTTTTTCGCCTTCATGCACACATGTTCACTATTCCACGCGTATACTGACTGTAGTTCTCCCAAAGAAATGTGTCGAGAGAGACCTCGAAGAAGACGAAAATGGTAAGTAAAATGGTTTGCATGCATGGCGCGAAATTCAATAAAAACGGGGCGATGACAGTACCAGCAGCCGCGCTCCAACAGTTGAGCGGGCTCACCGATGCCCTACACTCGCCGGATGATGGTGCGCAACTTTCAGGAAGATTTGCGGAGAAGAGGGAAGGAGCCAGTCTGTTCTCTTGCTTCGTTTCATGTCCCTGTTTTCTGGCATGATTCGTATTTAGTAGCGCTTTCTTCGCGTTTTCTTTGCGTTTTCAACCACACTCATGAAACAAGTATCACGAGAAACTCTGAAAGAACTGACCGGTTGGCAAATATGAAGAACTATTATGTAGCGACCAAACGCTGTAAACCGGCTAGGAAGTTCAAAAACGCGAAACCTCGGCAAAAAAAGAGGTGGCGCATGCAAATAAATTGTTCAAGGAGCTAGGAAAATGGCAGCAATTCTAGAAACACGAGGACGATATCGATTGTCTACACTGACTCAAGGAAGTAGAAGGTTTCCTCGGTATCGCAACGATACTGCGAAGGCTCATCCAAAAGCTCGTCCAAGACGCATTTACATGAAGAAGAAACAAAACTTCAAATGAAAAAATGTCGTTATTGCAGTTTAACGAAATTTTTGGTCGCTAAATTTCCTTAAAAGGTTGTGAAAATGCCGGTAGATCGCTAAATCGTTATTCATCAGAGGCCCACCCCTGCCTCCATCACGCTAACGATAAGGCTTCGCTTCCCTTTCCCAAACGCTCCTCGTCACTACTTTGCTGGTGAGTTCCTCATCATTTCCCGGTCAGCGTTGCTGCTACACTTCGACCTCAGACAGTGTTACGGAGATTATAGGGACACATGACGTCAAGGTCCAACAGTTACAGTAACGAAAATCAGGTTAAACTATTTGGTTTTTAGAATACATCACGTGTCTGTACAACTAATAAATAGATGAATACGCTTACGTTTCACGTGTCTACACCTACTTGGCTTACTAAAAGGGGGTATTATGTACTGATAGTGATGAATCTACAAGTGACTGCTTTTCACGAATGGTCATAGATTGACGTCAAAACCACAAGAGCAGACAAAGCACTTGGTGGTACAAATTGCATGTCGAGGACCTTGCAGAACATTCCGGCCTGTAAAGACGAAGATTCCGTCGAAACGTAGGCCAAAATAAGGATCTACTTCAACAAACATCGTGTTCGCTCAATATTCACGTGAGAACAACAAACTATGTCGAGGTCTCAGGAAGAGAGAGCTGGAGGCTTTGTTGATTATGCATTGGAATCGCGTAGTCTAGGTTAGGGGACTATGTTTTACGAACCTTGGATGTCAAACTGTTTGAATATTCTTCTTTGCAAGTTTAGAAAGTGGGTTCTGCGCTGTTCCACATTCTTGCACAAGTCAGAGAAGGCATAGATCTCATTCTTCGGCTATAATATGTATATATGTATCCGTACCTGTGGTTTTCACTTTAAAAGATTCTGGACAAACCGCAAGGATTTTATGGAGGAAGATGGGGTGGACCCTCATTTTAAACTTGCTCCCATTTTTTCCTCTCCTACGTAGCGGTACTCAAACCGACTGTGCAGAATTAAAGTGTGGAGCACAAACAGGAGAAGGGACACTTTGTAAGGAGGATGGCTGCCACTGGAAGCGCATATATTTCTGCCGTCTACTTATCTCGCTTCTAAATGCCACGGCGTTATGGAACTTTGCATTTATTCCAGAAGCGGGTAAATCTCCGCTTGATGAAGATAGAGAGGATAAGGGAGTGTATCTTCGAATACGGTGTGGTGAGAAGATGTCCTTCAGCCGCTCATAAGGTGTTTGTGTTTTAGCAGAGTGCCTTCATTTCCTACCTCATCAACGTGCTTGCAGTTGGCTTCTGTGTTGCGCTGACGCTGGTCGGAATGGCGTTTGCTGGAGTTCGCTTCTGGATGCGGTGTCGCCGGAATACTTCAGGGCATACCGTCTACTGACTAGAGCAGCGTCCGTTCCGTATCCCCTCCTATAGCGTTCTCCTAAACAACTACTCCTAATGTCGCTTCACTAATCCGTCGATTTTGCAACGCAACCATCCATGTTTTCCGTCAATTTGTAAATTGCTCGCCTTCGCTTGAGCAAAGAGTCTTCCCTCGTCGAAAACCAAACCTCGTGTTGCCTTCCAGAACCGAATTTGACTCGCTCTCAAATGTTTTAATAAGATAACCTAAAACTTTCTCAAATGTTTTATTTCCAGAAGTTGGACTTTGCTCATGTGCTCGATTTAAATAAGACATTAACGCAGTGAATCGTCCCCGCAAAGTTTTCCATTCTCACTGGAACCAGCGACGCAGGAAAATGGGACTTGGCGTTGAATAGATCCGGATTTCCTGGTCTTGCTGGCCTAATCAATTCTGCTTGAACTACAATTTAGGAAGCTATTCCTCTGCGACTGATCGTACGAACCAAGTGCTCTCAGCCGTCTGGCTTTTTAAACTTCTACGCGCGTTTTTCTCAGATGCTGTCGAAAGCTTGCTGAGGGTTTAAACCAACGTAAGGTAAAGTGAGCTTTCTAGTGCTGTGGTGCTTTCTCAAAAAGTGCTTCAGCCGTTTCGACGGTGATTTTTGTAACACTTCCAGTTTTGAATGTTTCTAGCACTGGCGGTACCCTTTTAAACTGTGAAAAAATATGGTCCGTCATATGCAAAACAAGCAAAATTTCGGAGGTTGACAGGGTACCTCTTTCGTTAGTAGTTCATAGTTAACCCTGGATGGGAGTGCTCGAAAACTAGACACAGCACGGATTTCTTGTTAAGTGTTATGTATGCACGTGTCCCACATCAGCTTGAGTTTGAAATCCAAACAGCTTTTTCATGTGACTTCACATGCATGTATGCTCGGCCAGTAATATTACAGAACAGCGATGTAGCGCAGCCGGAGAAGGAATCAACTATTGTGTGCTCCTGATTCCAGGTTCTTGGTTCGGGTTCCCGGACAGGCCATCCAAGCCTTCCATCGCTCCGGCGTCGATAACTTGGTTCCAGGGTTGTGTGGAATGGGGAAAACGCTGGCTTGTTTATCGGCTGGCCACCGCAACCTATACGCAAAATACGCCTCCACGACATCCCGCGTGTCGCATTCCTAAAGGGATTAAACCCTATGTATTATACTCTAACTTTTACCCTTTAATGTAATGACCGCTTGAGAGTTTGAAGGCTGCCTCCAAAATTCCAGCGTTTAAAAGCGCCATTGATAAATGCAGTTTCTAGGAGCCTTTCTAGTCGCCTGCTACTTGCCACCTTAAGTTTCGAACAGTTTTGCTTATTTTGAAAACCCATCGCTCCAAATTATTTACCACTTCCGGGCCGAACAGCTTTGAGCCTGTTGACGAAGCCACGAACTTGTCCGTGGTCGTCATTTTGCTACCAATGTTGGAGCTGCTAGTCGTGTTCCTTGAGGTCTCCATGTCTAGCCCCACTCTACCCTCAAATGCACTTCGAGCCCTGGTTGTAAGACTTCCTCAGTCTTGGACACTTGTGCAGTATCCGTCGGCTTACCGCAGCAGTGGAAGGTGATTATGTGCGACAAGTGGCTTGCACCTGTGATCGCTACGGAGCATTATGCAACTGATAGTAGCGTACAGACTCAACCGTAGATCGCGTTAGACTGACGGCTATGGAGACTGCTTCGAAGAAGTGTACATCCTAGCTGAAAAAGTGTTCAAGATAGACTATACCTAATCTCCAACAATGTATGGTACGACGGAGGCACTTCTTGCGAAATTCGCTTCTGAAGTAATAATTTCGAGCTGAAGCAGAAACCCATGACTGAGTCCTCTGCACACATGTGTGCACTGAGTCGAGAGTGCCCCCCGCCGTAACCCTGTGTGCGAGATCCGATGTGCAGAGTCTCCCTGCCGATTCACACAGTGCCTTTGCTTGGATAACCTGCCCCGAAGCTACACGCCATTGACTGCAGTAGTCTCTGGTTGTAACCTACACGTTAACAAAGCTGATAGCGATATATGAAACCCAGTCTGAAGTCTTGGAAATCCTATCAGGGAGGGGGCTCAGGCGTAGGTCTGAACGGAGGAAATGGATAGTACTGTGAGAATCTCCACCCTTCATATAGTAGAAGAGCATGTTCCGTTTTTGCCGAGCCCTTGAGCTCAAAGGGCTACGGAGCATCGAAGTTATGTACAACTGCATCATCAGCGCGCCATGCCCATGGCATACATGCGCGCGCGTTGATGTATGGGACGTGGCAGAAAGGCTCTGCGACAAGTGAGTCGGTGACTCAGCATGGTGTGACGCTTCTCCATAGGTGATAGGCCAGATGTTCGACTCCCGTGCTATGCACTGTTTCTGCATTTTTCATGTCCGCTGCCTCCTTTAGATATTTGCTACACATCTCCTGCATATTTATTTCATTCTAAACTGTCAAATAAGGATGAGAATCGTGCTATAGACGAAGTTTGGGCCAAAAAGGTGACCATGACCTCACCATTAGTTACCCCTACCAACTGTAACTTACCGTACTCAGCGTAATACAAAAAGCATATGCGAGATTTGTGATCAGCACCCCAAGTAACCACCCAGGGAGAACTTCGGGCGAAATCAGTGATAATGACCTCGACAACTCTAATCACCCGAACCTGCTGCAACCCACCGTGATCGACCGGAAATTCAAAACCGGATGTCAGATTCGTGATCAGCACCCTAACTAACCCTCCCTCCCCCAAGGAGAGGTTTGGGCGAAAAAAAATTTCGACATCTCTTCGACCTCTGGAGAAGAGAAAGTACAATTGGGCCTTAATGGCAGTTTGAACCAGCTTACTTCCTACACATCTCCTGCATATTTATTTCACTCTAAATTGTCAAATAAGGGTTTACTGCCAGGTTTGGAGGTCATAATCACCGATTTTGCCCAAAGTTCTTCCAGGGGGTTACTTGGTGGTGCTGATCACGAATCTGATATCCGTTTTTCGTATTACGCCGGAGTACGGTAAGTTGCAGTCGGTATGGGTGACTAATGGTAAGGTCATGATCACCGTTTTAGCCCAAACTTCGTCTATGGAACTATCTGGGGTGTTGATTATGATTCTTACCCTTATTTGACAATCTAGAGTAAAATAAATGTGTAGAAGAGAGGTGTGTGAAGCAAACGATAAAGGAGGCAGCGGTGATGAAAAATGCAAAACCAACGCATGGTAGGGGAGTCGACATCTTGTCTGTTACCTATTATCTGTGAAGCAGCGTCACACCATGCTGAGCCACCGACTCGCTTGTCGCGAGCCTTTCGCCACGTCCCATACATCAACGCGCGCGCAGGTGTGCCGCGGGCACGCGCTGACAGTGCATTTGTACCCAATTTCGAGGGCCTCCTCAGGTTCATGAACTCAGCAGAAACATGCTCTTCCACTACATGAAGGGTGGAGATTCTCACAGTACTATCCATTTCCCTGTTCAGACCTACGCCTGAAACCCTTCTCTGCCTAGAATACAACGCCCCGAATTTTCTTCCGTAGATTGATCTCACACATTTCATTGAACATTTCGGCCCCTGAGGTGCAAACTCATACTTCTTAATTTCATTCCTCCTCCTAGTAGAAAGCTACCTTTTTAATATGAGCATGTGTTCTTCAAAAGTGTACATTACTGTTGTTTTTGCCAACACACAAATCCTGCGAACAGTTATTCTGAATGGCATACATTCACCTGTAGGAGGCCGGCATAGAATAGGACGCATTTGAACACCTGCTTCTGAGAGTTATTCATTATTCGGATCAGCTTTCTACCTTGAGTTCATCTATACTTTTCTCTATTTTATACACTAAAGCCTGTAAGTTCTAGGAGATTAAATTTTTTAGGACTTCATATTTAAATTATTAAATTTTTTAGGACTTTTTCATGCTTTTGCTCTGTTTGCTAAGAATCGTCTCCTTTTCTGGATCATTTTGTCCATGCTTACTTTAATCCCCACAATTCTGTTGTTGACGCATGGAAGCCTAACCGATGTGTTCCTACTCTCCAGTCACCCTCGGCGGTATTGTGTATTGAAAGGCTGTCGTGCCACATTTGCTAACGTTAATGTGAATGTAATTGATCGAGTTCATGGGGCTAGGCATCAACATCCTTGCAAATGCTTCCATTCACCATTCGGCATTTCTGCTTCAAGTTGCGAGCAGTAGATGGAGTGCTTCGATTGTGATGGAAAGATTTTGTGAATAAAAGAATTCAGCTGTTGTCGTTAAATTCGATAGTAAACTAATAAGAACTCGGTCAGGCTAGACGCAAAAATAGGAACACGTGGGTAGTCAGCCTAGTAGTAGAGCTCGCGGAAAGTTGCAGACTTTTTTGTTCCCAGAATGTCATCTCTTCCTCACTCCTTCGGAGACTGAGACAGAAGAAGACGTGGACCACTGATCCTGTACTGCCACTTACAGAACCTCAACAGGTACATAACTGTCCAGTGAACTGTTCCACAGCCTGAATATTTGCCACCATTCGCTTTCAAAAGCTGTTGACGACAACGACAGTTCGCTGCAAATACGAATGCACAATATGTGAGAAATATATCTCAAATGTCTCGAACCAAATATCTGGACCTCCTGAAGTCTTTAGCGACCTACTACTTCGGCGTTGTGATCAGTACTTTCAGCATTCTCGGTCTTGAAACCGCATATGTGTCACTACTGCCTCACAGAATTCGTTTCCTGTCACAGCACTAGAACGCGGCTGACAAACTGTTTCTAGGTATTGACTAAAATCTAGAAGATATTTTTAGATCTACCCTAGTCGGAGAAGGACGACGGGAGGAAAGCCACACAAAAACACAAACCGTGTGACCTGTTCTGGCTAGGAAATTGCAATGAAAGTTCACCAGTACAATACCGCTCGCGTCGAGCAGTCAAAACGGTGATTTTGACGAAAAAATCCATCGCGAACCGTCGCATGCCCATAACTCTTTCAGTTTAGAATTTTTGAAAAAGATGTTTACACCACCCTCAAAGGTGGAGCATGCCTTAGTTACCCCAATCCCTAACAATGAGAGCCTCCGGAGTGGCGGTGAGCTTTTGCGATGCAATTTTTACAGGATGTAGGGTCCCGTGTGGGGAAACCAAAACCATAGTTACCTTTTTCGGAATGCTGTTCTTTGGTCAAAAAAACTGTGTTGACGCGCGAGCACGAAGTTCATGGCGCCCTACTGCCACACACGATGATGTGGCCGGCTGGCGTAGTGGTAGCGGGGTCGCCTCCCGAATGCACCAGGCGGGTTTGGTGGTTCGATCCCGGTGTCGCCAAGGTTTTTACACACATCGGATATTTATTATTATGGGCTTGATTATTATTATCACAGGAGTCAAACTGTACTCGACTAATGCTTTTAGTATTTAAACCTGACCTTTTTGGGCTTTCATTTGAGTTGCCTCTCAATCGATCGTATTTGCACTGTATGAAATCAGCCACGATACTGTAAATGCACACAAACACATAAACTTCACGGCATAAGTATGCATTTGGTTTGATACCGGTAAAAACTTAACATTAACAGTATTGAAGTCCATAGCATCCCATAAACAGCTTACGTGTATAATTATTCTGAACGCTTTCCAACAAACCAATATCCTTCTTTTTGGTGGGGTTGAACACGGTTGTGCCACGCTCTACAATGGGCCGCACGTAAATTTTGTAAGCTCGCAAGATCGTCTGCAAGTCGTTCGTTCTTCATCATCATCATTTGCAATAGCGTTTGTCCCGCTTGGTGGCGGGGTCCGCTCTTCTGGTCTGGTGACGCCACTTCTCCCGATCAAACGCTTGGTCGGGATGGACACCAGCTAACTTCAAGTCCCTATGCAACGTATCTAGCCAACGTTGTTTCGGACGTCCTCTGGGCCGTTTTCCAGGGACTTCAAGATTCAGGCCAACCTTACACACGGTGTCGTCGTTAGCGCGAAGGACGTGGCCATACTATCGTAGACGTGCTTCGCGCAACTTGAACTTCGTTCGTTCTTAATATCTTGAATAAGTTATAAGTTCGAAAATTTGCTTTCTTAAACAACGCTCTATAGTGCTCATCAAACCTCTTTTGATATGGAGAAACCTAGCTCCGGAACGGCAGGGACCGACTTCAGTAACACTCCTCTTAGACAGTAAGCTGATTGGGAAACTTGACTTCTTGTTCCAACCGTAAAACTTCAAGATTTTTCTGGAGAAAGAGGTAGCTCCCATATTTTTGCCCACTCATCCACGCATTCGACCGTGTTATATGTTTGAATATATGTCTGAATACTCTTGTCTTACTTTGATCTGATAGGTTCTTCCCGTGAGGAAACTCTGGATCCAAGCCCGAATCATAGGATGGATACCAACCACTACCATTTTTATAAGCAGCTTATCTTCTGGAACCTTGTCGAAAGCCTTCGAAAAATCAAAATACACAACATCGGTACGATGACCTCTTTCAACGGCAGCAGTCCAGTCGTTTAGCGAAGTGAGCACCGGAGTTTCGACTCATAAATCCATTTGATAACCAAAACCATAGTTACCTTTTTCGGAGTGCTCTTCTTTGGTTGAAAAAAAACTGTGTGGACGCGCGAGCGCGAAGTTCATGGCGCCCTACTGCCACCCACGCTGACTCTGGCACTCGCTGGCCCACAGTCGGCCCATTTTGCAACGCGGGCCTCACGGCCACTTGCTACTGGGGCGCAGTAGCGTTGTTACTGTGTCGAAGCGTGTTGATGGGGTGTCGGCCCGAGTTGCTAAGGTGTTGCAACGCAGGAACACGAGTTGCAAATGTCTGCGAAAAATAGCAACACGAGTTGCAAATGCGTTGCAAATCGCATATCCGCGTGTATATCCGCGCATATCCACGCGTATATCCACGCATATCTACACATATATCCACGCATATCCAGCTCGTACATACAATGGATGTCCACAGTACATCCATATACTGTGTATACACGCGCGTATACACATGAAATATATATACACGCAATATACACATATATACACGTATATACACGCGTATATACGGTGTATATATATCCATATATATGTATGTATATATGCATATATATACATACATATATACATATATATAGGTTTACATAGATATACTCGTATATATGCATGCATACACAGTATACACCACTGTATATACATGTATATACAGTGGTGTATACTGTGTATACATATATACACATGTATATAGGCGTGTACACACATGTATATACGGTATATACATGTATTTACAGTAGTGTATACTGCGTATACATGCATATATTATACGAGTATATCTATGTAAACCTATATATATATGTATATATGTAGTATGCATGCATATATACATACATATATATGGATATATATGCACCTGTATATACGGGTGTATATACGTGTATATATATATCCATAATTACAAATTTTTTATGTATACATTTATTATGTGCGATACAAGAGCATTCTAAATAGAATTTAAAATGTGAGGCCAAGGCACACATGGTGTTGAAGAGAAAAAATGTGATGACAAAAATGAAAACGATATCAATGTAAACGATATCGATCCGAGTGATGGATCAGATATTCAAAGACTTCGAAGAGGTCTCGCGAGATGGCAAAGAAATGAGGTTAAATGTAAAAAAGGCTTAGAATTCGATGTAAGTGAGATGAATGAGACCAGTAAAGCGAATGAGAACCGAGCAATGAGTGAGAATACCGAGAAGAAAATAAAGCAAAATTAGAAAACTAGAAAGTAGAAGATAAATCTCTACTCTACTCTAGACTATATATGTACATAACTAACAATGTACAGGACGTGTAAGCATGATATAATATAAAAAACTACTAGCGGTTAACTACATAACATGATGTATAGGAAGGAACACAAGGGTGGGTGCTCCGCTTAAGGGAATTCAATTCCAACTCATTTCAACTCAAAAACCAGGTCTTCTTTTGCTTAACTTTTCACTAAAGTTTTTGACCGAACGTTATCTAAGCTTTTGGATAAAGTATTCAACAAGTAGTGCTGTTGTGAAGTTGTCTAATTTTACGCCAAAAGGTGTCGCTAAAAACAATTAAAAATGATGACAGACAAGTAGTTAAAATTTAGCATAGAGCACACACCCTTGTTTAACGAGAAGCATGAAATACATGAGCCGGATGAGGAATCAAAATGTGGAGCGTTAACCTCTCACTCTAAAATCGTCGTCGTCGGCAATCAAAGTCGGCGTTGTCGTAGTCCTCGTCATCGTCATCGATGTAACGGCGGGACGATCGTCGTGTGTGGCCGCTGTCGCTGTAGACCAGTTTCACCTTCTGGAAAAAAATTTAATTATTTTTGAATTATTTCGAGAGGAGAAAAAGAGGAGAAAGACGCACCGGAGCGGGAACGAGCCGACCGTTGGAGTCGAGGACATATTTCCTGATGTCCCTCCTAAAAAAGATAAATTTGGTTAATCTCTCTCATAAACAGATGAGAAGAGGCGAGTATCAGGCAACCTACAGCGCATCTTTTATCAGTCTCCTCCAGCGCCTCATGGCCTTTCTGCGCTCTTCAAGCTGTGTGCGCCTCTCCTCATCTGTCTCGCCCAATGCGGTCCAATACCTGACAACTTTATGAAATTAGCCAGTGGTTAGTCTAGTCAGTAAAGTAATATAGTAAAGTAGTATTTATATAGCAATGGAAACCAACGGGGTGGGTGGGCCTTCAGCGCTTTGGGCGAGAGGGACAGCTCTTGTGCTCCCAGCCGCATGCCGTCCAGGCAAATTCCTGCAAAAGGAGGGTCAAGAGTTGAAGTTGGAGGCAGAACTAAACAGTGTGGAGCTACCTATGAGGGGCTCCACAATCTGCTCAGGAAGATCGTGCAGTGAAGGCTTTACAGAGCGCTGAATCAACTGCGGGGGATCACAGGCCTAGAAAAATATGGTCCTACAGGAAGCTATTGAGAAGGTTATGGTTTATCATGCATGTAGAGGGAGAACCTCCTCGACTGCTCTTCGTGCTCGGCACCTCGTCGACTACCAGCCTCTCGAATGGGTTCGCCTTGTCCTTCGCCTTCCTGTCTACTGCTACTTGCTCGTCTGAGGGGAGTCGCGGGCGGAAGCGGCGGGGCTTCAGCTGAAGAATTCCGACTCTTCATTCTTCAAGTTTCACTTAGAATTTTAAAGGAAATTAAATGGCGATATCGCTACTACCCTGTAAATCAGCAAGCGTTTTCCTCTTCCTTCTCCGTGGGGGCGGCGGAATGGGATACGGATGCGACATCGAAACTATCCGAAACTAACAACACTCTAGCAAGAAAAATTGAGGTTTAAAGACTTGCGCTACTTGGTAATATACAGGCTGAGGTAGTAGGACAGAACCCCTGACACCACCGGCATCGCTTCTCGCACAAATTATCAATTTTTATCAATTTTTTTGCTAAAGCAAAGCAACACGAGATCGAAGTGCGAAGCCCTTCTCCATTTAAGCCGACAGCATCAGCAATTCATCAGGGTTGTCCGTTTCTGTTTCGCCTTCTGCAGTGTCCTCGTCTCCTTCGTCTTCCTCGTCGTCCTCCTCCTCTGTGCTATCGACGATGCTTCGACGTCGTCCTAATAACAAATAACCTGCATTAACCTGCATTATTGCTTCACGATTTTCCGTTTCTCATTACAACTGAACCCCTTACGTTCCTCACATTCCTCGATGCCGAGTTGTCCCCTTCGAGGATAGAAGCTTGAGAAGTCTTCTGCCTCTTAGAAGCTGAAGCCTTCATAGTTGCAATCTTCATAACGTCAATGTTGTTGTAGTAGGTGGTTTGAGGACACAACTTCCTTAGACCTGTCAGGCTCCTAAAACTCAACTTCACTACGAATCTTAACGAGATAATACTTTTGGAAAGAAATGTACACCACTGGTGTGGAGGTTAAACTAACATTTCATCAATCGAGGCATCCAAGAATAACTCCTTCACTTCTTCAAGTGTCCCTCTCATGTTGGGATGTAGAAGCAATTCCCTGAACCAGTTCGAAATGCTTCTAAATTCTTAAACTGTTTCCTACCTACACTCACTCAGCTATTGGAAGTTTGTCAAGAGGGTATAAAAGCAAGCAACATACGCGTTATCCCTTAAATCCAGGTAGATTACTTTTGGAAACCATTTGCTTATGTCGCTCCACGGACTGCGGAAAGCGTTGCCTCTCATTGAAAGATATTTAACAGTTGGCATGCTCCGCTCAATGACACTCAAGTCGTGATCTCTCAAGGAGCACATATCCAATGTTATAGTCTGAAAAAAGCTCTATGTGATCGCTTCCACCCTCTTCCACGCTCACATTCACTGCAAAACTGCAATTCTACCGCACCTCAACTCCACGATAGCTCCAAATGTTTCTTAGGAATTCCTTAGCACGACAATGGTCTCCTTTAATAGCGACGTCCATTTCGAAAACTTCCATGTTCTACTAAATCCCCTAAAATGCTTATAGCGGCCGATGACTAGAGGCTCGTGCTAAATCGTTACGATGAACAACGACGACGGCGATTCCAGGCACGACCAACAATGGACAATGGAGGAACGAGAATTAACCGAGAATTAGCCAAAGAACGAATGACGAACGAGGATAATCTAATCTAATCCAATCCCTCGAGGCTTTAGCTTTAGTTGCTTTCTGTTTGTTGTTGTTGCTTTCTGTTTGTTGTTGTTGCTTTCTGTTTGTTGTTGTTGCTTTCTGTTTGTTGTTGTTGCTTTCTGTTTGTTGTTGTTGCTTCCTGTTTGTTGTTGTTGCTTTCTATTTGTTGTTGTTGCTTTCTATTTTTCTTGCTTCTATGTGTTGCATTTCGTTGTGTTGCTAGCGTCTTCCTGTTCTTGTTGTTCATGTTGTTTGAATTAAATTTTAAATTTGTCAAGGTTAAGGGTGAGCGTTAGTGTTAGTGTATGATGTACATGGCAAAAAAAATGAAAAATCATGCATGCAATAACAATGAAATCGCAAATTGAAATCGAGAAATCGTAGTAAAATGAAATCGAAAACGAATCAAAAATTCATGCCTTATCGAAACGCTTATTCAATAATTTAATGCTTAAATACTTAACCTAAGCCTATGACTTTTTTCTTTTTTTCTTCTTACTTATACTCGAGACTTCTTAACAATAGTCAGTGCTCTCTCTCTCTCACTCATCCCACTCACACACTCAGACAACCAAACCAGTTCACGAAAAAATCCTAGAAAAATCAGAGTTTCCCTAGTTTGCTGAACTTAACTTCTTTTCTTTAACGCTTAAAATTCCGTTTTTAACGTTTAGACTTCACTTAATTCGTTTTCGACTTCGTTTAACGACTAACGACACTCACTTCACCACTCACTTTCATTCTCACTACGTACATTTCCATTTTCACTACGTAACCAATTCACAACAAAGTTACCATTCTCCCTGGTCAGTATAGTATAGTTGTGGTTATTCGACTTTCGAAAAATTATTCGAACAATTTATTTTACTATATTATTCGAATTCGAAACTTCCTCGCCTTCCAATATTCAATTTCAAACGGAAATCGAAAATTAGGAAACTTTGAGTATTCGAATACCAGGAATTGTTTGCGTAATTTGATCGAATAATTATTCGAATAGTCGAATAGGCACAACTACATAGTGAGCTTAAATTCCTTCTTAATTTCCTTAATTCGTCAAATCAGATCCGGTGCAAATTGGCTCGCGGGGAGGGGGCTTAGAGGGGGCTTATGTTACAAATCTCTTGTAAATCATCAGTGATCATCTCTCTTCAAGGTATATATGAATGTCTCTTCTCACATCAAAAATGGTAGAGCACGTTCATGAAGTTCATGAAGGAGTTCGAATTCTCTTCTCACCAGTATTCACTTTCATTTTCAATACAACAAGGGGCTTTCTGGCACTACGACCCCGTCCCCCGAGCCAATTCACGCCATCACTTTGCTTGGCCCCGCATGTCATTCTCGCTTAGGTCCTGACCGATACCGATGGCTTAGGCCCTATGCGAGAATGACATGCGAGCCGAAACAACAAACGAAATAAGAACCAGCTAACACTTACGCGGTCGGTGACGCTCAACCGACCAGCGCTTTCCTCCGCTGCAGTTTTTATCTTCGAATAATTGACTCACCTCAAACTTCCTTCGATAGCTAATAATGGAACAGAGAGGCACGTCAACGTCTCAGCTTCTGAGTTCACTTCACGAGCACAGTTTCCTGAAAACTCATTCATGTCATGTGATGTGTGTAGCGCCGTTTCAGATTGCAAGAATTATCAGATTGCAGCACCGCTGCAAAACTGGAGAAGGGTTCCACCTCTATTCAGGGGCATTTCTTGCAAACCTGGGCCAGCTTCTACAACCGCTAATCGGCTAGTAACCGCATATCAGCTGTCGTATCTCCCCGCATCACTTGCTACGTAGGCCCGTGTGGTGGATCCGTCGTAAGATGATATCGTTCATGAATCTGGCCCTCGGCGGATTTACCTCATCCAAACCCCCTTACGCTTCATAATGCATTCACAGTATTTATCCGAGCTGACCTACAGTCCTCCCCTTTTCTGATCACAGTTCGATGGACGCCCACGCCTACCGTCTGAACACAACCTACTCTCTCTCATGTTAAAACCCCGCTGTAGCTAAAGCACTACGATTTCTGAACCGTGACCCACCTCGTGAGAGCGTATCGTCCAGTTTTCGTATCGGTTTTCGTATCGCATACTTCATGTCGTGAGCTCGAGTGAACTCAACAACACCTGTGCCGTCACGGGCAACATCTGCATAGCACACCTCACCGGCTTCACGCATATGATCCTTAAAGTGATTCTGCACAAAAATAACATGCAGCCAACATTGCCAACATTAGGGCGGGCGCTATACCTTGAGATCCTGTCATGAGCCAGTTGCCGGGAGGCGATCACCGCCGTAGCCACCACGTCCGCCTCGCCTCGATCTCCGCGATCTCCACCCACGATCGCCACCACCTTCTCCATGCAGATGACGACCACCAGGACCACGTGGACCTACTCCACGCGTGAACTCGACACGCAGACGGCATCCATCCGTCGAAGAAGTCGTAGCCGTCACGACAAAAGCCGCGGCAAACGCGATCATGCGCGTTCATGCGTATCGCCGCCACGGCGCCAAATTCGAAATCGGGCGCCAAATTCGAAATCGAATTAATTGCATTCCAAATTGGAGGCTCGTCCTTGATTTCGAAGGAACCTTTCTCACTACTTTTCTGACTATGAGTTAGATCCGTCGTTTGGACACCTTCTGCACCGGACCATGCGCCAGCCAGGCGCAAATAGGGTCGGGGGGGGGGGGTCAACATGGCTTAGGAGATTCAATCCTAACAGTGTGCTGGAAAACCCAGAGTCGTACTCGTGCCTTTTCCAGCCGAAGCAAGGAAACAATGCTGTGGACGTGAACGGAATGTTTACCAGCAAGCACGGAACAACTACGTCCAACATGCTCAGTCCACTGCTGGAGAAGTGGACAAACCAACAAGAACGAAGAAGATGGCACCGTAGATATTGTTCGAATGGAACGATTGTAGCACTCGTTTGCATGACATTGCTACAACATCTCACTTTTCATTTTCTCGCTGTAGCAGTATCACGGATACTCAGTGAATTAATCCGCCTTGATAGAAACACACATGACTGCCAAATAACATCAGAAATGGCCTACCTCTGCTCACCACAGAAATACAGAACACACCAGGTCCGTGAAAGGTTTTAATTTTATGCAATATAGAATGTCGTATAAGGCCTGTCGGACGCCATGGCAGTTGGAGGGGATCACCATAGCATGCGCGGCATGCAGACGTGGCGAGTAGCTGCATACAGTCAATGTAAATACAGTCTTCTCTCCTCTTTTCGACTACAAATCCGCATTTTATTTGCTTCCGTACTGGGCAATGGAGGGAACTCCAGGATGTAGGCAGTTTTAACACGGGTGCGTCACTCGAGGCGCTTCCTGGAGTCCCTTCCCCTGTCCAAAACAATGCTATAGCTCTGTTTGTTTGTTTTCTTGACTATCGGTGTGTCATTGTCTCTTTTCGTGTTGGCGATACTTTTTGCAAGGTGACCCCCCTCCTCCCCGATCCGTTTTGCGCGGGTGCTGCAACTGTTCTCAGTTTCTTCGCTTCTCTACCACCGCACAGCAAGGATGGCCCAAAAATACGAAAACGAGGGTGAAAATAGGGTCCGGGGGGGGGGAAGGTCAACTTATAAAAAGTGTTACTGACAACAAGAAAACGAGACAAGGTACGCTGGTAGCGAAGAAAACACAAATAATGCTGCAGCTTCGTTCTGTGCTCTCCCCCGCGTCAGCGGAGGAGAGCACAGATTTGGGCAGGGAAGGGACTCCAGGGTGTGGCTTGAGTGGCGCACCCGTGCTAGAATTGCCTACATCCTGGAGTTCCCTCCCTTGCCAAATTCGGAAGCACGTAAAACATAGATCTGTAATCGAAAAGCGGAGATAAGACTACATTCACATTCGCTCCATGTTCACCCCCCCCCCCCCCGACCCTATTTGCGCCTGAACAACAAACAAACAACTGATGGAAAATCGCGACGTTTTGCTCAGCGTCAGCGCCCAATTCGATAGAACAATCTAGATGAGGGGTTCAGGACGGAGTGAAGAATCAGACGAATCTGACGAACCACGGAGTGAAGAATCAGACGAATCTGACGAACCACTGGCGAACGATACGACCACACGTCAACAGAAGCGAGTTGGAATGATGATGGGAGCCCAGAATGAGACGTGGAGCCGGCGGAATCGAACGTGTCCGAACGCGGCAACGGCGTCGGACGACGTCTTCCGACCGCCGCGCGAGCCGCCCGCATCGGACGGAAATCGACGCCGGGTCAGCTCATAATCGATCGCTTCCCTTCCAGGCTAGCCTAAAACTTTTTAAACCAAAGCAAAGTCGGCGCAAAGAGCCTCGAAGGAGATCATCTGTACTCCGTGGATATTCGCCTTGGTAGTAGGCCACATGTGTGTCTAATTACATCAGAAATGGCCTAGCTCAGTTCAACATAGGGGTGGATTACACCAGTGTCGCGTAAAATTTCAATTTCCTATTACCCAAAGGCGTTGTATAAGGCGCCGCAAAATGGGTCGGGGGGGGGGGGGTCACCTCCTAAAAAATGTCACCATCACAAAAACAAAGCGACAAAACACACTGTTAGCAAAGAATAGGTAGGCGCAAATAGGGTCCGGGGAGGGGTCAACATGGCCTGCCGCGGCGGACAGCCGCGGCGGGTAGCTACATACAGCGAATGTAAATACGGTCTTATCTCCTTGTTTCGATTACATATCCGTGTTTTATGTGCTTCCGGATTGGGCAAGGGAGGAAACTCCAGGATCTAGGCAATTTTAACACGGGCGCGTCACTCAACCCACACCCTGGAGTCCCTTCCCTGCCCAAATCTGTGCTCTCCTCAGCGTCAGCGGAGGAGAGCACAGAACAGAGCTGTACCATTGTTTGTACCTATTCTTTACTATCAGTGTGTCGTCGTTTCTTTTGTCGTGTTGGTGACATTTTTTAGGAGGTGACCCCCCCCCGACCCTATTGGCGCCAGGGGGGTCACCTTATAAAAAGTGTCACTAACACGACAAAAGAAACGATGACACACTGATATTAAATAAAACAAACAAACAATGACAAACAACATCATCAACTTATATACGTTCACAACGCCGAAACATAAACCGCAATAAAGTCTGGACCCACAATCTTGGCTACGCTGAAGAACCGCTAGTCTATTACGACGTCAACGATGCCAGAATTCAATGCGACCTCAACGATGCCACGATTCATCCAGAGTTGAACGTGGAACTCATCAACTTGTATATGTTCACATGACGGCATGAGCAAACGGCATGCAGTGTGACTACGGCATGCACACGCCATCCCACGCCGCTATTCACTGCGCCCGGATAGCAACACTGCGTTGCTACTGCGTTGCTACCCTCAAATTTTTCCTTTCCGCGCGAGCGGCGCGAGCGGTCGCATCGGAGCACGCTAAACGCTTCCGCCCGAATAGCAACAGAGTAGCAACAATTTCCAACGGTGTAGCAACATGTGTTGCTGCTACCACCCCAATAGCAACTGCAGTTGCCATTTGCAACTGCAGTTGCTACACCGTTGGGGGGGCTGAAAATGGTTCGGCCCGTGGCGACCCAGTGTCCGAGGATGTGGTCGGTTGGCGTAGTGGTAGCGGGGTCGCCTCTCGAATGCACCAGGGGGGTTTGATGGTTCGATTCCGGTATCGCCAATGTTTTTGCACACATCGGATATTCATTATTATGGGCTTGATTATTATTATCAGAGGAGTCAAACTGTACTCGACTAATGCTTTTAGTATTTAAACCTGACCTTTTTGGGCTTTCATTTGAGTTGCCTCTCAATCGATCGTATTTGCACTGTATGAAATCAGCAACGATACTGTAAATGCACACAAACACATAAACCAGAAATTACTCCACTTTTTTCGATGTATTCTGAAACGCGTTTTTTCATTATTTTCTCGAAGGTTCTCAAAAAAATTGACGTAATACTAATAGGTCTATAATTTTCAGGATCACTATACGGCTGGTTCTTACAAGGAGAGCCTCCGGAGCTTTTGCGATGCAATTTCTACAGGATATAGGGTCCAGTGTGGGGAGTCCAAAACTATAGCTACTTTTTTCGGAATGCTCTTCTTTGGTCGAAAAAAACTGTGTGGATGCGCGAGCGCGAAGATCATGGCGCACTGCTGTCAGCAGTGCCGATGTGGTCGGTTGGCGTAGTGGAAGCGAGTTCGCCTCAAGGATGCATCGCGCGGGTTTGATGGTTCGGTCCCCGATGTCACGTGTGTTTTTGCACATCTCGGATCGTTATTATTATGGGCTTGCGTGATCACAGGAGTCAATTTGTACACGATTAATGCTGTTAGTATTTAAACCTAGCCTTTTAGGCTTTTATTTGAGTTATGTCCCAATGGATCATATTTGCACTGTATCATTTTATTGGATCGGTAACATAAAAGATTATCTTGCTCACGTGAAATAACTGTGTTTATTGCTGACAATAATAATCAACAATTATGATGTAGAACTATAGAATATAGAGAAGTTTGTGAAACAAAAAAAAAAGGCGTCGCATTTTTATTGCTCCGGACCGGAACTAATTGTGTAAATTCTAGCCTGCATCCTTTCGTCCTTCTCCATGCACTCGATATCGCGATACATTGCCTCCTGGAGAAGCCGTTTTAGAGCATCTCCAACTGCACTTAAGGCACAGTTATAAATAAATAAATAAATAACTAAATAAATAAATAAATAAATAAATATTGTGATTTGCCGAATGGATCCACTACAGCAAAGTTGCTTGGTCTTCCTAGTCTGTGTTCCAGAAGAAAAAAGGCTGATTTGCTCGTGTTGTTAAAAATTCTGACTAAAACCGTTGCAGTTGGCCCGCTGCTATTCTTCAAGTCTCCATTATCCAGAAATAAAAACTTAGACTCTATGTCTCTGTCGCAAGGACGCAAGCTAGGTCAAGCTTCCTCACCTATAGGAATCTCAAGGAGTTCAACTGCTAGCTTGGTGAATCCGAAAATGTCTCACAGATGTCACTCCCGGCTTTTAGGCCATTTATAACACGTAGACTTCACTTTTTAAGCTAATTTAGTGTTGTAATTTGTTTGGCGATCATTTGTTGAGTCATAAGTTTGATATGTCCTGATTTCATTTGATTTCCTTTTCTTTATTTTAATCCACGTGTATTGTAAGAGACGTCTTTGAATAAATAAATAAATAAAAATTCTTGCAATTTCTGTTACATCCCTGGGCATGGCACTGCTCAAGGAAGTAAACATCCGTGAAATAACAGTGTTTAATGGGCACGTTAGCCCAAGAATTGCTTTCTGTAGGACGATATACGTCAAATTGTTTGGTCAAGTTGAAACTCTCTTGGGACGTTTTCACAAAGCACCGTACACAACGTCACTGGAAATATCCACCCAGTCTCACATATCGCATGTCATTCGACTCAAATATGCTTAATCGCAGTTGGTGTACTTTTCATACATTGATTTAAAGCAATCTGCGAACAGTTCAGCCTTGGCTTGATCGTTCGTAACTGAACTCTCGTTGTGAGATTGAAGGATCGGTATGCTTTTACTAGGTTTGAGCTTATTTCGGCGGTAGGTATAAAATCTTCTCGAGCCCTTGCGTCTAGCAAGACGGCTCTCAAGCGACATTGGTGGCGGAGTGGTGTTCGTTTGTCTTCTTGAGTACAAAGTAAATCGGGGATCGTTTTGTGAGCGCGAGCGGTCCGTTTATGATAGCAGGACAAGCATTCGCCTAAAAAAATTTTCTGAGTGGCCTCAGCAGAGAAAGAGAAATATATATTTGTTAATTAGTTGGTGACCGGTCATGAAGTATGATGTATGGCTAAGAGTATAGAACGATCTCCAAAATATTCAGCCTACAGATGGACTAACCAATATGCCAAACTAAGCTAAGCGATCACGGATCTCCCTCGATAGAGAGCCTTGGACTTTCTTGTTAAAAGGGATCTCGGGCTGCTCGTCGCAGGGCCACGTGGCGCGTCCCCGGGTGGTGGATAGGGGAACGAATTGCGAACCAAATGCAACCGTGTACTGCCCAGAGACGCAAGTGGGATGCAGGGCATAGACTCCTTGCTCCTGCTGTGCCGAGTCGACGCGTTCCTTGTGCGTGGGAGCGGCATGTTCATGCACAGTGTGCGTGGATGTGTCCGTGACTGTGCGGATTGTAACTGTGTCGGATTGGCCAAAAGCATGCACTCGATAGACTGGGAGAACATGTAAGGCGATTCGAGGCCGCCTTAAGTCTCGCCCCGTTCCTTCGGGCATTGTGGCTGGCTGACTGGAGTTCTTCGTCCGCACGACAGAGCCCGACTAGCTACCCGTGTGTACTCCAGTCAAAACCAGCAGCACTAAATGGCCTCATTCCCCTGACCCCGAAAGGGGAGGGGGACGTTCTGCCTGAAAGCGGCACGGGCAAAGGCGCGGGACAGTGCCTGCGGAGACAATTAGCGTCGACTCGCACAGTGACACCCGCCGCTTCGCACTCCGCCAGACAGCCCTCGCCGCAGAGGCAATGCTGACCCAGCCAACCACGGGAGTGTTTAGGTCGACCAGATTTGGTGTGATTACAATCGATAGAGGGATAGGAGGCCCAGACGGCTTGCACTGGCAGTCCAGAAATTGGGATTGATCTGAACCCTACCATCTCCTATATTAGAATTTCGAGCTCTATCGAATGAGCCAGGAAAGAATCTTGCCTCAATAACCTTTACAACAATTTTTTTCATGCGCTGTTTAACTTTCGTTAAATATCAGTTTTTATTTATATCAGAATTAACCACGAGGCATGCTTCCTGGCTACTGATGTGAACTCTACCATCTCCTGTATTAGAATTTCGATCTCTATCGAATGGGCTAGAAATTATCCTGTCTAAATAACCCTTAAAGCGGCTTTTAGGCGTTGTTTATTTTCCTTAAATATCAGTTTTTATTCATATCAGAATAAATTGCGAGGCATGCTTCCAGGCAATTGGGCGAGGAATATAACTGGATAGGCGAGAGACCTTCTAAGAGCACCCCAAGTGCTCATCCTTTTTGAAAACGACATGATGATCCTTCAGTGAGTAGAGCATGTTCACAGCCTGAAATGGCCCAACGAGCTCAGTTTGAATTCGGCGAACCTCCTAAGAACGCCAAAGTACTCCAGTTTTTTCAAAGCATTTCATGAGTGTTTCCTAACTCGCTAATTGGCGGAAGAGGCGTTGGCTATGCAGGTACATTGCCTGTGGAAAGCGAGGTCAAAAAACTGTAGAAGTCACAAACGACTGGACGAGCAATTTGAAGCGTGCGATGAAATTTATTCTCGGTGAACATTAGATTTCATGAATCACCTATCCAGTCTTAGTCTCGATATATATGTCGTGTGCATTGTAAAGTTCCACAGAAAAATCAGTTACGAAATGCTGAAGAGATGTCATGTTGAAACTAACCTTTAAACTTCTGCTAAAAGACCTCTCGTCTACCTAATTGGATTCCTCGTGCAATTTTAGCCTAGAAGTAAGTCTCGCATTTAGTCCTGATATATGTGAATAAAACCGATATTTAGCGAAAAATAATCAACGTCTGAAAAAAAATCGCTTTAAGGGTTATTGAGGCAGGGTTCTTTTCTGGATCATTCGATAGAGCTCAAAATTCTAGTACAGGAGACGGTATGGTTTACATCAGAAGTATTGAAGCATGCCTCGCAATTAATCCTGGTATAAATAAAAATTGCTATTTAAGGAATATAAATAACGCCTAAAAAGTCGCCTTAACGGTCATTAGCCAGGAAGCATGCCTCGTAGTTAATTCTGATATAAATAAAAACTGATATTTAACGAAAGTTAAACAGCGCATGAAAAACATTGCTGTAAGGGTTATTGAGGCAAGATTCTTTCCTAGCTCATTCGATAGAGCTCGAAATTCTAATATAGGAGATGGTAGGGTTCAAATCAATCCCAATTTCTGGACTGCCAATGCAAGCCGTCTGGGTCTCCTATCCCTCTATCGATTGTAATCACACCAAATCTGGTCGACCTAAAGACTCCCGTGGTTGGCTGGGTCAGCATCGCCTCTGCGGCGAGTGCTGTCTGGCTGAGCGCGAAGCGGCGGGTGTCACTGCGTGAGTCGACGCTAATTGGATCCGCAGGCACTGTCCCGCGTCTTTGCCCGCGCCGCTTTCAGGCAGAACGTCCCTCACCCCCCCCCCCCCCCCCCCGAAAGAGCCCCTATTTCTGCAGCGATGGGAAGGACGAGTACGGAGAGGCTGCTAAAATCTCAGGGAAGGACTAGGATGATGATCTGTACTTACAACGCCCGCACGCTTGCATCGGAAGCTTCCGTCGAGGACCTGATGATGCAAGCCAGGAAGATCAAGTACGACGTCATCGGACTGACCGAGACGAGAAGACACCACCCCCTACACGCCGCCTACGATTCCGGAGAAGAACTGTTCCTCGGAACATGCGACAACAGGGGAGTAGGCGGCGTTGGTGTCCTCGTCAACACGCACTTGGCCATGAACATCGATTCGTACGAGTCTCTGACCACCCGAATCGGACGTCTGCAACTGAAGCGATGTGGATCCGTGCCACCTTTGACTGTATTCGTCGCGTATGCCCCAACATCCGACTACGACGACGAAAAGGTCGAAGCCTTCTACGTGGAGCCGGAGAAGTTCTATAAGGAAGATCACACCTTCTACAAGGTGATCGTCGGCGACTTCAACGCCAAGATCGGACCGCGAAGGTCGCCGGAAGAACTTCACATCGGAACCCACGGTTTGGAGTGGAACGAGCAAGGTGAAAGGCTGTCTGAGTTTATCATGTCGACCAAGACTATCCATGGAAAGTCACAGTTCCAGAAGAAAAACCCCTCGCTTCCTACGATGGACCTGGGAATCCCCTGGTGGCCAGTTCCACAACGAGATCGACCACTTCATCTTCAATCGCAAGTATTGCCTGACCGACGTCTCCGTTGTCCCCAAGTTCTACACGGGATCGGACCACCGCCTCCTTCGCGCAAGGTTTCAGCTTTCGCGTCAAGGAGAGAAGGCCGTAAAGTTCAAGAAGAGGAGTCCCAGAACAGCCATAAACTGGAACTTCTACACTTCTCTTACTGGCTTTTGGGAAGACGCCATGGGCAATATCGACGAGGAATATGTACGACCACTTCGTGCACCATCTTCGCGATAGTGCTAAGGGAGCCGAGAGCTTGAAGACCACCAAGAGACGCCTGTCTCCGGAAACTCTCGAGCTGATACGCCAGCGTGGAGCAGCACGAGCGTCAGACAACTACCAACCGACGTCCGAGCTTGCGAAGCTATGCAGAGCGGCGATAAAGGAGGACCTTAAGGAGAGAAGGGCGGAAGTGTTGACTGAGGCTGCAGAGGCAGGTTTGTCCGCATCCGCAATGCCCGCCGGAACTTCGCCAACTTCAAGACGAAGGACAGCTATGCGAGCAAGCAGAATTTCGGAGAGGATTCAGCACGATCGACCATATACACACCATTACGAAGCTCATCGAAGTGTCGCGAGAGTACAAGCTGCCGCTGTCCCTTACGTTCGTCGACATGAAGAAGGCATTCGACTCCGTCGAAACTGAAGCGGTCGTCAACGCCCTGTTCGCTCAGGGGGTTCCTACGCAGTACATCAGAGTACTTCGGGAGCTGTACAGTGGATTCACGACCAAGATCTCACCATTCTACAAGGACGTCGTCATCGACGTGAAGAGAGGGGTTCGGCAGGGGGATACCATATCCCCGAAGCTCTTCAGCGCCACCCTCGAAAACGTCATGCGCGAACTAGAATGGGAGCACATGGGGTTGAAATTCGACGGCCGGCAACTGCACCATCTTCACTTCGCTGACGACATCGTGCTCATAACACCGAGTATCAGTCAGGCAGAACGAATGCTGGCCGACTGAGATCGTGTATGTGGGAACGTTGGACTGCAGCTGAATCTTACGAAGACGATGTTCATGAGGAACGGATGGGTTTCTGATACCCCATTTTCGCTCAACGGAACGAACATCTCCGAATGCTCCAGCTACGTGTATCTGGGTGGCGAAATCAATACATCCAACGACCTAGCACCGGAGCTGAGCAGGAGGAAGCGAGCGGCTTGGGGAGCTTTCAAGAGCGTCGAAGAAGTCGCGAAGAAGACGAAGAACGTCCGACTCCGTGCCCACCTATTCGACTCCACTGTTCTTCCTGCCCTAACCTACGCCTCAGAGACCTGGGCTGTACGAAAGCAAGATGAACACGCGATCAGCGTCGCGCAGCGTGGAATCGAAAGGACGATGCTCGGAGTGACACGATTCACTCAAGTGAGAGAAGGCCTCCGGAGTTCCGAGCTTCGCCGACGTTCGAAGATCAGAGACGCTGTCGCGTAGGCCAAGTTGTCGAAAATTAGGTGGGCCGGCCGCGTAATGCGCTTCGCAGACACGCGCTGGAGAAGAGCCGTTACCGATTGGATTCGGCGGGATGTCAAGGAACACCAGGGCGCCCACCAACGCGTTGGTCGGACTTCTTCGTGAAAGCCCTAAACGACCGATATGACGCTCTTCGTGTCCCTCGAGCGAGGAGGATCCAGAAGCACTCTGGCACGCGAGAGGGACGAATGAAGGCGCTGCTGCCGCCCGCTCGAGCATGTCGATGATCAACGGGAGGGCAGGCGATACAGGTGATACATTTGAAGCTTAGCGAGCTAGCAAAGTGACGGAACAACTTCAAGAAGAAGGTTGAAGCGCTTCCTCTGTACGCCATTCATCTGGAGAATGGGTGGTTCGTGTTACCGTTGGAAGGGAAGCGTGAACATGTGGCAGTTCTTTAAATTTTTCAGTTAGATTTCTCATATTTAACTCCAGATCCAATGTTAACAAACTACCTGAGGTCGGATTCATCAACGACTTACACAACATTAACGGAGAATTCACAGCAAAAAAACTCATCGTCAGATAACACGGCTTATCGCTCGCCATATCGCTTGATGAGCTGCGCTATCAGGGATTTCGGCTGCAATCTTCTCTGTTAAATTGCTGTATGTCGTTGACGAATTCGGCCCCTGGCCTTCATTTCTCTCTCCATTATAAACTAGATGCTTTACTGATAACTGAAAGTTGACGGTGGAGTGGTGGCCTTGATTAATAAATCTCCCACACTTTCATTTTCATTAAGGACTTCCATGAACTTATTCAAGAACTAGGTTTCCAAATAAATGCGGCGGGTCGAAACATCCTTCTACAGCTTAGTTGCTGCGATCCTCCTTGTACGTTATCTGCATTTTCCGAATTTATCGACTTCACAAGTGGTCTTTGCAGGAAAGGAGCGGTGAGATTATTTTGCTGGAGAACTTCAACCTCTCACTAATAGGAAGAGTATGTCCCATCCTCCACCTAGGTCGAGACTAATGCTGCAATTTTGATGCATTTCTTGAGTCTCTTGACAGGAACATAATTCCTAGTGTGTAGAGGCTGGTGCATAATAGTTTTCGGCGATAAATAAGGGCTGCAATTGGGTGGCGTACCTCATGTCTTCAACTGGTCGCGCGAGGTGCAGAGTCCTGGATAACTGCAGTCTGGACCGTCTTAGAGCAATTCCTGAGAGGGGCGGCTAAGAATTTCTGATAAAACTCCCCAAACGCTCACTCTACAGGTCGTCGCGCCTACTCGATTGATTCTGTCGGCGGGCCATTGTTCAACTCCAATGAGATTTTTATGTCAAAAGATAGAGCTCGAGCTGAGGAGCTCAAACGTATGTTTATTTTCACAGGTATTTGATTTTTAAAAAGTTATTCGAAAAGGCGCTTTGGAACACTCCAAAGCGTCCTTTTCGGCAATTAACCAAAGGACATGCGCGGTACTGTAAACCAGTCTGTATTGGCAGCCTCTTCGTATTAATTAAAATAGTAGCTCAGGTCGTCTAGAGATTTCGCACTCACGCGGTAATAACAAGATCGACCAGTACGTCCAATCCAAATCACTTTATTGTGCCTCAAACTTGGGTAATTAAACCAAGAATAATGGATGGCTCACAATCTCGACATGTACGAATTGTAAGAAACAATTCCTAAGGCACATGAAACTAATGAAGGCGCATGAGAACTTTAAGGCGCATAGGAACTCGAAGGCGCATAGGAGTTGGGCTGCGGTGCATTGTGGTCATCTACAACGTTTAGTCTATATCCAATCAGCTAAAATCTCTAACGGTCTAAGAGCAACCCAAGACCCTCAAAAGGAAGGTGACTACTGTAGACGGCAAAGGTGCAGTAAGCGGCGGTAAATCAGAAGGCGATGCTAAGGCATAAGAGTAGCGGCGAGCCAGAGGCATTGATCAAGCGCTAAGACGGCGGCGAAAGTGATTGGGCGGAAGGCGATGACAAGGAGGCAAGGCGGCGTCTCGGCGGAAAGGCGATGGCGGCAAGAGCGGAAAAGGCAGCGGCAAGGCGGCAAGGTGCGGCCAGATGGATGAGCGGCGGTCAAGCGGCGGCAAGCTGGCAGCCGGACGGATGAGCGGCATTGTGGCGGCAAGACGGGAGGCGGCAATGCGGAAGGCGGCAAGGTGGCGGCCAGACGGATGAGCGGCGGCCGGACGGGGAGCGGAGTTAAGCCTTTCCCCAAGCATTCTTGGGTATTTATGCCGGACCCTTGTCAGTTGAGGCTAATGTTTTGATATTTTGCGATATCTGCTCGCATATCTCGGCACATGTCTGAATGTTTCCATTCTCATGATCGCGCTGGATCCGCGATATTAATTATGAGCGCTGCAAGAAATCTATGGAGCTACTCGCCGTGCTACCATCAAGGTGCTTGCCTACGGTAATATCGTAGTGGTAGCCTCGGCGAGCTCCATCATGTTTTTGTACGTGACCTGTCTATACGACACCATTTATTGGAAGGAATTTCGTATATCACAGAAGATCAAGACAGCTGCTGCAGCAGTCGCTCCGAAGAGGGGAGGTTTGTTGAGATGGCAGCCGTCTGCCGCCGTTACTTGAGTACAAGAAGTCAGAGCTTGGAGAGAGTGACGAACGGCTGTCCGGCGTACTCGCAGACTTCGAAGATCACCTGCGCCGGCGTCATGGTGACCAGGCGTGAGACAGGCAGTAGGGGTGCGATGTCGAACGGGGGCATCTTCTGCAGTACACCCATCGCCGTCACGATGCACATCAACGCGGTCACGCCGTACGTGTGCGCCTCTTCAAACTGCAATCATGCACATTATGACAATTCTCTCAACGGTTAGCATACCTAAGAGACTCTGAACTGTGGATAGGCAAGCAGGCTCAAAAACTTGCCACAGGAGCTTCTTCAGAGGTTACAAAAAAAGTAAATTCAACGTAGTGCCACAGTTACACGCACGGTGAAGAGAGCATTATAGGACGTAGAATTCAGAGTATAATTATACAGCTTCCTTGACATGAATGTGAGCTCGTAAACAACAATAAAAACTCTTGCTTTCGATGATTGATTAAATAAGGGCACGCTTTTCGACCATGAATCTCATCAAGAGAAGGAATAATGGACAACCGTCCAAAGAAAAGTTATCAGATTGCATAAGCCAATGGTAAGCAAAAATAGTACTAAAACTGCTCAAGATCCAAGAGAGCGGTGTACTTTTGCATATACGTAATTTGCTCTTTTGACGATAAGATTGCGTCACAGATGAGCAATAAATACACATATACATGAATAAATAAATAAATGGATCAATAAATAAACGCCACTGAAAACACTAGAAGAGTAGTAGGAAGTCGAGGTATACGAATAGGTCGACGCCCATCTGATCCATGTTTCGTGGTGCTTTACTATGCTGCGCATAGAAGACTCGCTTGTCTCTACCCGAGAGGGTGCACACTTCCACTGTGCCTTCATGCACTGTGCCTCCATCCACCAAACCTGTTTCTTTTTCGAACTTGCGAAGCTTCTCCTAATATTGCCAAAAACAAATATGTTCCTCCGCGAGCTAATAGTCTTGAGAAATACATGTAGTGTTATGCCGAATACAAGACGATTGGAAAAGCGGTGTAACTGGTATATTCTTCAGCTAGACTATGGTTCGGATTAGCGGCTAACTCTCTTATTGCACAGTATTTCGGAAGGATACCCTTGAACCAGCACTAAGTGTTGCTAGCGGAATTGATGCCTTCATAGTTACCCTGGAATAGGTGCTGAATGTGGAATAAGTGCAAGATGTGCAATTCTTCTCCAGTGCGGACCTCTCAACTTCGACTTCTCAACGGATCCAAGTCTTCTTCACAATCGACGAGCGAAAAACTTTTCGTCCAACAACATGACTTAAGCAGATTCCCTTGTCGTGTTTCCGATTCCCAGTTCGGGTACTGGAGGAATCCACAATGAGAAAATTCCTAGCCCTGTTATGACCTGATGGGCGCGTGTAGCGCAGTCGGAGGAGGGGCGACTGTCGCGTGCACCCGATACCAGGTTCCTGGTTCGGATTTCCCGCCCAGGCCAACCAAGCCTTCCATCCATCCGGGGTTGGTGAATTGGTAGCAGACGTGCCTGGAAAGGATAAAGCGCTGACTTGTTCATCGGCTGGCCACCGCAAGTCATTGTATGGCCAAATACGCATTCATGTCGCCTCCACGACATCCCGTAGAAGTAGAATGCGCTGGCGCATCCCAGAAGAGATTGAGTAACGCCGTCCTTTATCCTTTATCCTTTATTATAACCTGACTATTTCCTGAAATATTTAGGAACTAGAATGAAACACTTGAAACCTTGGTGCTTTTGAAATGCACCCTCAGACCCAACATAACAAATTGCAACTTTCAGAGCGAGCCAATTTTTAGAGAATCTACGGATGGAAGGATAATGCTGTCGCGGTGTACAAATACCTATTAGGGGGGGGGGGCAAAAGTAATGAGACAAAATGAAAAAATCTTTATCTCTTTATAACTCAATTACAACTCAACGATGCTGAGGAGTGTATTTGCCATTAAGGGCAAGGACCTTGCTGCCATCGCTCAGCCAACTTCCTGATCCCATCCTTTCAGAACTGCTTGAGCCAGGTGTTGATCAACTGCTCGATATGGTTGTCAAGGACTGCTTGGGTTCTTGTGTCCCTTCCGACTAGGAAGTCCTGTAGGCTCAAGTAGTAGTGGTAGTCGCATGGAGAGATGTCCAGGGAATACGGTGGGTGAGGCATGTGAACGTAGCCCAGCTGGCCAAGCTTATCTGTGGTTACTTGTTCCCGATGGGGTGCGGCGTTGTCGAAGAGGAGAACCTTCTTGAAGCGCTGCGAATGAATAAGAGCGACTCGCCGGCCCATCTATTCTATTTCGTTCACCATGGCCTTGGAGTTCATCATAGTGCTCTTGGGAGACAGCTTCCGGTAAACCGATCCATGGACGCAGACCCAAAAGCTCCAAAGATGCTTCTCGCCGTGAACATCTCGCCGAACGAAAGTCGGTAACAATTCACCAGGCCTCACCCAGACTCGCTGCTTGGCAGGGTTAAGGTAGAAGACGTACTTCTCACCTTGCGTGAATATTGAGCCCAGGCTGCTCGGGGTTGGGAATTGGGGGAGATTTGCGTGACACAGGTCGACTCGTCAGATTGGGGTTTCGGCATGAGACAGGCTGGGTTTTGGCATGCTTCTGGAAAGGGCGGAAGTGGTAACTTCTCAGATGGGCTTCAGTAAGTAGCATACAAACATACAAATACGACAAGCACGAAACCAGACTCCAGCCACGAGATATATGGACACGGCATGGGGTGTCTCATTACTTTGCCCCCCCCCCCTAATATTTACGACCTAATCCGACCTTAGAATGCATGAATGTGGAAGTACCGTCAAGGTGGAAACGCTCGTTTGACACTCTTATTTTGAAGAAAGAACCTTATGAATATCCAGAAAGCTATAGACCAGTTAGCATTACATCGTTTTTGAGAAGGTAGTTAAGCAGCATCTAATTCACCATCTCTCTATCTTTAGGATGATTCCTAAACAACAGCTTTGTATCAGGAGGATCTGCAGAAACGAGTTTAGTTAAATGCATGGATGATTGGATAGAAACGCTTGGTGGTAAGCGCTGCTGTGATGTTGTTTATTTTGACTTTGCGAAGGCGTTTGACAGGGTACCTCATGAAACGTTGTTGTTCAAACAGGAAAAACTTAAACTCATCCCATGCTTACGAAGTGGATTGCAGGTTTCCTAAATGAGAGAACGTTTCAAGTCGAAATTGGGCATGCCACAAAGAAGAGTCCTATACTGTTCTACATTTTTACCTCGGAAATACCAGAAATGTTGCTGAATGTTTGCGATTGTGCCATGTATGTTATGATTTAAAATTATACAAGGTTATCAATAGTGATGATAATGAGTTATGCTTTCAAAGGGGAGTCAACTTATTAGTTGTCTGGCAACTGCCATTGGCTCCGCACAGAACGAGTTTCATGCGCATTAACAACAGTCCGTCTAATCCACAACATGCATATGAAGTGGATGGTCTCCACATCACATCGATGAATTTCATTAGAGATCTTGGCTTTACATATAGCAAAACATTAGAGTTTTCTGAGCATGTTAGAAATCGTTGGAGGATAGTGCTTTCGCGTACAACTAATATGTTCGAAGGTCTTTCTACAAGGAGCAGAATTCTTTTGGTCGAGGCTTACAAGGCCTGTATACGTCCATTAGTTGGAATGAACGCAATCCGTTTACAGTATTCAACCTTCGCAGGATAAAAGATGTCTGCAGAATTGAGAAAGTTCAAAATAATTTTACTCCGAAATTGTTTATCCGCATGGGAGGCTTTTTCTACTCCAACATCCCTAAAGCAGTGTTCAGAAATAGACATTTTGAATCTCCATCTCTCGTGTCACAGCGCAAAGTGTTTGATGTTTTTCTCGTTCACGAAATTCTGCACCAACCTAGTGTGGCTTTGATTATGAAATTATCAGCGTCCGTCGCCGGCTTCGCCGGCAACCTACAATGGGTAAGGAAGCATCCCTAGCGTCGAAGTCGAACACGTTGAAACGAGCGCCTACTATCAACTGATGCTCTGCTGAGTATCAGTCACATTCCAGTACGCACTTATCGTTAGGAAAATGTCCGCAACATTCCTGCTCCGTCTAGGGTTCTATTCACAACCTATTGCAGCTCGTCATACCTAACCGAATTTCTGACGTTTCTATCCAGTCGCCGTGTTTTAAGCCACGTGATGTGATGAGTTTCGGAAAATGTGATTTGGGACAAAAAATACTATCCTCCTCTGCATACCGTAGTATGGAAACTGGTTAAAGCACTGCCGAAAACTGAGGACGAAGGAGCAGGACTTGGTTGAAAGCGTAGTCGGGTCGAGCGTTGGTCCTTACAACTTTCTTCGTTGGCTTGCCCTGGTCCACCGCTGAAAATTGGAGGTCCTGGGGAGGTAGAAATAGTAACCCAGCGCGCGAGGTATGCTCTTGAGATCAAGGTGAACAATTTCCAAATCAAAAGCGTCTTCCAGACAATGACATTGACCAATCAATAATATCGGTTGAGATTGATTGTCTGATGGAAGCTTCACCATGGCTGATTACCTGGTCGACCTTCCGTCTGCCATCATAGTCACAGAGCACCGATCGATTAAGTCTGAGAGAGAACAGGTAAAACGATAATAGCGATCTGAGAGGAAACCGGTCTGAGAGAAAACGATGTCAGCGCCCAAAATATCAATAATATCGGTCGATATTGCTTGCCTGTGCGAAACTTCGTCGCGGTGTTGATTTCCTGATCGACCTTCCGTCGCCCATCATAATCACGGAGCACCCACCCAGATCGATCAAGTCTGGAGAGAACCGATAGCACCGCTCAATAATGAACAATATCTACCGATATTGATTGTCTGAGCGATTACAATAGGATCGACTGCCCGATCCAAACACCCCTTACCTGATCGACCTTCCGTCGGCCATCATAATCACGGAACAGCCACCCAGATCGATTAAGTCTTGAGAGAACTAATAGCTCCGCTCAAGCGATGAATAATATCAATCGATACTGACTGTCAAGGGAAATTTTAGTATAACTTTCTTTGAAGTTTTAATTTAGTTTCCAATGAGAGAACACGTAGTTTGAGATTTTCTAAAAATTTTATTTGTTGAGAAAAAACAATAAATTAAGGCTGGTTTTGAAGAGCAGGAAACGGACCATTTTATATTGTCAGAACAGAGACTGCGCCATGCCCCGTCCTAAACTTGGCGATTTTCATTCGATTGATACCAAAATTTCTGTTTGCATGCAGTTTCATACCTGCAAACGGTGGAACACAAATAACTGAGTGCAATCACCTCTAATCCATGGATCACGCATTCCTTAATGCTCACTCTATGCCGAGGTCTTAGAACAAAACTTCTCAGAATATTACCAGATCGGCGGAGCTTCGCTGTGGATGGCTAAACAATGATTGAGCAGATTAGGACAGCTTACTTTTGAGAACAAACTTACTTTTGGACTCTCTCATGGATCGCTTACTATGTCGGAAAGCTACAGTGTCAGGCATCGCCGTATAGTGAGCCTGGCACCAGGCTCGTAGAACCGACAGAAATAATCGGGTGCGTGAAAGCTTTTGCGAAGGTTGAACGACATCCCCTTCTGCCAAAACGGAGGTGACTGATTGTACGACACAGCGCAGGGTGTGGAACTCCGTACTGGCAAAAGTTGATGTCGTTCAATAGCGCTTTCATGCACCTGATTGTTCCTTCCGGTTCTACAGGGTTAGCGCCTGGCACCCAACTTTATCGTGCGTTTCCGCGCGGAATTACCAGGAATTACTCCACCAGCCATCAAATACTGCTGCTCACATCACATTATACGGCCTTCCGTTAATTTTCCACCCAGGTAATCCTTGTAAAGAGACTTTTCCTCTGTTTTCACAAACGCTTTACCAGTTTTTAGCTCTATGTCCTGAGAACTAACAAGGGGGTCAATGAACCTCCCGTGGCAATTTTGAAGGTGGCCTATTGAGCGTTGTAGAGGGCTGTATGAGAAGCACCGTAGTGATTTTCAAATTTTCTGCGGACACCTGGGTAGGTCAAAAATTGCAAAAAACAGTACTACTTTAGTGCGGGCCGATAAAGCAAAACCAACGTCTGGAATTGCCATGTCGCGGTTAGAGTCTAACCTGCAAAAGGTTTGGGTTGGAACAGTAGCGGAATTACGGCGAACAGGGAAGGGGTCGGGTGTTCAATTCAATTCAATTTATTACGACCATAAAAGACAGTCGTGAGAAATCCAACATAGCATTCAAACTTAAACATGTTTGTGAAACATAACGAAAAGGGATAAAACATGTAACTGTAACTCAGAAACTTGAAACAGCAACCTCACTAGTACTGTAGGAGAGCATCTTTTGCGACTCGTTCGAAAGAACTAAAAGACTCAGGAGTAGGAATGATATTGCTTCGTTCGTGTCCCGAGGTTGGGGTTCTGCATTGCTGAGCTTGCTCGCTCCACTTTTGTCCGTGTGAAGTGTATCTCCAAAACCGTATTGTACCATACTGATATTAAAACATCGTTTTAAAGTGGATGATACGATTTAAAAACAATGCTGTCCTCCATCGCCACCACTATCTGCTAATCGAAGGGGTAGGGACTTGTACTCCCACGAGTCCGGAGTTCGAAAGCAAGTTACGCCCAATCTTCGCTTAGACGACTAACTGGGACGCTAACCACAAATCTGGCAAACGTTTTCGCGTGATCGCACTTTCATGAGTGACCATAAATACCAATATTAGCAAATAGAATCGCTTTCTCATCTATGTGATCAGACTTGCTTTCCAATCTTCAACTTTGAGATGGAAGGTAGTGCACGGAGAATAGGTAATTTAGAAAAAGGAATGACAGATTCGCGGTCAGCAGCTTAAATAGTTTCCGCAGGCGAGGAAAGGGCGAAATCAGTGATCATGACCCGCCATCCTTACTCACGAACATCCACAGAAACCCAACCGTGCTCGGCCGAATTTTTCAAAATGAATACCATATTCGTGCTCAGTATCCAAAATAACAGTACTGCGCGATGTTTGGAAGAAATTTTTTTGACCTCTCCTCGACTTTTGGATAGTACAACACGAACAACCTTGAATGACCTTCTAATACTCATAAATTGACCTTCAAAAGCTATGCAGCTTTAGTTATGGTTAGATGGTAGAGATCTGACAATTTGTTAGGTCTCGTGAAGGAAGTTTCAGAGAACATTCAAGTGAATTTTTCACTGCAGGCCGGGCGGCGACTGGGATGGCGTGTGGATAGCGACGCAGACTTACAAGTGAGAGTATAGCGTTCGAATCTGGGACAGGGATTTAAGATTGCCTTCCGTTTGTGTAAACAACGAGTTCAACTTTTCAGGCTTTCCGAGCACCTCTGGACACGGCACGTTTTTGAACGTGAAGAAGCAACATCTGCATTCGAAATTGTACTCTACACAATGCCGAGTGTTAATTTCTAAAGCTTACTTAAGTTATCCACGTTAGTTTATCCACAACATTTTTTAGACACTCTTGGAAGCGATGACTGAGTGGCAACCGGAGGATGGACTTGTCACGAAAATAATCATCTCTCTTCTGCATGAAACAGCATCAGAAAGTGGAGTTGTAGACAATAAAGTTTTAATCCACAACTTGACACACCGTAATAGAACCTGTTTTTCTGAACGATCCACTATACTGAACAGACGTTCCGATTTATATGATTTGTCGACAATTTTCGACACCGTTAATTACATGGAGGTCGCTATTTTTACAGCCTGCTTTTTAAAGCGTAGGATCCACACTTCTTATATTTTTAAAAGCTCTGCAAATTTTTCAGAGACGTCGAATAAACTCCGAATTATGGTAGGTTACGTGGAGCCATTGCGTTCTCCGATATCATCGATCGACACTGAGGATGGTCTTCTCGTGGAAAAATCTATCTTCTCAAGAAAAGAACACACGGGAGTGAAATTGTGCTTCATGTAAGCCATAAGTATTACATAATAAAAAGCTAAGCTTCTTCGCAGCGATATCCGTTGATTAGGACGGATCGTATTTGAATTTTTCATTTTTCAAAAAAAAATCAATAATTTTTACCTGAAGAAGATCACCCACACAGTTGAAATCTGGCCACAGAGTTTAAAATCTGGTTCAATGTACAGTGTAAAAATCATAGTTTTCTGAAACGAATAGATTGGATCGACCCCTGGCCGACATGGCACCGACGTCATAGGAGCGACGAAATTCGACGTTCACAAAAATGACTATAACTCGTTAAGTTTTTAAAAATTTGAAAAATAGAAACTAGAAAAAAGTTCTTTCTGTATGATAATCTGTTTTCAAAAACTAGATCTTCATACGGGGCGGAGGCCTTCGATTTTTGTGCGAAAAAATGAAGATTTTGTATAAATAATTATATCCCTTTAGGTAAGTTTTATCGAATTTTAAAAGAGTTAATAGCTTTTTGAAAACTAGAGAAAAAGCGCTTTCGAACCATGTAAGAATTAGTTTTTAACAGGGAGGCGGGGGAGGTTCGATTTCCGGTCGATTTTTGCCAAAAGTCGACCAGAACTCGAACTCCCCGCCCTCTATGAGTACCTCCCTATTGAAAAACGATTCATACATGGTCAGTTAGCATATTTCTTCTATTTCTCAAAAAGCGATAGAAATTTTTAAATTTCAAAAAATGAACCGAGTTATGATCAATTTTATGAAATCACTCCAATGTCGACGGTGCAGATCTACGAGTTCTTCACAAATTTGATCATAACTCGGTTCATGTTTTGAAATTAAAAAATCCCAATTGCTTTTTGAAAAATAAAGAAAAGACGTTTTCTCACCATATAAAAACCAGTTTTCAAAAAAGGGGTCTTATACGGGGCGGGGGGTTCGATTTTTGGCATGTATTTCTGCACCAACGGACCAGAAATCGAACCCCCACCGCCCCCTAAGAAAACCTCCCTATTGAAAACTAGTTCCCACATGGTTCGAATGCTCTCTTTCTCTAGTTTTTAAAAAAACTATTAACCCTTTTAAAATTCGATAAAACATACCGGGATATAATTATTTATACAAGATCTCTTCAATTTTTTGCACGAAAATCGAAGGCCTCCGCCCCGTATGAAGATCTAGCTTTTGAAAAAAGAATTTTTACTGTATGAAAGAATTTTTCTTCTAATTTCTAAAAAACTAAAGGCTTTTTCAAATTTTCAAAAACTTACCAAGTTATAGTCATTTTTGTGAACGTCGAATTTCGTCGCTCCTATGACGTCGGTGCCATATCGATCAGGGGTCGATCCAATCTATTTGTTTCAGAAAACTATGATTTTCACATTGTGCATTGAACAAGACTTAAAACTCTTTGTGGCCGATTTCAACTGTGTGGGTGATCTTCTTCAGTTAAAAATTAATGAATTTTTCTTGAAAAACGGAAAATTCAAATACGATCCGCCCTAATCATTGGACATCGCTGCGAAGAAGCCTAGCTTTTTACCATGTAATATTCATGACTTAGAATTCCATGAAGCACAATTTCACTCTCGTGTGTTCTTTTCTTCAGAAGATAGAAGATTTTTACGCGAGAAGACCATCCTCAGTGTCGATCGTTGATATCGGAGAACGCAATGGCTCCATGTAGCCTACCATATTTCGGACGTTGTTCGACGTCTCTGAAAAATTCAAATGACATTTAAAATTATAAGAAGTGTGGATCCTACGCTTTAAAAAGCAAGCTGTAAAAATAGCGGCCTTCATGTAATTAACGGTGTCGAAAAATTTCGGCAAATCATACAAATCGGAGCGTCTGTTCATACAGAGGATCGCTTCAGAAAAACAGGTTTTATTACGGTGTGTCAAGCTGTGGATTAAAACTTTATTGTCTACAGCTCCACTTTTTGATGCTGTTTCATGCAGAAGAGGGAATATTATTTCCGTGACAAGTCTATCCTCTGGTTGCCATTCAGTCATCGCTTCCAAGAGCGCCTTCAAAAATCTTGTAGGGAAAGCACTTAATTTTTCTTAGCAATTAACACTTCAAATTTTATAGACTGCAATTTAGGACGTAGATGTCGCTCATTGAGGCAGAAAACTGTCGCGTCAATGACTTCCTGAAAAAAAATTGAAAAATGGAAACTTCTCATTGACTCCAAATCTGGGTGCAGAAAATCTTTAACTTTAACAAGTAATACGGTCATTATTTGAAACTTTTTTATATTAATTTTTACAACTTCGCGGGACGAAAGAGAGACTCCACGCCTTTGTGGATATTCCTGGAAAAAACAACTTATTAAGAATTAAAAACATCGCCTAAAAACCTGAAGAATAAGAGAGAATCCTCTGCCAAAATCGGAAGAGTACGACGCCCCTCCAGACGAGGCCACAGTACGACCTCCCTTCGATTCGCGAACCTCAATCTTGACCCTGGGTGGGGGTCTGGATGACTTCATACAGCAAAAGTGCTCACCAGGGGCGAGATTCATCAACGATACCGCCGCTGTCATGTCACAGCGTATTCATCACATCGCGCGAAGCGAAAATATCACTAAGCTAGGGAAAATATTAGCCTTATTGCAGGGGGAGGGCATTGCAAACGTAGGTACTTGAAGTGAGCCTCACGACTTCTTAGGTAGAGGATAAAATTTCGTCCAAATTTTGTCTTGAGGATTAATTGTGGTGCTGATCACGAATCCGACAAACGCTATCGGTGTTACGGTCGACCCCAATAGGTGACGGTGAGTAGGTGCAAGTAAAGAGGTGGATACAGAATAAACGGCGTGTTGTATGTACTATCCTGACTTCAAAAGTCGAGGAGAGGTCAAAAAAAATTTCGCCCAAAGATCGCCCAGTAGTATTATTTCGGATGCTGAGTACGAATATGGTATCCATTTTTGAAAATTTGGCCAGCCACGGTAGATTACTATGGGTGCTCGTGAGTAACGAGTAAGGTTGGGGAGGTCGCGATCACTGATATCGCCCTTTCCTCGTCTACGGAAACTATTTAAGATGCTGGCCACGAATTTGCCATTCATTTTTCTGAATTATCTATTTTCGAAGGGGGAAGTTTGGGCGAAACTGGCTTTCGAACTCGGATTCGTGGGAGTACAAGTTCCTACCCCTTCGATTAGCAGAGAGTGGTGGGGATGGATAGCAACTTCGTTTTTAAATCGTATCATCCAGTTTAAAATGATGTCCTGGTATCAGTATGGTACACTACGGTGTTGAAGATACACTTTGCATCGACAAAAGAAAAGCCCAGCAATGCAGTCCCCCAACGTACAGACCCTAACCCGTGACCCTATTCCTGCAAGTCCGCCCTCTCACCCACTCGACCATCTAGTCGCTGCTGCATTTCTGGTGAGCGGCGCACCTCAATGTTCCACCTAGGCTACTGTACCGCTAACAGGCAAATTGCGAGTTCGCTGTAATTCCGCTGCTGTTCCAACCACTACGGCGCTTCACATACAATCCCCTACAACGCTCACTTTTAAAACTGCCACGGGAAGCTCATTGATCTCCCCTGAGATTTTATTACCTGTGTTACCGACAAAACCATGCATGAGAGACTCCAATAGTAAGCTTGTTCTAAAAAGTAAGCTGTTTTAATCGTAAAAAGCCTGCTCAAACACTGCTCAGCCACCCACAGCGAAATTCCATCAATCTGGTATGGATGCATAAATAGTCGACTTTCAATGAACCTCGGCATTGTGAGTTGCTGTTTCACGCATTGAGCTCTACCCGAGGTTGATAGACGGATCTATTTTCAGACCAACTCTTCGGCGAGATCGCCTTCTTCAAAGCCTGAAAGGGGCCAAATCAACCTTCTAGGGATGAGGCGGCATTTGGCGGGATAATTTCTAGTTGATTTGACCCCTTTCAGGCACTGAAGAAGGCAATCTCGCCGAAACGTTGGCCAGTAAATAAATCCGTCTATCAACCTCGTGTGGAGCTCAATACGTACAACAGCGATGCATAAATGTTGGGTGGTCCTCGAAAAGACTAATCCAACGTTGATCACCTTTTCTCACATATTCTTGATTTGGAGGAGTTGCATGCGACCGTCCGCGACGAATTAATCCGTCACAATGCGTTTTTTCTTTCACCGTGCGAGCGATGACCATCAGACACAAAGTGCACCCCGAGTAAGATGTGGAACCTTGTCATACTGCCCTCTTAGGTGTTAATAATGAATGGATAAATCACGCACAGCCCTCTTGTAAGGATTTATTTATTTACAGTCCCCTCTCGTTATAACGCTCGCGACTATCGATATAACGTAGATTTTCTCTGGTCCCGGCCAGCTTACCTTTACGCCAATACAAATCAACTCCGCTTAGGACGCGTCGGATACAACGCTACTCCCGTTATAACGCGGTTTTGAGAGAAACTTTGCTTTCAAATTGACTCCCGTTATAACGCGCTCAGGGTAAAATGCTGGTCTCACGTGGAATTTGAAGAGCGACTGTATGCCGTATTTCGTAATCGGCGCTACCGTTCGGTCGCGCAGATCGATACGCATCATCCACGTGCTTTGCGCTGGCCCAGTTCATTTATAAGGAGGACGTCTATCTTCTGTATCTCTACTCTCGACTATTCCGACTTTCTTTCTACTAAAATGCCTGTGCCAAATTGCTCTATTCGAAAACGACAGCCAATCTCACTGGATGAGAAGAAGGCCATAATCGAGGAGGCACGGAAAAAATCAGTTCCTGAAGTAGCCGTGCATTTCAACAGGAAGTATCCCGAATCGACAATCAGGACAATTCTCAAGGACAAGGAGAAGATTCTCAAAGCAGTAGAAGAAGGAGCGGAGAGCAAAAGGGCGAGAATAAGAGCTGCGAAACACTCAGATCTGGATGAAGCTCTTCTGCGTTGGTTCAAAGATGTTCGAAGTCAGAATATTCCAGTGGACACGCACACTTTGAAGGTGGGTTAATCATTCGTAAAATTCTGAACATTTGAGCTTCAATCAAATTTTTCAGGCAAAGGCCGTAGAATTGGCAAGGATGTTGGACATTGGAGATTTCAATGCTAGTGAAGGATGGGCTTCCAGATTCAAAAGCCGCCATGGAATTGTATTCAAACAAGTACAGGGAGAAGCTGGAGATGTCGATATGGAAGCTGTCAACGATTGGCACCAAACTGTTCTCTACAAGGAGCTGGAGCAGTTCTCCGGGAAAAATGTGTTTAATGTCGACGTGACTGGTCTTTTTTTTGAGACTTCTTCTCAGAAAAAGTCTGGCTTTCAAAGGAGATCGGTGCACATCTGGTAAGCGTAGCAAAAAACGAATCACAGTTCTGGTGGGCAGCAATATGAGCGGAACTAAAAAAGTGCCACTGCTCCTTATCGGCAAGTCAAGGAGCTCGCGTTGCTTTAAAAACGCCAGCGTGCCTGTCGACTACGAAGCTAATCAAAAAGCATGGATGACAGGTGAGCATGACTAAATCTTTAATTTTAATTTCAGATTTTCTTAATTTTGAAGGCTTTCCTTCACTTTTAAGGAAATGTCATTTCAGCGGAGATTTTCGAGCGCTGGATAAAAAAGTGGGACCGAAGATTTGGAAAGGAGAATCGGAAGATTTTGCTTTTTGTTGACAATTGTCCAGCGCATCCGAAGGTCACACTGACAAACATTGCACTCCGCTTCTTTCTACCGAATGCAACGGCAGAAGCTCAACCTATGGACCAGGGAATCATCCAGAATCTCAAAATTCACTACCGCCGCCTATTTCTTCGCCATCGAATTGCCTCCATCGACAGTAGTGCTGAGTTTAGTTTTGACCTCCTCAGCGCAATCAACTTGCTGGATCAAGCCTGGAGTGAGGTTAAACCTGAAACGTTGAAGAACTGCTTCAGAAAAACGAGCTTCTTCATTAACGATGAGGTGAGGGTTTTGTTGAATTTGATTCTTTAGACTAAGACTACAATTTTGTTCCTTAGGGCGCAAGCCAAATTTTCGAGGAGGCAGAAGTACACCTTGAACCGCTTTGGCAGCAACTGCAGCATTACGGAGAAGTAGAACGAACTATCAGTCTCACAGAGTTCTTGAATGCAGACGAGGCTTTGACCACGTCAGGAGCTCTTTCACTGGAGGAATTGTAGCTGTAGGTAAGGACACATGTTCCTGCTATGAGTCAATTATATCAACAAGTGATTTAATTCTTTCAGCACGCTCCCTGATACAAACGAGCCGGATGAAGAAGAACCTGACGAGATAGACGTGCCGCCACCCGAGCCAATATCTCGTCAAACAGCGTACAAGAGCTTCGACAAGTTGCGGCAGTACGTCGAGCACAATGCAAAAGATCCGGAAGTTATTAGAAGCTGTCGAAAGCTAGAAGATTTTCTCTATCATGAGCAACAGAAGAAGACGGTTCAAACTCGGATTACACAGTTTTTCAGATGAATCTTGATTCTCTATTTTGAATCTTACCCCATTAATTCGTCACATCTTTTTATATTTTTAGTGCTGCTCTGCTCTGTTTACTGCTAAGAGAACATCTCTCAGGATAGAGTTAAATCATCTTTCCAGAAGTTTTATACCTAGCTATGCCTTCCTATTACTTATTTGCTGACTATTTCTCCATTGTATGCAATTTAGGATAAATCTGTGCACAAAATAGTGTAAAAAAAGGTCAGCTCTGGTTAGGACGCGACGCCGTTATAACGCGGATTTTCTCCGGTCCCTTCAAACGCGCTATAACGAGAGGGAACTGTATTTGTTTATTTCATACGCCGCTAGACGGCGTGCACATCGAATCGAATCGGCATCGAATCGGCTAGATAAAGGAAAGAGCGGAATGACAGAATCCTTCGTAACCAACTGGACAATAAGAAAGGCAGGTTTCATAACATATGTGTCACTCCCCCAGCACAAATTTGAAACAACTGAGTGGGCTTTAATAGAAGAGCATTTTTCCATAGAAGGAATAACTATAGTAGAATATTAATATTTAAATCAATTATTTATTTGACCGTGCTGTGTTCCAGTTCACAGCTCTCAGGGCACGCACCGCCCGGTGGATCCTGTCTTTCAGAGACCTCATTATACTGGTACGCACCTCGGCAGCGGCCAGAAAGCAAAAGAAAAGAAATCGGCCTGTAACAAAAAAGAGCACTCAGAGTGCTGGTTAATAGCCAGTATTGAGAATAGAAAAAGACACGCTGGGACCTAACTTAAACTTATTGGCGCGCTGAGGGCCGTGTAGGTGTTCAGCAGTGCGGAAGCAACAGCATTGGACAACCTGGTGAAGCTTGTGTTGTTTAACAACGCGAGCGAGTTGTCGAAAATATGTCATAAAGAAGCGAGCCGCAAAATTCCTCCACTGCATAAAGAGCGCTCTTGAGTTCAACAGAGGGCCGAACTTCGAACTACATATAACAGTCATTACGACCCAAAGCAACTGCTTGCCGAGACGTTTCAATGAACCACGTCTTTTCTGCCCACGAGTGGGAGTTTATTTAATTTACACTTATCTCAAATGTGAGAGAGTAAAGTTTCAAAAAGCCTCACAGACTACGCTACTGCTCCAACAAGCCTTTATGCATGTCGGTGCAATTATTTCGCTAATGTGCTTCATGTGCTTTTATCCTCATCTTACCTATAGGTACCGTTACCATCAGGTACCGCTAAAAAGGTCACTGCAGTGAATTTTGTTTGCAACTGAGGTTTTACAGATGTATATACGTAGTGTTGCCGAACTACAACAGCGTTAGCATCCTCGCTCTCAACAACCGGAAAGCCTGACAATAACATCATCGAATGTGTACAAGGAAACTGACCGAGAAGCTATGTATGGCGTATTTGTTGTCGATGACGAACGACATGTGCAAGGAGTCGTCTAGGAAACGTTGTAGCGGTGTCCAGAACGTTCCGTGAACCTCGTGGACATTGAGGCGAGGGAAGAAGGGGCGCCTAAATAGGTGACTGTGGCCAATATGTCGAACGATCCGCTATTGAACGAAGTCAATTGTTTGTTACATTCCTCGAACTCTATGCACCTCTCCCCCATTTCGTGGAGACGTGTAGGACAGTACGACCGTTGTGCAGCGCTCATTTATCTCTATTACAAGTGCTCCGTCACGCCCCCCGTCGGCGTCGTGCCTCGTACTTGCGCGCTTCGCGCGACGTGTATCACTAAGCTAGGGACAATCGCATCCAGTTAGCTGCTGTGCTTATGCAGCCTATTATATTCGAACGTTGCTCTACCTTTTTTCCTTAAGATCAGGGCCAGATTTATCAACCGTTTGCCGGCCGGTAAGGTATGTCGACTACCGTATGGCACATCTGTATCTCTCTATATCACTTACTACGCAGGCCGATATGATGAATGCTGTGAGATGATATCGGCGGTGTCGTTGATGAATCTCGCCCCAGGTGAGTAGTTTTGCGGTATCACGTCATCTAACCCCCCCCCCCCCACCACCACCACCACTACTACGCTTAACATCGGCATCATCTCCAAACGGTTGTGCTAATCAGTGCCCTCGTCCCCTAGGTTCTTGGACAACCCTCCTGATGCCCACAGCGCGTCCCCCACTTCACTTTAGCGCCAAGTCGACTGCAGGCACCTTCACTCCTCGTCCTCAAACGGTCAACCTCAGGCAAAAATCGAAATTTTTGATAGGTACTGAGCGTCTGATAGATTTTAGTCGTACGACGAAAAGCCTTTTTGTCAGAACGGAGGATCCCACCTCTTCTAACATCTGGATACTATGACGAACACAGAATTTTCCAGGCGGGACGGCTACAGCAGTGACGAATTGCCTAACCGTCATCCACAGACAAAGGGACGTCACTTTCAAGCTACAATCAACAATGTAGCTCGATATTTGCCTTCCGATAGAAGCTTTCCACCTGCTGTGAAGCAGTCCCATGTTTTTTTCGACCATTATATCCGTGTGTCTCCCAAACCGAAGCAAACCAATAATATCGATCGATATTCATTGCCTGATCTATCTGTGACAGCTTACCGCAACAACTCCCCCTTACTGCCACTGGTTCCTCTCAATAATCCCTCTTAGCGGACGACGTCTTTGGCACGTCTTCTGAATCCCCAGGCACGTTGCGCGACGTATTGGGTACGTTTTCTGCATCCCCTGGCACGCAGAAGAGGTCTAGGTATTTGCCACTATTTCCGCACCCCTTCTTGTTTTGTGCCCAGTAGTTTCGGACCGGTTTAACGACATCCACAAAAAAGTCCACTATATGATCAATATCGACTGATGGCGATCGATACTTTAAAAACGAACTTCAGATTCGTGTTCAGCGACCTCGATTGCTCCAGTGCTGAAGTTTCCAAGCAGTTAGATGACGTCTGGGTATTTTCCGCTGTTTTCGCGCCCCCTAATTTCCCCCGATTCCCCCCTCCCTATTTCCCCTGCTATTTTATGACTCATCGCCGATCGATGGTATGGCTCATCGCTCAGCGCGCTATTATATAGTGTGTAGTTCGAACGACCGATTCGAATCGGTATTCCAATGTTTTTTCGAATTTGAATATTCGAATTCGAATATTCAAAAAGCCCTGCTCTTTCAATTCCTTCGAATTCGAATTTCCAAATCAAGTGCACCGAACTCGCGTTTAGCGAGAACCTGCGGTATGATCACGCTGAGCTCACTCCAAGGTCGCTGCTCTACTTGTGCAGTTCTCTCCCTTCCTAGCAGAGCTAAATGCCAAGGTTTTTAAACATTAATACGTTCGGACCTTGCACTAGCTTCTCTAAGTTCAGCTGAGTACAATCGATATCACCGAACAAAAGATCGATAATATCGTTAAATAGTAATTGCCTGCTCAAAGTCTTCCGCCTACTGTGAAGCACTCGCGCCGGCAATCATAATCACGTCATTCTCACCCCGATCCTTTAAACCTGAGACAAAATCGATACCACTTTCAATAGTTCGACACTATCGATCAATATTGATTAGCTGATCGATCTGTGAACGTTTTCTGATTGACATCTGCGACAGATCTCCTAAATTACGACGCAAGTTGGACGACGCCTGGGTAATTTCAGGTATTTTTGCATCCACTATTTTCCGTCCCTAGCTTCCGGTACTTTCTTTCCTTTTCTTCCCTCTCCGCTATACTCCGCTTCCAATCAGGGATGAGCGGGAATTTTAAAAATCCCTCAGAAAGCACAAAATCGTCAGAAAACAGAAAACAGAAAAATCAGAAAATAAAAGAAAGAAAAATATCAAAATAGTTACTTGAACTACAATTACAACTCAACTGAAACAGGAATGTTAATATTATAAATGTCTAGATTTGATAAAAATCATTCTGAGCGCTCAAAAATTTCTAGTGGAGGAATCTTCAGCGTTTTAGATTACCTCACAAGAAAATTAGCCTCTAGGTAGGTCATTCTGATTTAATTATTGTTTTATCTTTTCAGAACTGACGATATTCAACAGTACTTGAGTAAAGGCCACTATAAGTTTATACCATAGAAACCTGCGAGTTCACAAAAGCTGCAACAGCAACGAACTCCCAGGAAAGGGCATGCCGAGGCTCAAGCCTGGGCTGCAATTTCTCCCAAAAATTTACGACCCCCCCCCCCCCAGAAGGGTCTTGGTACCCCCCCCGCTTCCAAAAAATTGATGGATTTCATTGTTAAGTTATCTATTATGTTGCACACAATTTTAGAAAATGTGAAAGAAAGGAAAAATGTTTATTAATAATCAACTAATAAAGTTTTGAGTAAATAAGTCAATTAAATGATGATTTTTTAGGCATGGCAACGACATGGCAACATCCTGAGCACTGCTTCTTTTACGGAAAGAAGACGTCATTTGGATTTGAACTGAAAGAAGAAGTCATTTCGATTTGTATCTAATAAGAATTGAAATAGTCGTTCTGTAAGTTGCTCTCAGCTGAAATAGTCGTTATAATAGATAATAAAATTTTTAAATCAGTCTTCAAAGTAGCTGAAGTGAACAGATTGCTGCTCAGTTTCGCTGAGACGGCGCGACGCATTTACCAGTCAAGAGGTCTAACTACTGAAGTTGAAAATGGATATTACCGGAAGCTAACCTTCAATTTGTAGCAGGAAAAAATCAGACCTCTCCTAAGCAACCTTTCATCCGATCAGGTGGAGTGCTTTTCCTATAATGGATTTTTCCAAAACAAATATTTCCTGAGCAAGGCTACCACTGGAGCTAAGACTGGAGTTCATAACAGCACAGCTTTTATTTAGTTACTTGTTCAAAAAATCTAGTCTTTTCTCAGCGATCTTCCTTGTGATGGGCGCGTGTAGCGCAGTCGGAGGAGGCGCGACTGTCGCGTGAACCCAATACCAGGTTCCTGGTTCGGATTTCCAGTCCAGCTCAACCAAGCCTTCCATCCCTCTGGGGTCGGTGAATTGGTACCAGACTCGTCTGGGAACGATAGAGCGCTGACTTGTTCATCGGCTGGCCACCGCAAGTCATTGTAAGGTCAAATACGCATTCAAATCGCTTCCACGACATCCCGTAGAAGTAGAATGTGTGGCGCATCCAAAAAGGGATTGAGTAACGCCGACCTTTATCCTTTATCCTTCCTAGTGATCAAGTCAGGTCATGCTCAAATCTTTTCTCTTTTTTTCAAAATTAAAGATTTTCTTCCTGAAAGGAACGATGTCTAGAACTGAAATGTAGCTTTAGAAAAGCACTGTCTTTGGCTGATACATGACAAAAAACGCAGCTCATCAGGAGCTATTTTCGATGTGATCAAGAAGTATGGATCACTGGTCGATTGCTCGTTGATGTGATTGGAAGGTGCTATACTCACACATGGTTCACACGATCGTAACTCGTTTAGTTTTGGGATTTATTCTCTTGTGAGCATAAAACTACCTTCTAAAAAAGGCATCTTCATGCGCAGCAGGGAGGGTGTGATTTTTGCTCGAAAAAATTGGAAAAACGGACATAACTCGCTTACTTCTAAGAGCTGTGCAAGTGCGAGCGGCACCCAGAAAACTAGAAGAAGTGCTGTACCTTATGGATGCGAAATCAAATTTTGAAAGAAATGACCTTCATGCGCGGCCGAGGGGAGCGATTTCCCTGTGATTTTTGCGAAAATATTTGCCGAAAATCGCAGGCCCCCGGCCGCGCATGAAGATGCCTTTTAAATAAACGTAAATGTAATATGTTATATATTAATATAAATAATACATTATTAATATAAATGTTGTAATCATCAGAAAGTGCAGTTTTTCTAATTTTCTGAATGCCGCCCGCATTTGCACATCTCTCAAAAGTAAGTGAATTATGATCGTTTAAGTGCGGGCATCTGCAAGTTGCGACCTCGCAGAAAGGGGAGGTCTTACGCAGTTACGACCATAACTCACTTAATTTGAGAGATGTACAAATGCAAGCAGCATTCAGAAAACAAAAGAAAATGCGCTTTCTGATGATCTTAAAACTGCTTTTCAAGAAAAGGCATCTTCATGCGCGGCGCGGGTTCTGCGATTTTCGGCAAGCATTTCCGCAAAAATCGCAGGCCCCTCGGGCGCACATGAAGATGCCTTTTCTAAGGAGCGGTGTTGTGATCGTCAGATAGAGAATTTCTTCTGGTTTTCTAAATGCCACCCGTGTTTGCACATCACTCAAAAATAAGTGAATTACTTCCATTTTTGTAAAATTACTCCAATTTTTTCGAACAAAATGCAACCTCAACACGAAGATGCCTTTTTTGAAAGGTGGTTATGCTCACTAGAAAAAGAATTTCCTCAAGTATTTTGAGTGCCATCCGCTTCTGCATAGTTCTCAAAAGTGAACTAGTTACGATAGGTTGAACAATGTGCGAGTATAGCACCTTCCAATCACATCGACGAGCGATCGACCAGTGATTCATCCTTTTTAATCACATCGAAAATAGCTCCTGATGAGCTGGGTTTTTTGTCATGTATCAGCCAAAGACTGTGCTTTTCTAAAGCTCCATTTCAGCTCTAGACATAGTTCCTTTCAGAAAGAAAAATCTTCAATTTTGAAAAAAAAAAGAAAAGATTTGCATGACCTCACCTGGTAGCGAGGAGCACCGCTTAGGAAAGACTTGATTTCTTGGAGAAGTGCTAAATAAAAGCTGTGCTGTTGTGGACTCCAGTTTCAGCTCCAGTGGTGCCTTGTTCAGGAAATATTTGTTTTTGGAAAAATCCAATGTAGGAAAGCCACTCCACCTGATGGGATGAAAGGTGGCTTTGGAGAGGCCTGATTTTCGTCCTGCTACAAATTGAAGGTTAAATTTCGGTAAGATCCATTTTCAGCTTCAGTAGTTACATCTCTCAACTAAAAAAAGCGTCGCACCGTCACTGCGAAGATTGAGCTGCAATCGATCCACTTCAGATGTTTTGAAAAATGGTTTAAAAAATTATTATCTAATGCAATAACTCTGCAAGTCCAAATGACGTCTGCTTTCCATAAAAGAAGCTGCTCAGGATGTCACCATGTCGTTGCCATGCCTGAAAAATCTCTTCATTAATTTGTTTGCGTCAAAACTTTGTTAATTAAATATTAATAATTATTCTTTGTTTTTTCATATTTTCTAAAATTGTTGGCGACACAAGTGACAACTTAACATTGAAATCCATCGATTTTCTCGGAGGTAGGGGGATGGTACCAGGACCCTTCTGGAGGGGGGGGGGGTCGTAAATTTTTGGCAGACATCGCAGCCCACGCTTGAGCCTGGACGGGATAATGGGGTTCGTGTCTCGACTCTCCGGTAAAGCAACTCTTTTGCTGCTCGTGTAGTGATCTGAAACGCCCATGCGAAGCTCTCAATGTGAAACCGCAGCGAAGAACTTCACCGGGAAAGGGAGACTCATTGACACAAGTGTACTCCAATTATTCCGGAGATCGAAACATTTTTCGCTTCGTCGAGGAGGATTACTTGTGATGCAGAAATGAATAAACACAGCGCATCACGGTCGACTACGACGCGTTACGCTAGGTGTGGGAACAGCAAGGGTGCTGGGGTCAGGATCACCGATTTCACCCAAAACACCTGCATAAAGGGATTATTTGAAGCGATGATCCCAGATATCAGTCATTGCAATTTCCAGTAGCCACCGTGCTTCAGCACAATAAACAAAACAGGTACCATATTCGTGACCACCGCCTCAAACATTCCGCCCGGGCGAACTTTGAGCGAAATCAACTCTCCTGACTCGACCTAAATACAATGACGCATAACTACGGTGACCTTTCGTATTGGCCCAAATTATGCTTACAGATGTCATATTCAAAGCACTTTAAATAGCCTTCCTCGGCAGCGTTTGGGCAAAAATTCTGGTCAACCGCAAAGTCGTGACAAATATTGTTAATGAATCTGATTTCCTTCCTGCCGAAGTTCCCCGTTGTGATTTATCATGGAGAGCTTCGATTCAGTTTTTTGCGAAGCGCAATAGTTCTTTTACTGAAGAGTCAAGAGAACAACCCTATCACCACTGCACTTCCACTGCGCCACCAGTGCCCAGCTTTCGAGGGTGTCCACTTTTGTAGAGCGGAATCAGGACAAAGTGGAATTGGTCCTTTACTCCGCAACTTCAACTTCGCTTCGAGGTCATCAATAGACAACATTGCTTCGCCATATTAAACCTTTCCGGCATAGAGGCCGAACATGAATTCTTGGGTTACATGTAGCCGATTTATCCTATCCTCGCTAACAGAACGTGATGAGTGAGGAGGAATACGCACGTAGGTCACAAACAAGGGAAGTGCACAATGTTCACAAGGTTGCGACCACTAGAGGGGGAGGGGGAACAAAGGGAACCAATGTTTTCCCTCAATTTTGTCCAATGTGCGTCCGGTTTCTAAAGATGGGTCACAGAAGTCGTGACACATGTGTCGGGGTGCGGAAGGAGTGTCGTCACGTCGTGGCAATGTGGTGACACGTGAGCCGGAATTCAGTGTCACATGTATGTACGTGCTTCATTCTCACTCCGGTTCTCTGCCAGCACATAGGTAATGAAGTGGTAAGTGTTTTTGGGGTAAGGAAGTATAGGCGGGGAGGGGGTGGGGAGGAAGAGGTAGAGAGAATGACTGTGGGATTCGGAGGGAGAATGACTGTGGGATTCGGAGGAGTATTATTGTCTTACTGTTAACGGTGTCGACAGTCTGAAAATTTTCCGTTCAAAGGGGGATAATGCTGAATTCTGAATGCGGCCACTCGTCACACGACGTCGGTGAACCGCTTCTCGCTCTAGACAGTTTGTTGCGCGACGTATGGCACCCGTATTCTGAATCCATATGCTCAGAAACGCGCGCAGATGCCGCTGTGTCAATTGAGAGGAGGCTGTGCTTCCTCGGCTGGAGGAGCATCCTATGTTGAATTCTGGATGCGGCCGCTAGTCGTACGACGACGGTGTCACCTCTTTTGACTCCAGATGCTTATTACGCGACGAAGGGGACCCGTATTCTGGATTCAGGCATTCAGAAACGCGCGCAGACGCCGTTTTGTCAAGCAGGAGGAGGCTACGCGTCCTCTGCTGTAACAACATCCCATGTTGAACGACAGATGTTGCCCGCGTGAGGTACGCGGAGGCGTCGCAAGGGGTTCCATGAGATTGCGCGTGGTTCCACAAGGCGTATCCCAGCCAGGTTTCCAACCTGAGTGAGATACGCCTCACCATCTACAGGGCAGGGAGCTAACTCAATTATATAGTGGTAGAGTAGATACCGGTTTTCCTACTATATATAAAAGAGTAAGCGGTTGTCCGTCCGTCTGTCCGTCCGTCTGCCTATCCGTCTGGCCTTTCCTATCCTAGACGTCGAGTAACAGGCGTCCGGGTTCAGACCATGTGTCACCCATGTCAGGTCGAGAGGGTCAGAAGGCGTGTCACCGATGTCGCGCAAAGGGCTTTCGTACTCACCATCAGAAGACATGTCACCGACGTCGTTCTACAGGCGTCCGAATTCAGAAAAGGTGTCACGGACGTCGTTCAACAGACGTCCGGGTTCATAAGAGGTGCCACCGACGTCGTGCAACAGGCGAACGGGTTCGGAAGAGCTGTCGCCGAAGTCGCGCAAAGGGGGAAGGGGGGGGGGGGCAGGTACAGAAGACATGTCAGCGATGTCCTTCAAAAGACGTCCGGCTTTAGAAGACGAGTCAACGATGTCGATTAAACGATGTCCGGGTTCAGAAGGCATGTCACCGATGTCACGCCGTGAGCGTGGCAGGACAAGTTTGGGGGGGGGAATATCTTGAAAAGTGAAATTCTTGAAATTCGTGAAAGTGACCTGGAAGGGGGAGGGGGGCTGGAAGTGACACGGAGACGGGGAACCAATAATACGGGATCTCTAAAATGGGGTCAGTAGACGGGACCAAGGGAATGGGGAAGCCAATAATGGTGTTCAGTAGACGGTTACCAATAAGGGAACAAGAAAGGAGAAGTTAATTAAGGATGGTTACCTATAAGGGCAATCAAAAAGAAGGGGTCCAGCAGCTGAAGCGGGCAAGAGGGTACCACTAAAGGATGACCTGTTCGAGAGAACCAGTAAGGTGGGGTGGGGAGGGGGGGGGGGGGGGGGGGGGGTGGCGTCCGGATTCAAAAGATGTGTCAGTGTTGTGGGGCAACGGGCTTCCGCGTTCAGAAGACGTGTCTCCGATGTCGGTCAAAGGCCGCTTGGGATTGCAAGACGTGTCACCGACGTACAGAGGCAGGCGCGTTCGCTATATATTAGAATTAGAATATATTAGAAGATATTAGAAGTTCCATATATTAGAAGTTCCAATTTCAGGGTTTGGGGGCGAAGCCCCCAACCAGACGTTTGGCGGCCGGCAGGCCGTTGAACGTCTGGTTACTTAATAAAAGTGAGAAGGCCTAAAGAAGAAAGGAGGAAGATTGGGGTTGTTCTGTTCTCGTGGTTTGGGGGCGAAACCCCTAACCGGACGGGGGCTTCGCCCCAAACTCAAGAACAGAATAGAGTCATCAACGCCGCTGGGCCGCTCAACGTCTGGTTACCTATATTAAAATAGTTTGTGTGTTGATGACGTTTAGCTTATGTGGGAACTCCTCAGTGTACCTCGCGCAGGCAAGATTTTCAGTTCAACATGTGAACCAGTGTCAGCAGATGAAGCATGAGCTGCTGGTGCTTGACATAGCAGCAACAGTGCCCGCTTTTGAGCGCCCCGATTCAGAACACGTGCCGCAGATGTCGCCTAACGTGTATAGGAACTCGGAATCAGGGATGTGCGTAACTAGGATTTAGGGTGTTATGATTTACAGTTATTTTTGCCCAATTATTTTACACTTTATGATTTACGACATTTTGGATGGTAAATCGTAAATTTTCGTAAATGTCATCTTTGATCATAAACCAGGGGAACAGTAACGGCGACTAAAGGAAATAAAGGAGACCAATGAAGGGCAACTAACAGGGGAACTGTCTGAACGGTACGCCGGAATGGCAAGAACAAGTACTATAGGGAGAACTTCCGTCCTCCAAATAGTAACAGAGCACGTTTTGTTTTGGTCGAATCCTTGAGGCAAACGAGTAGGAGGGTGTAATGGTTAAGGGTCCGCAGAGCGAGTTTACCACGGCAGCGCAAGACGCTAGTGCAGTCGACTGGGTGGCGCAGTGGTAGAGGGGCTGCCTCATGTTCGTGAAGTCGAGGGTTCAATTCCCATGCTACAGTGAGCTTTTGCACTTTTACCATAGTATCGGATTTCCATAGCATCTAGCATTTTAAGCATTTTTCTAGCCTTCTGCCGTTGTTTCATGTTGTTCCTGCGTCAAAATTTCATACACTGACAATGAGAACAATTTATTGGAGTAAAAGTTTCATACAAATCGCATTTGGTATATTTCGGACATTGCTGGTGAATTACGAGATGTCGACAAATAATAAGTAGTAAAAACATCTTACCGTAGCAAACTCCAAAAACAAGTTCAGATATGGAAATCCCTATGGAAATCCGATACTATGTTAAAAGTGCAAAAACGCACAGTAGCATGGGAACCGAATCCTTGACCTCACGAACATGAGGCAGCCCTACACCACTGCGCCACCCCAGTTCACGGCACCAGCATCTTGCGCTGCCGTGGTAAGCTCGCTCTGCGGACGCTTAAACGTTACACCCTCACATTCGTTTGCCTGAAGGATTCGACAAAAACAAAACATGTTCTGTTACTATTTGGAGGACGGAGATTCTTCTTCTAGTACTCGTTCTTGCCGTTCCGGTGTACCGTTCAGTTAGTTCCCTTGTAACGTGAATCAGTAAAAGGGGTTAGTACTCACTTTCAGTATCAGACAAGGTGTCACAGACAGATCAGACAATAAATATCGATCGATATTATCAATTTTCTCTCAGATTTAACCAACCAGGATCGGAGTTAAGTGATTATCGTCGTCGGCGGAAGGCCTTCACAGCAGGTAAGAAGTTTCGATCGGGAGATCGAGTCAGACGATTTTGTCGATTTCCTCACCGGTGATTTCAGTATGGAAGACACACGGATATATGATCGACGAGACTGCTTCACAGCAGGTGGAAAGTATCGATCGGAAGGCAAATATCGAGCTACATTGTTGATTGTAGCTTGAAAGTGACGTCCCTTCGTTTGTCTGTGGATGACGGTTAGGCAATTCGTCACTGCTGTAGCCGTCCCGCCGTGGAAAAAATTCTGTTCAACCGGGCTGTTGTGCAAGAGGGTGGTCGAACAACATAAGGAATGAAGGCGCTGATTAGCACAAGCAAAATGTCAATGAACCGACTGGAGATGATACCCATGTTGAACGTAGTGGTGAGGAAGAGGTGTGAATGACTTAACATCGCAAAACTACTCACGTGCTCTTAAGTTCTTAGGAAAAGTAGAGCAGGGGTGGATCATAGTAAGGTTCCCAAATATTTCCTTTTTCACTGCTAGAAAAGAAAGAAGGCTGGTAGAACACAAAGTAGAACAGCCAGCTTTAAGTGGATGACACTAGATTAGTGGGGGCTGCAACATCGTACGGAGCGCACAAGTGCGAGGCACGACGGTAGGCGTGACGGAGAACACGGAGAACTTGTGTATTTATAATGGCCAAGCGCCCCAAAGGATCATGCTTTAAACGACATCGAGCTGCTAGTTGATCCATACCTAGATTAGAATGTGCAGCTTGGAGGAAAGTTGCCAAGAGCCTCCTCAACATCTATTCGCCCTTGAGGAGGAACTGCCAAAAGACGGTTCAATAGGCTCAAGTAAGATGTGTAGACATACCTCAGTAAAGCCACTGTCGGATGAATCAGCACTCCGAATCGAGCTCGAAATGACGGAAGGCTGCCCAAAAGGATGATGTCATCACGATGCAAGCCCACTTCCTGAAAATGCTATTTTCCCTTTTCTCCTGCTCGATAAAGAAGTGAGAGATATCGTTTTATGGTAACGTGTTTGGATTTTCGACTCTCACGAGGTCGTCGAAATTAGCAGTGAACTCCTATGCAAGGGATATGCGAGATTCATTCGAATTCCCACTCCGAAAAAACTCCTGGAGGAAGGAGAATGAGGACTGCACATTGACATGCTCTATGTACTTTCAGAAACAAATCGGTTTGCTGGAAAATGAACCTTGAAACGAGTGAACCGCTTTGGGCATTTAATTTTCGGTTTTCTCTTCAGGAGCTCAGGCGTTCCGAGCAATGATTGCCTAGGAATCTAATGGAATACTGGTCCGTTAGTTGCAAGTAGTTGGGTGAGGGACGTTCTGCCTGAAAGTGGCGCGGGCAAAGGCGCGGGACAGTGCCTGCGGAGACTATTAGCGTCGATTCGCGCCGTGACACCCTCCGCTTCACACTCAGCCAGCCAGCCCTCGTTGCGGAGGCGATGGTGACCCAGCCAACCACGAGAGCCTGTAGGTCGACCAGATTTGGAGTGATTACAGTCGATAGAGAGATAGGAGGCTCAGACGGCTTGCATTGGCAGTCCAGAATATGGGACTGATCTGAACCCTGCCATCTTCTGTACCAGAATTTCAAGCTCTATCGAATGAGCCAGGAAAGAATCTTGTCTAATAACCCTTACAACATTTTTTTCAGGCGCAGTTAACTTTCGGTAAATGTCTTATTTATATCAGAACTAAGTACCAGGCATGCTTCCAGGCTACTGATGTGAACTCCACCATCTTCTGCATTACATCCTGTCTAGATAACCCTTAATGCGATTTTTAGGCGTTGTTTATTTTCGTTAAATAGCAGTTTCTATTTATACCAGGATTAATTGCGAGGCATGCTTCCATACTACTGATGTAAACCATACCATCTCCTTTACTAGAATTTCGAGGAATTTCGAATGATCCAGAAAAGAATCCTGCCTTAACAACCCTTAAAGCGATTTTTTCAGGCGTTGTTTATTTTTCGCTAAATATCGGTTTTTACTCACATATATCAGGATTAAACGCGAGACTTGCTTCCAGGCTAAAATTGCACAAGGATTCCAATTAGATAGACGAGAGATCTTTTAACAGAAGTTCAAAGCACTAGTTTCAACATTACATCTCTTTATAATTTTGTAACTGATTTTTCTATGGAACTTTATAATGCACACACCATATATGTATATCGAGACTAAGACTGGATAGGTGGTTCATGAAAACTAATGTTCACCGAGAATAAATTTCATCACATAGTGCTTCAAATTGCTCGTCCAGTCGTTTGTGGCTTCTGTCAGTTTTTTGACCTCGCGTTCCACAGTCAATAGCTGCATAGCCAATGTCTCCTCCACCAATTAACCAGTTAGGAAACACTGGTGAATTGCTTTGAAAAAACTGGAGTACTTCGGTGTTCTTAGGAGGTCCACCGGCTATCAAATTGAACTCGTTGGGCAATTTCAGACTGTGAACGTGCTCTACGCACTGAAAGACCATAATGTTGTTTTCAAAAAGGTGGAGCACTTAGCGTGCTCTTAGAAGGTCTCTCGTCTATCTAACTGTATTTCTCGCACAATTTCAGCCTGGAAGCATGCCACAATTGATTCTGATATAAATAAAAATGATATTTAAGGAAAACAAACAACGCGTAAAAGCCGCCTTAAGGATTTTTTAGACAGGATGATTTCTAGCTCATTTGATAGAGATCGAAAATCTAGTATAGGAAATGGTTGAGTTCAAATTAGTACCTGGAAGCATGCCTCGTAGTTAATTCTGATATAAATAAAAACTGAAATTTACCGAAAGTTAACGGCGCCTGAAAAAAAAATTGTTTAAGGGTTATTGAGACAATAATACTTCCTGGCTCATTCGATAGAGCTTGAAATTCTGGTATAAAAGATGGTAGGGTTCAGATCATTCCCATATTCTGGACTGCCAATGCAAGCCGTATGACCAGGATACTATCTCAACAATAGGTCGGAACGGCGCAAATGTTGTATATGGGCAGAACCGCCTCTCCCTGGGAAGTAACAAATTGCAGGTATCTCGACCCCAATACAACTCTGCGCAAAGTTAGGGGCGACGGAAGTCGCCTGTTGGCGCCCTGTTGATTCACGTGCTCCACAGCTGACGGGCGCGCGCGGGATGAGGGCTCGTATCGCGGACCAGCGCAGTGCACAGGTGGCGTAGTAGGGAAGCGCTCGGGATCGTGAGCAAGGGGTCGTGGGTTTGGATCCGGCAGACTGTGTTTGTTTTGCACTTTTCCAAAATCCATATTCATCATGTAGGTAATCCACCTAGGGTATTATAGTGTGTTATAGAGCATGTTTACATATACATATATCACGCATACCGTTAACAATGGTGGTCTAGGCAGGGTCACCGATTTCGCTGAAACTTCGTTTAGGGGGTTATTCGGGGTGGTGATCACGAATCTGATATCCGTTCTTCACGATTCCGTCGGAGGCCACCCATACCGTTAACAAGGGTGGTCCAGGCAGGGTTACCGATTTCGCTGAAACTTCGTCTAGGGGGGTTATTTGGAGTGCTGATCATGAATCTGATATTCATTCTTCACGATTCGGCTGGATAATATAAATACAGGAAGGCACAGGATTACATTCCTAAAGTTTCTGCCGGTGACGGCAGGTAGAGAAAGAGTCGTGAAGAATGGATATCAGATTCGTGATCAGCACTCCAAATAACCCCCCTAGACGAAGTTTCAGCGAAGTCGGTAACCCTGCCTGGACCACTCTTGTTAACGGTATGGGTGGCCTCCGACGGAATCGTGAAGAACGGATATCAGATTCGTGATCAGCACCCCAAATAACTCCCCAGACGAAGTTTCAGCAAAAAAAATTTTTGACTGAAGTCTTGTTGGTGGAGTCGGAACTTTTAACTAGTGCCACAAAATATCTATCGTTACACACTACAGCTTCACACAGAATAGGCCTAAAATAAGTGATACACAGAAGTGAACATTTTAGCTAATCTGTAGTTTGAAGCATATGTTATATGTAAACATCCTCTATAACACACTATAATACCCCTAGGTGGATTACCTATACGATAAACATGGATTTTGCAAAAGTGCAAAGGAGACACAATCTGCGGGATCCAAACCCCCGACCCCTCGCTCACGAGCCCGAGCTCTTCCCTACTACGCCACCTGTGCACTGCGCTGATCCGCGATACCAGCCCTCATCCCGCGCGCGCCCGTCAGCTGTGGGGCACGTGTATCAACAGGGTGCCAACAGGCGACTTCCGTCGCCCCTAACTTTGCGCAGAGTTGTATTGGGGTCGAGATACCTGCAGTTTGTTACTTCCCAGGGAGAGGCGGTTCTGCCCATATACAACATTTGCGCCGTTCCGACCTACCGTTGAGATAGTATCCTGGCGAGCCTCCTATCCCTCTATCGATTGTAATTACTCCAAATCTGGTCGACCTGCAGGCTCCTGTAGTTGACAGGGTCAGCATCGCGTCCGCGGCGAGAGCTGTCTGGCTGAGTGCGAAGCGGCGGGTGTCACTGCGCGAGTCGACGCTAATTGTCTCCGCAGGCACTGTTCTGCGCCTTTGCCCGCGCCGCTTTCAGGCCGAACGTCCCCCTCCCCAAGTAGCTGAGCAGTTCCTCCACTTATCACTGTCGTGATCAACTGCTCAAAGACGAGTTGGTTGAATGGTGTGCCACATACACAAAGGATCAAAGTTGACTCCGTCTGTGGCACGCCATGTCTTACAAAAATTGAAAAATCGCAACGGTTCAAGCTTTTGGTCCTGGTTGATAGATCGACTGACGTCTCTACAAATTCAGCAAAAAGGCTTAACCGTCAACCGGCAAAGGCCCGTCCGAACCCTTTGCGAGGGCTACGGAGTATAGTTGTGCTCTCCCAAAAACTTGAATAACCGAATATATTCTAACAGCGACGATTTTCGAATATCCGATAATCGAATCGTTCGAAAAACGCGTTTTTTCGAGCATTCGAATTCAAATGGTCGAATATTCATTAGAGCACTACTAGCGCTTTGGGAGGGAAGACCATTTCATCAAAGCAAATGTAGTTATGACAAGTGCCCTGACCCACATGTACGTGGGCTTCGCACTTTCCCGCCTCGCTTGATGTCCGACTTTCGTTTCACTAAGATACGGATAAGATCACCCTCACTGGGATAAATTGTGTCGTCCAATCCATGAAGTTCTTTTTGGTTTGGCTAACGTTATGACATTGCCGCAAACAGATTGTTCGAACCCGTTGTAACCGTTGCAAAATTTAAATTTTAGGCAAATAAACTTCTCAATGCGATTGTAACTGATATTCCGCCCGTATATTCCATACTCTCCACCGCTCCAATGGCAGAACGACAAGCTTGTGCCGCTGTATTCGGCGTAGAGAATGAACGTTCTGCATTTCTGGGATATACAGCAAAACGTGATGCTTCAACAGGGCCACATCATCAGATCTTTCCTATAAATGGCAGCTTCCTTATTCTCCTCCTTTTGCTTTTCCTCTCCATTATACTATTTGTTCATGCCCAGTGAGCAATCTTGTATAAAACATTGAAGGAATAACACATCTCGCCTCTCGCCACACCTTCAACACTCATTTCGAATTAACGGCCGCTAAGACCTGCCCCTAATACTTGACCCTTACCGCTTATAATCCCAGATCTGTGTTATCAGGTTGGTTTCCAAATGCTGAACGATAAAAGAAAACCACCCGCAGCGTCAGGGAGTAAAATGTATGCTGCCCAATCGTCGCAGTCGAACTTATATACAGATTTGACGTGTTATAAGCTTCGCACCGCAAACAGAATCACTGCGTATCTACTCTATCTTTAGCTCAGTTTTATCTTTGTGAAAAACTGAAGTAACTTCATATGCCAGTAAGTTTAAACCAAGCGCGATATTCGAAGATCATTACATCATTGTAACAACTTAACAAATCATCAAAACCAGCAAAGTCGACCCTTGTAAACTTCTTTTGGAAGAGGATCCGCTTTGAAAGTGAAAAAGGGTCAAAAGTAGAACTTCGATCCAGTTTTCGATTTGGACTCCTCTCTTAAAAGTGACAATTCACCAAAACCAACTAAAGTAGCAATCCATCGAAACCCAGCTAGTAAAGCCGACGCTTCTATTGAAGCGGATCCTACCGATCCCGCTTCTGTACGTACAGAAGCGGGTTGGCATCGGATCGGCCTTCTTGTGGAGACTGCAAATCTTACCGCTATCGATAGCGGTGTGCTGAAGTGAGCAGACGCGCTATCAATAGGTACCGAGCCGGCTCACTCGACGTGAAGCTCTCGTGGAAGAGAACAACCGTTTTTTAAAACTGTGGAAGAACAGGTACGGAATTATCATTCAACAGAACGGTACTTATCGTTAGTGAATTGGTGCCTGCATCGCACCAGCAAGGCATCTTGAAAATTATGTTAGATTAAGCAGGCCCCGTAGCTCCCTCGCTTTCCTAGTTCTGTGCGAAACCTTTTTGTTTGACTGTTCTACGAGCATGTAGAATCTCGATGCGGGCACCAGCTCGCTACTACGGAATGAATTAATAAAATACAATTAAACGTCTATCAGTACAGTGTTAACACTTTAACGATCGCATGATTTTTACGTGCCAGATGGGTGGGACCAATCGATTTTTTTCAACGTTGCAAAAATTGTAACACGGCATCGTGTCACATGGCCCCAGACGGCCGAAAGGGTGTGACACGGTCGTCGACGTGTTAATGTTTAGGAAAAGTAGCTTTTCAGAATTTTCTACTATTATTGTTTTTGCCAAATCATTTAGAATACATCCACCGACTGAAAGCATTCCCTTCTCGAATGTTTCAGGTGGCAAGCAAAGTATTTTGTGATAAGCAGCGCAAAGTGGGCAGCCACATCTTACACGGAATCAAACAGTATCTTTGCGGATTCATTGAAGTGCTTGACGGCTCAGCGAAGGATTTTTAGCCCCAAAAAGCATTATTTCCAAAAATTCAAATGCGTCATAAAAGATATGAAAATAGCATGAAAACATAAAATATTCTTGCTGATTTCGATAGCTTTCCAGGAACAGTCCTGGTCGAGAGGATGAGGTCTGCGATACTAGTGAAGACTACGGGGAAAAGTGATAAACTTACTGAGAAAAAAGTCCATTAAAGTTCTAAAAATTTCCGTCAAGTCGTTAAGGCAGATTTTAACGGTAAATGCCGTTAACCCGTTAAATCCGTTAAATCGTTGCCCGTTAAATGTGCACCCTGTTATCGAGGTTCAAATTTGCAGCACCAAGACAACATGTGCCGACAAACGCCCAAAGCCTGATTGCACGATAACAGCCGACCCCAACCAATCAGGGGCGGCGTCCACTGGCATATGCCGCCTTGGGTCTGCTCCGGAAAAGGGGCGTAACTTCCTCGGCGAGTCCTCCCACCGTGTCTGAGTACGACTAGCCATGCGAGGAGCGGCTAGGGGCACTCTTCCCGCGGCGGGGAGGGGCTACCCTTCCACCGCAGGGGCGACTAACATACGTCCCCTGAGTGCCCGACGGCGTGCGCTTTTCTGATTGGAGCGTAAATTATTTGCTTGAGGGATGCTTGAAACAGGAAAGATAGATTATTTTGTCGGATCGCAGATTTCGTAGCAATTGAGCGCTCGAATGCGCATTTCGAGCATTCGAACACGAGTGTGTTGAGCACTCGAACTCGAATGCATTCGAAAATCGCGTTTTTTCCAAGCGCTCGAATTCGAATACATTCAAGATCGCGATTTTTCGGGCATTCGAATTCGAATACATTCGAAAATCGCGTTTTTTCGAGCATTCGAATTCGAATACATTCAAAAATCGCGTTTTTTGTACGTTCGAATATGAATGTTCGATTTCAAATAGAATTATTCGAATTCGACTGCTCAAATATTCATTCGGGCACAACTATACTACCGAGGGACGGACCACCTCAGCTAAAGAGGCAAGTGAGCTGGCTGTTCAGCATGTTGGAACACCTACCGAGAAATCAAGGGAAGGGACCAGGGGTGTGCGTAAACGAAATTTGCGGTTTCTTAAATCGTCGATCGCAAAGCGTAAATCGTAAGAGTAACCTGACATGTAGAATACTGACCTTATCTTTTGATAATTGGGCGGAAAAAGCGAAAAGAAAACGCCTTTTCCGCCGCTTTTCCGTAGCGCTCTTCAAATTGAGTGCATTTCAATATGAAACACATATTCGGGATCAGCACCGAGCTATCTTCCCGATGAGCTTCAAAGCGCCCGGCGAGCGCTTGATATATGCTCTCCCAACTTGCTAGAGGAGAAGGAGATTCGGCTTAATTTAAAGCCTATGCCTACATTACAGATAATACTGCATAGTTCTTTGAATTACCTAGTTTTTAGCTTTCACAATGATGTAATTTTTTAAAGGATCCGATAATTTAAGTAGCACTGATTTCAAAAAATGACTTCACTTTGGAGGATTCTAGTTTTGGAATATCAAGTTTGTGTGTGCTCGTACTCGTTTGTCCCGTTAAAAGCAAAAATTGGAATCAAGCTGCGAAAGTGGTACTTTTGGCGTTAAAATCGCTAATAATTATACGCTTGCAAAGTTGCCCACATGACACTTTTTTGCAGTTACCCGCGCAGTTTTCCTATGATTAAAGTGACCACAGAATTCTTTGAAGAAGGAAAAATGAGGATTTGGAGCCCTGTGAAAACTCTTTATACTCTTCCATATGTGAGATTTCGACTAGGCTAGAAAACACTTTAGCCAATTTTAGCCACTCAGTTACGCAGTCATGCCAAATGCGAAATGAGTGCCGTCTAATAAATTGTTCAAAAACGTAAAATTAGCTTACGAGCGCATTCATCAGTTAATTTGAGTTGAAGGTGGTTCGATCTCAAATTTGGTTCATTTGCACCGGTCCATTACCAGTCAAATGTCCAGTAGTCCTGATCGGAACACAGTCAGGCCTGGAGTCAGTCCCCTCGCCTGTTCTTGTGCCCCCTTGCGCCTTCTGAGGACCCCGTAAATCGCCTAACTAGATTCTTCACACTTCCTGTGCCGCGGCGCGATATTGATCATTCAAAACAGGGGTGGGCGTTTACCGGTTAACGATTTACCGGTTTAACGGATTTACCAGCATTTTCGCGATAAATTCTTTCAACGAAAATTTCCGGTAAACTCCCAAATTTACCCGGAAAATTTAACGACTTTTTTCACACAAAATCATGTTTTTATCTATCGAATGGAGAAGGAAACACACTACCGATCTCAGTTTAGAAGTGATTGCTTCTATCTTCTCGGATAACTTGCTATTAGCGTTTGTGGTCCTCAATCTCCTTAAAACATCCATGCCCAAATCAGGAGGCGGAGATGGTGCGCTCCAGTGTGAAAGCGCGCTCCACTGGAATAGTACCTCGCTGACATTCCCCACACGACAGGAGACAATTTGGACTAGAGATTTTGAAGCTCTCAGAATAGACGATCGCCAGAGGAATAAGAAGAAGATACGCTCATGTCTTGTTCCCGAATTTAGTTCAAGATGTAAGGCATCGGAATGTACTCCGCTAGTCTACTTGGTCTGGTGGACTCTTAGGTCTCGTGCATACCTCCCGTCGCCGCGATGGAATGCCGGCGGCGAATTTTGCAGAGCGACGCGAAAGAATTTGAATCCCTGCGCTCGTCGCATCGCCCATCGCTCTGCAAGGAAGCGCGACGGCGATCCACCTAGAACCAACGCTAAACACCGCGCGCAGCGGAATGGCCATGAACTGAGCGCCGCGGCGACGGAAGTATGCCCCCGGCTTTAAGCTGTTTCCCATATAAGAAGAGAACGAAATTCGCTATCATGTCACATTTCGTTCTGTTTTCTGAAGTGCTGGCTTTGCTCCAAAGTACAGCTTAATAGTTCAAAAAAGTGGTAGTGTAAGGTGTAAATCATTTCTTCATCGAATGAAACGATGATAATTGTGATAATTTCAAAAAGCAGTTAAACTGTTAATCCAAAAAAATACAGCAATATTCGATTGAACATCGGATTTTCCAGAAATGTTTTTGAGTGTAATTAAGCTGTTTTAGTGTTTTAATTAAGCTTCTATCTTTTTTAAAGCACTCACAATACAGATCATTATGCTTGTGCATTGTTAGGCACCCGCATGCTTGTTTGCTTTAGGATGACGTATGCACGATAAAATGAAGATGATATGGTTTTTCTGAGCGTGATGATGTTTTGGTGAAAAGCTTTACGCTTCTTTTACATTACCGCCGCTTAAAGTCAGTTGTTTTTAAGGGAATATTAAATTTTGAAAAATTAACGGAGTTACCGAATTTACCGGAATTTACCGGCGAATTTCCGCGTTAAAAATTTTCGGTAAAAAATTTACCGGCGGCAAGTCAGCGCACACCCCTGATCCCAAACGACGGTGAGGTAGAATACGTGACGTTCACCAAACTAGGTTGGATAACCACCACCTCTTCCTTTTATAATAGCCCCTTCAAAACTCACTACTTCGATTTCCCAATGATTCAATTATTATTTTTCACCTATACTACATCCCAAGCCTTCACTTCTGTTTGCATGTTGTCCTCCACAAGATTTTTTTTTACAATAAAACGTAAGTTTAAGATATTCAACCGTTTTCCACTGCAGGGGAAGCTCTCTTCTCAACTGTTGGCGCTTAATGACTCCAATCTTGGAAAAATATGTCCTATTTGATTAATAGTCGATCAAAAATTAGAATATGTAATGCTCCAAGGTTTTGAGCAGCTGTGATTTCCCTCCCTTAGAGTGTGGTAGCGGAGTCGGGCGAAGCACCGGCTGTCGCGAACCATTGTTTCCATTTTCCTGGTTAGGATTTCCTACCCAATAAAGGCCCATGCATACTTCTGCGACAGCGCGGCGCGGCCATGATGAAGCATAGGGCCGCGACGGCCGCGGCGCGACACTGCGACACGTGCCGCAGGGACGGGGCGTGCACACTCTTGCGACTGTCGCGGCGGCTATCGCAGGTGACGCCGCGCTGAGTGCCGCATGCTGGAATGTCTAATCATTCCCGGCGGTGCGGCATCCACGGCATTCCTGGCGGCGCGGCACCCGTTGTCTAAAACGGTGCTCTAACGCGACCGCGCCGCGACCGCCGGATTTCGCGGAGGTAGCCGTCGCCCCACTTGCAGCGCCGCGGTGCGGCAAGAGCTTCATCTTGCAATGTGTGCTGCCATGTTCACGACGTCCACTATTCATCTAACCTCGCAAAGCTCTGCTACTTCTTCTCAACCAGACAAGTCTGGTATCAATTCAGCGACTCACTGAAGCTCGCTGGTCTGGGCGGGAAATCCGAACCGAGAATCTATAATCTGGTGCACGCGACAGCCGTTGCCTCCTCCGACTGCACTACCGCACGCCCAGGTCCTAAATAAGCATTCAAATTCACTCTACGACGTGAACCAGGAATGGTATGCATGACGAATTCCGAAGGCGATTTGCTAAACACTGACATTTATCTTGTTCAATTTATTGACATGCCCATTTTTATGGTTTATATGAGTTATACTATTCTTGACCTCCTTCAACGCAATATGCAACTTTAGCACGTCTCACTCAAAATCTGTGGAAAAATATACCAATGAGGAATTTGTAACAGTTAGGTGCAATGAGCTAGGGACGCAATTGATGAAGTGTAATTGTGATGAATTAAGACACGAACGGAATTTTCATGCGGGAGAAGAAGTCAGCTTATGGCATATAAGGTGGCGCAGGAAGGAAATCAGGTTAGGTCAGGAACCAGGAGAGGAGGTACCGGCTGTTGCGTGCACCCGATACCAGGTTCTTGGTGAGGATTTCCAGCCCAGGGTAACAAATCCTTCTATCCATCCGGGACGGTGGTTTGGTACCAGACTCGTTTGGGAGGGATAAAAAGCTGACTTCTTCATTGGCTGGCCACCGCAAGTCGTTGTGTAGCCCAAGTTTGCATTCGAATCGCCTCCAAGACATCCCATAGAAGTGGAATGCGCGGAGCATCCCAATGATGATTGAGCAGCGCCATCCTTTATCTTTTTTATACTGACTTCTACAAAATAACGTGGACAAGATTTTTTCGTCATAATTATAAAACAACCACAATTCGAGAAACCGTCAACTAAATTACAACAATACAAACATTAGGGTACGTCATGTTCAAGTGGTTTCGTTGCGGCTTCCCTTGGAGCGGATGCAGAGGGCCACACGTTTCGCGAATTTTTCGACGATGGGCCGCAGGTCGTACCTGGGAACAGATTCTGTTCACGGATGAGAAGAAAGCTGTTCACCGTGGAGCAGGCGCACAATCGCCAAAATGGTAGGATGTGGTCTACAGAGGCTCTAAGCACCTCTGCTATCGTCCAAAACCCACAATTTGTAATTGTTTGGGCGGAATCTGCGCCAGCGGCAAGGCCTCTCGTTTCCGTAGATAAAAGAGTGAAACTCGACGAAGATGTGTACCAGCGAGACATTCTTGAGACCGTAATTCTTCTCTGGGCCCACCAGCACTTCGGCGATGCTCAATGGACGTTCCAACAGAACTCTGCACGAGCACGTAGTGCAAAGAGTGCGCAGGCGTGGTTCCGCGACTTCATCACGCCTTCGGAATGGCCGCCGTATTCTCCGGATTTGACTACAGTGTGTGGGCATTTTAGACACTAGGGTTGGCATCAAACGCCACCGCAGTCCCGAGTCCCTGAAGGAATCCCTGCGCCAGGAGTGTGAGTGGTTGTTTCCTGATGACCTGCGGCCCAACGCCGAAAAATCCGCGAAACGTTTGGCCCTCTGCATCCACTCCAAGGGAGGCCACTTCGAAACCACTTGAACGCGATGTGCCCTAGTGGTTGTATTGTTGCAATTTAGTCGTCGTTTTCTCAAATTGGTGGTTGTTTTAAAATTATGATAAAAAATCTTGTCCACGTTATTTTGGTTCACCCTGTAGATCGAGTTTGGGCAATTAAAGCACTAAAAATTCGTGAGCGTAGGAGCAGGTTCTCGAAAGGATCGGCGTTGATTTTATTGCTCCAATGAAGTAGTGCCCTGCCACTGAGTATTGCACCAAGGTGCTAGCCGAGTAAGGGTCATCAGCGCCCAGCGCAGAGTTCAGGCCTAGTCCTTGTCGTGGTCTCGAATCGACTGGGTGCCACATATAGGTGAAGTTTCGGCCATCTCGAATCTGAACCATATTATGTTTCCAGAAAGCTGTTAAGTGAGCAAAGTCACCAACCTAAGCATTTTCTCACTCAGGACCAACCAAACAGCCAAATCGAAGAAAACTAGAAAATTCACAAATCTGAATCCCAATAAAGGCCAGATGATGGCAGCTATGAAGAAGGTGGCGATGTCCGTCCCTCCACGTGGTGCCACTGGAAACTGCTCTCTTTGTAAGCTAAGCTAAACACGGACACTCGAATGCAGGCGAGAGGCCCTTGTGACAGGCCGACCTAAGACCCATGTCACATCACATGGTGTATGAAGAGCCATGTTTTTCGAGATTGTGCTGCGGCGTCCGCGAGAGCCGACGCGCACTCGCAGAGCCCGGCGAGTGTGGAAAGCATGCGAGGGTCCCTGATGCGAGGACGGCATCGAGGCAACTGAGCTAGCTCGAAAGTCCCGTAACGTAAGCAGGACCCGCGTAGCAACGCTGAATGTGAGTACGTTGACGGGACGCTCGTGCGAGTCGGTTGAAACAATGGAGCGTAGAAGAGTTGATCTATGTGCGGTGCAGGAGATGAGGCGGTCCTGCCGCAAGTCAAGGGACATAGGATGTGGCTTCAAGGCCGTTTTATGTGGAAGTCCCAAGACCACCAGTGGTGTCGGAATAATCGTCTCCGAACGATTTCGTGACTCGATTGTAAGTGTCGAACGCTATGACGATCGGTTGATGAAGATCGTTGTCGCCGCGAAGAAGCGACTCTATCACTTCTTCTCTGCGTAAGCTCCGCAGAGTGGCTGCTCCGATCAAGCCAATGATAAGTTTTGGAGCCTGCTTGATGAGAAGACAGCAACTGTACCGCCGAAAGATGTCGTCGTAGTCGCTGGTGACCTTAATGGGCACGTAGGTGCTGCGAAGGACGGGTACAGCTGTCATGGTGGTTTCAGATACGGGTCTCGTAACACCGATGGTGAGCGCATTCTTGAGTATGCGGAATCGCATAATATCACCATTTTGAACACCGTTTTCCGAAAACGCGACTCCCACCTCATCTCATACTATAGTGGGAGCTCCAAGCCTCAAATAGACTTTGTCCTTGTCAAGGATCGCGACCGAAGCATTGTCACAGAAGATCGTGCCGCATGAGACGGTTGCCCCACAGCATCGACCGCTGGTCTGCACTTTTAAGATCACCCCTCCGAGGGTGCAGCAGGTTGAGCGATGCAGTGCTGCGAGAATCAAGTGGTGTCGAATGAAAGAGAAGGAAGCAGCTGTGATTTCCCGCGTACGGTTGCCGACAGTCACGACTGTCGACGAAACTTGGAAGAAAGCAACCGACGCGATACGCCAAGCTGCACAGTCGGAACTCGGCATTACGAAGCCTGGGCGACGGAAGGTCGACAGGCAGGCATGGCTGTGGACAGATGACGTGAAAGTCAAAGTTCGAGAGAAGAAGACGCTCTATAACGTGTTTCTCGCGATAAAACAACGCTCTATAACGTGTTTCTCGGCGATAAAACAGCCGACAACTGGCAGAAGTATCAGAAGGCGAAGAAAGCTGCCAAGAAAGCCGTGGCTGTTGCGAAAGGCACTCATTATAGTGATGTCAACGAAAAGCTCGAGTCGCGCGATGGTGAGCGGTATTTGTACCGACTTGCTAAATTTGCCATCGCCAAACCGAGGATATTGAAAAGTTCTTTGGCATCAATGATGAGAGCCATCTTCTGACAGACCACAAAAAGGCGCTGAAGCGATGGCGTGATTACTTTGAGAAAGTTTCCACTATGGAATTTCCTCACCCGGCCATCCCTTTTGTGGGTTCTGTTCACGGTCCCGTTCACAAGATCACCGTGGAGGATACAGAAAGAAAGAAGATGAAGCCATGCAAGGCGACAGGACCGGATGATTTGGCAGCCGATGTTTGGAAGTCGAAGCTCTGGTATCCTGCTGAGTGGTTGGCTGAATTCTTCAACCAGATAGTAAAGGAGAAGAAAGTACCGGAGTGTTGGCACAATAGTACGACGATTCCGATTTGGAAGAAGAAAGGCAGTCCTGCAGACTGCTCAAATTATCGTCCGATTCGCTTGCTTTCGCACAGCATGAAGATCTTCGAGCGAATCCTTGATAGAGGAATTCGTGAAATCGTCAGGCTCTCTGACAACCAGTGCGGCTTTGTGTCTGGTTGTGGGCCCATTGATGCTATTATACACGCCGCCCGCCTCCTGGGGCCGGATTCATGAACGATTTACCGGCGGGTAAGGGCAAGATTTACCCCCACCCCCCACTTACGCGCGATTCATAAACGTGCGGCAGGGAAAATCGGGGGTAAGTGTCGAGGTAAATGCTACCCCGTCGGCGCGTCGGAGAACATTTACCTTCAAGGCGAGGGTTTTGCTCCGCGGCCAATTTCTGACAAAGTGCAACCCTCCGCTGGTCCGTTGCCAGCTGTGAGCTGGCTACCAGCCGCATAATCAATGCTCGATAGGGGCACCTAGTTGCCATCGCCTGCGCCGTCTTTCGCCGGACCTATGGTGAGTTGTTTGACCTTTTGTTTTCTCTATTAGTCTTGAATCCTATGGTTTTCGGGCTCTGTGGACCATGGCGGCCTACGACGACACTTATTGTTATGTGATTTGCTCCCTTTAGTGGCATTGTGGGTCGGCTTGGGCCACCATGAGCCCGGTCCACCACGCAAATCGTAATTTACGATTTGCGTGGGTGGACTAGGCCTGTCCGCCACCTTAACCTCCCTTGGCATATGTTGTCTATGGGGGCTACTGTGGTGTATGGCACCCATTATTAGCCATGTAGGCCCATATTTACAATAGCATCCCATATTTACAATAGCCGGGCGCGTGTAGCGCAGTCGGAGGAGGCGCGACTGTCGCATGCACCCGATACCAGGTTCCTGGTTCGGATTTCCCGCCCAGGCCAACCAAGCCTTCCATCCCTCCGGGGTCGGTGAATTGGTACCAGACTTGTCTGGGAAGGATAGAGCGCTGACTTGTTCATCGGCTGGCCACCGTAAGTCATTGTATGGCCAAATACGCATTCATGTCGCCTCCACGACATCCCGTAGAAGTAGAATGCGCTGGCGCATCCCAGAAGGGATTGAGTAACGCCGTCCTTTATCCTCATCCTTTTATTTACAATACCCTAATATGCTACTACTTTCCACCCCTCTCCCCCCCCCCCCTTCCCCTTACCTCACATTTCACATTTCATTTCCTCTAACTACGATGCTGCCAGTGTCGGTGGCAGCGACTTCCCAGCAGCAAGCGTGACTGCTTGGTTTCGCTACTAGCTGATGAAATTGGCCGCGGAGCGAAACCCTCGCCTTAGCCGTCATGAATCAGAAAAGAGAGGTAAGTTCAGGGAAAGTGGCGGGTAAATGGCCATCGAGGTAAGTGGGGGTAGAATTTACCTCCGGCTGCGTTCATGAATCCGGGCCCTGGTGGAGAAGCATCTCGAGAAACAGAAGCCGGTGCATATCGCCTTTCTCGACCTGGAGAAGGCCTTCGACCGCGTACCGCGTGAGGTTATATGGTACTCCTTGCGACAACACAACGTACCTGAGGAACTCATAGAGTGGGTGCGGATGCTCTACACTTGCCCAAAGAGTAGAGTGCAAGCTGCAGCTGGAACCTCAATGGAGTTTCCCATCTCTGTTGGAGTGCACCAAAGTTCTGCGCTTTCTCCACTCCTCTTTGTTGTCGTCATGGATGCCATTACGCGAGATCTTCAGAAGCCTGTCCCATAAACATTGCTCTATGCTGATGACGTGATGCTCGCTTGCGAAGATAAAGATGATCTCGAGCGGCAGGTGCAAGCTTGGTGCGGCCGCCTGGCAATGTTCGGACTCAAATTGAACGTCAAGAAGACCGAGTACCTAACGACTGACGTAGACGAGTCCGGCTCCATTAAGATTGACGGCACTGAGCTTGCACGCACTTCGGTGTTTAAATACCTGGGATCAGCAATAGCCTCTGACGGCAGCCTGATGGTTGAAGTGAACTCACGCGTGAGTGCAGATTGGTCCAAGTGGCGTTCGCTGACTGATGTGCTCTGCGATAGAAAGATACCAGAGCACCTGAAGTCGAAGATCTACAGATCAGTCGTCCGGCCTGTAGCGATGTACGGCGCTGAGTGTTGGCCTGCCACTAAGGACGCTGAAACGCGCCTCAGCGTCATGGAGACGAAGAAGCTGCGCTGGACGGCTGGAGTCACCCGCATGGACCGCATCAGAAATGATGCTATTCGGCAGAAGTTCGGTGTCGTGCCGATAGCGGATAAGATGCGCGAAACTCGCTTACAATGGTACGGCCACGTTCTGCGTGGAAAGGAAGACAGCGTCCGCAAGATAGGCCTTGAGTTGGAAGTGTCAGGAAAGCGGCCTAGAGGACGCCCGAAGCAGCGTTAGTCGGATACGTTACACATGGACATGAAAGTAACTGGCGTCCACCCTGATCAAGCGCAAGACCGGGAAAGGTGGCGTCATGACACCAGAAGAGCGGACCCCGCTACGAAGCGGGACAGACGCTGAAGAAGAAGAAGATGACAGCGTGATCTGTTGCCATTTTTCAACTTCATACCAGACATGCCGTCCAGTAAAAAATGATCGAGCTCCCTCACTTCTCCGGTACTCATCTAACAGCTAATTTAACATGCGGAAAATCCTTTTTTGCCTGCGAACTTGACGTTAAATAAAGGGACCCGTTTTTGACTTCTTAGAGCGAATTTTTCGGACTTGAAAGAAGCTTCTCTCAGTTAACTTCATGTGAAAAAATATTTGCATGGCAGATCGTGCTTAGAGAAAAACGACTGCCGGAATGTGATCATCCAGCATATTTGGATTAGGCCTGCAGAGGGATCAAAATTAACCAAATAAGGTACTGCTTGATGTCGCAGTATTAGCTACAACAAGCTGAATTCAGATCCATCTGGAAAAGTAGAGAATTTCGTATTTCGCTAGAACTGGCTGGTGGAGTGACCGTGTAAAACGCCGATGGAGGTTTTAGAGAGGTCGTAAATCAATTAGAAAATCTCCAGAAGAAAAATATAAAGAATATTGGTAGTCGTTGGTAAATCCCTCTGCAAGAGTGCGGCGAAGTTACCCGTGCACTGAAAATTCTATGGCATTTTGAAGTCGAACATCGCAGATCAATTCTAACTATAAAAACTATCTACTACAAACATGACGATTCAAAGCATGCTAACAGCTTTCAAAATGATCGCCCTCCGCCTCCACACAGTCCGTCAGACGCTCGACAAACGCTTCGCATGTGGCACGCGGGTAGGTTTACCAATCTCATCCCAGGATTTGAAAAGCGCTTCTTTAAGAGAGTCCAAATTTGCGAGTCTGGTAGAGCAAGCTTTTTTCCCTAAGATGGCCCACACATCGCGTTAAGGGGGTGTGATGAAGTCAGGCAGCTGCTCGGCGCACCAGTCTTGGACCACCTTCGCTTTGTGTGCTGGAGCATAATCTAGTTGAAAGCACCAGTAAGCTCCTTCATAGTGGGAATCGGTCCACGCTTGAGAACTTTTTCCAGGATATCCGTGTAAACCGCCGCGTTGATTTTCAGGCCGGCATCGACGAAAACAAGTGGAGTTTTCCCGAAGATGTGACTCCTCCCCAAACCATAATGGATTGAGGCTCATTCGCACTTTCCTTAAGTCGTCCTTAGCATCAGCAAGCGAGTCCCCAATAACCCTCTCATTTTGGGAGTTGAAGACTGGGTTCAACGTGAAAATCTTTTCATCGCTAAAGACGAAGTCTCGAGCGCGTGCCACCGTGAATCGTTGCAGCAACCTTTTGCATCTTTCCAATCTCTTCTTCTTCAGGAGTTGGCATTTCTACAGGCCATAAGGGAACTTCTTAAGCTTTCCCCTGACTATCCTCCTTATTGACCACTCGCTTATTCCAATTTCTTTTGCAATCTTGCGCATCGGTCCCCTGGCGTTTGTTCGGATTTTTCTCTCTCGTGTTTCACACTTTTCCGGTTCGTTGCTGTCGTGAGACGCCCTATTCCTTTTCTATCCTCTTCGGTCTTCAATTCCTTGCATTACTTTACTGTATCCTGAACCGTTCTTCGGGGCACGGAAAGGATCCTCACAATATCTCTCGTTTGCTTGCCGGCCTTATGAAGTTCAATAATAGAACTTCGATGGTTGGAACGCCTAACCATTTTGAACTTAAGTACGTAGTATGAGTTCCAGAATGTTCGGTCAACATATTAGGCGAATGAAGCGGGAACATTTCGGGGAAAAAAGCGGAAAAAATTTCAATTGTTGAGGTGCACGGGTAATTTTGCCGCCCTGTAACCTTCAAGAACCCGCTTCCAATCACGAATGATGTTTGGTCGTGGATTTCCGTCAATTTTATTCGATAGGGTTAGCATGCATCTATTATAAACAAAATTGACTAGACCTCATTACCAGACAGGTCGTGGATCTAGAATACTCGTCTCTCTTTCTCTAGAAAACTGATAAATCAGATTCGAGAAGCCTGTGCACAGAAAGCTGTCTTCTGCCACAGTAACACATTAGAGCATCAAAAAACAACTCTAGAGGGAAGTGGTAATGAGTTATAAGATGAGAGAATTAGAGCGGGCATATCTTTATAACCAGGTTCGCATATATTTAGACGCCAGTTGGTTGTTGATCAAAGGTCACATTTACGAAAATTTACGATTTACGCCCCAAAATGTCGTAAATCGTAAATCGTAAAGTTCCGTAAGCCGTAAATCGTAAAATTGTAAATCGCAATTATGCACACCCCCGAAAGTGTCTCACGTGACCGAAAAAGGATTCAAGTCCAGTACTACAATAAGCATAATGAGAACGACAAAGGAGAAGCACACTATCAAGCTGCACTACGGAGTGGACTTCGATGAATGGGGGTTTGGATAACTAGTCGAGGGCTCACTCAAAGATTTCATGGATCCTGTTTAAAAAGTAGACGACCGAACCTTGTCCATGACATGTAGAGGGAGGAGTACGGCAGCCGACCCGACTATACATGTAGTCAGCAAATTGAACAAGTTGGTAAGTTGGAAACGCGACACAAGAACTGACGTTAGAAACCGGAAGGTCCACAGCGGAACGAGCTACGAAAATGAACACTCGAAGAAGGGTCTCCTGATTCGATTCGCTCTGTGGGGCGGCCCATAGCCTGCTAACTCAAACAAACCAGCAAGCAGACTCGTTGAAACGAGAGCAGGAACCAATGGTGGTAGGGCTGCATCGTTGTGGAATGAGGAATGGGCGGCAGAGAAGAGAAAGAAGAAAGCCAACAGACGGTTACAAAAGACCAGACCGCCTGAGCTTCTTACAGCCAATAGGAAATCCATACAGGCAAGCAAAGGTGGTTGCAGCGAAAGGCAAGAATGCTGGGCGGAGCACAGGGGAAAAATTAGCCCCTCCCCCGGTTGGCAAAAGCTGTAAAATGTGTTGAGGATAGGGGATTGAGTAAGGCAGTGACGATGAGGTCAAGAGGAGGTGTGAAACTTTCTTCAGGACACTTCTGAACAGAAATGCCGTCGCCAGGAAGACCACAAATGGAGGAATCCATCCTAATCTGGACGCAAAAGAGGTTCGCCAGGTTGTAGAGAAGACAAGGTCGGAAATGTACAATACCGTTCGCGCCGCACGGTCAAAAGTGGGATTTGCGAGGCCCAATCTGTCCAAGTGAAACTTTGGTGTGCGCCGTGAACAATGCGTACAGAGAAGAACCTTCCAATCGAGCGGGGGGGGGGGGGGCGAAGCTTGTAGATCGAGCGTTTGGAAAGTTTCATCAGAAATTTGCATCTGCCCTGGTCAGAATTGCTCTAAGACTGTCCAGCTAGCCTTAGGAGTGCGCCGTGAATAATGCATATACAAAAGAATCTATCAATCGAGTGGGAGGGACAGCTTGTGTAGTGAACGTTTGGAGAATGTTTTGAGAAATTTCCAGCCGTACTCCTTAGAATTTGCCCGAATCTGCTCGGCGAGCCTTTGGAGTGTGCCGTGAACAATGCATATACAATGGAAACTATCAATCGAGTGGGGCGACCGCTCGCAAATCGCACCCGCGTGCGTGTTCGAAGCCCGATAACTCTGCCATGTGGGAACCTTTCTACTTGCACCTTGTAGGCTTTGTAGGCAGTAGAAAGATCTATCAGCACTCTAAAGTAGGACGGTGTAGCTTAGTGTAGCTTAGGAAGAGGCAATATTACAGGGGTGCAAAATTCAGGTGAGGCTTGTGTAACACATTTTTTTTCGATTTCGGTGGACCACTGCGAAAACACGCGGCGAGTTAACGGCATTAAAATGTGTATGCGAACAGAGCGCTTAAGGTACTTTACGATAACGTGCTCAAAACTTCTCAACTGCCTGAACTGCCTTAGCCCCATCTGCCGTTTTAGGGCAGCGGACTTTGCGGTTGAAATTTCCTGCATCTCTTACCCGCCCATATTTGGGTTTTCGACACTCCCAATAACACCGTTCTTTTCTGCTTGAAAAGCGCTACCGGATGGTATCACTTTCGACCGATTTTGGAAATATCGATTTCTTGACAATATCCCATCGTCGCGTGCGCCCTAGACCGAGCTGCGCGGACGGCCACGTCATCGAAAACCGATATTTTCGAAATTGGCCAAATTTCTACGTGCAAACTGTGTCCGAAATCGTCAAGGGGTTATCTGGGGCGCTGATTACGAATCCATCGTCCGTTTTTGAAAATTCCGCCGACTTCGGTAGGTTTTGGATTTTCCTCTGGATAATTGAGGGTGGTCGGGTCAGGATCATCGATTTTGCTCAATATTCGTATAGGGTCGGGAATATTCGGGACGCCGAATACGATGCAGAAGTACATTTGGACGATTACGGCAGGAGACCGCTCATACCGATAACTGAGGGCGATCGGTGATCCTGACCCGACCACCCTCAAAGGGAAGTAACCTGCTGAAGTCGGCGGAATTTTCAAAAACGGATGATGGATGCGTAATCAGCGCCCCAAATAACCCGTAGATGATTTTGGTCGAAGTTTGCACGAGAAAATTTGGCCAATTTCGAAAATATTGGTTTTTTCGATGACGTGACCGTCCGCGCAGCTCGGCCTAGAGCGCTCACGTCCTCGATATTGTCAAAAAATCGTTTTTTTTTTAAATTGGTAGTGACACCATTCGATAGAGCTCTTCGTTATGAACAAATCGGTGTTATTCGGAGTGCCGGAAACCCAAAGATGGGTGAGCAAGAGGGCAGGAACTTCAACCGCTAAGTCCGCCGCCCTAAAACGGCAGATGGGGCTAAGGCAGTTCTGGCAGCTGAGAAGTTCTGAGTACGTCACCGTCGTCATCGTAAAGTACCTTAAGTGCTCTGGTCGCACACACATTTTAAGGCCGTTAGCTCGCCGCGTGTTCTAGCAGTGGTCCACCGAAATCGGAAAAAATGCGTCACACAAGCCTCACCTGGATTTTGCACACCTGTAACATTGCCTCTTCCTAAGCTACACCGTCCTACTTTAATGTACTACTATATCGTTTTACTGCCTACAAGAGCCACAAGGTGCAAGCTGAAAGGTTCCCACATAGCAGTGTTATCGCGCTTCGAAAACGCACGCAAGTGCAATTTAGCGCAACAACGACAGACGCTCTCCGCGCTGTTACTCGTCCAGATTACAATTTTCCTACACCCACTAACACCATTCAATTCAGCATGAAAAGCTCTATCGAACTGTATCAAGCATGGCCCAATTCGAAGACATCGATTTCGATGACGTCATCGTCCGTCTGTCGCGGTCTTGAGTGGCCTCGTCCTCGATGCGAAGCTGTCAAAAAAGCGATGTTTCCAAAATCGGTAGAAATTGATACCGTTCGATAGCGCTTTTCAAGCAAAACAGAGCAGTACTATTGCAGATGTCGAAAACTTAGACCTGGGCGAGTAAGAGCGCAAGAAACTCTAACCGCTAGCTTTTGCTGCTCTAAAGCGGTAGATGGGGCTAAGGCAGTTCAGGCAGCTGTGAAGTTCTGAGCACGTCATTGTAAATTACCTTAAGTGCTCTGTTCGCATATGCATTTTGAGGCCGTTAGCTCGCCGCGTCTTCTCGCAGTGGAGCACCGAAATCGGAAAAAAATGCGTCACACAAGCCTCATCCGCATTTTCGCACACCTGTAACATTGCCTAAGTTACACCGTCCTACTTTAGTGTGTTACTGTATAGTTTCACTGCCTACAAGACCCACAAGTTGCAGCCGAAACGATTCGAAATTGACAGAGTTATTGTGCTCCGAACTGGCTCTCGCGTGCAATTTGCGAGCGGTCGCCCCACTCGATTGATAGGCTCGATTGTATATGCATTGTTCGGATTCGGGCAAATCCTAAGGAGTACGTCTGGAAATTTCTCAAAACATACTCCAAACGTTCACTATACAAGCTGTCCCTACCACTCGATTGATAGGTTCGATTGTACATGCATTGTTCACGGCGCACTCCAAAGGCTAGCTAGACAGTCTTAGAACAATTCTGACTAGGGCAGATGCAAATTTCTGATGAAACTCTACAAACGCTCGGTCTACAAGCTTCCCTCCCCCTCGATTGAAAGGTTCTTCTCTGTAGGCATTGTACACGGCGCACACCAAAGTTTCACTGGGACAGATTAGAGCTAATCCTGCGTAGGGTGGCTAGAAGTTTCTGATAACGTTCTCCAAACGGTTTGAAATAGTCTTGAGGATTATGGATTTCGCATTTCCCGGTAAGAGAAGATAGAAGCGCAGTGGACATGCGCTCCCCTACTCGATTGATAGGTTTGATTCCGTGTGCATTGTGCTCGGCGCACTCTCGAGTATTCCTGGTATGACAGCGCACTGGCAATACACCATGCTTGAGAGCACGCATGTCCTGGCAAATAAGCTACTCTAATCACAAAAGCCGCTCCTGTCATTTTTGGGCCACCCACGGCGAAAAAGTGGGTGTTCCGGCAAAGCTCTATATATGTTTGTGTAGATCTCGAAGAGACGAATCGAATGCTCCCAACATTTTTTCAAAGAACTAAAAGCTGAAGGAGATATGAGCATGCGACACTTTGCGACGCTAGATGTGTGGAGGGCACTCCGAACAGTTGAGCTTAGTACTCTATTTTTTAACTTGGCGACCTCCCTTTTTTCGAAGTAGATCTCCTTATCGCCAGGGGCCGGATTCATCAACGACTAAAGGCCTCCGCATGCTTTTGCGGCAACGCGGCACACGGCACTCAGCAAAATTACCTCGTGGGCGGCAAAACTACCGCGTAGGAGGCACTCATCCTCGGCTTTGCCACCCTACTCCATTGCCAATGCGATTTCATATCATTATCATCATCACATCTTTATCAGTTTCCATGGCAAAGCGGGTACAGCAGCAATAATGCCATGAATAATTGTTGCTACAGCCGCGTTGGCAGCGTATCAGCTGCTAGCTCTGCGTCTCTGCCCTATACTTACTCCTGATATACTGGTTGCTGATAGATATTGATGGTGCTGTCGCGTTGCGGCAAAAGTGTGCGGAGGCCTTAACCCGCGGGTATAGGGGTAGAGATACCCACGATGAGGCCTGCGTTTATGACTCTTACTTTATCTCTACTTGACTATTATCTTATCTCTGCTTCTTATACCCCGCATACCCACGGTTTTAATTGTTGATGAATCCGGCCCCAGAACAGTCTTATTTCTTATCCGTCTTCATGCATCACCCCATCGCGGTGACAGGGTGAACACCTGTTGGAACTAAAGCCCTACGCACACTTTTGCGCAACGCAGCAGCCCTATCTTTAAACATAGGGCAGAGACGCAGAATCGCCGCGCGAGGCAAAACTACCCCAGTAGCTGATGTCCCGCCAAAGCGGCAGTAGCTGCCGCAAACGAGGCAGCGGCAGTAATACATCAAGACATTATTGCAGCTGCAGCCGCTTTGCTGCCGACAATTTCTATCTGGGCTCGAGCTGATCGTGGCGGGATCTAGAATGGAAACTGATAACGATAATGATAATGAAACCGCTTTGGCGATGGAGTGGGCGGCGATGCTGAGGATGCTTGCCGCCTAAGCGGAAGTTTTGCCTCCTGCGAGGCGGTTTGTTGCCTGCCGCGTGCCGCGTTGCCGCAAAAGTGTGCGTAGGGCTTAATGGTGCACTCGGCCACGCAATACGCGCGATTTCTCGTGGGATTCCTGTATCCTCGGCGAGGAACAGGAAGATACCCAGACCAAGAAACTATACCCGCGGATCTCCCTCGATAGAGATCCTTCGGCCTCCCTTGTTAAAATGGATCTCAGGCCGCTTGTCGCAGGGCAACGTGCGCGTCCCCTGGTGGAGGAAAAGGGAATGAAAGCGAACCAAATGAGACCGTGTACTGCCCAGAGATGCACGTGGGCAGCAGGGGATAGACTTCTTTCCCCTGCTGCATCGGATCGACTCGTTCGTTGTGTGTCAGAGCGGCATGTTCATGCCAAGTGTGCGTGAATGTTCGCGCCTGCTCGAATTGTCACTGTGTCGGCCCAGCCAAAAGCTGGCACTCGGTAGACTGACACCTGGTAGACATGACGCGATTTGAGGGCGCCTTAAAAGTCTCGGCCCGTCCATTCGATCCGTCTGGCTGGCTGCACGGAGTTCTTTGCCCGTACGACAGAGCCTGATTAGCTACCAATGTGTACTCCAGTCAAACACTGCAGCACTAAAGGGCCTCATTCCCTTGACCCCGAAAGAGCCCCATTTCTGCAGCGATGGGGAGGACGAGTACGGAGAGGCTGTTAAAATCTCAGGACCTAATCAGGCCGCGCAAATTGAGAAGGACCAAAGGCCTCTACAGAGTCTCGCGGCAGCACCCCGACAACTCGTCCATATCGCACCCGCCGCAGTGGAACCCACACTGCTACTGTGGTGAAAGCCGCGGCGCGGACGAGTTGTCGCGGAGCCGCCGCTCGCAGAGGTACCCGAGGGCTGCCGTAATTCACGGCGGCTCTCGCCCGCAGTGCCAGGAACTGCGGGTAAGACCCGCCTTAGGGCGTGGTCGATTGGAGGCTTGAGGGGAGGGGTTTTCTTTGATTTGCGGTTCCCGTTATCATGCTTCTTCATGTTTCTGAGTTGCTCACCATTTCGCTAAACGTTAATAACACGAGTTCTTACGACTTGACTAACACGAGCCGTACAGTGGGCTAATGATAGCGCGGTCGGAAGAAGCGTCGGGCGTCGTGTTCAACCGAATCGAGGTTGTTTGTACGGGCCTCGCGCAGGCAAAACAAGTCCTCCATCCTTCCAGACTTCCACTGAATTGGCATCAAAGTTTTCTGGGAAGGTCAAAACTTGGCTTCCCATTAGCCAACCGCGGCAGGTCCTTCGTACGTCCAAATATCCTTTCCTTTGTTCAGACTTCCTCAACCTGTACAATGGTTGGTGGAGTGATTAGTGCAAAGCTCTATCCTTTACCTATACAGCGGTACTGAAGAACTTTTTTTAAGAATTACTCGTTGTTGATGAGCAGATCAGTTGAAGTTGCCATTGGATACTCTTTCGCAGATATGACGCAGGTCAATGAAAGAAGTGCTTAAAAGCTCAATATTCGAGTAAAATTGCTAAGTGTCAACATTTTCAATTCTTCAACTACAGCGAGGAGCAAAGTAGTGAAGGCACACTTTTTTGAGAACAGTGCGCTTTCAGCTGGATCAGAGTTCGCGTTTTACTGCAAATTTACTCGATTTATGCAAGTGCTATGGCTGCTGTGTTTAGTGGCGATGTCCGTTCCTCCTCGTGGTGCCACTGGAAACTGCTCTCTTTGTAAGCTAAGCTAAACACGGACACTTTTATGCAGGCGACAGGCCCTTGTGACAGGCCGACCTAAGACCCATGTCACATCACATGGTGTATGAAGAGCCATATTTTTCGAGATTGTGCTAGGCGTCCGCGGGAGCCGACGCGCACTCGCAGAGACCGGCGAGTGTGGAAAGTATGCGAGGGTCCCTGATGCGAGGACGGCATCGGGGGCAACTGAGCTAGCCCGAAAGTCCCGTAACGTAGGCAGGACCCGCGTAACAACGCTGAATGTAGGTATGTTAACGGGCCGCTCGTGCGAGTTGGTTGAAACACTGGAGCGAAGAAGAGTTGATTTCTGTGCGGTGTAGGAGACGAGGTGGACCTGCAGGCAGTCAAGGGACATAGGACGTGGCCTCAAGGCCGTTCTATGTGGAAGTCCCAAGACCACCAGTGGTGTCGGAATAATCGTCTCCGAACGATTTCGTGACTCGATTGTAAGTGTCGAGCGCTATGACGATCAGTTAATGAAGATCGTTGTCGCCGCTAAGGAGCGACTCTACCACATCTTCTCTGCGTATGCTCCGCAGACTGACTGCTCCGATCAAGCCAAGGATGAATTTTGGAGCCTGCCGGATGAGAAGACAGCAGAGGTACCGCCGAAAGGTGCCCCCATAGTCGCTGGTGACCTTAATGGGCACGTAGCGGCTACAAAGGAAGGGTACAGCTGTCATGGTGGTTTCGGATACGGGTCGCGTAACGCCGATGGTGATTCTTGAGTATGCGGAATCGCATAATCTCACCATTGTAAACACCGTTTTCCGAAAACGCGACTCCCACCTCATCTCATACTATAGTGGGAGCTCCAAGTCTCAGACTTTGTCCTTGTGAAGGATCGCGACCGGAGCATTGTCACAGACGCGAAGATCGTGCCGTATGAGACGGTCGCCCCACAGCATCGACCGCTGATCTGCACCCTGAAGATCGCCCCTCCGAGGCTGAAGCAGATCGAGCGATGCGGTGCTGTAAGAATCAAGTGGTGGCGAGTGAAAGAGAAGGAAGCAGCTGTGATTTCCCGCGTACGGTTGCCGACAGTCACGACTTTCGACGAAACTTGGAAGAAGGCGACCGACGCGATACGTCAAGCTGCACAGTCGGAACTCGGCGTTACGAAGCCAGGCGGAAGGTCGACAAGCAGGCATGGCTGTGGACAGATGACGTGAAAGTCAAAGTTCGAGAGAAGAAGACGCTCTATAACGTGTTTCTCCGCGATAAAACACCCGACAACTGGATGAAGTATCAGAAGGCGAAGAAAGCTGCCAGGAAAGCCGTGGCTGTTGTGAAAGCCACTCATTATAGTGATGTCAACGAAAAGCTCGAGTCGCGCGATGGTGAGCGGTATTTGTACCGACTTGCTAAAACCCGCCATCGCCAAATCGAACATATTGAAAAGTTCTTTGGCATTAATGATGAGAGCGGCCATCTTCTGACAGACCGCAAAAAGGCGCTGAAGCGATGGCGTGATTACTTTGAGGAAACTTCCACTATGGAATTTCCTCATCCGGCCATCCCTTCTGTGGCTTCTGTTCACGGTCCCGTTCACAAGATCACCGTGGAGGAAACAGAAGCGGCTCTGAAGAAGATGAAGCCCGGTGAGGCGACAGGGCCGGATGATCTGGCAGCCGATGTTTGGAAGTCGAAGCTCTGGTATACTGCTGAGTGGTTGGCTGAATTCTTCAACCAGGTATAAAGGAGAGGAAAGTACGGGAGTGTTGGCACAACAGTACGACGATTCCAATTTGGAAGAAGAAGGGCAGTCCTGCAGACTGCTCCAATTACTGGCCGATTTGCTTGCTTTCGCACAGCATGAAGATCTTCGAGCGAATCCTCGACAGACGAATTCGTGAAATCGTCAAGCTCTCCGACAATCAGTGCGGTTTTGAATCTGTTTGTGGGACCATTGATGCTATACACGCCGCCCCACTCCTGGTGGAGAAGCACCTCGAGAAACAGAAGCAGGTGTATATAGCCTGTCTCGACTTGGAGAAGGACTTCGACCGCGTACCGCGTGAGGTTATATGGTACGCCTTAAGACAACACAACGTAACTGAGGAACTCATAGAGTGTGTGCGGATCAGGGGTGCGCGTTTAACGATTAACGATTTACCGATTTACCGTATTTGCCGGCGTTTTTCGTTAAAAAGTTTTAACGAAATTTAACGACGAAAATTTCCGTTAAATTGCATTAACGGCATTTTACATACCAGTTTTAAAATTTTACTTCTTCTTCATGTAAAGGAATTCGGACGATTTTATTGAATGAACTTTCGCGGTATCGTTGCGATACCGAGGAACCCTCTACTTATTTGAATAAGTGGAAATAGGCAATCGATATCGTCATGGTATTTCGAAAATTGTTTGTGCATTTTTTGTGCTCCTTGACCAAATTATTTGCGTGCGTGGCCGGTCCTCTCTGCCATAGTTTTGAGTTTTTGGACTTCCTAGGACGTTTCTCGCGATTGATTGCTACATATTAATTCTTGATATATAACATTGTTTTCACAGTTTTTTGTGATATTTGTTTCATAGGTTGGGTCGAAAAGCCACAGAAAATGCGGAGACACGCTGCGAAACCTAAATAATGCGATAGAACAAGGACAAGAAGCGAAACAACGGAAGGAAAAGGCTCTTCTCCTTTTTTTTCGCAAGTTTTCAAGAAAGTCGGACGGGTGCTTTGTGCAGCACCTGACGATGATGACGATGATTGCAGGACAAGGTTACGGCCACGTTGAGCCCCGCCTAATTGAAAGTGCATGGCTGCTGGTACTGTAATTGTTTCGCTTTTACTGATTTCATGTCGTGCATTTCAACAATTTTGCTTAACCTTATCGTCTTTTTCGAGGGCTCTCTTGGCAGTATTCTTTGTGAAAAGCACAGTCAGTATACACGCGAAACAGTGAGCATACATGCATGAAAGCAACAAAATTAAATAAAAATGAGAAGTTGATGTTTTCGTTAGTTCCTACACAGGGTGTCTCAAAAAATGCATTCACCGTTTAAAAGGTGATACTTTGTTCAGAGCATAGGTACTAAAAAAGTTAACGGTTCATATGAATGCTTGAGAAAATTTAAATTTTCTGAAATATGAGCGGTATGGATTGCGCCATGCATTCGTCTGAACTCTTGCATTTTGCACTCGATTGATTGTTTTTCGCTTGAATATGTACTTGTTATAATTTCTCCACAACATGGCCGTATCGATTGATTTGTGGTTTTTTATGTTTTAAAACTTTAAAAAACTACGGCTTGCGAAAAATGCACGACATGTTTAAAAATGCAGGTACTATTTGAAGGGTTCTAACATTGCTGCTAAAGCTGTTAAAAATGTTTGAGAGCTTACGAAAGCACAGGGAAGCGGTATTAGTGTAACGTGCAAGTCATTAAGATTGCGCCATGTCCCCGCCTAAAACCATGCATTTTAGACCCGATTGATTATGCATGGGATGAGTGCTTGTCACAATCCTGTTACCACTTGGCCGCATTAATCTGCGCTGTGCTTCTTTTGACGTTTAGAGTTTGTCAATCACGTGAAAGACAAGTGACATACAAGTTTATTGATTACACAATTAAAATGTGAGCAGGAGCCCGAACCTCCAAGACGGATTCTGTGGGATGATGAAGCAACATTCAAGCTGAATGGAGAGGTTAATCGGGACTTATCCTAGTCCGGGGGGCCACATAAGTAAAAAGTATTATATGTAACGAATCTATTTGAGACTTACAGAGCGGCTCCTACAGAACAACATCTAAACCTAAACAAGAAAAGTCGCAAAGAAAAAAACGAAAAAACACATTTGTTGCGGTTGTAAGCAGGGAAAGTTGTGTGCCCTCCTTACCATGTTAGATCCTGGTTATAACATGTCGGCCGGCGGTCAGCACGCGGCATACGGTTTCCTGCACCCTCCTCACCATGGTAGGCCCTGGTTATGACATGTCAGCCGGCGGTCAGCACGCGGCATGCCTCCATTCCGTCGCTCTTTGCCCGCCGAGACGGTTGTAAGCTGGGGCGATTTTTTATTTTTATGTTTGTTCGTTCGCTTTTTAGTCCCGTTTAGGTTCCATTTCGTCCTGTAGGAGCCGCTCGGTAAGTTTAAATTTATTTTGTTGCCTATTTTTTAGTTATGAGCCCCCCCCCCCGGACTAGGATAGATCCGTTAATCGGCATAATTGCAGCTACTGGGCAGCGGAAAACGTTAAAAGAAGTGCAATACAGGTTAATGAATAGTAGCAACTCTGTGACAAGCATTCAGCTCATGTACAGTCAATCGAGCCTGAAAGGTAAGGTTTCAGACGGGGGAAGGCGCAAACTTGAGTGTTTGCATGTCAAAGGACCTGCTTTCATAAGAGCCCCAAATATCTCCAAAAGCTTTACTAGCAGCAGTGTTAGAACGTTTCAAATACTACCTGTATTTTTTAGGACCCCTGCATTTTACGCAAGCCATAGTGTTTTTAAGTTCTAGACCTTAAAAAGCACAAGTCGATCAAAACGGCCACAGTGTGAAGAAACTATTACATGTATTCAAGCGAAACACAATCAATCGAGTGTAAAATGCAAAATTTCAGACAAGAGCATGGCGCATTCCATTGCGCTCACATGTCAAAAAACTTCTATTTTTAGGCTTTCATATGAACCTTTAATTTCTTCAGTACCTGTACTGTGAACAAAGTTGTTACCTTTCAAACAGTGCATATATTCTTTTGAGACATCCTGTATAATGAGTTTACTCCAAAAGCGTACTTTACATGCAGTCTATTGCACGAAGATTTTTTTAATGTTCTACGAAGAAGGTATATCTTTGAAGGCACAGGTATAGCTCTAGCAAGAAATTTCGATTATGTCTGTAGATTTTTGCGTCCAATTTGTGAATTTACTATAACGCTGTTCACCAATCCAAAATATGCTCTAATGTAAGAAGAAAAATTTAGAAACCCAAAACGCAATCGAACCTCAAACCAGCTTTCTCTATAGTATGTTACCAGGTGCTTCAAGAAGAAAATCAAGGCGGTCAATTGCCTTAAAGTCGTTAAAGAATGAAAGACAGTGGCGAATTCTGTATGGAGGAATTAGGAAAGAAAAAAGACAAGACGGACCACCCGATAAATGCCCTTTTCAAGATAAGATCTACGTTACTTTGTTGGCAAAGAGGAGAATGCTCTATGCAGAAAAATTCGATTCGATTAAAATTTGGTCAGCGGTCCGTGGCTGCTTATTTTATTCTCTGCTGTCGTCTGCAGTAAGCACAGAACCTCTTAGGACAAAGGGGACCATTCCGTGAGACAGGGAGATCTATGGACTTCGTAAATATCTTCTAAGGACGAACTGTAACAAAGAATTCGCTGTGGTCACTGCCCACCCTGAATAGTTCATCAAAACATTCTGTAGTTTTCCGAAACAGTCATGACAGTATAGAGCAATGTTGGGTTGTAGGAATCTGCCCAGAGAGCGCAAGTTTTTCAAAAAGATTTGTCAGCACAAATGAAAACGCTCACAAACGTTCAACCGTGCTATGGTGCATTGCACTTTCGCTCATTCCAGAAGCTGGACTTTCCACGTGCTCAACGAACTAGGCATAGCAAGAAACTTGTTATTTTAGAAGTACTGTTGTTACTGTGTTTTGGAATCTTGATGACTCTTCTCCTTCAGCGATTTGTGTTTATGATAGACGGACTGATGTCATTTTTGTGATGATGATGACAGTCATTTCGCTTGTCACATACTAAAACAGCCAAACCGACTGCAGCTAAGTGAAATTTTATTTAACGATTTTACCGAATTTACCGAATTTAACGATTTTTTTTTTGTTAAAACATAGTCGTTAAAAATTTACCGAAAAAAATTTAACACACACCCCTGGTACATATGCTCATTCTTGCCCAAAGAGTAGGGTGCAAGCTGCAGCTTGAACCACAATGGAGTTTCCCATCTCTGTTGGTGTGCGCCAAGGTTCTGCGCTTTCTCCGCTCCTCTTTGTTGTCGTGATGGATGCCATTACGAGACCTTCAGAAGCCTGTCCCATAGACGTTGCTTTGTGCTGATGACGTGATGCTCGCTAGCGAAGATAAAGATGATCTCGAGCGGCAGGTGCAAGCTTGGTGCGACCGCCTGGCGATGTTCGGACTCAAATTGAACGTCAAGAAGACCGAGTACCTAACGACTGACATAGACGAGACCGGCTCCATTAAGATTGACGGCAGTGAGCTTGCACTCACTTCGGTGTTTAAATACCTGGGATCAGCAATAGCCTCTGACGGCAGCCTGATGGTTGAAGTGAACTCACGCGGGAGTGCAGATTGGTCCAAGTGGCGTTCGCTGACTGATGTGCTCTGCGATAGAAATATACCAGAGCACCTGAAGTCGAAGATCTACAGATCAGTCGTCCGGCCAGTAGCGATGTACGGCGCTGAGTGTTGGCCTGCCACTAAGGAAGCTCAAACGCGCCTCAGCGTCATGGAGACGAAGATGCTGCGCTGGACGGCTGGAGTCACGCGCATGGACCGCATCCGAAATTATGCTATTCGGCAGAAGTTCGGTGTTGCGCCGATAGCGTACAAGATGCGTGAAGCTCGCTTGCGATGGTACGGACACGTACTGCGTGGGAAAGAAGACAGCGTCCGCAAGATAGGCCTTGAGTTGGAAGTGTCAGGAAAGCGGCCTAGAGGACGTCCGAAGCAGCGTTGGTCCGATACGTTACACATGGACATGAAAGTAACTGGCGTCCACCCTGATGAAGCGCAGGATCAAGAAAGATGGCGTCACGACACCAGAAGAGCGGACCCCGCTACGGAGCGGGACAAACGCTGAAGAAGAAGAAGAAGAAGAAGAAGAAGCTATGGCTGCTGTTTTACGTTCTTCTCTATGTTAGCCCAAGACAGTTGAAATTAAAGCAAATTCTTCTGAATCGAAGTGGACTCTTTCTACATTAAATGGAAACTCTCCAAGAAAGAAAATAGTATAATTTTTGTTCGAGGAAAATTTTAATATAATTTTCTTTAATGTTTTATTTCACGCGCCCAATAATCTGATGTGCACGAGCTTCCGCCTTCACGTTTCTGAGAACAGCTCCTGCTGTGTTCATCCATCTTGCTGCTCTTCGTTACTGCCTATACCACCGTTTCACTTTGTTTGTTTCTCTTCGAGAGCCTTTTCAGTTGATGTAAGTGTTGTGGTGAGAATTTGCGGCTCCATTCTAGTGCTCGTCACTCTACACGTTAGAGTATGTGCTTTGGTAGGAAGGCACATGTATGGCCATTCACAGCAAAAGTGACCTAACTCGGTTCAACAAGAAATTTAGAATTCCATACGACACAAAACGACGGATTGGGCGTTCCTACATCGTGGCCCTCCCGCCCGAGCCTATTTGCGCCTCATTGGTAGTCGTAGTACTTATATCCACACTCGTGTGCTTCTTAAAAGAGGCTGACAACCTCTTAACATGATGAGCCCTGTCCACCCGAGCCGTTTTGCGCCTGTTCTGTAGGCTGTAAGTAAGATTTTCGCATTCGTTGGATTGAGTCCATCAGTTTTTCACGCCCACACAAACTTCCTACTTCCTACACTCTTCCAAGCTGTTGCGATTTTTAATCGATTGATAGCAGAAGTTGAACAACAAACACAACGGTGAGGGACATACATATCCCACTTTTGTGGTTAAGTGGCTTTTACACTACCAGTCGAAAAAAAGCTGCGGTGAACTTTTCAAGGGCATGGCGCGATTTCATCTTTTATTGCGCTATATGCTTGCTTATTAGCTAGGCTGTAAGATTCTCCCGTTCGAAGTTGGTTGTGTCGAGCGCATGCATCCGTTTCTCCCGCCCACTTATGATTCCTGTTTATCGCTTGGGCCCCCTTCCAAGACGTTGCATATTTATTCGATTGATAGCGTAAGTTTAAAAAAATACAACTGTGAGGAACACACATCCCCACTTTTGGTGGACCAAGTAGGTGGCATTTCACTATCAATCAAATAAAAACTGCGATGAACTTTTGGAGTGCATGGCGCGATCTCATCTTTTAATGCGCTATATGCTTGTTTCTTAGCTGTAAGATTCTCCCATTCGAAGTTACTTGGGCTGAGCGATTTTTATTCGATTGATAGCAGAAGTTGAACAACAAATACAACAGTGAGGAGCACATATATCCCCACGTTGGTGGTTTAAGTAAGAAGCATTTACACTATCAATCAAATAATCAGTGGTGCTATCGGTTTTCTTTGAGGCCTAACCGATCGGGATTGGAGTTGCCTGATTGGGTTGGCCGACGGGAGAGTTCGGTAGATTAGTAGATTGGGCATTTTGATCAGGCAGACGATATCGATCGATATTTTCGATAATTTGAGAGGTGCTATCGGTTTTCTCTCAAATAGGACCGACTGGGATTTCTCTCTGACGCATTGGAGGTCGGGAAATCAGAGACAGAAAATCGCACCGCATATAAAGGAGGGAAGCGTAACTCACTGTCTGTAGTGGTTCGTCAACACCGGAAAGCAAGTTCCCGCCCCACCCCCAGTCTTTCCCTACACTAGGCTCTCGGAATAACTCTTCCCGCACGTTCCCTCAAATTTAGTGGCTAATGAAGTCACCTTCTCCGGAATTCGCCACACCTAGCGGCTCGAAGCACGATGACTGGATAGAAATGTCAGACATTTCTTCAGGCTTGACGAGCTGCAATAGGCTGTGACCACAACGCTAGACGGAGTGCTGAGGACATTCTTCTGCGTGTTATACTGAGATGTGAGTGGTACCAAGCTAGGAATCAAGGGGAGTAGACGCAAGCTTCAACGTTCTCGACGCTACGGATGCTTCCTTCCTTCGGCCGGCGAAGCCGGCGACCGACGCTGGTAATACATAGTTCGATTGGCCATTGAGGAAAGCCTTTTACGTGGAGCTGAAGAAGTTCTATAAAGAAGACCACATCTTTTACAACGTGATCGTCGGCGACTACAACGCCAAGATCGGGTAAAGAAGGTCGCCGGAAGAACTTCACATCGGAACCCACGGTTTGAATGGGATGAGCAAGGCGAAAAACTGTCTGAGTTCCCATACGACCAAGACCATTCATGTTCCAGAAGGCCCCCGCCCTACGATGGAGCTGGGAATCCCCAGGTGGCCAGTTTCACAGCATGATCGACCACATAATGTTCAACTGCAAGTATTGCCTGACCGACGTATCCGTTGTCCCCAAGTTCTACACGGGATCAGACAACCGCCTCCTTCGCGCGAGGTTCCAGCTTTCGCGTCAAGGAGAGAAGGTCGTAAAGTTCAAGAAGAGAAATCCCAGAAGGAACATCAACAAGGACCTCTACACCTCAATTGCCGGCTTTTGCGAAGATGTCGTCATGGACAACATTGACGAAAAATACGACCGCTTCATGCACCATCTCCGCGATAGTGCTAAAGGAGCCGACAGTTTGAAAACCACTAAGAGACGACTGTCTCCGGACACTCTCGAGCTGATACGCCAGGGAGTGGAGCAGCAAGGGCATCAGGCAACTATCAACTGACGTCTGTGCTTTCGAAGCTATAGAAAGCGGCGATAAAGGAGGATTTTAAGGAGAGAAGGGTGGAAGTGTTGGTTGAAGCTGCAGAGGCAGGTTTGAGCATCCGCAATGCCCGCTGGAACTGCGACAGCTTATGACCCCTCTCCGACGTCCTGACGGAACCGTCACCTCTTCCAGAAGGACCATGGAGAAGGTCATCCACGACTTCTACTCCGATCTCTTCGATAGCCACGTCCACCTGCCGCATGCCATCTTCCGCAGGATGGATACGTCGTTGCCTCTGTTTTCCCTTCCGAGATCCGACACGCCATCTCGTTGGTGAAGAAACGTACAGCATCCGATCCCGACAGAATCAGACCCGAAAACCTGAAGAACCTCCCGCCAACGCTCATCAACACCCTGGCGCAGCTCTTCGTACGCTACCTGTCGGAGTGCGAGGTTCCATCTCAGTGGAAGAGCAGTAGAGCCTTCTTGCTGTACACTAGGGAGGCGAGCACGATGTTGGCAAGTATCGCCCGATCTGTCTGCTGTCCGTAGTCTACAAGCTGTTCACTCGAGTCATCCTGAATAGGATCAGCAGAACGCTGGACGAAGGACAGCTATGCGAGCAAGCAGAATTTCGGAGAGGATTCAGCACGATCGACCAAATGCGCACCATTACGAAGTTCATCGAAATGTCGCGAGAGTTGATGGATTCACGACCAAGATTTCACCATTCTACAACGACATCGTCATCGACGTGAAGAGAGGGGTTCGGCAGGGGGATACCATATCCCCGAAGCTCTTCAGCGCCACCCACGAAGACGGCATGCGCGAACTAGAATGGGAAGACATGGGAGTGCAGGTCGACGGCCGGCAGCTGCACCAACTGCGCTTCGCTGATGACATCGTGCTCATAACACCGATCACCAGCCAGGCGGAGCGAATGCTGACCGACTTCGATCGTGTATGTGGGAACGTTGGACTGCAGCTGAATTTTACGAAGACGATGTTCATGAGGAATGGACAAGTTTCTGATGCTCCATTCTCGCTCAATGGAAAGAACGTCTCCGTATGCTCCAGCTACGTGTATCTGGATGGCGAAGTTAATACGGCCAACGATCGAGCGCCAGAGCTGAGCAGGAGGAAACGAGAGGCTTGGGGAGCTTTCAAGAGCGTCGAGGAAGTCGCGAAGAAGACGAAGAACGTCCGACTCCGTGCCCACCTATTCGACTCCGCCGTTCTCACTGCCCCAATATACTCCTTAGAGACCTGGGCTATACGGAAAACAGGATGGACGCGATCAACGTCGCGCAGCGTGGAATCGAGAGAACGATGCTCGGAGTGGCACGACTCACGCAAGTGAGAGTCCTCCAAAGCTCCGATCTTCGTCGACGTTCGAAGGTAGGAGGCGCTGTGGCATGAGGTGAGACGTCGAAAATAAGGTCAGCCGGCTACGTACAATGCGCTTCGCAGACACCCTCTGGACGAGAGCCGTCACAGACCGGATTTCGCAAATTATTGCACAAAATGGACATTCTTGGTATTCATCCTATGATAACCGAATGGACTCGCGATTTACTTACTGGGAGAACATACCGGGTCAAGGTCGAAGGAGCACTGTCCTCCGTGTTCAACGTATGCACTGGTGTTCCGCAGGGATAGTGCTCTCTCCTCTACTTTTCCTTCTATACACTTATGAGCTTCCAGATACTATCGTCGGATTGGAGTGGCTTGCAAAATGTACGCTGGTGATGTAAAAAATATACAAAACAATCAAGAAAGACGAGGACATTCACAGCATCTAACCGACGCTTGACTACCTAGGTAGTTGGGCTAACCAGTGGGAACTCCCACTTGCACCGGAGAAATCCTGTTGCTTACCTATTGGGCAAATAATACGGAAAGATTACCTATTTATAAGTGACAAGACATTGATCTCAAAGTGGTTGAGGATGTTCGAGACTTGGGTTTCTTAATAAATAAGAAGCTCAATTTTGATGAGCATTACAATTCTGTGGTGAACTTTCTCACATATACTCTCTTAAAGGTTCCTAGGAATAAAAACCCTCAGACGCTTCTGTGAGCCTACGTAACATACGTACATACGCCCCGTAGTTGAGTCTGGAACGACAATTTTCACTCGTTCCGAGAAGAGCGATATCGACATGTTGGAAAGCGTTCAAAACAATTTCACACGAAAATTAGTAATGCGGTGCTTTGCCTTAAATTACTCGCACATCCCAAATGGACGAGAAAGAAATAGGATGCTCGGTCTAAAATCCCTGCTATATAGAATGAAGGTTGCTGACCTGAAAGTGCTTTTTAAGATTCTCACTGGAAAACTTTACATAAATCCTTCCCATTTTTTCCGAGGCAAAGTACTTAGGACAAGAGGAAGTAAACTCCGCCTACATGTTCCTGTTGCAAGGTTCACGGCAAGATCTACATTTTTGACATACAAAAGCTTACGCCAGCTCAACTTGCTGCTTGCGGACAATGAGCACCTTCTATCCTTACCTTTGCGTAGATTCCAGAAATTTCCGTTGACTAAGTTATTGTAGTAGTTGCTTTCACAGGTAGACTTTCTTCTGTATCTTATAGAACTTTATGTTCTGTATTCTATGTTTATGTTGTTGTATTTTATATTCTGTATTCTACTGTTGTCCAGTACTGCTTTAATTATTTTCCTTATTCTGTTTCACGCGTGTGTGCCATGTACCTGCGTTATTAATAAATAAATAAATAAATCTCAAGCTTTTTCCTGATTACGGTTCTAGCACTGGTAGCAGAAATATTGAGCTCTTTTGCAAGGAACAGCGACGAATTCGCTCAAAAACTTTTTGATCATTTCGGGAGTTACAGTAGTCGAATTACCACCTCCTTCAGTCCTCTCCGACCAAGTACGAAGCTCCTTGAATTATTTTATGGCGTCATTCACTGCATCCATGTCGCGCATTGTCGCGCAGGATCAGAAGAGGTGTCACCAATGTCGCTCAGGTTTGGAAGACATGTCACCGATGTCGCGCATGTTCAGAAGGGGTGCCCGGGTGCCCAGAACGTTCTTAATGAATGTTCTCGCCAAAAGTCTCTGGCTAGTAATTGTTGGTTAATATTCTGTGAACAATTTCACCCACTGTGAACTGCACGACGAGGACCATACAGCTTTTGGAAAAACTAAGTTTAACCACGGTCACACGTCCTCAACATACGTTTTAATTCGTAAACCCCAATTCAACGTAAGTAGCCCAGACTCTGCCTGGCAGTTCTCTTCTACAGCACTGAACGGCCTACATGGGCATCATTTACACTTCCCACCGTTGCTTCCGACTCAGGTCAGTCGTCATGAAATAGTAGCTCTACCAGTTCTAGTTAAGCTCGATCAGGCAGAAATCATTGGGCATCGACAGCAGTCATCACGAGCCTTGCGTGCAACTTGTTAAAGGAGCAGTTGCGCGTTGCACCGACCACGTTGGGTTAGGACCCGACTTTGTGGATAGGTGGACATTGGCTAGCCATTTGCCCCATGACTGTGGCGCCGCTTAGTCGGCAGAGACACTGTGCCTTGGAACCATCTGTGAGTGCGGCGGTCCCACCTGGTGCTCCTCCACCCGCAGAACTAGTCCTCAAGACGGCACCGCTAAGGCGACGTGATTTATCGTCCCCTCATAATTCACCACGAACAGCGACTGGTGAGGAGACGCGCCGCTCTCCACCGCGGTCGTTATTCCTCTCCTCTTCACTCGATCTCAGAGATGCTTTGTGACCTCGCAACCATCTCCGGAGCTTTAGAGTTGGAAAGGGCTCCCCTCTCTTGACTCTGTGAACTCCCTCTCTGCTCTTGCCGACTGCACTATCGCTTCACACGAAACAGCCCCTCACTCTACCGATCATCTCCACGCAGTATTACATAAAGGATAAAATAAGAAAACCTTGCCAGGCAAGCCATGCTTGCCATTTTTGATGCTGCTCACTAGAGACAAGCACCTTGATTCGATGTCTCGACCACACTGTGCTACTTATCTGCGTGACAAGCCGAGTTTCTTTTGTTCAAAAACGAAAAGCTGAATCGTAGTTTCAAACGAGTCGAATATCTACGGTTGCACCCCTGCTTTTGAAGATGCCGCGATTATTCTATTCCTTTTTTTCCATCCATACATAGAAGCGAGCTAGCGCAGTCGGAGGAACCGCGGGCTTGCCAAGGAAGGATAAGACTTGTGGCTTGATCGTCGGCTGCCCATCACAAGTCGCTGCACGGGCCACATATGCACTTAAATTTTCTCTACAATATCCTGTAGAAGAAGCATGCGTGGCGTCCTATCCGAAGCAGATAACTACCGTCATCCTTTATCTGTTTCCTTTATTTTCCATCCGTATTTCAACATTTCAGCTATGAATATGTTTCGTCCCGATTGGTCGGGTAAAAAACTAGGAATCCTAATTGTCAGCTCGAATAGTCCTGCTACCCGGCTTGTAACGGGAACGCGGAGTGAAATGAAAGCGGAGAAGCCGCTACTCATTCGATTCCTCCTCCTTCAACCGCTTTTTTAGTTGTAAAATTTCAAGGTCTTTGGTTGAATAAAGCATTGCGTCTTAAAAGAACTCTTTAGAGGTGCCTCTTTGCGACATACAACAAGTAACATCATAGCGTCCAGCCCCTTCTACTCTCAAATGTTGGGAGAACTTCGTACCCGAAGCTTCCACCGGCTCGCCTGGGGCCGCATCCATTAGTGGACTTGATTCGATTAGCCCATCAGAACCACTGCGCTAAGCTCAATAGCTTAGAGGAACAGCCCAGTTTCCATCGCCATGACGAGTTGGATGTGGACGCGACTCAGGCGGCCGTCCCTCAGCACCAATTAAAAGCTAAAGCTGAAGCCTCGTAAAAGCCCTCAGTCCTCTAGTGTTCATCATCGTCACAACCGCTGCGCCCCAGAATCGACAGATTCCCGGCCGGGTCCGCATTCGCACAACTGCCATCGACCCTGGGGTTCGGCGGTGACTCGGCTTTATTGAAGGGCACATAATGTTCAGGGTGCGCATTAATTATGATGGACCTCAAATAATCGAAGAACCGTAGAAACTAAAGCAATTCAAAGCGGAGAAAACACACCACAGTCATTAATAAGGTCCTTAACAATTAAAAATTACAATCTTCACCAAAGTGCCTTCCTCCTGCGCGTATGCAGCTTCTCACTATCGGACGAGTCCCGAAGGCGCCGCATTAAGCACACACCGGAGCATCGTTTTCAGTGACGAGAAAACAGAACCTAACTCCATTACAGAACCTATTGCCAATCCAGAAAACAATCAAATCCTCACAGCAGATAAAAAGCAGGCCAAGATGAGAAAAAGTCATCCGGAAAACTGCACCTCCATTCTCTTTTATGGTTTCGGGTGTGATAACCTCAGATGGGAAGACGACAATATACTTTACATCGGTCCTGGAGAAAGTTTTGAAACCGTGGGCCATTTCTCACTCCGGAGTCAAACTATAGTGCTCTCAGCAAGACTCGGCACCTGCAGACATGTCGAGTGTCGTCCAGCACGGGTGTCAACGCGAGTTTCCAGATCTCGTCACCCACGAATAATGCCCCTCAAATTCACCAGGTCTGAATCACTTGACTTTTCGATTTGGTCCGTTTTAGGGCACAAGACCTCAGCTGCAGGATAAACAGCTTGGATTCGCTCAAAGCTACACTTACGAAAGCGCGGAATGATCTCAATGAGGACTATCTGCGTGCCACCTGACTCGTCTGAGAAGCTGCATACATGCAAGAGGAGGGTATTTTGAGTGACGATTGTGACTTGTGATTGTTAAGAAGCTTATCAAGGATTGTGAAGTGTTTTTATCCGTTTCGAATTGTGTTATTATGACACCTCGATGATTTGAGGTCCATAATTAATGCCCACCCTGTAAGGATCCAGTGAACACGAAGCGCATTTAACCTCCTGAGCAGCACCTTCTTCACCAATAACCAACAAATGAGACGAGAATCCGCCCGAGAGCACTTCCTGCGTCGCATGCACTAATGCGAAGTAAGTGAGAAGCTTAAGTATATCAGTAGCAAACTTGCGCCGGCGTTGCTCCCTTGGCTCACCTCTTCCGCTTCCCTGACGGCTGTCTCCTGAAGGTTCTCGTCGGCATCTCGCATTCCACCGGGAAAGCACACCTCTCCTGGATGTCGTCTCAGCTCCTCGGACCGAATGCACAGAAATACTCGATATTCCTGCGGTGTGCCGTCGAGAAGGATCAGAACCCCTGCGTCCTTCAAACGGCACCTCATAGTTTCTGAGTACAGTAGAAGTGGTGACGCACTTACCTGCCTGCCGTCAGGAACGCCCGGCTCTGGTGAGAGCCGCAGCAATCCGCGAAGACGGTCGCACTCGTCATCACTCATTGCCCTCCTGAAAGCGAAATAGATGTTCAGCGACTGATGATACCCTCGTTGACAGCTGCCAGGAGGGACGGTGATGACGATGGCTTCGTCGCGATCACCGACAGTCGTACAGTCGCTTCAGTTATAATCGCGTCGAGACACTAATTTCACAGCGGCTATCAGAAACAGCGTCGGTCGCTGCAGTGTGCGGGCCACGCCAGGCTAGCCGGCGTCGGTTGCGTGGGCAACACGAGGCAAATGTAATGGAAAGGGCACCGATGGCAGCGTGGGTGGTTCAGCGTGAGAGGCTGTGGAGGATGAGGGTATGTGGAGGAGCAGAACTGAAGGTATACGTGAAAGGAGGTAAGTAGGAGAAGCAGGAGTTCTGGGAAAAGGAGATGAAAAACAGAAATGCAACGGCGGAGGTGGAACCCACAGCTCGCAGATGAGGTTCGGTGGCAGCGTGAGTCAGCGATTGTAGATGGAGTGAAACGGGGAGAAGGCGTTGGAAAGGTGTCAGGTATTAGATGTGATTATAGCATGATGAAGGGGAGAAGGAGAAACGGTCTTTAACACCGATGGATGGAAATTTTGCTTAAAATGAGCGAGACCTGAACAATGAACATGGAATAGGGGTCGGAAGGTATCAGCATGGGTTTTAACGCTAACTCAGCCGAGAAGAAATGCATTCCTAGATTCGAAGAAGGAAATAAATGAGAAATATGCCGTAAGTAGATCACCGCCAGCAAGAAATAGAGCGTTAGCATCAGTTACTACGAACGTAGAAACACGTTTCCCCAGAAACGTTAGCTAGGAAATGTTTCAAAACGTAAGTTTGGAGATCAGTTGTAGTGGGATTTTTTACAGATGCGAACGAAACATCGGAGCAGTGCAGATATTGTCTGAAAGAAGTATTGTCCTGTAACCTCTACAGGCATATGGTTAAATTAAATTAAGATGAAGACTAAATACCCCTATGTGAAAACAGTATTTATTTGTGGTACGCGTATTAGTGATTCGCGTGAGCTATAGATCTCTATTTGTATTCATAATCACTTGCGCATGCTTCGACCATAAAGTTGGTCTCGTTCTGATCTTAATATTTGACACAGCTCAATCTTCTAACAATTGTCTCCGCTCCGTCTCACATCAGTATTATGAATTGTTGTCATAGTCGTGTAGTAACACAATAAATAAGTTCGCGAATAATGCATAGTTCCATTAAATATTGATTCACTTGCACGCTGCTACGTTCTGCTGTCGGGATAATAAGCATCCAATTCATTTGAACTTTTCACGTAGAATATGGCACCCTTCCAAGACGTTGCGCTTTTGAATCGATTGATACCAGAAGTTAAACAACAAACACAAGTGTAAGGAACACACATATCCCCAGTTTGGTGGTTCATGTAAGTGGCACTAATGGCACAGTTACACTATCAATCAAATAAAAGCTGCGGTGAACTTTTGGAGTGCATGACACGATCTGAACTTTTAATGCGCTATATGCTTGCTTCTTAGCCGTAGTTTAAGGCAAATTTTAATTTATTATTGTTTCTAAAAAATAAAAGTTTTAAGGAATTATTATACTTATTGGGGCAGGTAAACTAAGAAGCTTTAAAGAATGTTATATACCAAATTTTCCTTGAACAAAATATTATCTTAGACATTTTGTCGAGTCTCTAGTTAAACCTGCCTGAAGGTCATTTCGACTTGGGAACATTCACAATGATTTCAAAGTCGTAGGCTAGTTTAAAAGTGTCCTGTTTGATTTGAAGTCCTCTAATTCGACATGAAAATGGAAAAGAGTCGTTTCAATGAAGATAGCCCACATCCACGAAGCAAGCATGTAGTGGAATAAAAGATGAAATCGCGCCATGCACTCCAAAAGTTCATCGCACGTTTTATTCGATTGATAGTGTAAATGCCACTTACATGAACCACCAAAGTGGAGATATGTGTGTTCCTCACTGCTGTGTTTGTTGTTCAACTTCTGCAAACAATCGAATAAAAATCGCAACGTCTTGTAAGAGTGTCCAAGCGATAAATACGAAGCATGAGTGGGCGGGAGAATTAGATGCATGAGCTCAGCTCAACGAACTTCGAATGGGAGAATCTTACTTACAGCCCACAGCTAGGAAGCAGGCATACAGCCCAATAAAGGACGAGATCCCGCCGTGCACTGCAAAAGTTCACCTCAGCTTTTATTCGATTAATAGCTTTTATTTGATCAAGAGTGTAAATGCCACCTACATGAACAACCAAAGTAGGGATCTAAGCGATAAGTAAGAAGCATGAGTGGGCGGGAGAAGCTGATGCATGCGCTCAACACAACGAACGTCGAACAGGAGAATCCCGAGCGGAGGTAACAGCAACAGGAATGAAGTGTGACCTCGGCCTGAGCACACAGGCGGCAGAGCCGTTCCTCTCAGCAACACAACTGCAGCAGCACCGCAGGATACTGCAGGTCCACTAATTGAACGGTAGCGAGGACAGGGGCCTTCAAGGGGACCAGTTCGAGGGAGTAGCCACTATACTTATGCTCTCGCAAAAATTTCGAATATTCGAATGGTTTCGAATATCGAAAATTTTCGAGCATTCGAAATCGAATATATTCGAAAAAAGATTTTTCTGAATATTCGAATTCGAATACATTCGAAAAACGCGATTTTCTAAATACTCGAATGCGAACACATTCGAAAAACGCGATTTTTTGAATATTCGAATTCGAATATTCGATTCGAATATTCAAATTCGAATGAAAAGTCAGGCTCTATGATAGACAGGATAGACGACAGCCTGGAAGAAAACGTGAAAGCAATACATAACGGATTCCTTCCTAGTTAAGCACGAGGTTTTTATCAACAAGCCTCTTATAAACTGTTCACTGTTTGTTTACTGGAATGCGAATTTTTCTTAAAGAAGTGCTCGTGTGTTGTAAAGTGCTGCTCATGAAGAACAAAGAAAGGGCTACCAGTAATTTGAAGAGGGCACAATCTGCTTGAGCCACTGTGAGCTTCTATGTCACTTCCAGCGATCATTTTTGGAATTGGTGGCTGACTGACTGTTCAGGAACTTTCGTGAAAGAATGCTTTCGGCAAGCAGCAGCTAATGACGGACTGACGACGAAGTGTTATATGCTATAGTGTATGTGCGTAATCTGTAGCAGATCTGCCCTGCTCATGTAAAACCGTGATATATCACACTGTCAATTTTGCAGCCACAAAATGTATTACAGGTAGCTAGGAATAGGCCAGCCATGAGGGCCGGTTTCATTTCTTTCTGGTGATTCGACCAAGTAAGTGATAGAAACAGATATTTCTTATTTGTGATGAACTTGTGAATGTAACTACTCTCCAGCCAACATATTGATTAAGCGGTAAACGTAACAAAAATCGATCGTTAAATAACAGCCGGCCGATCTACAGTGCCTCCCTTTTGTGAAGTCTGGCATACGGCCGACATATCCAAGCCGAAGACAAGACATAGCCATAGCCTATTAGATTTCCTTTTGAAGGATAAAACAGTGACTTGTTCCTCGGCTGGCCAACGCAACTAATTCTTTATGCCAAATACGCATCCAAATTGCATCCACGATATCCGTAGAGGTAGAATGCGTGCCGAATCTCAAGAACGACTGGCTGACATCGTCGTTTCCCTTACAATATATCTTTTGCGGAACCGTAGTTGTTGTAGAAACGACAACTAAAGCATTCTGCGACTACAGAGAGCATAACGAGCAGCGTGATGAAAATCACAAGAACTGCTCCATGAGGCATGTTCTGCAACAAGACCGAAGCGCACCCCTTTTGACCCTCACGCGCATCCTGCAGACATTTGGTGGCCTATGGTCTCAGACTCCTAACTGCAGGGTGAAGAACAAATATCTTCCGTTTGGAACACCGTTCGAGTAATCATTTTCAAGTTTTTTTTTCGCATTTGAGTTCATGTTCCTGCTCTTCCTCGGCCGCTTTGCACAGGCGCAGTAATAAAATGCTTGCCACCTCCCAAACAAGAATTTATCTTTATCCTTCCTTCTGCTGCCCTCCGTGCTTTTACGTTTATATGTTTACAGCGAAAATAGCTTTCAAGACAGCTTGAGTGGATTGTAAAATTGGTCCAGATCAAATTAACCTTTATGACCATACTTTAAGGCGATCTGAAAAATCTCTTATACTACAATCACACAGGGTGCCTTAAAGAATTTAAACACTGTTTGAAAAGTGATAACGTTGCCCACAGTAAAGGGACTGAAGAAGTTAGGGGCTCATATGAAAGCCTGAGAAAATGGAAATTTTCTGGCACATAAGCAACATGGAATGCGCCATGCACTCGTATGATACTTAGCATTTTACACTCGATTGATTCTGTTTCTCTTGAATACTTCCATACTTTCTCCACAAATTGGCCGTATCGATTGATTTTTGTTAGTTTTAAAGTTGAAAAGGGAAAACACACAATGGCTTGCAAAAAATACAAAATGTCCTAAAAAATGCAGGTGCTATTTGAAAGGTTTTAACATTGCTGCTAATGAAGCTTTTGAAGATGTTTGAGACTCATACGCAAGCGCAGAATAACGAGATTTCTGGGGCGTGCAAATTGCCAAGATTGAGCCATGCCCGCGTGAAGCCTTGCATTTCAGTCTCGATTGATTGTTGAAAAACCGCACGTCTGATTTTGCGGCAAATCGCCTCTGCATTTCGACGATGTTTTCGAACTTCCAGTAGCACTTCAGGACAAACTCCTTCTCCTCGAAGGAAAGCTTAGAGCCGGGCATGACCCTTATTGTAAGCTCAGATATGTAGAGAGCGTTATTAGAGCGTTAGTGAGAGCGATATGCAATCAATAGATGTTTTCACATAATTGCCAAGTTGTAAACGTTAAAAGAAGCACAGCACACGTTAACCGGCCAAGTAGTAACCAGATTTTAACTAGCCTTCAGCCCATGCACAATCGACCGAGTGTGAGATGCAAGATTTCAGGCGCGTGAATGGCACAATCTTGATTAAATGTACGCCCTAGAAATCTCGTTAGCCTACGCTGTTGCCAAGCCTACGCAAACATCTTCCAAAGCTTCGCTAGCAGCAATATTAGAACCTTTTAAATAGTATCTGCATATTTTAGAGTATCCAGTATCTTTCGCGAGCCATAGTGCTTTAAGTTTCCAACCTCAAAAGAAGCACAGATCTATCGACACGTCCTTTTTATGGAGAAATTAAAACAAGCATTCATGAGGTCAGAAAAACAATCAATTGAATGTAAAATGCAAGAACTGGGACGAGTGCATGGCGCAATCCATACCGCTCATATGTCAGAAAATTTCCATTTTTTAAGCTGTTATATGACCCCTTGACTTCTTCAGTACCTTCACTGTGAGCAAAGCTACCATTTTTCGAACAGTGTATACAATGTTTTGAGACACCCTGTGTATAAGGGCGCGCTGTCGATCGTCGCTGCGTCAGAAATTACTGGCAGTAAACAGGTGATGAAAATAGCGTAAAAGATGTAGACAAAACACTGGAAAATACCCAGACGTTTCCAGCGAGCGCCGGAATCCAGAAGACATGGAACCAGTGAAGCTGATGGTCTTGATAGAAACAATTCAAATCAGTTTCTTTAAGCCTCAAGTGGCTGGTATCGAGGTAGTAAGCTGTCACAACGATGCTTTGTTGCGATCAAAACTTCTAGCGCCAGGCGGGACTCGAACCCGCACCTCCCTCTGACCGGGCGGGAATGCTCTACGCCTTTACACCACCGGCGCCGTTTGATCGAACGCAACATCCGCATCATCCAGAAGACAGTGTTTCGGATCGATCAGGCAATCGATGTCGATCGACATTATCGATACCTTTATCGGTGGTATGTATCGGCTTTCTCTCAGAGTTAACCGAACGGAATGGGAGTCACATGGTTATGACGGCCGAAGGAAAGGCTTCGCAGCAGTGGGATTTTTCGATCAGACAATCACTATTGATTGATATTACTGACGTTTTGAACGCATTCTGTGCGCGTTGTGATTCAGAAATCAAGCTACAGATGTTGTCCAACCCGCGTCTGGATTCAGAAGCCCCGCCGCAGATGCAAATCAGAAGACGTGTCAGATATCGACCAGGCGATCATTAGATAGATTTTCCGTCGATGACGATTAGGCGTCTCCGATTGGTCATTCACCACTGCAGTGATTCTGCGTGGAAAAATCCTTGCTGCTCAACATTGTGAACGTTGTGGAAGTTCTCCCTTTTGACAGAAAGGCTTTTCGGGAAGCAATCGGAATCGATAAGGCGCTCAGTATCCCTCACCGAGCCACTATCGCAGCAAAAAAAACGAAAGACGGGATTTTTCTGAATACTCGAATTCGAAAACATTCGAAAAACGCGATTCTTTAAATATTCGCACTCGAGTACATTCGAAAAACGCAATTTTTTGAATACTCGAATTTGAATACATTCGAAAAACGCGATTTTTCGAATATTCGAATTCGAACATTCAAATTCGAATGGAAATCATTCGAATACCTATTCGACTGGGTCATTCGAGCATAAGTATAGTAGCCACCCAACACATGCGCGAACAGAGCCGCGGCGACAGCCTACATATTTCGCAATGCCTCACGAGTCCTCCTCGGCAGCGGCGATTGCTGACCTCCCGGCACTCCCCTTCGGAGAGTGAAGTCGAGATCATGCCTCAAACTTGGGTGATTAAACCATTGGGCCCGCAAAGTTTACGAACGCTCACGTTGAGGCAAACGAACCCTCCTCTACTATATACATGGTAGGATCTCGACACTTCACACACTTCACTATAAATTTCTTTGCAAAATTTTCCGAGGACAACGCTTGAGGTGAAGTCTTTCCACTAACAATAATCTGCAACATAAATATTCCTCATAGGGGGAGGAAAGTAAGATTTCCTAGGTACTGATATCTGGGCTGTATTCGTGTACCCGTCTTCTACTCCATCTCATTCATCTTCTCCCAATTTGGCAGACCTCTTCTGCCGAACTCTATATTATACACGCACGCTAGTTTCCGATGAAGCTTGCTCTGATAGTTCCCGTGCACTGCTTATTGCAGTCTAGCCATAAAACTAGAGACATCGATAACTGCCCATTCGTATACAACGATACTAATTAGTGGCTCCGACATGGAGAGTTTGACGGCCTTCGCAAATATTATATGTAGGAAAAGAACCCGCAGATGACAACTACATTGCCATATGGAAAGAACACGAGAAAACAAGAATGCCGAAAGAATTGCGACTGTTCTTTCTAACTTCATCCTACCCACTAAAGCAACGGTTATATACGTATGACGGGAAAAAATAAAGTTCATCAAATGCAAAGGGTTCCAGAATCAGTTGCCTGACAGAATCTCAGATGCCCCGGTTGGGGTTAGAACAATGATCCCTTCATTGCCTGCTAAAATCAGGCATCTTTGGTAGTCGGAAGACCTCTCTCTTCCCGCTAAAAAACTACCACCGATGGCGTGACCTCTGCTATTCCAACCAGACGGAAGGAGATAGTCATCTCCACGGGGATGATGCCGCACCGCGCCATATCGACTTTACTAAAATCGATCACCCTTCCTGTGCTTCACTCTAGGAAACGTGTGCGATTTCTGCAACGGTTGTGTGGCTTCTCAGAACCTATGTTCGTTCTATTCTCCAACAAACCCTTCTGGTATGAGCCGGAATACGTTATATAAGAACACAACCTGCTTTCATACCGTTTCGAAGCAATCCGGAATGTGTATGTTGGACAGACCCTTCTTTGATCAGTCGCTGTCTGATCACTATCACAGTCACCTATAAACTCGAGGCACATCGCTATTTCGACTTGAGCGGCTCTTTAACGTATATGCTAGCGAAGGGGTAGCAGCAGTCGCTCTGAAAGCTTCCCCTCCTGGCTCTATCATTTAAAGCTTCTGGGCGAGATGTGGGAAAGAAGGGCAAGAGCGTCTGCAGAACCGCCTTATCAGAGCCACACCACCTAGGCAGCAACCTCTGCAGACTGGCTTAGGTGCACACTTCCTCACGGACAGCGTTCTGTTCCCCTGAAAAATCAATGCCCCTGATAAAATCAGAACGCCGGAGCTACTGGTAACTTCGGAACCAGTCGCCCGCTCGACCTTTAGTTACAGGGCGCAGGGCTGTTCTCACAGGGTCGTCGAATTGGCTTCTGCCGAGACCCTAGCCACTGTGTCCGGTTCCGCCCTACGAACTGTGCCACACGAGTTGCAGCCCGAACGACCCGTCGTCGCCTGCACTGCCTCGCCAGTGCACAGAACTACCTCCGGTCGCGTTCCGCCCGCAGAAGCTCATATGCGCTCGCATTCCTGCTCTTCCTCAGCCGTGTCGTGTTCCGCGCCACGCAACGCTCGAAGATCAGCAGCAAGAAAACGTCCTCTGTCCAGAGCGCGTGTGCTCTCGGTGACTGGCCGCGAAGCTCCAGCATTATGCTGTCTCGCTTTCCGCCAAATTGCCACAGGACGGAGATTGCTTTATCCCGAAATCTCCCGACACCTACTGACACTTCTAGGAACCAAGTGCTCTCTCGTTATCTGGAAGACAGTTTTTGTTTGCGTGACGAAGTCTTAAGCCAATTCGCCTGTGTTTTCCTTTTTCTAGGACCTTTCATCGTGTAAACACGAAATGGTACAGTTTTCGCCAGAGAAGAAAAGCTTTTCCAATTATACTGGCTCGAATTAACCTAGCCAGCCTAGTTGGAAATTGACAAAGATTGAAGGCCGTTTTTATATTGAGATCACCTCACTTTCAAAGTCTGAAATTTCTTTTTAAAAACCGTGGAAAAAATAGCAGAGATGCGCAGAAGTTGAATGATGTTGGGGAGACGCGGTACAGTACCAGACATGTCTTCTGGTCATTAGCCGCAAAGACCGCGTAGGTCAACACAGGCCGCTTTGGAACGGTTCAAAGCGGCCTTTTTGAATAACTTCTCAGAAATTGAATATTCTTGAAAAAGCAGCATAGCTGAGCTCAGCTGCTCGAGCTCCATCCATTGGTATGCAAACTGCCGATACTTGATGAACCTTTTTCTCATCGACTTTTTTGCCGATCCATCTAATCGCAGCTGGTCCCTGTGTACAGAGGGTTTTTAGGGCGCTGATAACGAATGTGATGTTCTCTTTTGATGTTTCTTTCAATAAGATACGTCATGGAAGGTTCACAAAAGTAATTTTTGCCGCACCGGAAACGCAGATTTTGCCCAATATGGGCCATTGCGCGGTGTCATGCGAAGTGGGTCCTGTAGCGACAGTACCGGAAGTCTTTTTGATAAAACTCGCCTGAAAGTCACCCGCTTGAAAAACCAAGGACATATTTGAGATCAGGGACTCGAGCTGTATTGTATGGTATACATATTTCATATGGACCCATGAAAATGATCGAAATTGAAAACTTGCGCTCCATTTCGAAGGGCGGTCTTGACGAGTTGTCGGTCGCAAGCCGTCGAGAACCGTTGCATGCTCACATTTCCTCTAATTTGGGGTTTTTGAGAAACGGTTGGCTCCGTCCTATTCGTTTTTTCTAGATCTACACAAACATGTATACAGCTTTACTAGACCACCGCATTTTCGCAGTGGGTGACCAAAACGAATGACGGGAGCAGGCTCTTTGCGATTAGAGCTGCTTGTTTCCCAGGACTTGCATGTTTTCGGAGTATCTCAAGCATGGCGTACGTCGCTAGTGCTCTGCCATGCCAGGAATCCTCCGAGAGTGCGCCGTGCACAATGTATATAGAATCGAACCTATCAATCGAGTGGGCGCGACCGCTCGCAAGTCATGTTCTGAGCGCATTACCTCTGTGAAGTTTGAATCCTTCCGGCTGCAACTTGTGGATTTTGTAATCCACAAGTTGCAGCCGGAAAGCCGAGTTTTTCAGAAGGGTGACTTTTAGGCCAGCTTATCTAAAAGTCTACAACTCTAGCTCCTGGATCAAATATGCCCTTGGTTTTTCAAAAGGGTGACTTTTAGGCGAGTTTTGTCTAAAAGACGCAAAAACTGCAAAATCACGGTCTTGTGGCGTCTATTCAAAAGACGCGCCTAGTACTGGCCTCTACTCAAAACGAGTGACGGGAGGAGGCTCTTTGCGATTGGAGCAGCTTACTTCTCAGGACTTGCATGTTTTCGGAGTATCCAACATGGCGTATGTTGCCAGTGCTCTGTCATGCCAGGAATCCTCCGAGAGTGCGCCGTACACAATGTATATAGGGTCAAACCTACCAATCGAGTGGACGCGACCGCTCGCAAATTGCGGGCATGTTCTGAGCGCAATAGTGCTTTAGCCCCATCTGCCATTTTAGAGCGGCGGAGGGCAGCGGTGAAGTTTCTTCCGCCCTTGCTCGCCCAAGTTTGAGTTTTCGACACCCGTAAGAACACTATTCTGTTCAGCACGAAAGGCTCTATCGAATGGTGTCAATCTTGACCAATTCAGGGAACATCGATTTTTTGACAATTTCCCATCGAGAACGTGGGTGCCCTAGGTTGAGCCTGCACGGACGATAACGTCATCGAAACACGATTTTTCAAAATTGGCCAAATTTCCTCGTCCAAGATCGTCTAGGGGGCTATTTGGTGCGCTAGTTACGAATCGGACTTCTGTTTTCGAAAATTCCGCTGATTTCGGTAGGTACTGGATTTTCTTCTGGATAACTGAGGGTGGTCGGGTCAGGATCACCGATTTTGCTCAAAATTCGTAAGAGGCGGGGTCTTATTTGGGGTGCCGAGCACGGTGCCGAAGTCTATTTGGCCCATTATGGCGGGACCCATACCGATAACTGAGGGTGATCCTAACCCGACCATCCTCAAACGGCAGGTAACCTACCGAAATCGGCAGAATTTTCAAAAGCGGACGTCGGATTCGTAATCAGCGCACCAAATAACCCCTAGACGATTTTGGATGAGGAAATTTGGCCAAATTCTAAAATATCGATTTCGATTACGTCATCGTCCTTCTGCCGCTGCTTTGAGCAGCCTCGCCTTTGATGCGGAATTGTCAGAAAATCGATATTCCCAGAATTGGTCGAGATTGACACCTTCGATAGAGCTTTTCGCACTGTCCAGAATGGTGTTCTTGCGAGTGTCGAAAACGCAAACGTAGGCGAGTAAGGGCGGAAGAAACTTCACCGCTGCGCTCCTCCGCTCTAAGATGGCAGATGGGGCCAAAGCACTATTGCGCTCAGAACATGCCCGCAATGTGCGAGCGGTCGCGTCCACTCGATTGGTAGGTTCGACCCTATATACATTGTGTACGGCGCACTCTCAGAGAATTCCTGACATGACAGAGCACTGGTGATGTACGCCATACTTGAGATACTCCGAAAACATGCAAGCAAGTCCTGGGAAACAAGCTGCTCCAATCGCAGGGCCTGCTCCAGTCATTCGTTTTGGTCACCCACTGCGAAAATGCGGTGGTCTGGTAAAGCTGTATTCATGTTTATGTAGATCTCGAAGAGACGAATCGTACGTTTCTCAAAAACCTCAAATTAGAGGAATTGCGAACAGGCAATATTTCTCGACGGATTGCGACCGACAACTCGTCCGCGACCGCCCTTCGCAGTGGAACGCAAGTTTTCAATTTTGGACATTTTCATGGCTTCATATGAAATATGCATACCATAGGATAGAACTCTAGCTCCTGGCTCAAATATGCCATTGGTTTTTCAAAAGGGTGACTTTTAGACGATTTTTGTCTTAAGGGCGCAAAAACCGCGAAGTCGCGGTTTTGTGGCGTCTATTCAAAAGAGCGTCTTGTACCTTATTGAACGGGACATCGAAAGAGAACATCACATTCGTTATCAGTGCCCTTAAAGCCCTGTGTTCGCAGATTTTGGGCAAAGTCTGCGTTTCCTAACCGACCTCCATTACTTGTGTGAACCTACCACGTGGCGGGTAAAATATCAACGAAAAAAAGAACATCAAATTCTAGCACCCAAAAAACCGTTGCATCCAGACGTTGGGAGAAATCGGTCATCATTCGTGTGTGAATGAAGGCAAACGACAAGGGACCAGCTGCTTTTAGAGGGATCGGCAAAAAAGTCGATGAGAAAAAGGTTCATCAAGTATCGGCAGTTTGCATACCAATGGATGGAGCTCGAGCTGCTGGGCTCAGCTATGTTTCTTTTTTCAGGAATACTAAATTTCTAAAGAGGTTATTCAAAAACCCCTTCATGTGCCACCTCACCGCGGTGAAGGGGTGAACATCACTTTGTGATGGCTAACGGCACAAACGGTCACGCAGTACGCGACGCTTTTGTCGTGTATGGGCGGCTCTCCTGTATCCCTGGCCAGGAACATGTGAGTAACCAGACCACCGCTATGGCTCAAACAACTAAACCCGCGCCCCAGTCCTCCGCGCGCCGGAGGTGGACTTCTACAACGTCGGTTGCATCCACCTCCGGCGAGGGGCCATCTAATCTCGGAGTTAAACTATCAGGACGTCATTGGAATCGGACTACCGGAAACTCCCTCCCACCACGACACGGAAACTGCCTACTCGTCTGCACTTATAACTGTCGTTCGATCGCATCTGAGCAGGATCTTCGGACACTGCTTTACAGAAGCCGCAACATCAAATACGACGCTATCGCCCTGCAGGAAACGAAAGGCAGAACGGAAACCATAAGAAGGACCGACCACAAAGAGCTTCTCATTATCGGAGCAAAGGTGGACAGAAAGAATATTGGCGGAGTTGGATTTCTCGTCAATTCGACAGTGCACCACCTAGTAGACTCTTACAAGATCATCAGTCCGCGAGTAGCTGTTCTTCGTCTGCAAACCAAAGATCAAGGAACCATCTCCATCATAAATGGATATGCTCCAACATCTGCGGCCACAGATGAAGAAAAGGAGGAATTCTACAAGCTGTTCGAAAGGACTGTCAACGACGAGAAGAGCTACTAAAAAGTTGTCGTTGGTGACTTTAACGCTATCGTCGGTACGAATGATCACGACGAATGGAGGCTAGGACCACATGGAACTTCCTCAAGGAACGAAAACGGAGAACGCCTGATAGACTTCCTATCCGCGTGCCGTCTCTACCATGGAAATTGTATGTTTAAGAAGCCTTCAAACCGACGATGGACCTGGGAAAGCCCAAATGGAGAAACACGTTCGGAGATCGACCACGTTCTTACAAACAGACGCTGGAGTCTGTTTGACGTCTCCGTGCTGCCTTCATTTGTCACCGGCTCGGATCACCGTCTTGTCCGTGCGAAGCTGACTCTCAAAAAGAGGATGTTCAAGCGTGACACTCATAAACCGGCACCGGTGAGGATCCCCACATTCAAGTGTGAGGAGTTGGAATGTGCAATAAAGTCGTATGATTGGAATCTTTTTGAAGATCCATCGGAAGACTACGACCTTCTCTCCAAAGGACTGTTGAAATGTGCTAGCAGCTCTTGCGAAACCGCTCTCTGCTTCAAGACTCAACGCACATGCGATTAAACTCTTGGAGCAAAGAAGAGCTGTTAAACTGGATCCTAATGCTTCCCATCTGGAAAAAGTCACCATCTCGAAGGCCTGTCGAATTACAGTGAAGGAGTCCATTCAAGCCTACAGAAGATTGAAGCTGTCAGAAGCCGCTGGGAAAGGTTCAAGCATAAAGCGCTGCAAACGAGATCTCTGCGATCAGAAGGCAATAATGTCAGCCTTTGTGGCTAAGGATGGAACAACGCAAACGTCTCGAAGAGCCATGGAGGCCATCGTTCAAGAATTCTACACAGATCTGTTCCGTTCTTCCATCACTGTCCCAAAATGCTTGATGCCACCAGCTGAGGAAGTACCTCCCATTCTGGAATCAGAAGTTGCTCATGCCATCAGAAGGATGAAGCCGGGCACTGCTCCCGGACCGGACGGCATTTCTGCTGATCTCCTTCGTGCGGGTGGCAGTGCCCTCTACTCACTTCTTGCCAAGCACTTCAACCACTACCTTCGACTTGGTAGGATTCCGGACTCATGGAAGGAATCGAAAACAGTTTTAATCTTCAAAAAAGGTCAGCAGGAGGATATCAACAACTATCGACCCATCAGTCTTCTCTCAGTTGTGTACAAGATCTTCACCAAGATACTGCTTAACCGCATGGAGCGTTGCTTGGATGAATATCAACCAGTGGAGCAAGCAGGGTTTCGCAAGGATTTCTCCTGCATGGACCATATTCAGACTGTCTCACAGCTCATCGAGAGGAGCCGCGAATACCACCTCCCACTTGTCCTTGTCTTCGTGGATTACCGGAAAGCGTTCGACTCTGTGGAAATCAACGCCGTTTTGAACGCACTTGTGCACGCTGGTATACCATCGCCCTACATCCGACTTCTCGACGAATGCTTCTCGAACACATCGACTACCATCCAGCTGTTCGATCGAAAGCTTAAAATTCCTATCGGGAAAGGAGTACGGCAGGGAGACACGATTTCTCCCAAGCTATTCACAGCGGCACTCCAGGATGCCATGAAAGACTTGAACTGGGACGATAAAGGCTACCTTGTCGACGGTAAACGGATCAGCAACCTTCGCTTCGCCGACGATATTGTTCTCATCTCTACCAGCACGGCAGAAGTCGAGGAAATGCTGAACGAGCTCAATGTGGCAGGTAGGAAGATTGGATTGAACATGAATATGTCCAAAACACAATTTATGGTCAACCAGTGGTGTGACACGGGACTCGTAAGGTTAAATGGAGTCGCTCTACAACAGGTCGACTCCTACGTCTATCTGGGAAGAGAGCTAAACATGGATAACGACCTCGCTCCTGAAATCGCCCGCAGGAGACGCGCAGCATGGGCAGCCTTCAGTTCGATTCGCGAAGTCACCGATCAGGTCAAGGATCCCGGCCTCAGGGCCTCGATATTCAACGCCTCTGTACTGCCTGCGATGTGTTACGCGACGGAAACCTGGCCCGACAACAAGACAATCGCCAGAGCGATGCAAACTACGCATCGTGCACTGGAGAGATGTCTTCTAAGGACAAGCCTTCGTCAGCAATGGCAAGAAGGCCTACGAAGCTCGGAGCTACGGGAGAAGTCGCAATTAGCCGACCCGCTGCAGTACATGAAGAAGTCCAAATATCGCTGGGCCGGACACCTGCTTCGACGAAAGGACGATAGATGGAGTCTCCGTGTCACATAATGGCTCCCGAGAGACCATAAAAGACCACTGGGACGACCGCCAACGCGATGGGCAGACTCATTCTCAAGATCTTTCAGAGAGCGGAGTCTGCCTCACTGGATGCTAGCAGCCAGAGATCGAGCGGTCTGGAAAAGTTGTGGTCCCCGCTGAGAAGACCTCCAGCAGACAAAAGGACCATCAAAGTATCAAAGTAGTAAGTTATTCAAAAAGGCCCCTTTGGACCGTTCCAAAGCGGCCTATGTTGATCTGCGCGGTCTTTGTGGCTAATGACCAAAAGACATGTCCGGTACTGTACATCTGTAGGTGGGGTTTTGCAATAGCATTGAGTAGTGAAATGTATTCAGCAAAATTAGGCGATCACCACCGCCACTGATAAGTCGGTCATATGGCATTATAATTGCCATTGCCCACCAACAATATGAATGTTTCAACACAGCACATTTTGTGGCATAAATGTGAGCCAGATACGGCATTACAGCAGACTGATGCTGGTTTCTACTTGAACATCAGTAACACTACATCTCGCCTCACCCATTACTCTTTTAGGTGAATAAGTACAACACCAGAGGATATCAACTCTATAAGGATTCCTTTAATCCTATCAGCGGTACTTCTTAAGCACACCTTCTTATTGTACTGTATATTTCACAGTTGTCAAGTTTAAAATGAAGGCAATGCAAAGGGAAACGACATCACTATTTCTACTGCTTTATAGCGTAGGTATTCAAAGTACATCATAGTATTTCACCTTTCTACTTTTGTAAGTTCTTCTGTTGCTCTTCACTTTGGTATCTTGTTATGGAGCTGCTTACTTTTTGTTGTTTTTCCGTTGTGTTTTTTTGTTCAGAACTAGATCTGTCTTTTTGTCTTACTTTATGACGTGCACAATGTTATGCGCACCCTTGAGTGCAATAAATAAATAAATAAATAAATAAATAAATTGCCCATAAGAACGCTGACCTCGAGGATCAATTGCTTCTAGCATTGACGCTCCCGGACGAGAGCGCCAACAAATCGAGGACTCTCCTAAGGATTCGAAGCGACCCTCGCGATGAGCAGCTTAAGCACCTCACATCTTATATTTAGGAAGGTGAAGACGTTGCAGCACGTAGCATTTATCTGTGGCCATGGCAGAAAAGAAACTCAAGCTTCTCAAGCAGACTTTCGCGCTTCAAATCACGTGCGTCGACTGCTGTCTAGCACTCCTCTCGACATGCTCAAGTTTCCCTCTAATGTCTTTACTTCGCTCCGCCCTTCGTTGTGCAGCAGGTCAGTGAACGATAATTACCCCTTGGAAGACCATTATAAACGAGCACAAGAAGATAGGGTGGTCCATAATCCGCGGTTCCAGTAAGACTATGAATGGGTCTGACTACCGAACTATTTAGCCCCCTGCAACACCGAGCCGACACACTAGAAATTATGCGTGCTACAAGTTCTCCCACAGAATGAGAATGCATGGCTTAATGGAACCGGATCCGCAGTCTAACTCAGCGATGCGCGTTGCGGTGCGTCCTACCTCCGAGCCGTGCTCCCAATTTCCAACGGGTGAGGAACGAGGAAGCGCTCTTGCATTAGACTTGCTGCAACGACCTCTCACAAGGGAGGTCAATGAACGTCCCGTGGCAATTTTCAAAGTGATCTATTGGGGGTTGTTGGGGATTGTCTGAGAAGCACCGTAGTGGTCTCCAAATTTCCTGCGTACATCTGGGTAGGTCAAAAGTTGGAAAATCCTATCGCTTCAGTGCGGGCCGATAAATCAAAACAGACGTCTGGAAATGTCATGTCGTGATTAGAATTTATCCTGCGAAAGATCTGGGGCTGCAACAGTAGCGTATTTACAGCAAACTCTCAATTTGCTTGTTAGCGATACGCTGACTGAAGCGGAAGATTGAGGTACGCCGCTCACGATACACGAGGTAGCGACTCTATGGCCGAATAGGTGTGGGGGCGGACTTGCGGGGAGAAGGTCAGGGGTTCGGATCCGGAGGTTGGACCCCTGCATTGCTGGACTTGCTCACTGCTCTTTTGCCGAAGTAAAGTGTATCTGAACACTGGAGTGTACCATACTGATGTTGTAACCTTATTTTAACCCGTATGATACGGTTTAACAACGATGCTGCCTATTTTTCCCCACCACTCTCCGCTAATCGAAAGTGTAGAGACTTGCACCAGTGATGAGCGGATTAACCGTTATCCGTTATCCGTTATCCGGTTTCCGGGGGGTTTTGGCCTATCCGTTTTGTTGTTCGTTATCCGGCGATTTTGTGCCGGATAACGAACAACAAATTAGCTGAATCTTAGCTTTGGACGTGATGATGGGCGGTCTATGTACAGGATCCTTCACGATCATAAGAGTGGTCGTCAGAAACAACAGAAGTATTCAAATCTATAAGGGTGAACTAAAGTTTCCTCACTTGGAATCTGGCTACATAGTTTTACAGATATCTAACTTCCAGCCTTACAGAAGGCCCGCTAAGCCTGCACCATACTTATATGAGGCCTACTTAGCACAGCATTCTTCATTCATCTCAAGTCATGCGCTGACCAAGAAGGCATATAAGCTGCTCCTAGTAATCGCCAAAAGTGGAGAGCCGCATCCTGGGAAGAATTTTTTGACGCAGATCTTTCCATCGTATCATTTGTGGATACACGATTGCCGTGTGTTCAATTTGATTGCAGGCGGTAATGGTACCTTTTTTGCCATATGCTGTCGTGAATCATCATAAAATACTGCAGTACAGCAATGAATACTATCAAAAGAAATAGGATTAATCCAAATACATAGAGTAAGCAACTTCCCCATTAAAAATTTTAGGGGAGCACTGAACTACTGAACAAACTTGTAGATTTGTTTTAATTTGTGAGTTTTTTTTTGTGAAAATTGTCTGCAACATGGGGAACACCTCCGTTTTGGGGCTGGGTTGGATATTCTTCCTCTGCTCCAGAAGAGATGGGTCGGATATTCTTCCTCAGATCCAGAAGGTCTGGATGTCATAACTTTTTGAGTGTGTGTTTGTCGTATACAATTGCTTGCAGTTACTATCCAAAAGTATTTTATCCATCCCAGATAATTCCACGTTGAAGTGCCTAGGATCTTGGGATGCTATTGAGCAACAACAACAATAACGGTTCATAGCATGTGTAGGACAAGGTCGATATGTGAAGTTTGTTTCGCTGGATGTCTCCTGCCTTCTTCTTTCCAGAGACATCGGAACAATTGCTCTTCCAAGGACTATTCTATTTTTCAACTGCTCTAATTGAAAAAAGTTAAGCGCAGAGAAAGACTGATAAATAAGACAATCCAACCGTCTTCTTGGAAACAGCTGAAAGGCGGGCATGTTTCCGTGCGTTTGTCTTCCTACGGATGGGCAGAAAACCCCATAGAGCGTCATTAATGCGGCGACTGCAAAACGTTTAAAAAACACTACTAAAATGGCTAGAGATAGCTTATAAATTAACAGTGCTTTAAGTCCTGATCTGTTGTTAAAATTAGTGCAATTTAAAACGAGTTTTAATTTTTGTTGTTTGTTCGTTATCCGTTTTTCCGTTATCCGGCCATTTTCGGGCAAAATTATCCGTTATCCGTTATCCGGTTTTCAAAATTTTATTATCCGCTCATCCCTGACTTGCACCCCCACGACTCTGGAGATCGAAAGCAATTTTCGCCCATACTTCGTCTTGTAGGCTGATTGAGGCGCTGATCACAAATCGGATAAGCGTTTGCACGTGAGCGCGTGATCCCACATTTCCATGAGTGATAAGGTCGTCAATGTCAGTACATAGAATCTTCTTCTTCAGCTATGCGACCAGACTTACCCTCTAGTCTTCTACTTTGAGATGGAAAGTAGTGCAAGAAGAATAGATAGAAAAAGGAATGACAGATTCGCGGTCAGCAGCTTAAATACTTTACGTAGGCGAGGAAAAGGCGACATCAGTGATTATAACCCCGCCATCCCTACTACACACGACACACACACATAACGTACCCTGGTCGACCGAATTTCCAGTCGCTGCCCAGCCTGCTGTGAAAGATACACTTAAACGTACTATCCAGCCTCCTTGAGTAAACCTAACAAATTGCTCAGATTTCTAACTTATAACTATAATTAAAGCTCCATAGCTTTTGCTGGTTAATTTCTGAGCATTACAAGGTCATTCCATGATTGTACGTACCATCGCGACTCCAAAAGTCGACGATTTTTTTTCGCCCAAACATTGCCGAGTTCTGTTATTTCGGATGCTGAGTACGAATACGGTATCCATTTTTGAAAATTTGGCCGACCAGGGTAGGTTTCTGTGGGTGTCGTGTGTAGGGATGGTGGGGTCATAATCACTGATTTCGCCCTTTCCTTGCCTACGGAAACTATTTAAGCTGCTGACCGCGAACCTGTCATTCCTTTTTCTATCTATTCTTCTTACACTACTTTCCATCTCAAAGTAGAAGACTAGAGGGTAAGTCTGGTCGCATAGCTGAAGAAGAAGATTCTATGTACTGACATTGACGACCTTGATCACTCATGGAAATGTGGGATCACGCGCTCACGTGCAAACGCTTATCCGATTTGTGATCAGCGCTTCAGTCAGCCTACAAGACGAATTATGGGCAAAAATTGCTTTCGATCTCCAGAGTCGTGCGAGTGCAAGTCTCTACACCTTCGATTAGCAGAGAAATGGGTGGGGGAAAATAGGCAACGTCGTGGTTAAACCGTATCTCACGGGTTAAAATAAGGATATAACATCAGTACACTACAGTGTTCAGATACACTTTACATCGGCAAAAGAGAAGTGAGCAAGTCCAGCAATGCAGGGCTCCAACATCCGGATCCGAACCCCTGACCTTCTCTCTGCAAGTCCGCCCCCACACCCATTCGGCCATAGAGTCGCTACCTCGCGGATCATGAGCGGTGTACCTCAATGTTCCGCTTCGCTCAGTGTATCCCTATGGTGTCCGCAGGAAATTTGAAAACCACTGCGGTGCTTCTCAGACAATTCCCTACAACCCTAAATGGGTCTCTTTGAAAATTGCCACGGGACGTTCGTTGACCTCCCTTGTCAGTTGCGCGACTCAGACATGGCAAACGGCCCTACGGAGACTCGACTGCCCAGTACACTCATCTGGGTGTATCGTTGGCAGAATCGGTCCGGTCGCCATAACGGTCCACCCAACACTGGTGCCGATACAAAAGTAATTCGCAGACCATTTAAAACTTCTCTCGCAAAATAAAAGATGACGGATACAGGCAATACATAATCACATTCCCTAGAGGTGCACCACGCATTCTACTCCTTACATGACACTCGGTAAGACGGAGACGGCCTGTATGCGCATTTTGTTCGTAAAATTGCTTCTTGCGGTTACCGTCCAAAGCCAAGCCAATATTTCGTCCTTCTTGGACACATCTAGTGTCCCGAAGGAGTGAATGGTCTGCTAGGCATATCTGCAAAACGCCATGCTATGGTTTGTTCTCTCTTTCACTCTTACGTTACGTCTTCATCTCGTGTTCATCTCTCGAGCAGAATTTTTTCCTTTCTTCATTGCTGGAGGGCAATCGGACTCAAAACGTCTACAGCCAGCACCAACGCAAGGCTTCTTCATGAAAGCGGATGGAAGGAGAGATTCCGCGAACTTCTGACCCAGCAATCGAATTATCCACACAGGTGTCATTGGCGCCGGACAGTGTTCTCTCAATGATCTATGAAGTTGTAGTGGTTTATCGAGAATCACTATGCTCCCACTTGGCGCACCACACTTCCAGCTCTCTGAGCCGACTTCTTAGGCGCCTTCGCTCTCCGGCCCGAATCGTAGTTGGCGCTCGCTTATCGCTGCACTTCGTCAGTTTGACTGACAGCCAGTTCTTGCGTGATTGACGAGAACGCGAGTCACCTGCCCTTCTCCATGACACTGTCTCCTCCACCCGCCGCGGGAGCAAGGCGAACGGTGGAGCAGCTGTTTCGTGATGCGACCACCGCCTGGCGTCGCCCATCAGGGGCCAGATTCACCAACCGCTTACCGCCCTCTAGCGATGAAAATACCGCCAAACCTGATGCTGATTAAGGCCATGTCAGGGGCTTGGCGGTATTTTCACCGTTAGAGGGCGGTAAGCGGTTGATGAACCCGGCCCCTGAAGTCCATCCGACGTCTCGCTGAGCAGATTTCGCACGCGACAGTTGGCGCTAATCGCCGTTCCCGTGCTTGGGCCCGGGGAATCCCACCAGCTCATCCCTGTGGCCACACGACCAGGGGCCGTATGCTACTCTCTCCCCAACCGTCCCCGGCCGGGTATGAGGCGGTCTCCGCCCACCTCCCCGGTATGCACATCTCTCCCCGACCACTCTCGGGGGCAGGTGACGTCATCAAAACCTGGGGACGGCATCCCCTAGTAAATTGCTCGGGGAGAGCTAGAGATGCAGATATTTGCGATCAGCTGCTGCGGCGCGTCTCCTCGGTTGCGAATATTTACTACGACAATCGCTTTCCCACATTGAGTTGAACACTAGTCGATGAAGAGAGCACTTCAATGCACCCGTAACAGTGTGGAATATCTAGCTGGACACAATACAGGTCTTCGCAGTTAGTTCGCGATTGGTATACAGCTTCCGGAAATGAAAGGAAACGCGATAGGAGGCTGAACTTTTTAGAGCACTGCATCGGGTTAACTATTTTTTTTTTCAGTGAAGAGGAAGCGAGCCACTAAAATAAATATAAGTAAAACTCCCATTTCACGCGAACAGGTTCAATCTCTTACAAATTAGAAAAAGATAAGCTGGTAGGAAAATGGAGTTTTTCCCATAAATAGTCTTTTTGTTCATGCAAAGCTGTGCTGAAATTTTAAAGAAATTTATATTGTGTTTGTTTCACCTGAATGATTATCTGCGCTTGTAAGAAAAAATTGTGGCCTCTGTCAAATGCCAAATTCGTACCCAAAAAGGTTCAAGAATCTTTTTCAGCTCGTGCTCTTAAAGCTTGGAATGAACTTTTTTTGTACCATTTCTCAATTCTTTGGGAAAGGCATTCAACTACAAATAAACAGACAGGACATTTGAGAAATTAACTACAAATTTGATAAAAAAGGGTACGGGATATTTGGATGAAATTCTCAGTGGATGAAATACAAACTCGCTTTGAAAAAAAGAGCACCTACCACTTCACGCAATTCATGGGAAAACTCGATTTAGCAAATCTTCGAAGAGCACACTTTTGCTGTAATCTTCTGTGTTCAACTGATTTTGTACCACTTTGGGTTTAATAAATTATATGTGTTCTACACGATGTGAACCCCCTTTGTGAAAATACATCTCTCTAAACACTGCATGGTAAATCTGTGGTGCAGAATACTCAATTCATCCGCTAGCTATGAGGAGCTCACACCCATGGTAGTGGTACTCCAGTCGGAATCCTCCGCTTCTCTACCCCACTCTGCCATCTCTGCCATCCCCGGGGGACGCCCCGGAGATGTGCATAAGGTGGTGTGGGGAGAGTCGAAACTCGGGGATGGTACCCGGCTTTTTCGCGCCGGGTACCATCCCCCAGTCGGGCGAGAATAGCGTACGGCACCAGATATGCAAATTCCGGACGGCCACTAGGCGGAGCGATTGCGCAACGGACGCGCCGTGGAGCTGCGGCTAATTGGCCGGCGCCCATCGATCCAGCGCTGATCACCTCCCCTGCCACCCACAACCCGCCGCCCCTTCTACGCCAACGCGCAGCTTCTGGCTGCTCAGCAGCGCGCCGTGGAGGGCTGCTCCCCGGATCAGCGCCTATTTGGGGGTGGCTGTGTGGCGTTCGCGGGAGGATTCCTGTTCGCCGACTTTTTCCTCCGGCAGCTGCAACGATCAGCCCGCAGACACTCGGCAGCGTCCGCGACCCTTTACACTCACAATCAGACCGGTCCTCATGTCGCTAGTGCCCATGGCAGCCCGACTCGGTGATGTATTCATGTATTTGATAGCTGTCGCTTTTCATAGAAGATCTCTTCCCATCTTTCTCCACTGCCAGTCATTCTTAACGCGGCGGGAAATAGGATTTTTCCTGGATCGGGAATGAGCTCCTATGGATTGAATCCTTGCATTAAGAAGCAAGATCGCATTGAACTGTAACGTACTCGAACAAAATGCCGCGCAAATGTCTTTCGAGTTTTGTAAAATGCTGCACCACTACCACGTTCCTCTGCTGAGCGTCCATAAAAGTACTTGGTGGTTTCAATCCTGGGGTTATCATCCTACCTAAACACAGTTGTAATCCTACTTATTTCTCATTTGAGGTCGCCTCCTCTCTTTACTTCTACGAAGGAGGGACTGCCATTTCTTGGTTGAAGCAAGTTGTACGCCACCAAAATCTTGAACAAACAGGCGCAGTTAGAAATAATGGAGAATTTCGGGCTTGAACCTTCCGGTCGAACTCTTCAGCCGCAAGGAAGGTCGGTGGTTTGGTTCTTGTGCGCTGCTGCATTTTTGCATTTCGACTGACTGGTTGAGATTTGGTGGACTCTGACGTCTATACCATTTTCAGAGTCTTCTGCGCATTTTCTAGCTGTCAGCTGTGCAGAGTAGCTTTCTTGCGACTTGTTTATTACTGACCGGATTTTTAACCACAACGTCTTCGTCAACTTCAACTTGATGTGCTTCGAAGCCCTTTAGTATACTGGCCGTCCGTTCGGCCAGCTTGATTTCTTAACTCAAAGGTTCCCTGTCTAAAGGTGGGCCACACTTCAGCGGGAGCAGGTAGATCACTGCTCGAGCATTTTCAGACATTGTTGTATTAGGTTTTAGAAAATCTTCAACAGACCTCTGATTTCCAGGTGACAGGCAAATATGAGGGAAAGAGTGTATCGATGCCGTTTAGGTTAATTTGCGGGATCCACAAACCTAGTTTCTCACTTGAACCATCTCCGAGGTCACATCCTCGTCTCTTTTGAAAATCCGAGCAGGATGGTTTTCCCGAGGTCATTGGTTCGTGTACGGAAACAGACTGTAAGGAGCCTGTAGCCTTTATACTCTGTATTGTGCCCAGTGGTGCTTTATGCACTTTGTACCTGCGTATCACTGACGTTGAACATTTCTAATCATCATGTTGAGTACCACAGCATTCAACCAACTGGAGAATTAGAGGGGCGGTCTTTATGTACGAATGGTCACCGCGCCCGCGACGGCGACTGCCGCGTGCGCGATGAGCTCCGCTGCGGTCGTGTGAGCTGTGCCTCATGACCTGCTGCGGACGCTAGGTTTTAGTTGTTGATATTCCTTTCGGGTGTTGCAGGAGTTGCGGGAAAACATGCTCCGGTTCAGAAATTGAGTTCGAGTTATAAAACTAAGCAACTTTCTAATGCTCAATTTTATATGATGCCTCTTCACGAAAAGCTGAAAATGTGACACACTATCGCAGTGAAACTGACTTTGTATACAATTTCTAACACTTGATGTGCAAGTTTTGAGGCAGGTCTAGACGTCACTGGCTGCTGAAGTCACCCAATTGCAACGTCTTCTGCCGCGCTCGCCGCGCTATCCGCCGCGTCCGCGGCAACCATTCGTACATAATGTCCCGCAGCCGGAGAATTAGGCATCAAAACGTCTGAAAATGGTATAGACGTCAGAATCCCCCAAATCTCAACCAGTCAGTCGAAATGTAAAACTGCAGCCGCGCACAAGAACCAAACCCCGACTTCCCTCGCATGAAGCAACCCCACTTCCACTGCGTTCCCAGCCGCTTGACGGCAGAGGCTTCGCGGGCGTACAACACCCGCAAACTCATGATGCGCCGTATTCCATTGTGACTTCAAGGACTCCCTACTCCTTGGGTTTAACGACTTGACAAAAAATAAACACATTTTTATACTAATTGAGAGGTGAGGATTCTCCCTATATGACTCGCTCCCCCCGTTCAGACACACGCTTCAGACCCTTCCCTTGTAAGTGCTTTCTTGAACACTCAGCGATTTCTGGAATAAGCCGACTTAAAATACCGACTGCCTAGCTTGTGGTCTCTTTAACCATCCACTTCCCTTGATCCATCTAAGGCCCTTGAAGAAAGCGATTTTGCCGAAACGTCGGCAAATAAATGGATTTACCAATCTCGTGTGGCTAATCAACATCAACAAACAATAAACCATTAATGTTTTTCTATACACTACCTAAAGGCGAAGCTTTCCAACGATTGCCTCTTTCTAACCAGGTATTAATGCTACAATACCGCTCAAATTCTTTGCAAAAAAGACGCTTTGCGACGAATTAATCCGTCACAAAGCGTCGCACTACCATAACTCTTTCCAAAGTTATTTGTTTAAAATCTAATTAACACCATTAGGAGTCCCGTATCATTTTCTATCCAGCGATCTAAACATCATCTGAAACGATTGCACAGTGACCTAGTTATGAAGCTTTTGCTTCCTTGGCTCCGTTAATTAATTTACGACCCCTCCGAGATACCCAGTGGCATGTCCTTAAAGCTTTTCGTTGAAGAGATTCATCGAAGCTCAGAAATCCTCTATGGCTTCAACAGATCTGTATTTGTTACGCATCAAGTGTCATTGTGGTACTAAATAGAGCCAGGTTTGAATAACATAGGCCCGATTTCGGATAAGCGCAAACGCGCGGAAACCTAAGATTCAGTTAAGAATTACCCAACTAGTAGCCTGCTACAGAAGACAGTATTCTACTATTCCATTGTGGGAACGATGATCTATATAAATAGTGTAAAATGGCTTTGAGAAATGTACAGAAATGACTAGATTTTCTTTTTTCCAGCAAGGGATTGGTCCAATCTCAATATGCGGCGTAGGATTTCTCCTATCTTTGAATTTCGGTTGCTCCTGAACAAGATAAGTACGAAAGCTGTGTTTTCTGTGGTCTACAGTAGACCACAAGCACATTTGAATCTAAAAAGAGCAAAAAGATTTTGGCCGTTCAAAGTAGATTTCTATGCGGCCAAAGTTTGACGAAAACAACAGAAAATTTTGAAAGCTTTCCTATGTACCGCGGCGCAGGAAGTGTGAATGCTGTACATAGGGGATGTACGACATGTGGAGCAGGGATGGGCGGAAATTTTTAAAATTTTCCCAGAAAACAGAAAACAGAAAATCGCGTTCGTCAGAAAACAGAAATCAGAAAACAGAAAAGCCAAAAACGCCAGAAAACAGAAAATCAGAAAACAGAAAACAGAAAATTTCGAAATTATCACCCGAGCTATCTATATTCTATCCAAAGATGCATTTTTTCAATTACAAATGCTTTCGCACGACTAGAAATGTTGCCACAGACAGCCTTGTTTACTTGGCTGCTAGCGTTTATATCATACAAATTCGCATTACTTTTAAATTCACTAAAATTAATAAATTAGTAGAGATTCTAAGCGATCTTACTTGAAGTATGCAGCATTACTTACCAGCACCCTATTACAGTGATTGCCCCAATTGTTACATTAATGACCGCAATACTAAGGGAGATCTTACTTATCACATACAAGTTGCAATAGGTGGTTCAAGGATGAAAGTAGAGGTCCACAATTTAGGTATAATTGCAAATAAAACGATTCGGAAGATTAATTGTGCCACAAACGAGAAACTGGCCTTTAAGAGTTGTGAGAGGTTCATTCGCCGCTGACCGCATGTTTCAACTTATTTGTGTGGGTATAGAGAGACACTCGCGAAATAATCTAATGGGCAGAAAGTTGTAGAGTATTATTTGTTGCATCAGAGCTTCTACTCCTATTTCTCACTTTTGTAATTTTTAGAACAAATGGCCTCGCCTTGCTAAAAATCTCTAGAGCAACAATCCAATGTTCCTAAAGAAAGCGCAGGTTCAACAAGATCCATAGCAGACCAACAATGTTCCACACTCATCGTTATTGTTCATAGGGCAACACGAGATTCTGGCTGATAAACCCAGTAGAACTGTAAAAACAAACTTTAGGTGAAAGTGCTTTCTTGAATGTGTCCATGCGGACGCCAAGGAACGGAGAAAGTATATCCTTTCTCTATCACCTAGGATGGAGCCCTTTCAGTGGTTTTCTGATGTTTGTTTCCATAGCTCCTCTCTCCTACAGATTGCTATCCTCATCAACGTCTGCCACTCATACATGACCAGCTCTTTTTGCAAAACTTTGATCCTGAGAAAAAAATTTGTTTCTAACACAGTTTTGTTCGTGCGCAGACGGTCAACATAAGGCGAGAGCAACACAGTTGTAAAAATGGATAGGAAGAAGCGAGCAGTTTTGGGAGGATTCAGAAGCGCTCAAAAGTAGTGATGATGAGGAACGTTACGCTCTGTGCATGTTTCACTCCATCGTCCATGCTGCACTAATGTACGGCTAAAAACCTGGACACTACGAAAGCAGGATTAACTTTGGATGAACAGTGCACATCGAGGAATCGAGAGCACGATGCTTGGAATAACATGCTCACGCATATCATAGGGCAGCAAGCCCCACTGAGGTTTGAAAATCAGACACATTACCGCTAGGCTAAGTCGAAAGAGAGATATGGCGCTCTTCATGTCGAACGACGAAATGAGCTATTCTGGCACGGGGCAGGGAGGGATAGAGAAGTTGCTGGCGGCCGCTCAGAATCCAATCAGTAACCGCTGGGATGACTGGGCGAACATGCAGTATTAAATAATCGGAATTAGCCTTTTTTATGGAGCAACTTAATTTTAACTGACTGTCACATGTGGTGGCCACATATTGTATGACGAGAAAGAGTGGCTGTGGGTAGAACGCCTTATTCCCTCCAGGTTTGAAAACTGAAAGCTGTGTAGAATTTAAGTTTAATGATAGCTTCATGCAGAACGTTCAGCACAGCTGTGCATGAAAATCACAGAAATCCTCCCAATTCTCTCTTTGTTCTCTTCTTACCACCTGGATATGGTCTTGCGTATGGAGCGCATGGTCTCTGATTCCATCTCTTTCCAAAGAAACGAATGTGATATTAATGAAGCATAGGTATGGGGGTTTACGAAGGGCTCTGGGTTGACGTATAAGGTGCCTACATATGTCGCAAAACTTTTGAAATATTTTCAGTTTATAAACACCATTCTGTGTTGGGAATTCTTGCGAGTACTTATTAATTAAACGTAACTTGAGCAGCAGCTTTGTGGCCTTAACACAAAGTTTTGAACGAAACCTTAAATAACCTATACTACTGATGAAATTGGAAAGACGACGAAGCAAAATTATAAAAGTCGTGAAATATGGTATGAAGGAACCCCGTGTCAGTAGACTTCACACCATCCATCAAACAAACGAAGCAGTATACTCGGTGAGTGCATAGCGCAATCTCTACTTCTGCACACCCATAACGCTATTTTTCTTGCAATTCTTGTAATTTGAATACTTTTGAATACTTGACATTATTATGTCATGGAGTTAATGACTTTGTGATGTTCTTTGAATACCGTTATTGGATTGCTACGACAAAATTTTATACACAGCTTTATTTTCTGTTTTCTGACTAATTTTTGGCCATTTTCCCAGAAAACAGAAAACAGAAAAAATTTGCCTAAAATGGCCAGAAAATCAGAAAACAGAAAACAGAAAACAGAAATTCCGCCCATCCCTGATGTGGAGTGCCGCGAGAGGTCGCAAGGGCAGTGAGCGGCCCGCCGCCGTGTCCGCACTCGGGCCGAAGCGCTGCCCCAAACTTGTTTCGGCGGCCGAAGAAGTGAAAATGGTTTTCAGTTTGAATACGGACAATATTACATCTGTGGAAAGCTCGCAACGAGCTGAGAAACGCTGTGCAGTTGATTTTTCGAATAAACTCATCCGTAAAGAGGTAAGCGACTGAAACAAAATGTTCTGTTGTTTTCGTCAAACTTTGGCCGCATAGAAATCTACTTTGAACGGCCAAAATCTTTTCGCTCTTTTTAGATTCGAATGTGCTTGTGGTCTACTGTAGACCACAGAAAACACGGTTTTCGTACTTATCTTGTTCAGGAGCAACCGAAATTCAAAGATAGGAGAAATCCTACGCCGCATATTGAGATTGGACCAATCCCTTGCTGGAAAAAAGAAAATCTAGTCATTTCTGTACATTTCTCAAAGCCATTTTACACGATTTATATAGATCATCGTTCCCACAATGGACTAGTACTAGTTGGGTAATTCTTAACTGAATCTTAGGTTTCCGCGCGTTTGCGCTTATCCGAAATCGGGCCTATGCTATTCAAACCTGGCTCTATTTAGTACCACAATGACACTTGATGCGTAACAAATACAGATCTGCTGAAGCCATAGAGGATTTCTGAGCTTCGATGAATCTCTTCAACGAAAAGCTTTAAGGACATGCCAATGGGTATCTCGGAGGGGTCGTAAATTAATTAACGGAGCCAAGGAAGCAAAAGCTTCATAACTAGGTCACTGTGCAATCGTTTTAGATGATGTTTAGATCGCTGGATAGAAAATGATACGGGACTTCTAAAGGTGTTAATTAGATTTTAAACAAATAACTTTGAAAATAGTTATGGCAATGCGACGCTTTGCGACGGATTAATCCGTCGCAAAGCGTTCTTTTTTGCAAAGAATTTGAGCGTTTTTGTATATGGTAACAAATTTACCGAATCCTGCTGTCCAACAGTGGAACGGATGGAGCCTGTTGTTGTTTCTTTCACATAGTTTCGTTTCATCGTATACATAATTTACCAAAGGCTGCTAGGAAAGGCGTATTCTATATTGCTAGAATTCGTTGACTTTCTATTATAGAAGTCGAGTTTTCGCTACGAGCAAGTGTCAAGGGTGCATTGCCGTTGCTGTATTGCTGTCCTTTTCAGAGCCAAATTTCTAAGATGAGTCTCGGTAACTGCACTTGGCTTCACTTCCCTTTTTGCCTTCCTGATAACTGGTGATAACAACATTCCAGGAATCATTTGCTCCTTTGGTATGTACTCCGCCTATATTGTTTGTCTCTCCCCCCCCCCCCCCCCCCCGCCCATTTGCTGATTGTTGTGTGTGCGTTACTTAATGCGCCTCGCCCTATCGAAACAAAACTTCCTAAATCCAGGTTCCGAAATGAATCCTAACTATTCGAGATATAAAAGGTACGAAACCCCAATAGGCACTCGTTGCATGCCATTAAAATCTGTGCGTGATCCGCGTAGAGCCCGTATGGCTTGCCGCTCGAACCATGGATCTATGCTGTTTGCTTTTCATTTCACGATTGAGGGTTCCAAATGCCGAACATTGTAAGTAATGAGACAATGACAGAAACGCTGCCCACAAAGTAAAGTCGGAATGCGTGTTTGCATATATTCCAGCGAGAAGTGTTGTAACGAGATGTTATTGCTAGCCTTTCTCAGCATATTTCCTCAAAGACGGAGTTAGATGTGGTTCCAAATCTTTCTTGATGCTTCCGTTCCGCTTGTTGAAAATGTCCGGTTGTAACACTCTGAGCCCTTCAAGTGGCAGGGATCGCCCTCTGAGCCGCCTATTCCGTCTCCATCAGAGCCGCATCGTTCAACCGCCAGTGCTTCAGTCCCCGAATCAATGCATCCACATTGCATTTTGTGCCGCCGTAGCCCGTCGGAATGCGACCATCCATCCCATCCTGCTTTAGTAGTTTGGAGTTCGCCCTTCTACCTCTTATCCCAACCAAGTTGGTCTCTTTCATTCATTTTCGGAGTTTTCTAAAACCTCCACCCATGATACATCAGTTTTAAGAATCTCCGATAGCTTTGCACTCATCTTGCCTAGGAGACTGGTCTCGAGACGCTTGCTGTCGTTGACCACAGGATAGCTTATCCGCTAGTGTTTGTCTGCCTGTTCAACGGACCGGACTCCTTCAGTAGACGAACGGTTTCCGTGTCAACGCTTGCACCAGGTTGTTAATCTTCTGGACGGGTGGGAGATGTGCAAAGGAGCGCGAGGGTTCGGAAAGCAGAACAGAGCAGAGTACAATGAACAGTCGCGATACAGTGCCAACCCTTTGGGGTTTGTGGGGCTTACTGCGCACTCCAAAGGGTTGAAACTGCATCGCGACCTCTTCGCAAACCCATCGCTCGTCTACTCCCGAGGTAGGCGAGAAACTGTCGTCACCTTCTAAGGCGCTTCTGCCGTTTCGGTGAGCAGTGGCGGTCAGCCGCTCGCTGGGTGGACAGATGAGAGACCCTTCCAGTTATTGCTCTCGCACTACGCCGTATTTGCCAAGCCGGGGCAGCGAGGTCCGCTTGGATCCCCCGCCCTCACCACAACTGGCGTCAATTGCTGGGAGCGACTCCCGTGCGGAACTCCACCAGGATTACTTTTCCTCGCTAGGCGCTTCCTCGGCACCCTCCCAGCTTTCTTTGCTACGTATTCCAAGCTTCAGTTGTCCTTTAATCATAGAAATCATATCGTGCGTTTCCGCGCGGAATTACCAGGAATTACTCCACCAGCCATCAAATGACTGCTGCTCACATCACATTATACGGCCTTCCGTTAATGTTCCACCCAGGTAATCCTTGTAAAGAGACTTTTCCTCTGTTTTCACAAACGCTTTACCAGTTTTTAGCTCTACGTCCTGAGAACTAACAAGGGAGGTCAATGAACTTCCCGTGGCAACTTTAAAAGTGACCTATTGAGCGTTGTAGAGGGCTGTATGAGAAGCACCGTAGTGGTTTTCAAATTTCCTGCGCACACCTGGGTAGGTCAACAATTGCAAAAAACCGTTGCATTTCAGTGCGGGCCGATAGAGCAAACTGACGCCTGGAACTGTCATGTCGCGGTTAGAAAGTATCTTGCAAAAGGTTTGGGGCTGGAACAGTAGCGGAACTAGAGCGACCTACAATTTGCTTGTTAGCGATACGGTAACCGAAGTGGAACATTGAGGTGCGCCGCCCACCACCTTGGTGTTGTTGCAAAAAAGTCCAACCACAGCTCCTGCTCTGTGTTTGGACTTTTTTGGTTGATGTTATATGTCGTTCGAAAAAGAATGTCTTGCTCTAAAAGAATCTTTGTCGCGTTTATTGATTTCTATCGAATATCAATGCCAAAAAAAGAAAAATCATCTTCACCAACAACTCCTCGTCGTTCAGTCTGCCTTGTTCAGTTTTATATGACACTCGAAAGTGGATGTCTTGTTCTACCAGATTATATTATTTGTTCTTCGGCCATTTAAATTTTTGATTCCGATTTATTCAACGATTTTTGCACAGAATTGTAACTGGCGATGAAAAATAGGTTTGCACGGTCAACTACGGTTCTAGTGCTTTAGTCGCACTAGAACGCTAGTTGAAAGCAAAGAGAAGGAGGTGCCAAAAGTGCTCATCCTTGTCGACCTGCCACTGCTCCATTTTGATGACCTGAAAACTAGCAAAAACTTAAATGGCCGAAGAACAGATCATATAACCTGGTAGAACGAGACATCCACTTTCGAGTGTCATATAAAACTGAGCAAGACAGACTGAATAAGGAGAAGGAGTTGTTGGTGAGAAAGATTTTTCTCTTTATGGCATTTTGTTGATATTCGACAGAAATCAATAAACGCGACACATATTCTTATAGAGCAAGACATTCTCTTTCGAATGACATATAACATCAGCCAAAAAAAGTCCAACCGCAGAGAAGGAGCTGTCGGCGAAAATAAATCTTCTCCTTCGGACGTCCCAATTTGATGGCCTAAAAATCAATACAGTACAAGTGAGCAAATAGGACCAACACGTATACTTGTAGTGCCGAACATTGTCTTCCAAATGCTATGAAAAACTGCGCAAAAAATTCCAAACCTAAGCGGAGAGAACAACTGGGCAGATGGCCACTTTTCACTTTAACGATCTAAAAATTGACCAAATTCAGGATGAAAAAGAAATGCAATATATTTTCTGATACAGCAAATCATTCTCTTTCGAAAGCTGTATAGCGCTATGCAAGAGACCGCCGGCGAAATTCGCAATGAATCGTTCAAAAAAAAAAACGGCGGGGACTTATGGGGCAACCTAATACATAGGGGAAACTGGCTGACGCCTACTCGCAAGGATTAAGGAACCTTTGAAAATGTAACGTCTTGACTTCTTTGGGAGAACCCAGGGTTCGCTACAGTGCAGACGCGATGATGCGGGTGTTTGCGTCGATCTTACAATCTTGTTAGCCGGAGAACGCGACATCTAGGCGCGCAGGACACTCGGGGATCACAGCTACATTGGATTCCTGGAGTCTTCCGGAAGGAATGGCTAACGGTAATCCAAGAACCAGCGCCTTTCTTAGATCCCTGCAGGTTCCGATATATCTGACCTGACCTACGGGGTATTTGAGTGGTCCCGGACAGAAGCTCATTCACCCACGTTACTTCCAGCTACAGGTGAACGGTGGTCCTCGAAGCCACCTGTCAGGTCAGGCGCCCCTTGCAGCTCTCATCACTGATTCTGTTTCTGTTTTCTTTACAAGAATTGCTCAGTAAGATGGAATGTTGCTTGTGTGCGGTTGTGTTTGGGAATATTTCCGCCTTCTCCATTCTCCGAAGAATACAAAGTTGCCGAAATGTCAGCCTGAGTAAGGTCGGCTAAAATATGTCGGTCAGTTATAGTTATAGGTTACATTATAGTTGAACAACGTTATGCAAAGAATTATGGAAGGTCGAACCTGGGCAAATCTTTCAACTTCCTCCACACGCTCGATCTTTGCGAGCTCTCGACCCCCGGCTACGATTTAAATCCCGATTATTGGGAAAGGCGCTTGAGAGTGGTCTGAAAAGCGCCGGCTGTTGGGTGCACCACGAAAAAAATCTGTCTCGGAACCCGCCTACACCGGTCATGTTTTCCGCTCTCTATGGTCGGCGAGCGATTGGTACTTCCTTGATTTGTGGGAGTAATTGCAGCCCGATTCGGTGCACTTGTCTAATTTTTCCAATGTGCGACATTAGCCGCCGGCCGATTTTGAGTTCGTGGAAAATGTTGGAAAGCCATTAGTAGGTTCACAGAATGTTCGATCAGAAAGATGCCAGATGTTATCGCATATGCAAGTGGATCTTGAGGAACACTGTTATTTGCCAAGAACCTAACGATGAATGCACGAGCGGGGGTCGAACGCTAGCGAGAGTACTCCTTTTGGTGAGGGAAAATCTGCCATTTTAAAAACAATATGACCATAAGAACTAGATTTTTCTAGCGCCAAACAGCTGAAATGTTTCCAAGTTACCGCGAAGTTTCGCACGAATGTTTCCAATATTTGGTCCACGTGTGAATCATGAGCTCACAGTCGCGATGAGCGAGTCCTCAAGCACGATGACGACTTATGAAATCTGCAGGGATTAAGACCGGCCACATCACCCTAAGACCTGTTGCATTGACACGTTTATGAAGTTACATTGAAGCCTTTATAGGGAGGAGTGACTTTTTAAGGAGGAGTGAAGGAGGTAATTACGACTCATATCCTCCAAGCCGATAACATAACTTCTCGAACCACGCTCCAGAGCTATCTAAGGGTGAATGAGTGCTCTCTCTCCCTCTCTCTGGAACTTTCGAAGCCTGACTAGACAAATGAATGTCCTCATAGTACTCATAATAGAGGTCTACCAACCTCTTAAGACCTTCTCTACCGTCTTTACGACAGTGGAGTGGCATGAATCGACACATACCCATTCAATGTAGATATTCTAAGACAACTGGTCGAAAAGCTAAAGAACATAATTGGGATGAAGAATGTTGGTCATACGTGTCTCAATTTCCTATCCATGAGCTCATGAACACTTTCTCACTCTCAACAGTAAGATCTTCTGTTAATGAAGAGTGCATGAAGCATCTCTCAAATCACAAAAACGTTAACTCAGTAACAGAGCCAGGCGCAAATTGGCTCGAGGAGGATGGGGGTTACCCTGTAGGGCAACACTATGCAGCGTCTTGTGATGTACGACTGAACTATACCATTTCTGACGTAATTCAACATACACATGTCTTCGTACCAAGGCGGATAACCACTGAGTACGTGGTGACCATTTATGGGCGGAATTTCTGTTTTCTGTTTTTCTCTCCGTTTTGGACAAATTTCTTCTGTTTTCTGGAAAAATGGCCGAAAATTGACCAGAAAACAGAAAACAAAGCTGCGAACAAAATTATATCATAAAAATCCAATAAAAACAATTCAAAAAATATTGCAGAATCACGGGTTTCACTCCAAAATAGTGTTTTAGAGTATTTTAAATGGCAAGCATGTGGCGTTTCTGGATGTGCTCCTGTAGTAACTGCGCCGTATACTCATGAACTATGTCGCTTTGCTTACTTGATTGATTGTGTAAGTGCTGCTGACAAAGAGTTCCTCCATAGGACATTTCTCGACTTTCGCAATTGGGCTTTGTATTCTTTTCGATATTATCATTAGTTTGAACCATCTACAATTACTTAAAATTTTATATTAAAGCTATAAAACTAGTGTTCTGCGGACCATTTAATTATGTATTAACAAACCACTTGTCCTAGTGTTACTGGGGATAGGATTATTCTCCCTCCACCTCCAGTTTAAAAATTGAAAATTGTTGGCCGGTCATCCCCAATGATCGCTTCTTGCAGAGCCTTTGCTGAAGCTCTTTTCTAACTCTTAACATTGATCAGCTTTTAGTTATCAAAAATTAGAGATAGAAAAGTTTTAATTAGCTCTGATTTTGCTGATCATCGGTTTGTTCAAGCGGACACCAGCAGCGTCTCCACACGTCCGTGTCGCGTGCCAGAGTGCTTCAATGGGTCCTTCTCGCTCGAGGGACACGAAGAGCGTCATATCGTTCGTTCAGGGCTTCCACGAAGAAGTCCAGCCAATGCCTCGATGAGCGTCCTGGTGCGGAATCCAGCCGGTGACAGCTCTCCTCCAGCAGGTGTTTTCGAAACGCATTACGTGGCGGGCCTACCCAATTTTCGACGACCTGGCCCACGCGACAGTGTCTCTGATCTTCGGACGTCGACGAAGCTCGGACCTTTGGAGGCCTTTCTCTGGCTTTCCTGAATTTTATCAGGTTCCACGCTGCGCGACGCTGATCGCGTGTTCATCCTGCTTTCTTATGGTGCAGGTCTCTGAGGTGTATGTTAGGATAGGAGGAACGGTAGAGCCGAATGCGTCGGCACGGAGTCGGACGTTCTTCGTCTGAGATCTTGGTCGTGAATCCACTGTACAGCTCTCGAAGGACTCTGATGTACTGAGTAGGAACACCCTGTGTGAGCGGGCCTTCGACGACCACTTTAGTTTCGACGGAGTCGAATGCCTTCTTCAGGTCGATGAACGTAAGGCACAGCGGCAGCGTGTACTCTCGCGACACTTCGATGAGATTCGTAATGGTGTGTATGTAGTCGATTGTGCTGAATCCTCTCCGAAATCCTGCTTGTTCGCATGGCTGCGCTTCGTCCAGCATTTTGCTTACCCTGTTCAGGATGACTCGAGTGAACAGCTTGTAGACTACGGACAGCAGACAGATCGGGCAATACTTGCCAACATCGTGCTCGCCTCCCTAGTGTACAGCAAGAAGGCTCTACTGCTCTTCCACTGAGATGTAATATGATATGTAGATATTAGGAGAAATAGTAGTAATAATAATATGATGGAGAGGATATATGCTTGACCCTATTCTATGTATAATTTCTACCCATTCAAGGAAGCATTTTCACCCAAAATCTGTTGTGTTGACAGCCCATTCAGTTATAATTTCGTACTGTTCTATGAAATATCAAGTAACTACACAACATCCTTAGTCGTCTAAGGAGTAACTAGATGCTGCAAAGAGCATTGGTGAGTTGCCCTGAAGATTTTCAGCTGCGTGGAAACTAGGTCACCTACAAGGAAAGGTATTCTCGAAGAACGAGACGAACTGTGAATATAGATTTCAGCGGAGCCAGTAATACTCAACGAATCTTTGAACAGCTCTAGAGTATGTTGCGAGGGTGTCTATAAATTCAAGCAGTGGAGTTGAAACATGCAAACGGTGGGAAATGAGCCTTCATCGTGTTCGTTACTCAGAATGACCAGTTTCTTACTAGTGGGACCATTAATTGGGGCGTTAGTTGTGAAGCGGAGCTGTTGAGTAATGTTGCTTACTTAAGATGTCGAGACTCCTTGGACCAATCTGTCAAGATTTACAATTTGCAGATTGTATTGAATTTCTAGTGTAATAGAAATTTTTATAAACGCTTGCAATTTAAAACGCTGGTTTACAACTACATTTCTAGTCATACAAAAGCATTTGCTACTGGAAAAATGGAGCTTTGGGTAGAATAATTGGTTCGTATGATAATTTCTAAATTTTCTGTTTTCTGGCGTTTTTGGCTTTTCTGTTTTCTGGGGAAATTTTCAAAATTTCAGCCCATCCCTGATACACAAAGCCTCTAGAGAACCTAGCGGAATACTCGAAAACGCCCTGGACTCCATCTCTGGCATTAAGCACAGAAAATAAGAGCTTGGTGCCTGATGCAAAAGCTACCATCACGCGCAGGGCATCTCGATTAAAGGTAAATGTGGTAGACCTATCCCTTCTTCTTCTTCTTCTTCTTCTTCTTCTTCAGCGTTTGTCCCGCTTCGAGGCGGGGTCCGCTATTCTGGTGTGGTGACGCCACTTTACGCGATCAAATGCTTGATCGGGATGGATACCAGCAACCTTTAGGTCCACATGCAACGTATCAAGCCATCGCTGCTTCGGCCGCCCTTTAGGCCGTTTTCCGGGCACATCTATGCTAAGGCCAATCTTCCTAACAGTGTCACCACTAGCTCGAAGAACGTGGCCATACCACCGAAGGCGAGCTTCACGTAACTTGTCAGCAATTGGAGCGACACCAAACCTCTGGCGTATTTCATCGTTGCGAATACGGTCCAGACGCGTAACACCAGCCGTCCATCGCAGCATTTTCGTTTCCATTACGCTGAGGCGAGTCTCAACCTCCTTGGTTGCAGGCCAGCACTCAGCTCCATACATCGCTACTGGTCGGACGATGGTTCTGTAGATCTTCGATTTAAGGCGTTCCGGTATCTTCCTGTCGCATAAAACGCCTGTCATCGAGCGCCATTTGGACCACGCTGCGCTCACGCGCGAGTTCACCTCGAACGTCAGACTACCATCAGACGCAATTGCAGATCCAAGGTACTTGAAATTTGTAGTTCGTACTAGCGCAGTGCCATTGATCTCAATGGACCCGGCTTCGTTTACGTCTGTCGTCAAGTACTCAGATTTTTTGACGTTTAGCTTGAGCCCGAACATCGCCAAGCGGTCGTACCAAGCTTGCGCTTGTCGCTCGAGTTCGCTCTTCTCTTCGCTTGCAAGCATTACGTCATCTGCATACAGCAGCGTCCAGGGGCAGGCTTCTGAAGGTCTCTCGAAATGGCATCCATTACGACAATGAATAGGAGCGGGGAAAGCGCAGAGCCCTGGTGAACACCAACGGAGATAGGAAACTCCGCCGATGTGCCGGCTGGCGCTCGCACACTACTCTTTGGACCAGAGTAAAGTATGCGCACCCACTCAATAAGCTCTTCGGGAACACCGTGTTGTCGTAAGGCGTACCATATAACCTCACGCGGTACACGATCAAATGCTTTCTCTAAGTCGAGAAAAGCTATGTGCAGCGGTTTCTGCTTTTCGCGATGTCTCTCTACCAGAAGACGAGCAGCATGTATGGCATCGATGGTGCCACTGCCCGCTACGAAGCCACATTGATTGATGGAAAGTTGGACGATATCGCGAATACATCCATCTACAATTCGCTCGAAGATTTTCATGCTGTGCGAGAGCAAGCGAATTGGACGGTAATTCGTGCAGTCCGCAGGACTGCCCTTCTTCTTCCATATCGGGATCGTCGTGCTTTCCTGCCAACTACCAGGTACCTTCTTTTCCGTAACAACCTGGTTGAAAAACTTCGTTAGCCACTCAGCAGGACTCCAGCACCTCAGCTTCCATAGGTCGGCCGCTATATCATCGGGGCCCGTTGCTTTGCCTGGCTTCATCTTCTTCAAAGCCGCTTCCGTCTCCTCCACAGTGATTTTCTGCACAGGACCGTGCGTAGGAGGGACGCAAGGGATGGGCGGATGGGCAAACTCTTCTGTCGAAATTCTCTCGAAGTAGTCATGCCATCGTTTCATAGCCCTCTTGCGGTTCGTCAGTAGATGGCCATTCTCATCGTTGATGCCCAAAAATTTCTCGATGTCCTCGGCCTGACGATGGCGTGCCTTGGCAAGTCGATAAATATGTCGTTCACCATCGCGCGTCTCGAGTTTATCGCTGAGATCATCATAATGGACGGCTTTTGCAACGGCTACGGCCTTCTTTGCCGCTTTCTTCGCCTCCTGGTACATACGCCATTTGTCTGCAGTCTTGTCGCGCAGGAACGCGTGATATAATTTTTTCTTCTCTCGGACTTTTTCTCTTACGTCGTTAGTCCACAGCCACGCCAGCTTCTCGATCTTGCGGCGTCCAGGCTTAGTCATGCCTAATTCAGAGCATGCAACTTGTAAAATCGTATCGGTTGTATCTTTCCATGTTTCGTCGACGGTTGTCACCGTCGGTAACCGAATACGAGAAACAAAAGCTGCAGCGTTTTCCTTCAACCGCCACCACTTGATTCTCGGTGGACCGCATCGCTCGACATGCCTCAGCCTCGGAGGGGCGAACTTAAGAGTGCATATCAGCGGACGGTGCTGTGTGGCGACAGTCTCGTACGGCACCACCTTCGCATCTGTAACCAGCTTTCGATCGCGATGCTTCACAAGGATGAAGTCGATCTGTGTCTTGGTGCTCCCGCTATAGAACGACACCAGATGCGAGTCACGCTTTCGAAATACGGTGTTCGCGATGATGAGGTTGTGCGAGTCCGCATACTCAAGGATTCGCTCACCATCAGCGTTACGTGCTCCATATCCGAAACCGCCGTGACAGCTGCGACCATCTTTCGCAGTCCCCACATGACCGTTGAGGTCACCTGCGATAACGACAGCGTCTTCTGACGGTACCTCTGCTGTCTTCTCATCAAGCAGCGTCCAAAACTCATCCTTGGCTCTCTCAGAGCAGCCTGCCTGCGGAGCGTATGCAGAGAAGAAATGATACATACGCTGTTCAGCAGCGTATACGACCTTCATCAAGCGGTCATTAAAACGTTCCACGCTTATAATCGCGTCTCGGAAACGTTCGGAGACGATTACACCAACTCCGCTGGTGGTCCTGGGACTGCCGCACAGAATGGCCTTGAAGCCTCGGCCTATGTCCCTCGACTTACAACAGGACCACCTCGTCTCCTGTACCGCACACAAGTCGATTCGTCTTCGCTCCAGTGCTTCTGCCAACTCGCACGAGCGGCCCGTCAACGTACCCACATTCAGCGTAGCTACGCGGGTCTTGCCTACGTTACGGGACTTTCGGACTAGCTCAGTTTCCCCCCGATGCCGTCCTCGCATCAGGGACCCTCGCATACTTCTCACACTCGCCGGGCTCTGCGAGTGCGCGTCGGCTCCCGCGGACGCCGTAGCATTATCTCGATACTCACTTAACGTCATCAACCATGTGATGTGACATGGGATCTCCATAGGCCGGCCTGTCACTAGGGCCTGTCGCCTGTACTCGAATGTCCGTGATTAGCTTAGCTCGCAGAGGCGAACAGTTTCCAGTGGCACCACGTGGAGGAACGGACATCGCCACCGTGGTAGACCTATCCCTATCCTTGGTTAAGATGCTCGAAGCACTCCGCATACTGATATATGATACGGTCGAAGCTGTGAAACAATTGCTTTTCCGAGATCTCTTCGAATTTTGGCCTCTAGATGTTTCCATTGTGGAGGCAGTCTTCATCAGATATCTACCAAGTCTACGATCTAACAGACTCATCTTCTGGAGGGTCTTCAGCCGCTTGAACGAGATCTATTTGAAAGCCTACACAACATCCATCGCAACAATGCGCTTGCAAGCATGCTAATAAAGTGAATTGGAGAGTATTAAACTAGAAAATTTTTGATTTCTCTCAAAGCGGTTCTTTTCGCCACCTATCTCCAGACGAACCTTTTTAGTTATAACACCTCCCCGGTGGCTCGTCAGTGAAGAGGGAGGCGTTATAACTTTTTTAGAAGTGTAGAAATTATTAGAGTTATTCTTTAAAAAAATTGTTTAAAAACTTCAATATTATATTATATTGTATGAGAATGGATAGCGTATATCATACTACAGTGCAAGTCATTTTATTTCTTCCGACATTCCTTGTACGGCGGCACCATTTTATGTGTTATTTTTATATCTAAAATATTTTATTAAATTTGGTTATCAGATGGTTTTTGTACGAGTATTATTTTATAATTTAAAAAAATAATTATCCTTTTTATATTTTTATATCGAGTATCTTACTGAACTATTTAATGTTCAAGTTATGGTCCAGTGTTACACCGCAGTTGACCATCAGAACAAGGTACAGAAACTTCGGTTAAGGAAGCCGAGGTATTCGAGATCCGTTCGATTAGTCCTAACATGAGCCCCGGTGATGCAAGATGGTGTAGCAGTTGCAGTCTTACCACTAAAATTATCTTAATCCAGCATTTAGGATTACCCGAGTAAGTGGTCGTAGAGGGATAGGCGCAGGCTTCCAAAGGCATCAATTTGACTTCCCTTAAAGTCTCACATTCTAAACAGGGGCATGCGTGAATGAAATTCGAAATTTCGTAAATCGTAATTACGAAAAAACCGTCTTAAGTCGTAAGAGTCACCTGAACTGTCGTGCAGTACAACTAAATTCCCTGAAGCTTTTTCTGCTAATGCAGATGTGATTCAATATTTATTTAACTGTTGTGTTATATTTAGCTTAAACTGAACAGTTTTCTTAACAGGTTATTTCTTTTTCACGGCTTTTTGCTAGTAAAACATCTTTCAAACCAAATTAAACATGTCTCAAGAAAGTAAAAAAAAACTAAATTCAAAAACTATACTTAAGCATATGCCTGGCATTCCAACAGAAAGCTTGCATCGTTTGAATATTCATTAAATTCCTAACTTACTACCATTTTTTAGCTTGCGTATTAGTCATGGAATTAGCAGAAACTGCGAAAAATTCGCTGTCAGAACTAAAAATTGAAAAATCGTTTCACCACTGACCAATGCGCCGGTTTCCTGCTCAAGCCTGCACTTGTAAGATTTCGAAAACGTTATAATATTGCTCCACTATTTAATAACTCCCTTTGCTCGCTCGGGCTACCCTTCACCAGCTCCGTTTCCTCTCCGAGAACCTGCAGCATCGTAAGCGGACTAGACAGGGCGAATACGATAAACTCAATCACGCCACCGGAAATGGAGATCAAAACTGTTAAGACCAGTTCGACTTTTTCTTGGAAAGCTACGCGCTCGATTTTGCCGCACTTTTTATACCAATTTGTTCAGCCCTATAAAGCACAATGCAAACCAATAGAAGCATTGGCACTGTCGCGAAGATGAGCAGCATTGGTATGTAGGTGGGAGCGCGCCAGTCAATAATAACCAGAGTACAGACCGCACATATGCCAGCCGATCAGGGTACCGACTGTACACGCCCTTTCTGAATGACATGCCGATTCAATGCGGTCTGATTGGATGGGGCGTTCCCATCTCACAATGCTGCCCGTCTTCGCGACATATACCGAGACATTAGTGGGTTATCCTTTCCACATGAGTGTAGCAACTTTCTAGACGCCGCTTCCAGTCACGAATGATGTTCGGTCGTGGATTTGCGTCAATTCCATTCGGTAGGGTTAGCAGGCATCTGTTGCAAACAGAGTGACTCGACGTTATTACTTAACAGGACGTGGAGCTCGAATACTCGACTCTCTTTCTCTAGAAACTGCTTCCAGTGTCCTTTTGTTATTTAGTTATTTATTTATTCAATACGCTGCATAAGGCAGTCATGAGAAAAATAAATGCAAACAAAACACAGATTGTGGGCTGAAATGGAACAACCTTCGGCAGTAGGAGATGTTCCTTGCTAGCTCTGGACCGGAAACGGAGGTGCCCAGCCTCCTCAGCCTCCTAGCCAGGAGCTCATTTTTTTTAAAACATTGTATTGCACTTGTTTCTCCTCTTGAACCTTTCAGGTTCTAAACGGCAGCCCTTACAATGTTAGAGAACTGGAAAAGTTAGACAAGCGAAGAGAGAAGTCAGATTCGAGAAGCCTGTGAACAGGATAGTATTGTGTAACACAGTAATAGATCAGATCATCAAAAATCAACTCTAAATGAAAGTGGGAATGAGCTATAAGAGGGACCGTTAGAGTGGGCACATCTTTATAACCCAGTCCACATAAATTTGGTCGCCAGTTTTGTCGATCAAAGATCACATTTACGAAAATTTACGATTTACGACCCAAAATGTCGTAAATCGTAAATCGTAAAAAAATTGATAAAAATAGCCGTAAATCGTAATTACGCACACCCCTGATTCTAAAGTTGGAAAGAATTGAACAACTATCACCTGCGTGCAGTCCGCATAAGGCTCCACCGGTGCAACTTTGTCTTGATGTAAATAAGTTGGAAGGGGCAACGTGAGCGCCATTATCGGAGAAACTCGCTTCGCGAAGGAAAGGGAATGCACGCGATGGTCCTAGCTTAGCCCGCGGCTGAGCCATCGTCAGTTGTTCCAGAATCCCTAGAAATTACGGTAAGTGTAGAGACGTTAGAACTACAGAGACAACTCTTGGATGTCAATCAGCGTGTTAAATGGGCTTTTCCTTAAAAGTCTGCGAAAGTGATGTCTTGTTTCTCCAAAGGGGGCAACCTAAGGGGCAACAAATCGAGAGCGGGGACAGGTGGTAGTGCAGGGTATCACGAAGCAGAATCATTCCTCTGTATTTGTGCATGGGAGAGGTACTGTAGTTACCCAAATTATGTAGGTGAGATGGAGGTGAATAACCTGAGTTCTTGTGGTTCTCTCTGCAATCAATGACTCTTGTACGGCATTAGTTCAAAACCTCCCTCGTATCGCGGATTTTTACCCTGAAGCTCGCACGTTTTCTTCCGTAAGGCGATGACTACTTTTTGGATGAACGGAAAAGTCACTTTCGAAAGCAGGCGTCGTGGTAGCACTGGTATAAGTAAACCTGGTTATGAACACAAAACGAGAACGTAATCGTTAATCTTCTAAATAAATGCTCACGCTACACCTAGAACCTGCTATGGGTATACATACCTTGTAGTGAAAAGTGTGAAGAATAAACGGTAGCGATAGCTAGTTCATGTGGGATGCTGGGCTGATCAAACCTCTACTTAGTGTAGTAGAAATACAGCGAACGCGAATTCCACTTGTGCAGCGATTCGTGGAAGCCGTCGTGTGAGCAAAACAATACAAGAAACAAAAGATTGATGGCTTCTCCAAATGAAACTCCCGTGGAAACAGCGACCAGCGAACTTCTCCGCCTCCCGACCGCGTTCCTCTTTGCCGAGGTTCCGATGACGGCGCCGAGAGTGAGCGGAAGCAGAGAAGAGGGCACGGGATTGGTTTCGACCCCAGTAATGTCCAGCAGTGAATTCAATACACCTCTGCCCGCTGCATCGATCCGCCTGTGCTCCTCGGGCGTTTCGGATTTCACCCTCCTCTACTGTTTGTTCTAGTGGACTGCATTCATCTGCCTCCTACACTTCCCTAGAAGCTTCTTCCTCCAGCGCGGCACTACCAGTCAACCAGCTGTGTCTGAATTGTCAGCAGAGCGTCTCTTATTCCCTTAGTCCGTCCGTAGCAGTCTGTGCATAATTCATTTGCGACGACTGACCCTGTCATGGTCGTTAATTAGACGTGTTGCATTGCAGATGATGACCAGCGACTGATGGACGAGGACCACTACGACACTCCCTGGGAGTTCCTTGCCAGGCCCACCTCGGTGCGACTTTCCTCTGCCGACGCAGTATTCGCCAAGTGTCCCGCAGCGTCGGATTTACCTCATGGTAAGCCTTCTGGCATTTACAGCGCTGTTAATCTTCGCACAGCCAATGGTATAGCACTAAAAGGTGTACGATGGAAGTGGTTGGGCATGACGCAGAAGCATGCCCAACGGGGCATATTTGTTTTGAAGACTCCTAGCGTTCGTTTTTGTAGTCGACGAGTGTTTGCCTCAGCGTGACCAAGATTGGTATAACTCTTTATTGCGGCTTACGTTTCGGCGTCATCGCCTTCTTCAGAGCCTGAAAAAGTCGAAGTCATCTGAGAAACTACCCTCCCAAATGCCATTTCATTCTGCAGGAACCCATCCAATAGGCTAAGAGACTACGAAAACGATGCCATAAGAAGTCGAAAACATAGCTAACCTTAGATGTGGACAAAAGGCGTCCACCGTCACCCTGGCTGGACGAAAGAAGGGTGAGTGAGCGTAGAGCCCTTGGGACCGCCCGCCTTAGGGACCTAACGGGTCATGACCCAGAGGTCAAAACCCGCAGAGGGCGCCGTACGTCGCCCTCTGCGGGTTTTGACCTCTGGGTCACGACCCGTTAGGTCCCTAAGGCGGGTGGTCCCAAGGGCTCTACGCTCACTCACCCATCTTTCGTCCAGCCAGGGTGACGGTTTACGCCTTTTGTCCACATCTAAGGTTAGCTATGTTTTCGACTTCTTATGGCATCGTTTTCGTAGTCTCTTAGCCTATTGGATGGGTTCCTGCAGAATGAAATGGTATTTGGGAGGGTAGTTTCTCAGATGACTTCGACTTTTCCAGGCTCTGAAGAAGGCGACGACGCCGAAACGTAAGCCGCAAAAGAGTTATACCAATCTTGGTCACGCTGAAGCAAACACTCGTCGACTACAACGCCAAAGATGCCAAGATTCATCGAGAGTCGCACGTGGAATGTTCGTTTTTGTGCTTCCCACTGGTAGCATTCTGGTTGGAAATACCTTCTACACTGAGATATGGAGGAAATTATGCGCAGAGAGAGCTTAGTCTCTTGCTGATCGGGAGCACGGAAGTTAACTCGCCTTGCACAACAGAGCCCTCTTGCACGGTTTGCTATCAGCGGACACATTGAAGACAAGACGATCTGTAGGTGTCTCATTGTTGCCCTGTTTGGACTGTCCAGTGTAGCACGAATTGGTAGCTTAGTTCCTTTTACACAATGGTCTATCGGCTTGTGCTAGCAACCTTGAAAGGCGGAGAGCTCAGATCGTACCGCCAGGACCGTCTTCCATTGCTGACTGAAAACATCTGGTCGCGTTCGTTATAGATTCGTCGCTGCCCCACTCGCCGTCGTTCTCGAACCATCTGGTTCATATCGGGAACTCGCCCCTCGATTCGAAGCGTCATTCGCTCAAATGGGAGCGACCACGACGGGTCGACGCTCGAAGCGAGGAGGAGACCCTTCTGGAGAGGAACATTGACCGAGTAGGGGCCGAGAAGTTGCTCGAAAGCCGAGGACTTGGAGACTTCGTGCTGAGGTGAGTTCTTTTTGAGCACTCTTCAGATGGACTCTCGTGACCGACCGTCCTTCAGGTCGCGAGGCGAAGGCAGCGCGGCCCTCTCCCTTAGGGGCGCCAGCGGAGTGCTTCACATCAAGCTCGAGCGGAGGGGCGACAAGTGGGTGATCGGCGAGGGCCCGTGCTTCCGCTCGATCTCCTCGGCCGTCCACTACTACCGACGGCACCCGCTTCCCATCCGCGGATCGGACCACTTGCTGCTGAACGCAGCGCTCACCAACACGATCCGCTTGTAGTGGAGTCGTCTCCACACCCTCCGGTCATTCGTTCTGGACTTGCTCGCCCGGTTGCCACATTCAGGGACAGTAGCAGGATTCTCTACTGTACGCCTGCTGATCCTTCGTACCCGACTGCCTCGATACCCCGACAGAAGTCTGACGACAATTCGCCACCTTCCTTTTACTTTGGCCCCCACGTTGTTTTCATGTACATAGCCGGAATGAATAAATGTAAAACTGCTTCGCGTTTCCTCTACAGGTATTCAGAACTCCAATAGTTTTCCATACGAATGTATATTTTTCATGCCAGCTGGACAGTTGCTGCGCTTGTTCTTCTCGACGCCACGCACAATTTGTCCAGCAGTTTTGCGCTTCATTATTTGCATCACTTACACAAGAAGTGCGGAGTCCAAATTTACTGCAAACGGGTGATGTTGGGAAATACATACTCACGAGCATTCGCGTAACAAGCGCCAACATGGAACTCATATGATAGAGACCAATCACGTGTAAGCGTAAGCAGGAGTTTGCATGAACAACTCTACCATACCCTGGTTTGTTCTTTCCGATACTGGGGTATATAGCCATTCTCCAGGAAGCGAGTTTCGCGGGCACCACGAACAGATCTCAGCTTCTACAGGCCATTTAAGAAGAATTACCATTTAAAGGTTCGGGGATTTGAAGGTCAATTTGTTCCAGAAGGAACAATTTCTGACTCCAAACGGAAAGAATAACTTCTTACTTGCCTGTCTACACATCGATATAAGCCCGATCAAATATCCAGTTCTATCACGAATTCTCATAGAAATAGAGTGCGTAGCGCATCCGACAAGACCTCATAAATGGCGGCCAATGCCGACCTTCACCCTTGTCCCTATATCTACGCCACAATGGAAAACTTTTGGGAGTTTTACTTTTTGGGCATCAGTTCTCCTTCCTGTTCCCCACACACAGAGCTGAGCTTTGTTGTTGTTGTTGTTGTTGTTGAAATTCTTGCACGTACTCCCACCTATACCAGCTAGTTCCAGACTGTAGCTGGGATTTTTCTGAAGTAAGCGTGAGAAGATCAGCATTGCTTCCCTAACAAGGGTATCTGCTTCCACTGTCCTGCCTATTATCGTGGAACCATGCTGGATGTATGTTTCCTCAATGCAATGGTTTGCTGGGACAGCTTTTCCTTTGCAAATCTGATTTCTGAAGAAGGCGAACTGTCCACCGAGCAACGTGTTCAGTGTTCGCCATTCCCACTTCAAATGCTGATTAGGACAGAAAATCTTTAACATTGTTCGATAGTGATCAGTCGACACCTTGGTGTGAGGCCCCAGTCAACCAGTGATCATATTGGCGTGAGATTTACCTTAATTGGTTAGCTAGGAGAAGAGATCGCTGGTGACAGTCGAGATTGTGATGCGCTCCGCTTCGCATTTGGGGACGGACGGATTCGATTGGATGCTGTACGGTATGCAGTTGGAAGACAGTGGCGACAGAAAGCTGGGGCCGGATTCATCAACATTTAAACCCGTGGGTATGCGGGGTATAAGGGGTAGAGATAGGATAAGAGTAAAGTAGATATAGTCAGAGACGCAGGCTCCATCGTGGGTATCTCTACCCCCTATACCCACGGGATAGTCGTTGATGAATCCGGCCCCTGGAAAGCGACCACTCCCACCCTCAACTGGAAGCGTTTGAGAGCTGGGAACAGACCAGAAAAGCTAGTTTCCGAGATCGCTCCTGGAGTTGTTGCCGTAGATATTCTACCAACAAAACAGTGCACTGAGTTCTGTTGTGTTCTAGGCTTAGCTGTCCCTTACCGCTGGGAAAGTTGGCTACCACTCTGTGGATCACTTCTACATCGTGAGACCTAATTGAGGAATTGTGTTTATAGACACGTAAGTGCTCCGCCACTTTCTCAGGGGCAACCAATACTAGATACTAGACCAATACAATACTAGAAGTAAGAATTGTTTTGATATTGTTTCCCTCCTTCTTCTTGCTCGACCAAAATTACATATTATGTACCCGGAATGCCTGCTACCTTTTTCAGCCAATCACACATGAAAGCATACGATGAGGCAGAGAATAGCATTCATGATTGATACACATTAGATTTCCGGCAAGAATCTTCGCAATTAACAGCAACGCAAGCTTGATGGAAGGAGGGACGTTTGAATAATGAGCACATCTCGTTCGTCATTTTCTCTGAGGCATCGTATTTTATGTTATGGGAAGAAAAACAGTGATCTACTAGGTGGAACAGGAGATGCAGCAGGAGACTCGCCGTTAGGCGCCTTTTATACTCCCGCCGCGCAGCGGCGCGTCAATTCGAGCCGCGGCGCGGCCAGTCGCGCCGCGCCCGAATTTGACGCGCCGCTGCGCGATTGTAGTTAGAAAGGGAAGCGCCAGCGACGCGCGGCGACCAACTTCTACGTACTACGTTCCGTGCGCCATAAAGGACGACGGAAGAGACGGTCCATAAGTCATTGAAGAACCAAAACAGAAAGGATTCGTCTGGCCGTTCAGGGGAATGCATCTGGCTAATGTTGATGGTGGGAATCCTGTGGGGAACGACGAATCCTCTCTTAAAGCTGGGGTGGAAGTCGTCTGCTCAACCTACAGTTGAAATTGGTGAGTGTGGTATTGGGTCGAGTCCCCTGCAATGCAAGTGGCACTAAACGACTCTTTATTTTGCAAACGTGCGGGTTCAAAAGTAAAATTGCTGGAAGGTGCTCATTGTCGAGAATCGCTCAGAATTATCTCTCGTCTTGCCATTCCGTGGTCATTGTTCGCTGAACATATGTTTAGCGTAGTAGGTAAAACTTCGTGAGTGTCTACAGATCTCCATTCCCTTCCTAGGTTACGAAAGGTACGGGTGACTAAGGTAATGGTCACCGAAAACGGATGTCAGATTTGTGATCAGCACCCTAAATAACTCCACCCCGGGAGAAGTTTGGTCGAAAATACCTTTTCGACCTCTGGAGTCCTGAAAGTGCAATAGTGCCATTATTTTGCAACACCTTCTTTGTTTTGTTAGTTGAGGAGCCAAAACAAGGAGGACATAGCAAAATGATTCATCTCGGTGGTGAATCTCCCACTCCACATCTAGTCTGCCGCAGCTGATCGCGCCGCGCCGCGTCCTTCCCTTCAGCGGCGCGATTCGCCGAATACCGTAACCCGAAATTCCGTCAAATGTGGTGTTTTGAGGCGGCGGAGTATGAATGCGATGCGGCGCCGCCCGGCGGCGCCGCATCGCATTCATACTCCGCCGCCTCAAAACACCACATTTGACGGAATTTCGGGTTACGGTCTTCGACGAATCGCGCCGCTGGAGGGAAGGACGCGGCGCGGCGCGATGAGCTGTGGCAGACTCGGTGCCGAGTGGGAGATTCACTACCGAGATGGAACATTTTGCTATGTCCTCTTTGTATGGGTTCCCCAACTAACAGAACAAAAAGGGTGTAGCGAAATTATCACACTATTGTACTTTCAGTACTCAATAGCTAGAGAAGAGATCGAAAAAAAGTTTTCAGCCAAACTTCGCCGGGGACGGGAGAAGGGTTATTTAGGGTGTTAATCACGGATTTGACATCCGTTTTTGAAATTAATAGGTTCGGGTGACCAAGGCTGTCGAGGTCATAATCACTGATTTTGCCCAAACTTCGACTAGAGGGCTATTTGGGGTGCAGATCACGAATCTAACATCCATTTTCGTATCACGCTGAAGTTTGGGCAAAATCCGTGACCATGACCTTAGTCACCCGCACCTACCCTAACCTAGGAAGGGAATTGAGATCTGTAGACGTTCAGAAGTTTTATCTACTACGATAAAGATATGTTTAGTGCAAAATGACCCCGGACTGGCCATATGAGAGAGAATTCTGAGTAATCCTCGGCAATGAGTACCTTCCAGCAATTTAACTTTTGAACCCGCACATGTTGCAAAATAAAAAGTCGTTTAGTGTCATTTGCATTGCAGGGGATTCGACTCAATACCACACTCACCAATTTCAACCGTAGGTTAGGCAGACGACTTCGACCCAGCTTTAAGAGAGGATCCGTCGCTCCCCACAGAAATCCCACCACTAACATCGGCAAATACGTTCCGCTGATCAGTCGAACGAATCCTCTCTCTTTTGGTTCCTCAGTGAGTTATGGACGGTCTCCTACGTCATCCGCTATGGCACACGGACTGTAGTACGTAGAAGTTGGTTGCTGCGCGTCGCTGACGCTCCCCTTTCTAAATGCAATCGCGCAGCGGCGCGTCAAATTCGGGGAGCGGCGCGACTGACCGCACCGCGCCCCGAATTGACGCGCCGCTCCGCGGCGGGAGTATAAAAGGCGCCTTAAACGCACACAAGCAAAAAACTGCGGACGAGTTTTCGGACGAGTTGTTCGGCCGGTAGGGGAGTCCGCTTTTCGAGCGCAGAACCAGGCAAGGGAAGGAACTTCAGGGTGTGGTGCAGCCAAGCTGCTTGTGTGGAAACTGCTCTCATCGCCCAGGAGGGGTCCGGAGCTGGGTTCCGCGCTCTTGAAGCGGCGAAGCGTATACGGTTGGAAGATGCGCAAAAAAACGCTTCAGTACCGTGTAGACGTCGAGATTGCTCAAATATCACATAGTCAGCTGAAATGTAAGAATGTCACAACGCAGAGGAACCGGACCACAAACCCTCCTCGCACGAAGCAACCCGCTTATCCACTGCACCACGACTCGCTCGGGGAGGCGTCATCGCAGGCTTACAAATGATGGATCGAATGTCAGCTGTGACGCCGACGCGATCTCTAAGCTAGGAGGGCGCAGAGAGCAAAAGACTATGGTGATGACTGTGTGGCACAAGACGTCCTTAGTGATTACGAGAGAAAATGCCCGAACCGCGCCGCGTCTGTTTCGGTGCGAGAAAATGCCCGCAACCAGGGGAGAAAATGCCCGCGACCAGGAGAGAAAATGCCCGCGACCGGGGGAGAAAATGTCCACAGCCAGGTGAGAAAATATCTGTGGCCACTGAACGGTTTTAGGTAGGGCCCACCATAACAACCACTACAACAACACATATGGTAATCACGTGGACAGGGATACGGTATTTTTCTCATGCCGTCTTCAGTTGCCACGCCTACGATTTCTCATGCCTCTACTCGACGGCATGAGAAATCGTGAGCGTGGCAACTGAAACTGTGGCACCATCACTTGGATTCCCTAGCAGAATTGATGGCCTTACCGTGATAGAGAAGCTTTGGACAATACGAGGAAGGATTCTCGTTACACAGCTAACAGGCATACTTAGAGGTTAAATTAGTACCAACGGTGTTTTATGTGAAAAGAACACTGAAAGGAGCGAAAGAAGCGTTTTCGCCCAGATCTCAATTTTTAGCACGTAAAACTAGAAAACAAGCACATCGACGGAGCCTGGTAACTTAGAATTACTTTTCGAAGCATTGAGCTGCGGAACTGTAGGCCACCTCAATTGCTGCGTTTGTTTTTGAGCCACATGAACGCCACATGGAGTGAACAGTAAGGTACATTCACTTCAAAGCCATGAGAAGTAGAAAATGAAAAATGGCAGTACTTATTTGGGAATTTATTTACAAAATGGTTCTTAGGTTTTACTGAGGTTCCGCTGAGTCTTTCTGATGAAGTCTTCATTTTTGGCCAATCATTTCCTTCTTTACTAAAACAGGATTTGAACATAGATATTTCAACATTCATTGCTTTTCAAGTGATTTTCATCTGATACACCGTTGGTATCGTAAATACTTGTTGTGCCCTTTTTATTAAAGTTTTCTCAGTATAGGATTTCTATTTTGATTGCTTTGTTGCTGTTTTTCTGATATTTCCACATATCTGAATAAAGGATTTAAATATCTGAATGCTTAGTTGCAACATAGGTTTTAACAAAAACGCTATTAAAATGACCAGAACCTACGGTGTACCACCTCGCCAAAAATCTTTTAAGCCACCTTCTCGAAGTATAGAGTGTTTTTCGAACATGAAAATTGGCGATCAACTTCTTATGAGAGCTTTTGGTACAAATGAAACGTTGCGGATACGTCCGGTCAAGGCTCTTCTACGGTTTTTTGCACGGTTTCAAACTTTTCTTAGTTTCCTAAGTGGTGATTACCGCTCAAAGTTGTTTTCTTTATTACGGAGCTTTTGCTATTCACCACATGGTGGTGTGCTATAGATTCTTCTCGTCGACCCGGGAATTTTCTCCCCTGATCGCGGGCATTTTCTCTCCTGGTTGCGGGCATTTTCTCCGCACGCAATGCGCGCCGTGAGATTCGGGCATTTTCTCCGTAGACCGTCCTTAGTAGGGTACCACGTTTTCAACACGGTTACCATAACAACAATCGTTGCGGGACCATCACGTCTCTGATGCAGCGCTGGCAGAGCTCCACGGTAATCAATGATGGGCTACTGGACTACAGAAAGGAGGGATTTCATACTCTTTGCAGAGGTTCTCTATGAGAAAATTTGTGAAAAAATGCTACTTGTTGGTTCTACACAGCTAACTTGTAAGAGTGCTCAAGCATTGTCACCTAAGAACAATCTTCATGATGTTTATGGATTATGCAGAAGTCATGCTGAATTGCCCTACAAGCAGCTGATTGCCTAAATGTTAAAAAAGGAGTTGCATCGAGCGGATTTACCAGGAAACTATCTCAGCGGTAGGTCGGAACGGCCCAAGTGTTCTATATGGGCAGAATCGCCTCTCTCTGGGAAACAACAAAATGCATGTAGAGTGGTTGGCGGCGTTAACCCTATGCCTGCACGCGGACGGCGAGTTAAAGTTGGCAGGAAACAGCGATTATGGGGATTACACTGCCGCTCCAACCGCTGCGCCACCATCGCTCGCTCGTCATCGCTCCTTCCAGTCAACTTGAGCCCGCCCCCCGCCTGCAGGCATAGGGCTAACGCCGCCAACGGCCCACTTCCGTCGTCCCTAACTCTGTCCAGAGTTGTATTGGGATCAAGATATTTGCATTTTGTTGTTTCCCAGAGTGAGGCGATTCTGCCCATACACAACACTTGAGCCGTTCCCACCTACCGCTTAGATAGTTTCCTGGTTAGACTGCTAACGATAAGAAAGCAGATCAAATATCGGTGCAATCCTAGAGGGGGGGGGGCAGTCCATCTCAATATTTAAAGAAATGCAACACTGCACTATAACATATAAATATAAATATGCTTACCTTATAAATTACTGTCCTTCCAGTACCAGAATCGGTTTTCTAAATTGCTATTCTAGTTGGAGGGGTGGGGGAGGGAGTAATGAAAACACCGTAAATTAAACAGAAACCTGAAACAATTACAATACTATAAAACCGCGAAAATTCGTTAAAGCAACCTTATTACCTTAATCAAATAGTGGACAGCGTTCTGCGATTTCATTCCAAAGCAAATAGAGTCTTGGATCACGACCGTAGCCTGTCCATACTTCAATTATGAAATCTTTTTATATCTCAGCATCAGCGTAAATCTAGGACATTTCCAAGCGAGGGTACCAGGTAAATTAAGGCATTGATATGTTGCATTGCATGTTGTATTTCTTGATATGTAGCTACCATTAACAACTCATAATAGACTGCCCCTCTAAAATTGCACCCAAATATCTTACGATTAGTCCTTTGCAAAGACGCGAATAGCAAATGATACAGGAACGTGGGCACTCTTGCAGTCCAGCATTAGAGAGCCGCTGAGTAGTAATTCTTCCCAAAATGCTCCATTCAAGACCTCAAACAGTATAAAAGGTCCTTATTCCGTCGTTTCCCGGCTATATTATTAATTACTGTGCAGCTGGCATAGCGCCAGCGCTGAACCAGAGACGTGATGCTCCCGCAACGCTTGTTGTTACGGTAACCGTTTTGAGAACGTGGTACCCTAGTAAGAGCGTCTTGTATCACACAGTGGCCGTGCCGAGACAACTCGTCCGCAGTTTTTTGTGGTGTGCGTTTAACGAGGAGTTCCCTAAAAGGGAATGGTTTCCTATGTAATTCAGAAGGTTCGTTTAAAGAAACTCATAAATTAGAACAAATCTGTATGTCTTGCAGTGCTCGCGATGATAAGTTCGTTTAATACAGGTTGTTGCACCTAGAGCGTTTAATGGAAAAGTCGCCCTCTATCTATCTCGATGAAATCTACTTCCCTTTTACTCCTATTCGTTGTTGTGCTGCGGTATTTATTTGATGATTCACAACAGCATATGGCTATAAGCATACCTTTACCAAATGCAATCAAATCGAACACGCTGCATTCGTGGAACCACAAATGATACGGCGAAAGGATTGGCGGTAAAAAGTCTTCCTAGATTGCGCCAGGCCCTCCACTTCTAACAATCGTTAATAGCAGTTTGTATGCTTTCTTGGTTCGCACATGACTTGAGATGAATGAACAATGATTTGTTTGGTAGGCATCATAGGCGAGTGGAACGGGTTTGCGACTCTGGGCGGATGGAAGTTAGGTATCTTTGAAACTATGTAACCAGTTCCCAAGTGAGGAAATTCCTCAACTAACCGTCTGGGTTTGAATGACTTCTGTTGTTGACGACCCCTCGTACGATCGTGAAGGATGCTCTACATAGTCCTCCCTTCACCAAGTCCAAACCAGGGATGAGCGGATAATGAAATTTTAAAAGCCGGATAACGGATAACAGATAATTTTGCCCAAAAATGGCCGGATAATGGAAAAACGGATAACGAACAAACAACAAAAATAAAACTGGGTTTAAACTCCTTGAATATAAACCTTTCATTAGCTGGTTAGTGTAACATGGGCTGCGAGCAACGATACTCACTCGCAGCCACGCATGCGGTCGCGGTGCGCGCTGCAGCAAGGCATACTCTAGTTATTACGGGGAAGCGTACGAGTTGCACGATGCGCCCAGCGTGAACCTAAGTCCCAAACTACCGCTGAACCGTTTAGCCTATGAAATATAAGGAAAGCAACAGGATGCGACACGGTTATGGTGGAACGGGGTATGCCTTCTTAAGCCCAAGAAATAAGAGCTTCCTGAGTGCTCAGGAGTGTTGTGAGTCCAAAAATACATGTGAAACCTAAATGGGTGAAAAATCGTTTTAGAGGGAAAAGAGGAGTCTAATTTTTGTGCGAAAAGTTTTTATAGGCTACCTACTCCACTACATTGTCTACTAATATTAGAGTGCTTTCACCGTCATCAGATTCATTTTATTTACATACTATACGAATGAACTTTCGTGGGCTTTTGGTGTTTCCAAAATTCCAAAGTCCTTCAATGATTGTATTGAGCAGCTATTTGGGCCTGCAAGTTTAAACCTGCCAGTTTATCATTATGAATCGCTAAATCGTTAAACAGTTGTCAGGCTTACAGCTATTGATTAATAGTTTTGTATGAATATGTCATGCCCTTTAAAACTTTGAACCAGTGAGAAGAAGAGAGGTGCCAATAAATTGTCACGAATTAACAAAAGTTTTGAAGCTTTCACAAAAACGATTATCAAATTTAATGTTTAAAGGGGCGGGGCTTGTTGTTTAAGTGGGCTAATTTTTTATGCACTCGCTTCTGAATACAGAATATGCCTGCTAAATGTGTATGTGTATCCGCTGTTTGCAATTTTTAATATCCAGCTTTGAACTTTTGTCCCTCTAGAACCACTTATCATTTTCCTACTACTAGATTTCGTCTTTCGATCTTCCTCTTCGTCTAACTTTCACAAGGTTCCCCTCCTCCACTTATTTCAAGTGGCTTAATGACACTCGATCAATGAACACTATTATGGTCTCACATTATGTCACTATATTTAGTCGTTCTGCCGTTTTCTACCCACGTTTTGACCATCAGTGCATCGACTGCACACATACTATCCGTTCAGCTGGCCCAGCCTAGGAGCGTCAGCGTAAAAGTCGCCCTATAAGCGGGCGGAGCAGCGGGAATTCCGCCCGGCCGACGCACGCGCGCCTTACCGCACGCGTCAAAATGAGTATCGTTGCCGCCCCGTGGAACTTGTGCTACACGAGGTTTTGAAGTTCATCTCTCGCCCCTACTGGTCAACTAACGAGGGCGAACACCCAACCTCGCTGTGGTTCCAATTGGATTAGGCTGGAAGTCGAAGTCGAAGCGTGAGGCCACGCTAAATAAAGATTCACCTCAAAGCTTCCTGCGCCACAACATACGCTAACTAACAGCCTAAAAGCCGATTCAAGATGAGAGAAACTGGTAACTCCTTTCATTATTGCAGTCACTATTTTATGAAAGCTTTATGGAATTCCCAGGGAATGTTTGGACAGTCAGTAGAACGGCCTTTTGTGCACTCTCGGAACCAATTTCAAGAAGAAAGAAAACTGGCAAGATCCTCTAGTTGTTTTTATTTGTTTACAGCCTTGGAAAGACAAGGGAACATTTAAAGATCACTCGTTCAAGAATAGTTTCATACTACAGCAGTGTTAAACGATATTGGGAAAGTGCGAAGAAGCGGGATACAAAACAATCGACTCTGTAAAAACAGTCGAAAGACGGATAAGTCAATCTCGTGGTCAGGCGAAGACAGCTATCAAACTCTTCAACTCTTTTTAAATCACATTTCTCTTCATCATAGAGTGAGTTGCTCGGCTGTTGAGTTGCCCCGCACGTCCAGCGTCAGTCGCCGGCTTCGCCGTCGACTGACGCTGGACGTGCGGGGCCACGCCAGGCTTGCCGGCTTCGGGTATGGCGGGCCACGCTAGGAACGTCGCCCCAACCTATGTAGATGAGGTTCCTTACTCACCCAGCGTCCGTCGAAGCCTGACGCTGGACGTGCGGGGCCACGCCAGGCTTGCCGCGTTCGCCGGCAACCAACGCTGGGTAAAGAAGCATCCCTACTTCGAAGTTGAACACTTAGAAACGTACGCCTGCTACACATTGAGGCCTTGTTGAGTATCACTTACATCCCTGTATTGCACTCAAGAAAATGCCCGCAGCACTCCCGCTTCGTCTGGGGTTGTGTTCACAATCTATTGCAGCTCATCAAGCATAATCGAAAGTGTGACCGTTTCCGTCCAGTCGCCGTGCTTTATGCCACGAGGTGTGACGAATATCGGAGTGGGTGACCTAGGACAAAAATACTATCCTCCTCTGCATACAGTGCTATGGAAATTGGTCAAAACACTGCCGAAAATTGGGACCTAGGGGCAAAACTTGGTAGAGAGCGTAGTCGAACCGAGCGTAAGTCCGACGAACGTCCTTCGCTGACCTATCCTGGTCCACCGCTTAAAATTGGAGGACCTGGGCAAGTAGAAATAGCTTAGTAACCCAGTGCGCGAAGTTAGTATGCTCTTGGGATCAAAGTGAACAATTTCCAAATCAAAAAGAGCGTCTTCCAGACTATGACATTGGCCGCTAATTTTGAGAAGACATACCGGAGAAATTATATTCGTGAGCCTGGTGTGGTCGAAAAATTTGGGGAGGGTGAGGGTGGAAGCTTTTTTTGCTATTGAAGAACCACTACAGAAAGTGACTCATGTCATCATCCTTTATATATTGTGAGATTTTCCGTCTTTATTTGATTTTCCTTCCTTCAATGCATCTGAGAGAAATTCAGTATCGCGTTCAAAAGATCGATAACACCGAGCGATATTGATTGCTTGATCGAAGCGCCCCAATTGCTGTGAAGCGCTTCCGTTGACCAACACAATCACGCAATTCCTATCCCGACTGGGAAGGTCTGAGAGAAAACCGATAGCATCACTCAAATTATTCATAATATCGATCGATATTGACTGCCTGATCAAAACTTCTCCATGCAGTGAAACCTTCTCGTAAGCCATCTTAATCACTCAACACCCACTCCGTTCAGCTAGGTCGGGGAGAAAACCGGTAAGGCCTTTGTCATACCATCGCTCACCCCGAGCGATGCCCAATGATATGCATCCATATCGATTCCATCGCGCCGCCCGATCGATATGGGAGCATATCATTAGGCGTTGCTCGGGGTGAGCGATGGTATGACAAGGCCTAACACCGGCAATATCGATCGATATTAAATGTCTGAACTCGGTTGAGATTGACTACCTGATCGAAGTTTCACCATGGTGGTTGATTACCTGATCGACCTTCCGTCGGCCATCATAATCACGGAACACCCACCAACATCGATTAAGTCTTGAGAACCGATAGCTCCGCTCAAGCGATGGACAATATGGGTCGGTTTGGTTGTCTGAGCGGCTATAATAGGATCGACTGCCCCATCGAAACACCTTCGGCCATCATAATATTGCTAATGTGTTGGGAGCTGAAGGAAGAAGTAAACGTTAGCAAGAACGTGTAGAACAATAGCGACCTTGGAGGGTAGCAAAAGCGAATGGTGGGGCACGTCGAAGTCCTCCATCGCAGACCCTGGGGGCTGAGCCGTGCCACGTCGCAGACCTCTTCCGCAACGCTTCACGTGTTCTCTGAACCCGGCAGCAGTGGCTCGTCATAGCCGTGGTGACGTCTTGCGAAATCTCATCAAGTGGGTGTTCTTTGGTGACCACCCGGCAGTGGTCATGGCTGCCAGCCATGCTGCCATGTTGTGGTGTTTGCGGTTGGCGGCAGCGATACGACGAACGGCTGGGTGTAGCATCCACTATCGGCAGACGGCGACAGAAGTCACCCGTCAGCGACTCATGCCTCTCTGCTTTATATAATAGGATTTGGTGTTTTCATCCTTCGCCTTGTATCCCACAAACTTCTGAATCTGTTGTAAAATGAAGTCGTCCTTGGACTAACAATTCCTCCGGCTTCTATAGTTTTTTTTTCAAGCTGGTAGAAGAAGGTTGCACCAACGAGAAAGATTTGTATTTGCAACCTTGGTTCCGCCTTGACGAGGACTACTATTACTGCTCAGCTGCATCCCAAGCTGCAACGGCAGTCAAACTTATAATTATTTCGGAAGAATAAAACATTTGCTTTCTGTCGACTGTTCGCCAGCAACTGCAAATTATTGCGTACGCCTACACATTCGAAGAGTTGTAACCTCTCACAGAAGTTGAAAACCTGATGCGTCACTAAAAAGGAATGACTCTGATTAGCACCGACCTTCATCACTGTATCCTCCCGTCGAACAATTTGGCAGTTCACGCTATATAATAGGAAAATCTCAGGAGAGTTTTTTTTTGAAAAGCTACAAATCGAAACGGGAATGCATGTGTTTTGTATTTCAAAACACGCCATGGAAAAGTAGTTATGAGCGCCGCTTTCTCCCTTTATTCTCCTTGCTGATTGTTTTTGATTGAGTTCATAACTATACAACGCGGTATTTATTTGATGTTTTGCAAGAACTTTGACTAACGTAGGATACCAAGGTTAATGTCTTCTTGAGACCCACCTGGAGTGGCAAGTGAAACATAGTCCATCTACCGACCTCGTCACATGTTCCCAAGTGAGGAAATACTTCATGTGAACTTACTAGATTATATGCCTCGTATTATTGTTCACGACCATACTTATGGTTTTAGAGAATTTTCTATCTAATCCTTTAAACACCGTGTCGATATCTTGAGAGTTGGTCAATTGTTGTTCGTTGTCCAGCCTAAAGGTCACCGGATAACAAACAATAAAAGGGATAGGCCAAAACCCTCCGGAAATCGCATTATGGATAATGGTCAATCCACTCATCCCTTGTTTGAGCCCAGGCTATGTATAAGCTATGTGGTTTCTAATTCACTATGCTACTACATATTCCTTATTCTGTTGCTGTTTTATATCGTATAGTAATCCTTCCAAGCAGCACTTACGCTGTGTTCCACAATGTCTATTGACTAAGTTTACGGTAGGCCTGTTTTCTGATCTGCGTTCCTCCCCTTGGTTCCTCTTCACTGGTCACTCCTCCTGCTGTTTCATCTTTACTGGTACCCCTCGTGCCATTCCCTCCATACCAGTCCCCCCCCCCCCCCCCCCTCAAAGCTCAATATCAAGTGAGGGGAGACCAGGGTCCGGATTCATCAAAGTTACAGCAGTAACATGGATGAATCCGGCCCCAGTAGGGTAGCAACCAGTACGGTTAAGCACCCAAGTATCACTAGCCGCGGCGATTGGTTAGCACACAGGGATAAGCATTTCTTTGGGTTGTAAGTTTATCAAACACTGAGCATTAGAGAGCAATACGTTGGATAGAACAATAGACTGGAGCAATGGAAATTGCTCAGGATACACAAATACTCCCTTCGCAAACGACCTTGTCTCAACTCCTGAACAAAGACCACAACACTCCAGTAGACACAAGGCTATGAGGCAAAGCCGAACGTGGAGCCACTTTCACTCACGAATCTCCGGATAAGAGGTTCCAATCATCATCTCATTTCACGAACAAAGCCGACGCTCAACTAACCAGGGAAGGGTCTCAGGCGTAGGTCTGAATAGGGGAAATGGATAGTACTGCGAGAATCTCCACCCTTCATAAGTAGAAAAACATGTTTCGTTTTTGCTGAGTCCTCGAACCCAAAGAGCTACGGGCCCTCGAAATTCAGGGTACAGCATTGCGCCGTCACCTGCACCTACCATTCCCTACCGTAATCGACCAAATTTGAAAAACGGATGTCAGATTCGTGATGAGCACTCCAAATGACCCCCGGGCGAGGTTTGGGCAAAAAAAATTTCGACCTCTCCTCGACCTCTGGAGTCGCAAAGTAGTGTCGTGAAAATCGTGCCTTATGGCAGTCTAAATCAGTTTACTTCCTACACATCTCCTACACATTTATTTCACTCTACATTGTCAAATAAAGGTTTCTTTGAGCTGTGCTTCACTCACTTTTCTCAGTTTCTGAATTATACAACGTTTTGTTTCTTCAGCGAATGTTAAACAATGACCTTACAACAGGTACGGGTTACAGCAGGTACGGGTGACTAGAGATGTCGAGGTTATAATCACCGACTTTGCCCAAACCTTGCCCAGGGTGGTTATTTGGGATGCTGATCACGAATCTGACATCCGTTTTTCAATTTTCGGCCGATTACGGTAGGTTACGATAGGTGACTAGGTCCGTCGAAGTCATTATCACCGATTTCGGCCAAATTTCTCGCAGGGGGTTATTTGGGATGGTGATCACGAATCTCACATCCCTTTCCCGTATTACGCAGTAGTATGTTAGATTACGGCAGATAAAGGTGATTAATTGTAAGGTCATGGCCACCGTTTTTGCCCAAACGTCGCGTTAAGCACGAATCTGATCACTATCTAACAATCTAGAGTGAAATAAATATGTAGGAGATGTGTAGGAAGCAAACTGGTAAAGAATGCGGCAATCATGAAAAAATGCCAAAACACTGCGTAGCACGGGAGTCGAACATCTGACCTAGCACCTGTGAAGTAGCCACGCACCCTGCTGAGCCACCGACACACACTGCGGCGGAGCCTTTCGCCGCGTCCCATGCAACAGCGCGCTCACACGTGACACGCGCTGTCGGTACGCTCCTGTACCCCGCCTTCGAGAGTCCCGTAGCTCTTCTGTTCAAGGACTCATCAAAATCGAAACATGTTTTTCTACTGTATGA
>OX375869.1:58709311-58933811 GCA_947359475.1 Heligmosomoides polygyrus bakeri | reverse complement strand
ATCACCCTCAGTTATCGGTATGAGTGGTCCCCTCCCGTAATCGTCCAAATTACTTCGGCATCGTGTTCAGCACCCCGAATAAGTCCCCGACCCTATTCGAATTTCGAGCAAAATCGATTATCCTGACCCGACCATCCAGAAAAATTCCAAAACCTACCGGTCGACGGAATTTTCAAAAACGGACGTCGGATTCGTAATCAGCGCCCCAAATAACCCCTAGACGATTTTGGACGAAGTTTGCATGAGGAAATTTGGCCAATTTCGAAAATACCGGTTTCGATGACGTCATCGTCCGCGCAGCTCGGCCTAAAGCACCCACGTCCTCGATATTGTCGAAAAATCGATTTTTTTTTGAAATTGGTCGAGAGTGACACCATTCGATAGAGCTTTTCGTTATGAATAAAAAGGTGTCATTGGGAGTGTCGAAAACCCAAATATGGGAGAGTAAGAGGGCAGGAAACTTCAACCGCTAAGTCCTCAGCCCAAAAACGGCAGATGGGGCTAAGGCAGTTTAGGCAGCTGAGAAGTTCTGATCCCGGCGCCCTAAAGTACCTTAAGCGCTCTGTTAGCGTACGCATTCTGATGCCGTTAGCTCCCCGCGTCTTCTCGCAGTGGTCCACCGAAATCGGAAAAAAATGCGTCACGCAAGCCTCACCTGCATTTTCGCACCGCTCTAACATTGCCACCTCCTAAGCTAGGCCATTATACTTTAGTGTTACAATAGACCGTTCTACTACCTACAAGACCCACAAGCTGCAGCCGAAATGATTCGAACTTGCTGCTAAGGCACTTCAGGAAGCTAGGGAGAGAGGGAGTTGAGCATGTCATCGTAAAGTACATTAATTGTACTGCTCGCCTACACGTTTGTAGGCCGTTAGGTCTCTGCGTCTTCCTGCAGAGGTGTACTGAATTCCGAAAAAATCGTGTCACGCAAGGCTAACCTGCATATTCGCGCCCCTGTAACTTTACCTAATCATAAGCTACACCGTTCCATTTTAGAATACTAATACATCGTTTCACTGCCTACAAGACCCACGAGTCGCATCCGAAACGATTCGGAATTGACAGAGTTATCGCGCTCCGAACACGGCCGCGCGTGCAATTTAGCGCAACAACGGCTGACGGTCTCCGCGCTATTACTCGCTCAGATTACCGTTTTTCCCACTCCAAATGAAACTGTTCAATTCAGCATGAAAAGCTCTATCGAATGGTATCAAGCATGGCCCAACTCGAAGACATCGATTTTTCGATGACGTCATCGTCCTTCCGCCGCGGCCTCGTCCTCGATGCAAAACAGCCAAAAAATTGATGTTGCCAAAATCGGTCGAAATTAACACCGTTCAATAGCGCTTTTTACGCTGAACAGAGCAGTTCCATTGCGATTGTCGAAAACTCAAATCTGGGCGTACAAGAACTCAAGAAACTCTAACCGCTATCTTGCGCCACTCTAAATTGGCAGATGCTGCTAAGGCACTTCAGGAAGCTAGGGAGAGAGGGAGTTGAGCATGTCATCGTAAAGTACATTAATTGTACTGCTCGCCTACACGTTTGTAGGCCGTTAGGTCTCTGCGTCTTCCTGCAGAGGTGTACTGAATTCCGAAAAAATCGTGTCACGCAAGGCTAACCTGCATATTCGCGCCCCTGTAACTTTACCTAATCATAAGCTACAACGTTCCATTTTAGAGTACTAATACATCGTTTCACTGCCTACAAGACCCACGAGTCGCAGCCGAAACGATTCGGAATTGACAGAGTTATCGCGCTCCGAACACGCCCGTGAGTGCAATTTGAGCGCGGTTGCCCCCTCGATTGAAAGGTTCGAATCTGTATGCATTGTTCACGGCGCACTCCAAAGGCTCTCTGGACAGCCTAAGAGCAACTCCTGACTAGGACGGCTGCAAATTTCTGACAAAACTCTCCAAACGCTCAGTTTACAAGCTGCCCCCCCCCCTCGATTGAAAGGTTCTTCTTTGTCCGCATTGTACACGGCGCACACCAAAATTTCGCTGGGACAGATTGGAGCTAATTCTGAGTGGGGTGGCGGGTGATTTCTAATAACATTCTCCAAACGGTGATAAATAGTCTTGAAAACGTCGCAGTTCCCAGTGAGGGAAGATAGAAGATAGCAGATAGCAGGGGACATGCGCTCGCCCACTCGATTGATAGGTTAGGTTCTGTGTGCATTGTGCACGGCGCACTCTCGGGGCATTCCTGGCATGACAGAGCACTGGCGACGTACGCCATCTTTGAGATACTCCGAAAGCACGCATATCCTGGGAAATAAGCTGCTCTAATCGCCCGTCCAGCCAATTTTGGACCACCCACGGCGAAAATACGAGTGTTCCGGTAAAGTTTTACACATGTTTGTGTAGATCTCGAAGAGGCGAATCGAATGGTACCAGCCCTTATTCAAAAAACCTAAAACTGAAGGAGTTATGAGCGTGCGACGGTTTGCGACGCTATGTTGGCGTTTTTTCGCCCACTTTTGACCGTGCGGCGCGAGCGGTATTGTAGGTGCTTCCTGTGTGGGCACAGAGAGTAGGGACTCTTCCCCAAGTAGGCAACAGCTGTCAGTCCCTTATGCTCCACCCTTCCTCTTCACTTCCCTCACCCCATGACGAGTACTGAAGTGGGTAGCGACAGTTGTAGCAGCAATGGAAATGGGTTAGGTATGGGGTAGGTTAGCTCGAGACCCCTCTGGGGTCCTGAGCGTCCCTTCTGGGACGTCCAACCGGCATGGATTTGATAAATTTTATGTATGTGTTTACACATATGTTTTACTGTAATGTATATTTTACATCCGACTACGACGACGAAAAGGTCGAAGCCTTCTACGTGGAGCTGGAGAAGTTCGATAAGGAAGATTACACCTTCTACAAGGTGATCGTCGGCGACTTCAACGCCAAGATCGGACCGCGAAGGTCGCCGGAAGAACTTCACATCGGAATCCACGGTTCGGAGTGGAACGAGCAAGGTGAAAGGCTGTCTGAGTTTATCATGTCGACCAAGACCATCCATGGAAACTCATAGTTCCAAAAGCCTTCCTCCCTACGATGGACCTGGAAATCCCCCGGTGGCCAGTTCCACAACGAGATCGACCACATCATCTTCAATCCCAAGTATTGCCTGACCGACGTTTCCGTTGTCCCCAAGTTCTACACGGGATCGGACCACCGCCTCCTTCGCGCAAGGTTCCGCTTTTCGCGTCAAGGAGAGAAGGCCGCGATGTTCAAAAAAAAAGGAATCCCAGAACGACCATTTACTGGAACCTTTACACCTCTCTTGCCGGCCTTTGCGAAGATACCGTTATGGACAACATCCACGAGGAATACGACCAATTCGTGCACCATCTCCGCGATAGTGCTAAGGTAGCCGAGAGCTTGAAGACCACCAAGAGACGCCTGTCTCCGAAAACTCGAGCTGATACGCCAGCGTGGAGCAGCACGAGCGTCAGGCAACTACCAACTGACGTCCGAGCTTGCAAAGCTATGCAGAGCGGCGATAAAGGAGATCTTAAGGAGAGAAGGACGGAAGTGTTGGCTGAAGAGGCAGCAGAGGCAGGGTTGAACATCCGCAATGCCCGCCGGAACTTCGCCAACTTCAAGACCAAGATGACCGCTCTCCGACGTCCTGACGGAGCCGTCACCTCTTCCAGAAGGACCATGGAGAAGGTCATCCACGACTTCTACTCCGATCTCTTCGATAGCTACGTCCACCTGCCCCCACGCCATCTTCCGCAGGATGGATACGTCGTCCCCTCTGTTCTCCGTTCCGAGACCCAACACGCCATCTCGTCGGTGAAGAAACGTACAGCACCCGGTCTCGACAGGATCAGACCCGAACACCTGAGGAACCTCCCGCCAGCGCTCATCAACACCCTGGCGCTCTTCGAACGCTACTTATCGGCGTGCAAGGTTCCTTCTCAGTGAAAGAGCAGCAGTACCGTCTAGCTGTACAAGAAGGAGACGTGTACGACATAGGCAATTGATCCCGATCTGCATGCTATCCGAAGTGTACAAGCTGTTCACTCGTGTGATCCTGAATAGGATTAGCAGAACGCTGGACGAGGGACAGCCATACGAGCAAGCAGGATTTCGGAGAGGATTCAGCACGATCGACCACATACACACCATTACGAAGCTCATCGAAATGTCGCGAGAGTACAAGCTGCCGCTGTGCCTTACGTTCATCGACCTGAAGAAGGCATTCGACTCCGTCGAAACTGAAGCGGTCATCGACGCCCTGCTCACTCAGGGTGGTCCTACTCAGTACATCAGTGTCTTCGAGAGCTGTACAGTGGATTCACGACCAAGATCTCACCATTCTACAACGACGTCCTCATCGACGTAAAGAGAGGGGTTTTGGCAGGGAGATACCATATCCCCGAAGCTCTTCAGCGCCATCCTCGAAAAGTCATGCGCGAACTAGAATGGGAAGAAATGGGAGTGAAGGTCGACGGCCGGCAGCTACATCATCTTCGCTTCGCTGACGACATCGTGCTCATAACACCGAGCATCAGCCAGGCGGAGCGAATGCTGGCCGACTTCGATCGTGTATGTGGGAACGTTGGACTGCAGCTGAATCTTACGAAGACGATGTTCATGAGGAACGGACAGGTATCTGATGCCCCATTCTCGCTCAACGGAACGAACATCTCCCATTGCTCCAGCTACGTCTATCTGGGTCGCGAAGTCAATATGGCCAACGACCTAGCGCCAGAGCTGAGCAGGAGGAAACGAGCGACTTGGGGAGCTTTCAAGAGCGTCGAAGAAGTCGCGAAGAAGACGAAGAACATCCGACTCCGTGCCCACCTATTCGACTCCACTGCTCTTCCTGCCCTAACATACGCCTCAGAAACCTGGGCTATACGAAAGCAGGATGAACACGCGATCAGCGTCGCGCAGCGTGGAATCGAGAGGACGATTTATTTATTTATTTATTTATTTATTTATTTATCAGACATGAACATAGTCATGCATTACATAAGTAATGACAGAAAAACAAATACTAAATCACACATACTACAACAAACATAAAACTAAACACAGCACGTTTAACATAACTTTTTACGTACCATTAAGGACTTGAACGAACTCACGGACATGTTTATGATATTCTCATCCTCACCTAATAATAAATTCAAGTCCTTAAGATTTCTGTAAGTGAGGAAGTTTGATCTCGCCTGCGATTTTGGAACAGGAAGGTAAAGCCTTAGGTTCCCTCTCCTATTCGTAGTCAGAGGTGCACCAAAAAATAGCGTGGGATCTATTGAAATTCTGTTTGTAAGAATCTTAAACATCATGGTCATGTCGATCATCTTCCTTCGACTGCGGAGGCAAGGTAGCTTAAGCTGTTTGGCCCTGTCTGGACCTCTAGGTATGTTGTCATAGTTGGTTCCAAAACATCTTAAAAATAATTTTCGGGTGAAGTTGTTCTGGACGCTTTCCAGAAGAGCAATGTCTTTCTTTTTGAACGGATTGAACACTGAAGTACCGCTCTCTAAAACAGGCCTAATATACGTCTTATATGCACGAAGAAGTGCAAGAGAATCATTGGTTTTGAGCAGTTTGAACAAGTTGTAAATACGATAATTTGCCTTTTTAACAATTGCCTTATAATGGGAATCGAAGCTTAGATCACTAGATATATGGAAACCCAAATCTCGGGTGTTTTCTACGTGCTTTGAATCTGTGTCCTTGAGCTTATAAGTTGGTGAATTGTGCTGATGTTTTGACTGAATTACAAGACAAGGCGATTTTTCTGCGGCCAAAGGAAGCTCCCAAGTTCTAGCCCATTTCTCAATAAAATTAATTGCGGCTTGGATTTCATGAGAAGGCTCTTCTCCGTTCACTTCAGTATAAACTTTCACATCGTCAGCATACATTTTGCAGCTGATCCTTAGGCTGGTGATAGCTTCAGGAAGTTCGTAGGTATACAGGAGAAATAGTAAAGGTGACAAGACACTCCCCTGTGGAACACCACTGGGAGAAGAAAAAACCGCGGAGAACACTGTCTCTAACCTAACTTGGTATGTTCTTCCGGAGAGAAAACATTTAGTCCAGGACACTATCATTGGATGGATACCAATTCTTTCCATCTTGTATAGCAACTTATTAATCGGAACTTTGTCGAACGCTTTAGAAAAGTCAAAAAAGATCACATCCGTCCGCTTTCTCTTATCCATAGCTGTTGACCAGTCTTTTAGAGAGCTAAGAACTGAGGTTTCTACCGAACGCCGTTTCATAAAACCAAATTGGTCCTTTGAAATGATATTATGATCTTCAATATGGGTTAGAATGTGCTTCTTAACAATCTTTTCAAACGCTCTCGCAAAGACTGACGTTATACTTATTGGCCGATAATTTTTTGGGTCACTGAAAGGGGCCTTTTTTGGAATCGGAGTGATAAATGCATGCTTCCATCTACGAGGCACTTCAGCTCTCATGTAACTTAGATTAAAAATCATTTCTAAAGGATAGGCAATACAATCTGCTACATTTTTTATAAATAGTAATGGTATGAAGTCCGGAGAAGTAGAATAAGATTTCGGCCATTTGCTTAGGATTTCAAAGATTTCTTCTTTACTAAACCAAAGAGTAGGACTCATTTGTGGGAAACAAGGTAAGGTGTTTTCCTCAGAAAGTGATAGGTCAGTGATAGAGTCCGAAGAGTTATTGAAAACCTTGTAAAATTCTCTTGCAAGAAGATTTGCTTTATCATTTGTCGATAAAATGCATAAATCATTCTCGTTTCTTAAGCTTGGAATGTAACTATTATTTTCAGAGCGGGCTCTGATGTATCTATAGAAAGCGGATTTATCTCTGGAGAAAATACTTTTTTTTCTAGGTAAAGGTTGTAACGGTTAAGGGCTCTGTCCAGTTTTTTGTTGAAGGTCTAATAATTAGCCCAATCTTCGGTGTTGCCGGATGAAGATGCTCTGTTCCATAAATTGATCTGTCGTGTTTTCATTCTTGTGAGATAGTCTGGGTATATCATTAGGTCAGAACCTGTTTTTCTGGTGGGGATGTAGAGATCAATGACGTGATAAAGAATGATAATCAGAGTTTCATACATTTCATCGACAGATTTTAACGCGCACAGTGTTCCAACCCAGTCAATGTTAACCAAGTGATCTCTTATTTTACCATAGTCGCCATTTTTGAAATCCTTTATCCATTTAGTCCCGTTGGAGTGTCTATGATTCGAGTAGTACTCTATTTCAAAGGTTATTGAGGCGTGATCACTATTGCCTAACGGTGGACCCACTTTCACATTACAAATTAAATTTGGAGAATTACAGAACACGAGATCAAGTAAGGAATTTCCTCTCGTCGGTTTCTTTACAAATTGGTGGAATTCATGGACAGTCAGAATGTCGTGAAATAAAGCGTTGGTGTTTCCTGCGCGTTCTGATAAAAGATCAGGAAGATTGAAGTCTCCTAAGAGAAGGCATGGATTACTGCATACGCTAAAGTCACTTATAACTTTGGAAAGATTGATGGTTTCATTTGAACTACAATTTGGTGTTCTATATACGACAATTAAACGCGCTGAAAAAGAGCTTAGTTGAACATCACAAATAAGGATCTCATAAGAGTCCCTAACCGATTCACGGAAAACGATGTCATAGGAGTAGCACTTCTTTAAAAGTATGATTACTCCACCACCTTTGTTGCAATTTCTATCGCACCTTATTCCCACGTATTGGTTGCTGGCTACACCTAGGAGAGGGTTTAAGTCATTGCTGGAACCGAGCCAAGTTTCAGTTAGGACGACAATGTCAAAGTTGCTGTGGCAGATATTGAAAACTAGAGAATTACTATTCCTAATCATAGATCTTATGTTCGAAAGAAGACAGTGAAATGGGAAACGTTTTCTCCTGTGAGAATTCAACAGTTTCCCATTGAGTTGTTAAGCTGTGAGAGGGTTGGTTCGCTGACGAGATCAGGTGGAGGCGATTGCAATTCACTCTGCACTTGTACAGAACGATCAACACAGAACGAATCGCAAGTTTGCCTCCTTGCCCTTTCAGCCAAACGTTCTCCACGTCTACGATCCCGTTCTGCTTTTGTTAAGGAAGGGCGTAGATAAATGCCCTTTTGCGGAGGAAAGAATCGGAGCCGGGGAGCACGTTTGACCGCCTCACTTTGAAATTTACTCGAGGGCAGCACGACTTTAATAATTCTCGGTCTGTTCATATCGATCCTCCCCATCCGATACACTGCAGATGGTAAGCATTCAATATTAAGGTAATCAAGAATTTCCCTAACGCATGCGATATCATGACCAACTCTTCCAGAAGCGGTGTTGACGGAGGATTCCGGTACGTTTAATAGAATAATGGACCTCCTAATTTCAGCTACGATGCTCGGAGTGACACGACTCACGCAAGTGAGAGAAGGCCTTCGGAGTTCCGAGCTTCGTCGACGTTCGAAGATCAGAGACGCTGTCGCGTGGGCCAAGTTGTCGAAAATTAGGTGGGCCGGCCACGTAATGCGCCTCGCAGACACCCGCTGGACGAGAGCCGTCACCGACTGGATTCCGCGGGATGTCAAGAGAACATCAGGACGCCCACCAACGCGTTGGTCGGACTTCTTCGTGAAAGCCCGGAACGACCGCTATGACGCTCTTCGTGTCCTTCGAGTGAGGAGGATCCATTGGAGCACTTTGGCACGGGACAAGGACGAATGGAGACACTGCTGGCGCACGCTCGAGTAAGTCGATGATCAACGGGACGACAGGTGATACAGGTGATGTTTTACCATGTCGATAAAAGATTCATGGAACAAATGTGCAGGTTGATATTTCCGTTAATATCCAAAAGCGGCTGAGTGGCGTTCTTTCCCTTGTCCTTTAAAAAAAGCGTTGCAAGACGAGAGGAGGTGCTCGCTGTGGACGAAATGCTAGGTGCGAGCCGACGTGTCGCGTCCCGGCTGTGCATGTGGACGACAGAGCGTGGGATACTCATGCAACCGAAACTGCCTTCTGAGAAACTACAGGCGAAAAGATGTGTGAAAATATATCATAAGCATCCTACCCTTTCGAGCAGGGACAGGGGAAGGGGTGTGGTTTTGGGGCTCAATTGATACTCTGGTGGATGGCATCTGGCATACCTCCGAGTCGCTCTAGCGATTGTCGCGGGAGCGATTTAAATCGCTGCGCATTGCACAGCGATTGCTGTGTCGGTCCGCGAACGGTGGGGCGCGGCGAGGGATCGAGGGTCACGCTCCGCTCAAGGCGATCGCGCGACAATCGCTGGAGCGACTCGGAGGTATGCCAGATGCCGATACTACGAGGAATAGGAATGTATTCTGATGAACTCGTCGAAGTAGTTCTCTCCTACTGGGGGAGCTCATACTAAGCTTCAGCTATACCACACGTTCGTGTTCAGCCTTTCGAGAAAGCCGAGCCAATCTTTCTTCAGCAGTTTCATTCTGACGTCTTCGCAGTTCATGTTCAGCATGTGGAGAAACCCGAATCACTCTTTCATCACTAGTTTCGTTCGCACGCCTTCGCTGTTCGTATCCAGCCTGTTGAGAAAGCCGTGCCAATCTTTCTTCAGTAGTTTCGTTCCGACGCGTTCTCTGTTCGTAATCAGCCTGTTGAGAAAGTTGAGCCAATCTTTCTTCAGAAGTTTCGTTCTGACGTCGTCGCCGTTCGTGTTCAGCCTTTTGAGATAGCTGGACCATTCTTTCTTCATTAGTTTCGTTCTCACATCTTCGTCGTTCGTGTTCAGCCTTTTGAGATAGCCGAACCACTCTTTCTTCATTCGTTTTGTTCTCACGCCTTCGCCGTTCGTATCCAGACTGTTGAGAAAGCCGTGCCAATCTTTCTTCAGTAGTTTCGTTCCGACGCATTCTCCGTTCGTAATCAGCCTGCTGAGAAAGTCGAGCCAATCTTTCTTCAGAAGTTTCGTTCTGACGTCGTCGCCGTTCGTGTTCAGCCTTTTGAGATAGCCGAACCACTTTTTCTTCATTGGTTTCGTTTTCACGCCTTCGCCGTTCGTATCCAGCCTGTTGAGAAAGCCGTGCCAATCTTTCTTCAGTAGTTTCGTTCCGACGCGTTCTCTGTTCGTAATCAGCCTGTTGAGAAAGTTGAGCCAATCTTTCTTCAGAAGTTTCGTTCTGACGTCTTCGCAGTTCATGTTCAGCATGTCGAGAAAGCCGAGACAACCTTTCTTCATTAGTTTCGTTCGCACGCCTTCGCCGTTCGTATCCAGCCTGTTGAGAAAGCCGTGCCAATCTTTCTTCAGTAGTTTCGTTCCGACGCGTTCTCCGTTCATAATCAGCCTGTTGAGAAAGTCGAGCCAATCTTTCTTCAGCAGTTTCATTCTGACGCCTTCGCCGTTCGTGTTCAGCCTTTTGAGATAGCCGGACCATTCTTTCTTAATTAGTTTCGTTCTCACATCTTCGTCGTTCGTGTTCAGCCTTTTGAGATAGCCAAACCACTCTTTCTTCATTAGTTTCGTTTTCACGCCTTCGCCGTTCGTATCCAGCCTGTTGAGAAAGCCGTGCCAATCTTTCTTCAGCAGTTTCATTCTGACGTCTTCGCAGTTCATGTTCAGCATGTCGAGAAAGCCGAGACAACCTTTCTTCAGCAGTTTCGTTCTGACGTCTTCGCCGTTCGAGTTCAGCTTGTCGAGAAAGCCTAGACAATCTTTCTTCAGCAGTTTCATTCTGACGTCTTCGTCGTTCGTGTTCTGCATGTAGAGAAACCCGAATCACCCTTTCTTCATTAGTTTCGTTCGCACGCCTTCGCTGTTCGTATCCAGCCTGTTGAGAAAGCCGTGCCAATCTTTCTTCAGTAGTTTCGTTCCGACGCGTTCTCTGTTCGTAATCAGCCTGTTGAGAAAGTTGAGCCAATCTTTCTTCAGAAGTTTTGTTCTGACGTCGTCGCCGTTCGTGTTCAGCCTTTTAAGATAGCCGGACCATTCTTTCTTCATTAGTTTCGTTCTCACATCTTCGTCGTTCGTGTTCAGCCTGTTGAGAAAGCTGTGCCAATCTTTCTTCAGTAGTTTCGTTCCGACGCATTCTCCGTTCGTAATCAGCCTGCTGAGAAAGTCGAGCCAATCTTTCTTCAGAAGTTTCGTTCTGACGTCGTCGCCGTTCGTGTTCAGCCTTTTGAGATAGCCGAACCACTCTTTCTTCATTAGTTTCGTTTTCACGCCTTCGCCGTTCGTATCCAGCCTGTTGAGAAAGCCGTGCCAATCTTTCTTCAGCAGTTTCATTGTGCCGAGGCGGCGCGCGGTTTTTCGTCATGTCGTCTCGTGCACTCCACGCCTCCCTGTTCGCCACACCCCGGAGTCCCTTCCCTAGTCCAATCTGGAGACTCACTCTGCTCATCTGACTCTCGCCGCTCGCGCGTGACGGAATTTTTCGGGGACCAGTTCACATGTAATCCTCCAGACTTGCCGGACGAGAGCGTTGGAGCGCGTAATCTGCCATGGATGGAGGTCGGAGGACCTAGAGATTTGCACACTTGTTCGCTCAGTTCAGTCTATTATCCAGAAAGTATCTTCAATGAGGTTAAGCTTCATATACAGAGACTGATAGATGGCGAGATGTTTCCAAGGTTCTTTTAGATTTTCATGCCGAACAGCAGAAAATTCGCACTGCTTACAGGATTCCTGCAGATCAGATCATTATGATCTTCATCTATCTTATACAAATAGGTGATTGCTTCAATGGAAGCCTAGAAAAGAAGTATATTCAGAAGGAGGGTGCTTAAGTCTAGATTTCAAGTCTTTTTTCCCGTGGGCTTCGGCTGCGTAGTTACGTGCACTAAAGGACGCTCTTAATAGGGTACCACCTCTCCAAACTGTTACCGTAAGCACGGTCGTTGCGAGACCGCCACTTCTCCCGATCAGTGCTGGCAATACGCCAACTGCACTGCAGTCAATAATGGGGTTACGGAACTACGGAGTGGAGAATGCTGATTGGGATAGTTTGGAGGAAAAATTTTGGGAATAAGTGCTATGTGACGGTTCCACAGTGCTAGCTTGTGAGAGTGCGCATGCACCAATTTCACTGTTGTGTTTTTTACGTCACATTAGTTTAAGTAGATGCTGGTGCTATGATAACTCCGCGGTTAATCAATAGTGGAAGTACGAAAGTAGAAGCTTCACACTGTTTGAGGCGGTTTTCACTAGAACGTTTTGGGAAGAAATACAACTTAGAGTTTTACTTAATTCTCTTTCACATGTGTACTCACATGGTGCAATAAATAAATAAATAAATAAACTTGACGTGTAATAGATTATTGCTTCAGCGTAGCAAGGATTGGTACATGTCTTCTGTCGATATCTAAGGTTAGCCTTGTTTTCGATTTCTTGCGGCGTCGTTCTCATGGTCTATTAGCTTTTTGAACGCTTTTCTGCAGGATGAAATGGTATTTGGGAGAGAGGTGGTAGTTTCTCAAATGACCTCGACTTTTGCAGGCCCTGACGAAGGTGATAGCGCCGAAACGTAAGCTGCAATAAAGGCTTGTACCAATCTTGGCTACGCTGAAGCAACTAGTCATCTATTACAACGTCAAATCGCATTTCTTCCCACATGCTTCATCGAAAAGGCCTCAAACAGTATGAAGCTTCATTTTTTTCCGTTCTATAGCTCAGCTATAGATTGATCGTGGAGTTGGCATGGTGACGCCAAAGTGTATTCAGCAGCCAACGGAGTGTTACAATGGAAGTGTTACCGCATCTTTTTTTTCCTTGCAAACACAGCACGTTCACCAACACAATACTAAACTCATTGAAATCATTATAAGTTTGGGCCTTGTGGAAACCCATGGGTCTACTCTGTACCTTTAAAACTTTACTGTTGGCTTATAACTGCACGTGACGAGAATCCCAGAAATGTGGTGAAGAGGATGGTTTTTTTTAATGAAAGCGTTATGTTGTGAAACTCAATTGGCAGCTACAGCATTCTCTTTCTGTCATTCCATCAAGTGCTGAATGGATCGAAAAGCAAATGTCTCCTACAAAAGACTGATTTATACCTGAAAACTAAACTGTAAGCTTTCCACAAACAGGATGAATAGCCCATACTTTTGCTGAGATACTGCTAGACCTGTCCATGGCACCGGTGTATGTACTTCACAATCTGATATCTCTTATTGTGTTAAGGTGGTGCACGGAAACAAGATGACCGGATTTGCCGTTACGGTAGCTCATTCTTCTGTTGATGAGATTATTGCTAACACAGTGTAAGGGTCGTTATGTGCTCTTGATTCACCAGCGCACTGAAATTGACGCCACGAAATCATCAACTAAGGTGAGTGGGAGAGAGAGGAATTCAAGTGGTCCCGCAACGGCCGCTTCAGTACTGTAGGAAAACTCGTACATTTGTTGGTGAAAAACTCGTCGCTACCCTTGCCTGCTTAGTCGCGAGTCAAATTTCGAGACCTTCGGCTCTTCAGTTACGACAAATTACGCGCACCAATGCTGAGCGGCAGTCAAGCCCATCGCTGGTGCTACCATGTACAGGCGGCAGCAGTGACAACAGCGACGGGAGTTTAAACTGATTACAAGATTCCGCGCAGATAGGGTATTGGGATCAGTGAACTGAGGTAGGTCATTTCTGATGTAACTGGACATACATGTACCTTCTTACCTACGCATACATCCACTGAGTAGGGAGTGACACCTCCCCCCCCCCCCTGCCCCTCCCTCGACCCTATTTGCGTCCAAAATTCTGTATACACTTTAAAATTTAAGGGAAAGCACGCAGAACCCAAGCAGTTCTTGACAACCATATCGAGCAGTTGATCAACACCAGGCCCAAGCAGTTCTGGAAGGAGGGATCAGGAAGTTGGCCGAGCGATGGCAGCAAGGTCATTCCCCTTAATGGCAAATACATTCCTCAGCATCGTTGGGTTGTAATTGAGTTATAAAGAGATAAAGAATTTTTTTTCAATTTGTCTCATTATTTTTGTCCCTCCCCCCCCCCCCGCTAATAAAAGTGGATGGGTTTACACCATTGGCAGCTGCCCATCCACTTTTATTAGCGGGGGGGGGGGGGGGGAGGGACAAAAATAATGAGACAAATTGAAAAAAAATTCTTTATCTCTTTATAACTCAATTACAACCCAACGATGCTGAGGAATGTATTTGCCATTAAGGGGAATGACCTTGCTGCCATCGCTCGGCCAACTTCCTGATCCCTCCTTCCAGAACTGCTTGGGCCTGGTGTTGATCAACTGCTCGATATGGTTGTCAAGAACTGCTTGGGTTCTAGTGTCCCTTCCGATCAGGAAGTCCTGTAGGTTCAAGGACCTTCTTGCGACCGCTGCGACTGAATAAGTTCGAGTCGCAGGTCCATCTCTTCTATTTCGTTTACCATGACCTTGGAGTCCATCGTCGTGCTTTTGGAAAACAGCTTCCAGTATACCGGCCCATGGGCGCAAACCCAAAAGCTCTGAATGTGCTTCTCGCCATTAACATCTCGCCGAACGAAGGCGGTAACAGGTTACCAAGCCTCACCCAGAATGGTTGCTTGGCAGGATTAAGGTAGAAGACCTGCTTCTCATCTTGCGTGACTATTGAGCCCAGGCTGCTCGGGGTTGGGAATTGGGCGAGATTTGCGCGACACAGGTCGACCCCTCAGATTGGGGTTTCGGCATGAGACAGACTGGGTTTTGGCATGCTCCTGGAAAGGGCGGAATTGGCAACTTCTCAGGTGGCCTTCAGTAAGTAGCATACAAACATACAAATACGATAAATACGAAACCAGACTCCAGCCACGGGATATATGGAGACGCCATGGAGTGTCTCATTACTTTTGGCCCCGCCTAATATGATATGATAAGCTAGCAACGCGTAAGGGTACGGATGGCCATCATACGCCGTGCGCCGAGGTTCAGAAGACGTGCCACGAAAGTCATCCAATGTGAGCCGGGATTCAGAACACATGCCGAAGACGTCGCGGAGCGCAAGTTTGGATTCGGAAAATGTGTCACAGAAGTCATCCAGTGTGCCTTGGGATTCAGAAAACCTGTCATGTCGTACAACGTTCTACCGAGAACAGAAGATGACGTCGCCATCTACCGTGGCCATCCAACTTGCATCGGGATTCAGAAGACGTGTCACAGACTTCACACATTTCGTTGACCAACAGATTGATCTTATTATGTTTTTGCAATACTTCGGGTTGGGATTCTAACGATCCTATAGTAAGTGAGGAGCATCTGTGTCCGTTTCCCTTCATACAGAGAACGGGCACTTCGGAGTACAATAAATCGCCTGAATGCGATAAAGAGTGGAAGGGCTTCATAGGAATTGTTTTCATGGTGCTATCCTGCGATATCCTATCACCCTATTCTGTGAAGTATGCAGGACCAGTTTATTAGCGTAATGAAGGTAAACAGACCTAAAGAAGAAAAGATGAAGTTGTTCTATTCTCGGGGCTTGACAAGAAGCCCCTATCCGGACGTTTAGCTTTTTTATACTGTTATTGAAGGGAGACTGTGAACGCCCTCTTTTTAACAACAATTTTTACTGTGCTTGAACACATTTGCTTAAGCCTGGAGCGGCTGGTAGAGAGGCTATATGTTGTTACAGGATGTTTTGTTGCGATCAAAACTCTTGCGCCAGGCGGGACTCGAACCCGCATCTTCTGCTTTCCGGGCAGCGATGTTCGCCTTACAGACCTCGAGGATATCGCGGATGTTATGTGCGGTCAAACAGCGCCGGTGGTGTAAGGCGAACATCGCTGCCCGGAAAGCAGAAGATGCGGGTTCGAGTCCCGCCTGGCGCAAGAGTTTTGATCGCAACAAAACATCCTGTAACAATTTTTACTGTTATTGAAGGGAGGGCATCCACCTCTTTGACATTTATCAGATATCGGCTTTTTGCATTAAGGGGCCGCTGATAAAATGACTATGTTCCGCCTTCAACTAACAAAATTTCAGCAAAGTGTAATCTCATAGAGGTTGTAGCAACCGTGAGCTTGTTTAAAGTTAGTATTTGCTATATTAGAGGTGTTGACCGTTCATCATCATGTTGAATATCCTTCCCACTGCCCCAACAATCAGTAACTTACAGCATACAACAAGAGCAAGTGTGCAGAAGGGCACGAAATTTGTGTAGACGTGAGGGCCTCTCACATCTCAAGCTATCATTTGGAATGCAAAAGTGCGGCAACGCATGAGAACCGAACCCCGAGCTCCCCTTAGCTTGGTTTTTTTTGCAGAAAGGAAACACACTTTTACACTAATTGAAAGGTGGAGGTTCTTCCTATATGACTCGCTTTCTCAGTTCAGTCATACGCTTTAGATCCTTCCCTTGTCAAAGAAGCATAACATCAATGGAAGGAAAAATCTTTCTTTTAAATCAGAACTCTTGTTGAATAGTTTAGGACGGCTAATTTGAAAAAGGGGAGAAGAGAAAAGAAGGTAATTGTGTGGTCATGACATGGTCATGATACGGTCTCTTATGGCAATAGGGATGATGTACCACTCATCTGTTGTTTTGTTAAGAATGGGGATGCCTTGTCTAATGCTGGAAGAATTCTGCGCTGTGCTCCAATAGCGGTTCTTCTCCGTGCTGAGGGTAAAATAACTGATTTAGTTATTACTTCAAAGTTTCTGAATGATCATTTGCTACAAGTCTTGACTGCAAACACTTTTCATCTTCTTCACCACATACCTCTCCATTTTGTTAATGGACCAGAAATCTGACAGCTTGACTTGGCGGCGCTGCACGACACCAGTGGCGGTTTTGATTTATATTTAATATCCAGCAGTGATGGGAGCGACAGCGGCGTCGTTGTGCGATGAACGGTTTTCATAACTATCCCTTTATCGATATTGCATATATTGCATGAGCTGTCTGCTTAGTCGTGAGTAGTGGGTCAAAGCAATGATTTATAATGAGGTTTTTTGGCCGTTTACTGGCACTGAGCGTTATCCCTAGCATTTAGCACCTCGTACATACGCCGAAAGACGCCTACATCAACTCTTCAGGGCAGCAAGGATAGGTGCGATGAGCGCAACAGGTCACGGCATCGGGTGAACGAAGAGGATGAGCAAGCAATGATTCTAATGCGGGGACCAACACCGAAATGAGGGACCAATACCATCCCTTCATGAAAAACACTGTGGGCAAGTCTAGATGTGTGAAAGCATCCTCCCTCTACTGCTTTCACAGCATCTAAACGATTGTCCAAAAACCATGAAGCGAAAACACTAAACATTATGCACGGCTACGTATAAATTATAACTAGAAGGACTACTAGTTCCACTGCGGCTAGGGTAAGGCTACCAGCTATTAAAAAATAAAGGACAGACCCTCCTTTCTGGAATTGCATCAAGCATAATTCCACTCTTAAGGCAAGGAGCTAAGGGTGCACACGGTGATAACAGTAGGGAAATTATTCGAAATAAGTTTGATAATCAATGGTAAACAATGGTCAATACATACTATCAACCGATCAACTTAATGGCAAATTTGGAAATCACTGTTCTCACCCGCGCATCTATTCGACTGCACCATCTTGCTTATCAAGAAGGGTACTTGTAGCCAGAAGCACAAGTAACCTTCATGAAATAGCGAGTGATCACTAGCAGTCGGCGTAGATAGCGAAAGCAGAACGTGTAGATGAAGTTCCCGTCGACAGCACCCAATATAACAGCTGATCGCCGAAGATCGGTCGCAGAGCCGACCCATTACAACTCGTCCGCGTGGGAGGGGTTTTCAGGGAGGCGCGCCCAGTCGAGGTGACTAGGGGGTGACTAACGTCCGGACCCCCCCCCCCCTAATACAGGGGACCAACTTCTAAATGAGGGACCAATGTGATACTGGGTGTAGGTCGAGAGCGGGGATCCCTTCTTTGAAATAGAAAAATGTCAGGAGAGTTTGTCTAAAAACTTTTAAACTAAGAACGTTGACCAGCACGGGAATACTGACAGCCACACAAAATCCTTCAGACGTCCTCAGACCTTGTTTCTTCACTCATAACAGTACATGGAGAAAAAAGTTGCTAAAAAACTACTGCTCCGAATGCAAGAGGACAACGGAATGTACATTTATAGACATATATGCGGGAGACGCTCCCAAAATTCCGGGAGGACAACACTCCATACTGTCCAGTACGCTTTCGCTCACAACAGGATGAAGAAGGTGGTTCCAATTACATTGGTTGGATCCAGTGCTGCGTATGTGAAGGCTGGATGCACACTGCGTGCCTGCATGGCTCTAAGTTTTGCCCCGTGATGAGGATGAGACGCCGTTGTAATTGATCTAATGTCATCTTAATAAGCAGTCGTGTGCCGTGCCGTTATAAAAGTTCGTAAAATACTTATTCTGTCTTTAAGAAGGAAAAATGATGTTCTAGTGACCATTCACCTAAATCACCTATAAAAGTACATGAGATCCCATAACTCACATTAGTGTGGGAATCAGATGTACTCCAACAGGAAAGGTGACTGAAGATTGAAAGGGAACTCAAAAGAGGGAAAAATCTGGTCGTGTGGAGATAAGTTGCAGAAGCAAGGGAGGTGGCAGCTGTAGTGCCCACAAAGAGCAACCTACTGACCAAAAACGCGGATGCTGGCATAACTTTATCAAAAGTCTTACCCTAGTTTCCATAAACGTGGTCGCTTTAGCGAAACTCTCGAGAATCTAGTGAATACAGATAATAATAGATAATAGAGTAGCATACAGTACTCGAAATAATTCTGAAACCTGGCGAGAATCCTCTGCGAGGTTTCCTAAAGTTCGGAGCAGTTGTGGAGTTTTGAATTTCATCACCCTCTGCGCCGCCTTAGCTGTATGGCACGGCGGCGCGAGTAGGCGGGGCCGCTTGGGTGGGGTCAGCCCCATTCCGGCTATTTCGGCAGCCGAGACCCTCCCACCCATCCCCTAGACAGGATCACACTCCAAATGGCACAGCTTTTTAATTTTAGCGGGCCTAAACCAGCAGTGTTTCAGATATCTTTACGGATCCTAAAAGATTGGCAGCGAGAGAAACGGCGACAATAGCAACGAGAGCTGGTTTACCTATGGCAGTTACAAACACAATCTTATCCTGTTTTGAATCCGCCATTTCTAAAGCAACTCTCTCTCTGTACAATCGGGTCCGTGACGATTTCTTTTCCTTTATTCAGAAATGGAATGTGCCTGTGTCTGCTTTGCACAAGTTGAGGAATTTATATTTAGCATCGCTCATCCATCAGGGTAGAGTTAAGTCACTGGGATATCAGACCGCAGCCTTAACTCATTTTTTTTTTGGACCTCTTCCCTCGGAGGAGCAGGAGATTCAGAGAGCCTTAATCAAGGGAGCGGCTAGGAATCGTCCACCGGTGGTTCATAGGTCTAAAGCAACACCCCAGGACATAGACAAGGTTATTAGCTGGGCACTCCAGGCTCACACAGTCCCTGCCCTTACGGAAGCCACAATGATTCTCCTCATGTACGTTGCTTTTCTAAGGGTAAGCGAGTTGTGCAATCTCCGGTTCGAGGATGTCATTTTCAAAGGGGGTTCCCTCTGGTGGTTGCGCGTAAATAGGTCCAAGGTAGATCAGCAGGGTGCTGGGTCGCAAATTGCCTTCCATCTACATGGGAGACAGCTTCTGTTGTGGGAACAGTTTAGTCGTCTGCACATTTCTCGCTCGAGAGGAGAATTTATTTTCAGTTCCGTTTCGGGATGGCCCCCAAGCAGGGACGTCGTTGCCAGAAAAGTCAAGCACATATTACAGCAGGCGGGTCTTGGGAATCAGCATCTAACCACTCACTCTTTTCGAGGAGGTGCCGCTACTGCAGCCATCCGGGCAGGGATAGCACCGGAGAACGTCATGAGGGTGGGAAGGTGGAAGACCCAGAAAGCGTTCCTGGCTTATATAGAACCCACGCCTCTATTGCTTGATAGTTGTGTTGTATAACTTTTGACCCAGACATCATTCGCTAGGGTGTTCTTCAGTACGTTCTATATTCTCCCGTACAGTGGTGTGGCGTTTTCCTGTATATATTTTTGATGGTCTACGACAGCTCAGCTTACTCGCCTTCTCACTTGTTCCTATGGCGATGTTACATGTATCATGCTTCATACAGTATTTATTCTGCCTCGGGCAGATGGTTACTCCCATGCTATTGTCATTCGCATGATATGGTATCATTATAACATAACGCTGTAATGCCTATCTATCATTTGGTACTGTAGTTACATTGGTATCGTTTCGAGGGCGTGGGTCCTCATTATCGAATCATAGCTTTGCCTATCGATCTATCATATTTCTACATTTGTACCGCTGCAGGGGTGGGTGCCCCATTATCATATCATAGCTGCCGAGATAAAGCCTTCTCCCGTTATTGTACAGAAATTCAAAACATAGGTTTTGCAGTAGAGCTATCGGAGGCAAAATGGGATCTTCTGATTGGGGCGCGCGATTCTCATCGGGGCGCGTTATTGTCTGATGAAACTAATACTGCCCGTCTGGTCACAAAATGCGCTTGAAACTGGAGTTATGCAGTTAGAGTGTATGGTAAGTCCAGCACAGCCGATTCAGTAACCTAGGAGGACCCACACATTACAGTTTTTCGTTGTCGCTGTGCTTTTTATCTCCTTTACAGTCACCTGGCAAGTGCTATTTAGAACAGAGATTATATAGTTAAAATGCGTGGCGAGTTTCGTGGCGTTAAAGAACGATTGTATTAGATACATTTATTGGGTGTTATTATTGTATATTACATATAGTAAGCTTTGGAGTGCCTATTATTGTAGCTGGTTATGGTGAACACATTGGAATAAGACTTGGTAGAAGGTACAAAGTGTAGAGTTTGAAGTGCACCGAGAGATCACAATGGAAGTACAATGTTTTAAACAGGCCTGTTATTTATAGTAAACTTTGAAACTCCTCATAGTATATCTCTCACGAGACCATGATGACAACATGGGAAAGAAACTTGGGAGAAGGTAGAAAGTATAGGATTTGAAGTACACCGAGAGATCACTATGAGAGAGTTTAAAAGGAGCATTCACCGTATTCGTTCAAACTGGAATTAAATTGATCAGGCAAGTCAACGGCTGCATAGATTTCCAATAAAATTTGACATCTATGCATGGTAGCAATATATAGATGTATATAGATGGTGACAACAGATGCAGGGTACATGCATGAAACATGAACCTAATAATCATGTTTCGCAAAGCGTCAGAATAGCACTTGCCAGGTGACTGTAAAGGAGATAAAAAGCACAACGAAAAACTGTAATTTGTGGGTCCTCCTAGGCTACTGAATCAGCTGTGCTGGACTTACCATACACTTTAACTGCATAACTCCAGTTTCAAGCGCATTTTGTGACCAGACGGGCAGCATTAGTTTCATCAGACAATAACGCGCCCCGATGAGAATGGCGCGCCCCAATCAGAAGATCCCCAAACTGCTCCGAACTTTAGGAAACCTCATCCTCTGCGGGCCTCGCGGTCGGGTTGCGCGGCAGCGCGGTCGGCAGTTTAAAGGACGGGGCGCCCCCGAATCGCGCGCCGGATTACGGTGGAAGGAAATTCCGGTTGAGGTCTGTAATTCAGTTGCACCATCTTGCTTATCAAGAAGGGTCCTTGTATCCGGACGCACAAGGAAGCCTCCATGCAGTAGCAAGTGATTACAAAGCTGACGATGAAAGTGGGAGAAATAGGTGGAATACAGCGCAGAATATCCTATCGATCCCATCGGTGGTAACAGCTGGGGCCGTATGCTATTCTCTCCCCGCCCGTCCCCAGCCGGGTATGAGGCGGTCTCCGCCCATCTCCCCGGTATGCACATCTCTCCCCGACCACCCTCGGGGACGGGTGACGTCATCAAAACCCGGGGACGGCATCCCCCTAGAGAATTGCTCGGGGAGAGGCAGAGATGCAGTGGAAATGCGACGCTGGAGCGGGAAACTAGTATCGGAGCGTGATATTTGCGATCAGCTGCTGCGGCGCGTCTCCTCGTTTGATATTGATATTGATATTTATTACATGTTACAAGCACATGTGAGACTAATAAGGAGAAAAACTTGCGTAACACAGAACCATGGAAGAAAACTGAACAGCAACAGCATTTACTATAGCATTATAATGAAAATAAAACAGTGTTAGGATGAAAACAAGAGCTAGATATGCGGAATCTCATGAATAGACGAAATGCGAAAAGAACCCCGCTTGCACAGTTTTTGGTATTCTGCTCCCGCCCTGTGAATAAAGAAAGACTTTCTCACTGAAGTCTTAGCCAGGGGTAGGAAGATCTTTTGAATCTCGCCTCTAGTAGAGGAGTTACGCATGATGAAGAAGGAGCCACTGAGACGAATACGACCAGTCACAATTTTTCGTACCATTGCTATATCAAAGATTTTCCTTCTGCATTCCAGAGTTGGTAGTCCTAGAACAACATTACGTTGAGTACCACCGGGTATGCTTCTATAGTCAAAATTGCCGGTTCTTAATAGAGATTTCCTTGTGAAACTAAATTGTACTCCTTCCAACTGATTAATCAGGCTCTTCTTCTTTGGATTAAATATGGTGGTACCATATTCCAGGATAGGTCTAATATACGTTGTGTACGCCTTGAGTAGGACCTTGGGATTTTTGGTGTATAAGCAGCGAAAGAGCTTGTACAATTGTGCGTGGGCCTTGTTAACAATGTTATTACAGTGTGTATCAAACTCAAGCCTTCTATTGTATGAGAAGCCCAAATCAGTTACCTCAGTAACAACCGATAGTTCATGGCCATCAAGATAGTACGCTGGCCGGTCAGGATAGGGCCCCAGGTGCATTGGATTTGGGAATAGGGATGATGTAAGCATGCCTCCACCTAGCCGGGACATCAGCATGCATGAAACTGTAATTGTAAATCAGCTCTGAAGGAAAAGCAATGTACGGGGCCACTTTCTTGATAAAAGCAAAACTTAAGTGATCCGGTTTGGTGCTGGAGGTTGTTGTAGAATTTGACAAAATCTTAAGTATTTGGGAACTGGTAGACCAAGCAGAATCATGCATAACCGGAAAACCAGGAGAATTTGCAAACGTACTGTCTGGAATGGGTTCACCTGTGTGAGAATAGACTTTATAGAAGTTGTCTGCGAGGAGGTCAGCCATGTCTTGTTTATTTAGTACTCTATCACCGTTATCGGAGACCAGGGAAGTGATCCTACTGTTTCTTTTCAACCTTCTGCTCAACAAGTCGTAAAATTTAGCTTGGTTTCCCGAATCAATAACCTTCTTTTCCACTGATGCATAGTACTTCACAAGTCTCTTAGAGAATTTGTCGTTGAGCCTGTTATAGATAGCGATATTATCAGTACTGGGGTCTCTATTCACCTCTAGCCAGGCATACTCTTTCATCTTAGCAAGGGAGGACAAGTGGCGAGGCAGGTAGGACCTATTGACCGCATTACCCGGTCTAGTTGATAGAGGTACATAAAGGAGGATGGCTTGGTTCAGAACATAGAGAAATAGTTCATACATCTCATCAGCACTAGTTAGCTGTCCCAGGGATCCGATCCAGTCTACATCCATAAGGAATTTTGCTATTGCATCATAATTCCCTCTAGCGAAGTCATAAGATTTACCTACTTGCATTTTATCCCTATAAGTGTTAATATCGAAGGAAATCGCATTGTGATCACTGGTTCCTAGTGGAGGACCTACAATGGGACTGTTGATCAGCAACGGATCATTAGTTAGGACAAAATCAAGAATCCTGCTTCCTCTTGTACTCTGACGCACTAATTGAGTTAGTTTATGGGAGCTAACCAAATTGAGGAAAGCACTGCTAGATGAGGACTTTCCGTGGGGGGGGGGGGGGGGTAGCAGACCAGGTAATATCCGGGTAATTAAAATCCCCAACAAGAAGGCAAGAATACGAACAGGTCACAAGGTCGCTAACTAGTCTGAGAAGCTGTTCATTCGTTGCGAATATTTACTACGACAATCGCTTTCCCACATCGAGCTGAACACTACTCGATGAAGAGAGCACTTCAATGCACCAGTGAAAGTGTGGAATAGCTCACTGGGCATAGTACAGGTTTCGCGATTGGTATACAACTTCCGGAAATCAAAGGAAACGTGATAGGAGGGTGAACTTTTTAGGGCACTGCATTGGGTTAACTATTATTTTTTTCAGTGAAGAGGAAGCGAGCCACTAAAATAAATATGAGTAAAACTCCCATTTCACGCGAACAGTTTCAATCTCTTAGAAATTAGAAAAAGATAAGTTGGTAGGAAAATGAAGTTTTTCCCACAAATAGCTTTTTTGTTCATGCAAAACTTTGCTGAAATTTTAAACAAATTGATGTTGTGTTTGTTTCACCTGAATGATTATCTGCATTTGTAAGAAAAAATTGTGGCCTCTGTCAAATGCCAAATTCGCACTCAAAAATGTTCAAGAATCTTTTTCAGCTCGTGCTCTTAAAGCTTGGAATAAACTTTTTCGTACCATTTCTCAATTCTTTGGGAAGAGCATTCAACTACAAATCAGAAAACTTTCCTAAACAGACAGGGCATTTGAGAAATTAACTACAAATTTGATAAAAATAGTAGGGGACATTTGAATGAAATATATAATGCCTTCTCAGTGGATGAAATACTAACTCGCATTGAAAAAAGAGCACTTTCCACTTCCGCAATTCATGGAAAAACTCGATTTAGCAAATCTTCGAAAAGCACACTTTTGCTGTAATCTTCTGTGTTCAACTGATTTTGCACCACTTTGGATTCAATAAAGTATATGTGTTCTACAAAGTGTAGCCCCTCTGTGAAAGTACATCTCTCTAGGCACTGCATGGTAAATACTGTGGTGCAGAATACTCAATTTATCCACTAGCTATGAGGAGCTCACAGCCATGGTAGTGGTACTCCAGTCGGAATCCTCCGCTTCTCTACCCTACTCTGCCATCTCTGCCATCCCCGGGGGACGCCCCGGAGATGTGCATAAGGTGGTGTGGGGAGAGTCGAAACTCGGGCTTTTTCGCGCCGGGTACCATCCCCGAGTCGGGCAAGAATAGCATACGGCCCCAAGAGTGTCGCGTGTTATTTTGAACAGGGTGGGCTATCGCATGGTCCCGCAACGATCGCCCGAGTGCTTTGGGCAAATTCGTATAATTCTAGGCTACCTTTGGCTATTTGGTCGCGAGTGCGGGCTAGTCGTTGATGAATCCGACTCCTGGTGTCGTCGCGTTTCGAAGCTGGTTGCGGCTGGAAACGGCAACACGACTGTGACAGGCCGAAGCGGCGGTCCGGTGGGCTGGCTGGGTCAGCTGAGGTGGAGGGAGAGCGGTGGAATGGTCGACGATAAGGCGGACGGTCGCCGCCGTCCGTCGCAGCGTGCCCCAGCCGTCGCCCACAGCCCGTCCCGTGTCGCCCGAATGACCGTCGCCGTCGTGCTCGATCCCTGGCATTGATTCCCGCATGCCGCCAGATATGTCCGAGGTCGGCCTGCTGGTGCTGTCCGCTCGGAACTTCCCGTCGCTGAAGGCTCTGCTCGTCAACGCTGCGCAGACGGTCAAGTCGCGACTCTATATTCGGTACGCCGCTTCGGTGCTCTGTTTCTCTTTTCCTTTCCGTCTTCATGCTCAACAGAGCTGATAGGCTGAAGAGGTGGCGGTTTGTCGCTGCCGATCAACAGAGAAAATGCTTACTTTCATTGACAGCAGATAGCAGCGTGTCATTGCATCTCGCGACTGAGTGGTGTCCGAGCGACTACGCTGGCATCCATTTTTCAGATAGTGAGGGCTCCTTCAAATTAAGCAAAGGTGGTTCACGGTATGGAGGTCGCCATAATTTCAGTGGACACTTGCTATGGAACCAAACGTGACAGTGAACGTGACCAACGAGAATCATTGGTGGTGACTAAAACAAACAGACAGTAGCAGGGCTATGGCTAGCTTCTGTGCTTTTCTCTGTTCATGCACAAGGCGACACAGAGCAGGGCAAGGCGCAAATAGGGTCCGGGGGGGGGGGGGGGGGGGGGTCACCACAGCATGGCGCGGCGGGCCGGCGTGGCGAGTAGCTACATACAGTGAATGTAAATGCGGTCTTATCTCTTGGTTTCGATTATAGATCCGCGTCTTATGTGCTTCCTAATTGGACAAGGGAGGGAACTCCAGGATGTAGGCAATTTTAACACGGGTGCGTCACTTCAGCAACCCCTGGAGTCCCTTCCCCTGCCTAAATCTGTGCTCTCCTCCGCGTCAGCGGAGGAGAGCACAGATTTTTCTTTACTATCAGTGTGCATTGTCTCATTTTCTTGGTGTTGGTGACACTTTTTATAAGGTGACCCCCCCCCCCTCCCCCCCCCCCCCGGACCCTATTTGCGCCCAGGGCAAGGATGTCTGTGACGTGACCCATCTGATGTATCGTGTTGTGATTGCTCACATCCTTGAGTTTCTTTCCCTGTCCTACGTGGAGCTAAACGAGAACGGGTCTGTAGTACAAACAAAGAATTAAAAAGACATTAAGATGCGCTGTATGTAGCTATGCATTACGTGTTTAACACTCCCATAACGCCAGGTATCACTAACTGCAGTATTTAAAAACCAGACGGTTAGCAGCCAAACGTCTGGTAGGGGCTTCGTCCCCCGAACCCCGATGATATAGCAGCTTGACTGCAGCAGTTCATCTTTTAGGTGCCTGAGGTATAATGAGCTTCCATCGTACCTGTCCACCCTCCATCGTCTCTATACTCCAAATTGTGCCCCAAACTCCAGCGCTCCAACGTCGCACTGATAGCGCAAGACAAGGGAGGAAAACTCCGGGATAGAAATAGTAATACAGGGTGAACCAAAATAACGTGGACAAGATTTTTTATCTTAATTATAAAGCAACAAACAAATCGAGAAAACAACAACTAAATTACAATAATACAAACATTAAGGTAGATCATGTTCAAGTGGTTTCGTAGTGGCCTTCCTTGGAGTGGATGCACAGGGCCAAACGCTTCGCGAGGTTTGGGGACGATGGGCAGGTTATCAGGAAACAATCGTTCCCATTCCTGGCGTTAGGATTCCTCCACGGACTTGAGACTGCGGTGGCGCTTGACGCCGACCCTAGTCTTGAAAATGCCTGTACACTATAGTCCATCGGATTCAAATCCGGAGAATACGGCGTCCATTCCGAAGGCGTGATCGAATCGGGGAAATTGGCCTTGCACCAAGCCTGCGTACTCTTCGCCCTATGTTCGCGTGCAGAGTCCTGTTGGAACGTCCAATGGGCATCACCGAAGTGCTACTGGACTCAAATAAGAACTACGGACTCGAGAATGTCTCGCTGCTGCACATATTTTTCGATTTTCACTTGTTTATCCACGAAAACCAGAGGGGTCCTGCCAGAGGAATGATTCCACCCGAAACCATGGCCGATTGTGGGTTCTGGCGGTGTTCGACGATAGCAGAGCTGCGTGGAGCCTCTGTGGACCAGATCTCGTCATTTTGGCGATTGTGCGCCTGCTCCACGTGAACAGCTTCGCATCTGTGAACAGAATCTGTTCCCAGTCACGACCTGCGGCCCATCGCCCCCAAACTTCGCGAAACGATTGGCCCTTCGCATCCGCTCCGAGGGAGGCCAGTTCGAAACCACTTCAAGATGGTGTACCTTAATGTTGGTGTTGTTGTAAATTAGTCGTCGTTTTTTCGAATTGTTGGAAGTCTTTTAAACGGCTGATAATTGTCTAGAGTTGGGTTTATAACACTTCTTAATGCTAGATATGCTGAGCCTGCCCTTGCCGTGAAGGAGTGTGCTCTAATGCCGTTTTTAGGCTTCGGATACCAGGTTTTCACTGGGTTTCCTCTTGTTTTAGAAGAACGCAGCTTGTAAAACTTCGCAAGTTTCATTCCTATTTTGCAAGCGAGAAGTTTGTAGACCCAGCAAACGTCCGCCAGACTTCTTCTAGAGGACAAAGATTGAAGATCTAAATATCTGTTTCGAGTAGACACTTTAGAAATCTGGGGACGAAAGAATCCGTTATATCTGGTGATTATCTTTCTAGTGAAGGTGTTTGCTGCGCTTACTCATTGCCGCGTGTGACGCTGAACACGACAGAGACGCGACGTTGCGTTAGAGTAATGTCTGCCCCCATTTCCTCGTCTATTGTACTGATATATGGACGGACAGACATACACACAGACGCGTTTCCAAACAGGACAGTGGATGACGTCTGTGGCATGTTTTCTGGATCTGGGCGCTCGTTGCTCTATGTCTTTGACACGTCTTCTTAATCGGGATGATCCAATCCATTCTCTCCTTGTTTTCCTGTGTGCCAAAAACAGTTATCGACTGCCGATTCCGGCAATTGCTCATGGTTAAATTCGAAGACACAATACGCCGTAGTATACTTTGGTCCCCACCTTGTGTGGCAGATAACGTGCGCGCAGAGTAGCTAGATTATAAATAGTAGCATTCCGTTAGTTGAGGTGTATTGCGGTGACGAATTATAAAGCGTAGCGATGCCGTTGAGCGGCATAAAAGCTAGATCGATGCCGATCAAGATGCCGCGCGTAACGACGACACAATTGTAAATCATATCTTTAGGCGTGCTTGGTTACCCTCTCCAAACCAGCCCCGACAGCTTTTCTGAAAATGTGTGAAGGTGCACCTATGGCAGAAATAGTCTATCGTGATCGGGCATGAGTGTACGACGCGCCAAAGTGCCATAAAATGCCTCAACAGAGGGCTACTTCAATGACCGAACTGGAGGGCGGAAGTGGTGTATGTATGTGGACGAAAATGCTTATGCGTCGGAACTTCGAAAATGCAAGTATCTTGACCTGAGTCCTGAGCAGAGCAGAGTTCACCTGTATCACCTGTCGTCCTGTTGATCATTGACTTGCTCGAGCGGGCGCCAGCAGCGTCTCCATTCTATACTTATGCTCGAATGACCTATTCGAATAGGTATTCGAATGATTTTCATTCGAATTTGAACATTCGAATTCGATTATTCGAAAAATCGCGTTTTTCGAATGTATTCGAATTGGAGTGTTTAAAAAATCGCGGTTTTCGAATGTATTCGAATTCGAATGTTCAAAAAATCGCGTTTTTCGAATGTATTCGAATTCGAATATTCAGAAAAATCGCGTTTTTCGAATATATTCGATTTCGAATGCTCGAAAATGTTCGGTATTCGAAAACGTTCGAATATTCAAAATTTCCCAGAAAGCCAAAATTATTCGAGTATTCGAAAAGTGCCATTCGAATGCCCAACGAGAATTTGTGTAAAGGCGTATTTTGAAGAGGCTTGTTAGGTTGTTCGGGTAATTAGGATCTCCAAAGCGGTTCTGCTTTTGAATCAAAGCTACGATAGTGGCTCGATGTCAGGATTCTGAACGCCTCTTCTGGTCACTTTCCGAAAAGTCTTCTTGTCAAAGGGAGAACTTCCACAACTTCTTACAATGTTGAACGGCATAAATTTTTCCACGCAGAATCGCTGCTGTGGTGAATGACCGGACGCCTAATCGTCATCAACAACAAAAAAAAACAATCAAACGATTGTCTCATCGATCTCCAACGTCTTCTGACTTACATCTCAGGGTTTCTGAATCCAGACGCGCGTTGGACAACATCTGTTGCACGATTTCTGAATCACAACGCGCGCAGGATACGCTCAAAACATCGATAATATCGATCAGCAGTGATTGTGTGATCGAAAATTTCCCCAGCTGTGAAGCCTTTCCGTCGGCCGTCATATTCACGCGACTCTCACCCCGATCGGCTAACTCTGAGAGAAAACCGAAAGATCGGCAATATCGGTCGATATTGATTCTCTGATCGATCTGTGACACTGTCTTCTAGATTTCCAGCGCTCGCTGAAGACGTCTGGATATTTTCCGGTGTTAAGTGTACCTTCCTCTTCTTCAGCGTTTGTACCGCTTAGCTGCGGGGTCCGCTTTCTTTTCTGGAATGCGGACGCCACCTTTCCCGATCAAATGCCTGATCAGGGTGCAACCTAGCCATCATCAAGTCCTGATGCAGTGTATCAAGCTAGTGCTGATTTGGTCTCCCTCTTTGCCGATTTCCGCGGGTACCTCGTGGTTAAGGCCAGCCTTTCCAACAGGGTCAACTTTTGAGCGAAGAACGTGGTCGTACCACCTCAGACGAGCTTCGCGTAGCTTCTCAATTATCGGCGTGACACGAAAACTTTGTCGAATGGAGTCGTTTCGCACTCCGTCCAAACGCGTAGCTCCGGCCGTCCACCACAGCATCTTCGTTTCCATTACGCTGAGGCGCCTTTCAATTTCTTTAATAACGGGCCAGCACTCAACTCTGTAAATAGCTACAGGTCGGACGACTGCTCTGTAGATCATCGACTCAAGGCACTCTGGTATCTTCTTGTCGCAAAGCATTCTCGTCAGAGAGCGCCATTTGAACCACGCTGCACTCACGCGTGAGTTGGCCTTAACGAGTAGACCACAATCGGACGCGATTGTTGATCCAGGTACTCGAATATCGAAGTACGTGGCAGCTCATACCGTTTACCTTAATGGAGCTGGACTCATCTTCATCAGTCGTCAACTACTCGGTCTTTTTGACATTAAGTTAGAGTCCAAATCTCTCCATGCGCTCGCACCAAGCTTGTACCTACCGCTGGAGTTCAATCTTATCTTCGCAAGCGAGCATTACATCATTAGCGTAAAGCAACGTACGAGGGACTGGCTGCTGAAGATCACGTGATATGACATCCATAACGACGATGAAGATATCCATAATAATGTTTGAGTCGCACAGTGGGGAGTGCGCAGACCCTTGGTGTTCTCCAACAGAGATGGGAAACTCCATCGACGTACCTGCTGGCGCTTGCACTCTACTCCTCGGATAAGAGTAGAGTAACCGTGCCCGCTCAATAAGCTCTTCGGGAACGTTATGCTGCTTAAAGCATACCATATCACTTCACGCGGAACACGATTGAAGGCCTTCTCAAAGTTGAAGAAGGCAAGATGCAACGGCTTCTGTTTCTCGCTGTGCCTTTCTATAAGTAGACAACGGGGTGTATGGCATCGTTAGTGCCACACCCAGGTACGAAGCCACACTGGTTTGTAGAAAGCTGGATGATGTCACGAATTCGTTCATCAACAATTCGCTTAGAGATCTTCATGTTGTGCGAAAGCAAGCGAATCAGAAGGTAACTGGAGCAGTCTGCAGGACTGCCCTTCTTCTTCCAAATCCGAATCGTCGTACTTATCTGCCAACTATCATTTACTGCCCAAAAATCGGCCGCCAAATCGTCAGGGCCGCTGTCTGGCTTTATCTTCTCTAAAGCCGATTCTGTCTCCTCACCAGTGACTTTCGTAACCGGGCCGTATACGGGAGGAGCGTGGCGTGATGGGCAAACTCAACCGCCGAGATTTCCTCGAGATATTTAGCTGCGCCATCGATTCAATCCATTTCGCGGCCCACTAGAAGATGACCATTCTCATCGTTGATGCCAAAGAACTTTTCAACATCATCGGTCTGGTGATGACGGACCTTGGCGGGTCGATAAAGGAATCGCTCACCATTGCGCGACTCAAGTCTCATATTGACATCATCGCAATAGCTCTTGCAACGGCCACTGCCTTCTTGGCCGATTTTTTCGAATCCTGATACAAGCGCATTTCTCGGCTGTCTTGTCGCTGAGGAATGCATGGTATAACCTCTTCTTCTCACGGACTTTTTCTTTAACTTCGTTAGTCCACAGCCTGCCTATCGACCTTACGCCGTCCCGGTTTCGTAGTGCCAAGTTCGAAGCGTGCAGCATATAGCATGGCTTCGGTAGCACCCCGCCAATACTCATTCGTCAGTCTTTCTCCTTAGCTGTTCACTTGCGGTGCTCTTGCACATTCTGCTATCTATTTTATGGTGAAAAATAGACGAGTAACGAACGGGATTTGTCCGAGCAGTAAAACCAACCGTGGATATGTCGGCCGTATGCCAGGCTTCACAAAAGGGAGGCGGTGTAGATCGAGCGGCTGTTAATAAGAATAAGAAGTATCGGTTTCTACCACTTGGGCGAATCACCAGGGATGAATGATACCGGCCTTCATAGCTTGCGCATTCCAAGCTACCTGTAATAAATTTTATGGCCGCAAAATTGGCGGTGTGATATTTCATCTTTTTAGATGAGCAGGACAGTCTTTCTACAGTTTTGCATATTCGTCGTCAGTCTATCATTAGCTGCCGTTAGGCGAAAGCATTGTTTCGTGAAAGTTCTTGAACAGCCAGTCAGCCACCAATTCCAAAAATGAAAGTCGTTTGAAGTGACGTAGAAGCTTACAGTGGCTCAAGCAAATTGTGTCCCCTTCACGTGTATTGTAAAGTTTTCGTTTGTTCCTCATGAGCAACAGTTTACAACACACAAGTACTGCTTTGAAAAAAAATTCGTCTTCCGGCAAACAAGAAATTAGACGCTTCTATAAGCCGTTTGGCCCTATTATGTGTAAGTTCTCCACCTCATTTTTACGATGCACAAGGTTTATAAGAGGCCTGTCTATAGAAACCTGGTGCTTAACTAGGAAGGGATCCGTTATGTCTTGCTCCCACTTTTCTTCTGTGCTGTCGTCTACCATGTCTATCATGCAGCATTATTTTTCATTCGAATTCGAACATTCGAATCGAATATTCGAATTCGAATATTCGAATTCGAATATTCGAAAAATCGCGTTTTTCGAATGTATTCGAATTCGAGTGTTCAAAAAATTGCGTTTTTCGAATGTATTCGAATTCGAATATTCAAAAAATCGCGTTTTTCGAATGTATTCGAATTCGAATATTCAGAAAAATCACGTTTTTCGAATATATTCGATTTTGAATGGTCGAAAATTTTCGGTATTCGAAACCATTCGAATATTCGAAATTTTTGCGAGAGCATAAGTATACTCCATTCGTCCCTGTCGCGTGCCAGAGTGGTCCAATGGATTCTCGCTCGAGGGACACGAAGAGCGTCATAGCGGTCGTTCAGGGCTTTCACGAAGAAGTCCGACCAACGCGTTGGTGGGCGTCCTGGTGTTCTCTTGACATCCCGCGGAATCCAGTCGGTGACGGCTCTCGTCCAGCGGGTGTCTGCAAAGCGCATTACGTGGCCGGCCCACCTAATTTTCGACAACTTGGCCCACGACAGCATCTCTGATCTTCGAACGTCGGCGAAGCTCGGAACTCCGGAGGCCTTCTCTCACTTGCGTAAGTCGTGTCACTCCGAGCATCGTCCTCTCGATTCCACGCTGCGCGACGCTGATCGCGTGTTCATCCTGCTTTCGTATAGCCCAGGTCTCTGAGGCGTATGTTAGGGCAGGAAGAACGGTAGAGTCGAATAGGTGGGTACGGAGTCGGACGTTCTTCGTCTTCTTCGCGACTTCTTCGGCGCTCTTGAAAGCTCCCCAAGCCGCTCGTTCCCTCCTGCTCAGCTCCGGCGCTAGGTCGTTGGCCATATGCACTTCGCGACCCAGATACACGTAGCTGGAGCATTCGGAGATGTTCGTTCCGTTGAGCGAGAATGGGGCATCAGAAACTTGTCCGTTCCTCATGAACATCGTCTTCGTAAGAGCAGAGTTACGACCAATAAAGGTGGAATGTAGTAGCCTCTCGCTTTTAGGGATTTGTTTCGCCGTCAACGCGGTGATCTGGCGCCCTAGCAGGCAGGGTCGCAGACTCACGAGCACAATGTCGAAGGTTTGAATTCGCGCGTTGTCCTTCTGTGTTGTATCTTTATTAAAGTCAAGGTGATCCAATTCACTTACAAAGTTACTGAGTTTCGGTCAGATCGATGTACTGGAAGCTCGGTTGCAATTCTCTTTGACCTCAAATCGAGGTTCTGGATGAAAAAAAAACTTGCTAAAGTGAATCCAATTACCTTTACCTTTATAAGCATGCGGAACATAAGGAGACCGAAGGGATTGAAACCTTCGGCATCGTGCCTATGAGTGCGTCACCCTTTCTACCAGGACATGCAGTACCGCCAGCAATCCAAACTCTAACTAGCTAGAGCCCTACTGCATCATTAATCAGCTGCATAATTCTGAGTCAGAGGCGCCTTTGTTTATATGCACCACTTTCGCCTTCAAGGCCAATTATTGGGATAGTCTGCTGATCTGACTGAGCAAGCTATCTTCAAGATGTCGCCAATTTTGACACAAATGAGTAAGGTAGACTACATTCTGGAGCTCCACTTAAGCTCACGAGTCTACATCCCGCTCTGTACCATCTTGCAGTTTAAAATGCTGACTGATCCTTATCTGGATGGACAGCTGTTTTGTGACCTCCCCCCCCCCTCACATTTATGTGTCCGACCGACTGCTCCCCTAGCTGTCGCATGCTATTAGGGCTTTCTCACTAGTACATATGTGGGAGGTGATATAGAGGAGCGTTACAGTTGCCACTCCTAGCTTTCCTCCCGACTAGGGTAGTTGTTTAATGCTTCGTCATGAACGGTTATCACTGTTGGTTAGTGCACCCAAGTTATACCGCAGGTGCACTTCCATGTCAATACCGCGCAAGTCGATTTGAGAATGAAATGAGACTAGTAAGTAGAACCGAGTGTTTTCAGGTGAAGCTTCTGAAGATTGGTTCTGATCGCAACTTTTGGAGAGGCATCGACTTTTTAAGAACCATCGGTGGATTTAGGGAAGAAGAGCGATGTGAAACATTTTAAAGCAGTAGCTCATGTTAACCAGCTTAGTACCAGGGAAGGCCAGTGAAGTGCCCAACAACGTGGGAAGTGACAAGATCATCCATTCCCAATTAAACGGCACACCCAAACTATGGGTGATGGTGGCTAAGGGAACTGAGAATGTATCTTATTTTTTCATCAGCCACTACACAGCGTGCTCTCGGGTTACAGAATGTTAGTCTCAAAATTGATCCTCCATTAAGACTGAGCACGAAATGGGACGTGGGGTTCACCGAGTTCTCCGGTAAAACTTGTTTTGTTGTCTCGCGAACAAATTTTCGACTGTCCTGCAAATAACAGTCTGTGCAGTACGATATCACTCCACGAAGCGGACAAGTTCAAGAATCGCCGCAGAAGTTGCCATTCATGGCTGACCTATTTCAAAGTAACGGCTTAAGAAGAACCCAAACAAAAACGATGGTTCAGTTCCAAACAGAAAAAAAGAAGTGCGACTTACATAAACGAAAGCAGTTTGGACTGCATGTCGCCACGATCAAGTGCAGAGTACTGTTGGGTTCTACAGATGCAGCCTCCTAATTCTGCTGCGTTTCAGGGTCCAAGGATCCGAGTTGGATTCGATTTTACCATCGCTCTACCTACAGTCATCCATCCATTGCCCTCAGCTGGATGTTCGAGTTCTGCTTGGGCAGAAAATTCCGCACTATAGTCGTCTCATCGGGGATGAGAGCCCACAAGATGTATCTATCACTCGGCCGAAATACAAGAAGGTAGTGTTGGGAGGCACTTTCGATAGACTGCACAATGGTCACAAGGTACTGAAATAGCTATAGCTCCTGCTCAAGCTCACAAAGCATGGATAAAAGTTCATGTTGTTTCCTTTCCAGGTGCTCCTGTCGAAGGCTGCCTTGCTGGCGAGCGAGTGCGTCATTTGTGGAGTGACACATAAAGCTATGATTGAAAGTGAGCTTTTCAACAAGAGCCTTGCAAGGAAAAGTTCTCAACTCAAGGAACTTTTGCGATGATATTTTGATAGGATGTAGGGTCCTGTGAGCGGAGTTCAGAACCACAGTTAATTTTTGCGCTTTTTTGAAGAACCGAAAAGGTCTGGAAACGTGCGTACAACTAAACCCCTACGACACCCCACGAGGTATGCCTCGCCGGCGCAGTTGGTAGGAGGGACGCCTCATAGGAGCATACTGAAAGGGGTTTCAAGTTCGAGTCCGCGTACTGTCAAGATTTTTGCGCATATTAGTTTGTTGTTATTACGCTTTTTCATCCTCACAGGAGTCAATTTTAGACCATCAATGCTTACAACAAACCAAGGCTGTCTATTTGCGCCTTCATGTGTGCTAGTTTTCCAACAATGCCTATTTGCACCATATCATTTCTCTGGAAATAAAAAGTCTTCTCTTGTCTTCCTTTTTAGTCAACAGCTATGGTACAAATCTATGAAACAAATAAAACAACACAAGCGCTTGTCATACCAACAGCATCTTTCAAAAGCCAGTGAGGAACAATCTTCGCCCTGACAAGGAATGACCAATTCTTCCTCGTTGATCGCGCAATCCATGGGTGTAGAGAAGCTCCTGGGTGAACATCGACGTACCCAGCTGCCACCCACCCGTATGACAGACATGGAAAGGTCCCATTTTCATTATACCACCTCTAACTTCATCCGACTCTTCTTCCTGACAGTCGGTATCTCAATATATGGCGTCCAGGAGGAATCTTTTCATGGCATCCGCAACCGCAATCTCTCTCCATGTCGGAGGTGTGAAATCCAGTGTGAAAGTGGAAAGTAGTCACCCGACAACACGCTCAGGTGTGAGCGATATTTTTAGCACACTTATGTACCGAGATGGCTCGGGTCCATAATATTCAACCATAAGGTGCGCGTATTTGTGTGCAGTTACGGTATTATTGTGATATGGTATGATATGGTGGTGGTGCAGATAGGCATTGTTGAAAAACTAGCGCATATGAAGGCGCAAATAGACAGCCTTGGTTTATTGTAAGCATTTATGGCCTAAAATTGACTCCTGTGAGCAAGAGAAAGCGTAACAACAACAAACTAATATGTGCAGAAATTTCGGCAGTACGCGGACTCGAACTTAAAACCCCTCCGGTGGGCTCCTAGGAGGCGTCCCTCCTACCAACTGAGCCGCCGAGGCTCACAGTATGGAGTATCGCATGGGTTGATGATAGCTGCGCGCATGCTTTCAGACCTATTTTTCAGGTCTTCAAAAAAGCGTTTAGCAAAAGCTAACTGTGGTTCTGGACTCTGCTCACAGGCCCTACATTCTGCCAAAATAGCATCGCAAAAGCTCACCTTGAGTTGGGAACCTTTCCTTGTTAGGGCCTTCTGAGTGTACGGATCTACGATGACACTCACTGCAGAGAAGTCCCTGTGGGAGCTGATCGAGCCTATTGGCAAGAGGATGCAGGCAGTCGAAGACTTCGTCGCAGATGTCTCCGATTCCGTGGTCTGCCTCGCAGAGCCAATTGAGGATCCGTTCGGTCCTTCCACTCGTGTTCCCGACCTGGAAGTGAGCATTTCAGGTCCAGCTCTTTGCTTTGCATGCCATCCACCCGACGCGTGACGAGTGGTGGATGACGTGAGTCAGCGACGCAGAAAAAAAAGTAAGGTGCAGTGTTCAGGCGATCGTCGTCAGCCAGGAGACGATCAATGGAGGAGAGGCAGTGAACCGAGTGAGGAAGGCGGGTTTTGTCTTTTCTGCTTTCGGGTTCACCCTTATCACAGCATCCGGTTATCGCTCGCGTGCGCGTGTTTGAACATTATGGGTAGATTGTCGCTTCATTGTGTGACTATCGAGCTGTTCCTTATCAGCTCGATGTCGTTACGTGAACCCATGCTTTCTGATCATTTCAGGAGAAAAACATGTCCCATCTGGACATGATCACCATTGATCTGTTGGAGTCAATAGATGAAGTTCTTAAGGAGACGAAAATTAGCTCTTCAAGTCGGCGAAGGTTCGTTGAACTTTTTGCTCTAACAGCATTTTAAGTGTGTTGACTAATGAAGAAGCAGGCTGGAGTCCTAGTCAGGTATGGCTAGCCAATTCCACTTGCTCCTAATCAAGGTAACAACGACTTGCATATCTAAACTCGGCACTATCCGACTATAGTTGGTACAATACCTTGTAGGCTTGGATATTTTCAATACACAGCCTGCTGTAGGGTAGAATACTTCGCTTTCCTAGCGGACGTTTACTGCCACCTAGGATTGTGCCCGTATAGTGAGCTCTAGTATGAAAAACAAGAAAAGTTCATGGTCATAAGGGTGCACCCACCTCACCATTAGTCGGATAGCGCCCTAAAGTCGTATGTGCTGATTGCCAACATCAATTATGTCGTCAAACTGAGAACTGAGGACTAGCGAAAACTTCCTCTGTTGTCATAAATTTCGATCCCGCAGGCCAGAGTAATTGCAAGCTCCTCGTGATCAATTCTAGTAAGGAGGAAGCATAGGGTGTAACGTTTATAACATTCTATCCCATCGGTATGCCCTCGATCCCAAAATTCAGGGGAGGGCCAGGTAAAGCGTTGGAGGAGGGCAGTTCATTCCTGCTTTATCCTCTTCCAGCTATGACGGGACCTTTCTTGCACTCCTCCTTGTGAACGATTGGGCTTCTCATCTGCTTTCGCATAGCCGAGAAAATTCATTCCCACGTAAGATTAGCAAATTCCTAAACGATTGGTGCCTAAGCAATCACAGCTAGTTTGTCATTGTCCTTCTTTCAAGAAAAACAGCGATCAGATTTGGACGTTTCTTCTAGTCACTCATACGGCATGTGAAGTCCACAACGGTTTGTTGTGCCTTCCACTTCGTGAAGTAGACGAAAGGTTGCTGAGTTGCGCTTGATACATAATTGCTTCACAGCATGTCTTCCATTGTTTCTTGTGCATTTTTGGATTATTGCGCTCCTTAATTAGAGGTGGTGGGGCTAATAAGGGAAGAGTTTGAAGCGTGTTTGAACTGGAAAAACGAGTAACATAGGAAGAATCCCCACCTCTCAATTAGTATAAAAATATGTTTCGTTTTTGCCAAGTCGTTAAATTAAACGAGTAGGGGACTCCGAACTTAATAGGAGTCGCGTCGGTGGCGCTCAGGAGCGCTCAGTTGTATGCCCGCGATGCCAGTCCCTACAAGTGGATTGGTGGACTGGTAGTGCGATCGTTTCACGAGATGGGGATTGGGGTTTTGGTTCCCGTGTCCTCTAGCATTTTTGCATTTCCCCTGATCGTTTGAGATTTGAGGGGTCCCGATCTCCACACAGTTTTCTGGCGTTTTCTGCAGACTTTCCAGCTGTATGCTGTGGAAAGTGACCTTGTTCCGACTTGTATGTTTCTGACCTTTTTTAACCGCAATGAAATGGGAAAGATATTCAACATAATGATGTATGAACGTTCAGCACTACGAATGCACAGGAACAAAGTGCTTGAAACGAAATGAGCGGTCACAATACGGGCAGCGTGTAAAAGCCTCTGCTTCTTCACAGTTCGTTTCACCACATGGACAAGGATATTGGGAAAACCAAACAGCTAGCTTTTCAATGCGAGGATGGCACAGGAGCACCAGCGACATGACCTTCATCATTTGTACAGCAGCTGCGTTCTCCTTCAGCTATCGCAACTTCGACACTTACCTTCAAGATGTTTCCCATTTTGCAGATTAAAAGTATGGTCGTGCACAATAACGTGGGAGTAAAATCGTTTCAAAAGCGACTACATGTATGTGAAGAAGTTTGGGTCGGCTGGCTGAATCTGGCCGGTATCGCTCAAAGGTATAATCCGAATACGCAAGCTCTGCCTTAACACGTTGACGACAGCGATTTTCGCGTGTCTGGCCCGTGGCACGAAGCACGCCGCACAATTGTGACACGACATACCGTGACCCAAACTCCGTCAAAGAATAAAATTGGGATGCCAAACACGATGCTAATGTTCGTCTCAACAGTTACGGCCGGTTACCCCCTATAATTCTACAATTTAATTTTTATTTTCTATTTATTATTATACATTTTTAAGAAAAAAAATAATAATTTAAAAGTTGCTTTAAAGCACAGCAAACAAGCAAGCATATAGCGCATTAAAATATCAGGTTGCACTAAGCACTCAAAAAAAATCGCCGCAACTTTTATTCGATTGATAGTATGAATGCCACTTACATCAACCTTCAAAGTGAGGACATTGTTCCATGTCCGACTGTCGTTGAATCTTGGCATAATTTTAAATAGGAATAGTAGAATTGCCTTGACTCGAGACCAAGATTGATATAATATTTATCCGGCTAACGTTTCGGCGCAACCGCCTTCGTCAGAGCCTGGAAAAACAAGGGAACTTAGAGAGGTTGTTCGTCCAAGGACTAGCTTCAGGTCACAGAGGTCTAAGAAGATAGAGATGGAACGAGACAGAGCAGAAGTGGCACAGTCCCAACTAACCTTAAGATTGCAGCCGAGAGGCTGTCACGTCACCCTCGAATGGAGGCAGATTGGATGAGTGAGACTCTCCCCTTCCAGTCATCTCTTCAGCGACCATCCCTCTGTCACTATCTGGCGTTAGACCGCAAAGATCAGCAAAAGGGGCGAGCTCCTGAGTTACCGTTACGCGCTCCTCTCTCCTATTCATTACGGGGTTCCTTGAGGCAATCCACAGCGCTTCAAGGGTCTTGCGTACTGTGATGTCGGCCTCGCGCGCTAGTACTGCCACCGCTACACCAAACATTGCGCCAGCATGACTTCGCAGCCTGTGCTCTCCTAGCGGTGTCGAATGCTTGCATTTGTCAAGTCCATCCTTGTGCTCCTTTATCCTCACCCAAAGTGGCCTGCCTGTCTCACCGATGTATTCCTCTTTACACTGAGAGCAGGTTATGAGGTACACCACCCCCGAGACCATGCAATCTCCTCCTTTACCGAACGGACACACCACACATGAAGGAGTAGTACAAGCGCAATCATACAGGCGGTTCCGCACGAGCTGCGCCTTGAGATTACTAGGTGGTATCTCAGTTAGCCTAATCAGGTCGTCCAATCCAGCTCTACGAATACAGCTTCGTACTTGAGCGCTTAAAGCATCCGAAATAAATTGGACTGAGAAAGCAATCTTGGTGCGCTCTTGGTTTCTGCCCATTCGTTCTCTTGCAGGCCGACGACGTTGCACACGCAGGCTTTCAGTAGCATGACCAACATATCCATTGGACAATGCAATTCGAGAAGCCATTTCCCTTGACGAACACCTGAAGTCTTCGTTAGAAGACACCATGGTCGCTGTGTGGAACATTTTCTTGATAATGGCCCTTTTAGTACTGCTCGGATGTGCAGAACGGAAATGCGCCAAGATGTTCTTGTTACTAGGCTTTCTATACCACTTCGTGTGGAAAGTGCTACGAGAGAAATTCACTTGCACGTTGAGGAACGGCAGCCAGTTGTTTGTCGGTTTCTCTCTTGTGAGCTTAATATGCTCCGCTTGATGATTGAGCAGGTCGAAGCAGGAATCCACTTCGCTTTGTGTTGCACAAACTATGAAACAATCATCTATATACCGACAGTAAAGTAGAGGCCTGCGTTCCAACACGGGTCTCTCTATTCTTGACATATATGCTATAGCCAGCACAGGTGCCAAACGTTGACCCATTGCGAGCCCCCTTATCTGCCTGTAGTACTCGTTGGACCATTTGAAGATGTTGCACTTAAGACACTCATCCACGAGCGCCATTATTTGAGCTATGCTGAGCCCATACAGTGAAATCTGGTCCTGGTACTCCCCAAGCATTTCGTAAACGGCTTGCATTGCATTCTCTCTAGAGACATTTGTGTACAACGATGTAACGTCAAATGACTCCATCACACAGCCGCCTTCCACATATGTCTCTCGGAGTTTTTCTAGAAACGCACAAGTATTAGGGAGGTGTGCCGGTACAAACCTGAGCAACTGCACAAGAACCACATTTAGCAGCCAAGAAATACGGTCTGCTGGGCCACCCACGCTACTTATAATTGGTCTAACCTTGAACTGCGAAGGATCATTAAGACAATCACCTGAAGGTAGCTTATGTGTCTTAATAAGCACATACAACACTGGACAGGTGGGATGGTCACACTTCAATCGCGCTGTCAGGGTTCTTGGGAGGTTTGCTGATCGTGATATCTCAGTCCACTTCCGATTTAGCCGGCGGAACTGTCTAGCAAACTCCTCATAGGTAGACCGATTATAGACGCTAGTGTCCTGCAAATGGATTCTGGTGATGCTCTTATCCAGTTGTTGCGGCAGAACTACAAATTCCCCTCCCTTATCACTGACGCTCACTTTTATTATTCCAGACTCCCTTAAGTTCTTGATTTCGTTTAGGCCCCGTCGTTGTTCCGCTGATAAATTAGGTCTTGGCCGTTTAGTGATGTTTCGCTGTAGAACGGTAAGTAGGGAGGTAGCTAAAATTCGAAACTTGTTATCCATGGCCCAGTTTGGCTGCTGCACACTAACAAATGAGCTGGGGAATGGTACAGGTGGTAATGACACGTTGCTTGCCAAGACCGGCTGATGACCTCCTTCATCAATTCTTGCCCTACAGCGCAATTGGTCCCGTACCTTCTGCAAGCTCCCAACAATTTTCCGTACTACAACATGAGAAAGGCCCTGACTTGGAGCAAAACTCGGACCCATTTCCAATGCGGAAAGCGCCTCATTCGACAGGGACACGTCACCGAGCACGGTGACTCGCTGGGGGGTCTCCGCACCCTCACCCCCTCCATGACCGGGAGAGGAAACGGACGCTATTTGGTTATATGAGCTGTCCTCTCTGCTACCGTACATACCACCCACTAGCTCCTGAAACTTTCGCTGCAACTTTACTTTAATTCTAGAACGAACAAGATCACAAATTCCTCTTGATTCACCCACTATTCTCCTCCAAAGGGGAGTTGGCAGAAACCGTTCACAACACATCTCTTTCGAAGTACACTTGTTCAATAAACTATACACGTGATATTGCTTGCTCCTTATCGCTATCTTCAGGATGTGCAGTTCGATCTCTTTAAGGACATTGTGTTATTTATATTGAGGATATATATATATATATATATATATATATATATATATATATATATATATATATATATATATAGAGGACATTGTGTTATTTATAGTGTAATATGCCGTCGCGCACCATTGCGCGACATCGTCCCACGGGACAGACTGACTGTCGCGCACCATTGAGCGACAGTATCGCCAACGTGTTAAAGGCCCCGCACACTTCTGCGGCAACGCCGCAGCCCTATCCTTAACTATAGGGCAGGGACGCAGAGCTCGCCGCCGGCGGCGATAATTATGCGAATCATTATTGCCAGAGACTGTCTGCGCTCTAGCCCTTCGATGAGTCATGTCGCTTAGCGGCGCCTGTGGCCACCGCTGAGCGGCATAACTCGTCATCTTCGCCGTCCGACGCTCACCGCAAAAGTGTGCGGAGGCCTTTAGACGTCTTTTTTTTTTTACTTGCGCCGCCGCGCGGCACGGCTTGGTGGCCGGCATTGCTATCAATTCTATACTCCGCCGCCGCAAAACACCACATTTGACGGAGTTTTGGGTAATGATATCCGGCGAATCGGCGCGGCGCGATCAGCCGCGGCAGACTCGGTGCGGAGTCGGTATTTCGCCAACGTGATGAGCCTTTTGTGTTTTGGTCTCCAGCAGTGCATCTCAAGGTCGGGGTGGCGGGGGCGGGGGGGGGGGGAGCCTTTGTGCATCCTAGATGTTTGAGATCCTCACGAACTAAAGGAAATCCATCTCACCAAAACATATGCGAATCTTTGCTGAATCGTAACCAAAGCGACATATTGTAGAAAGAATATTAATTGGTGATGAAAAATGGATTGTTTCCGACAGCGTAATCCGAAATCATGGGTCAAGGAAGATACGCCCCCACAATCGACATGCAAAGCCAACATTCACCAAAGAAGATCATGCTTTCTGTGCGGTTGGATTACATAGGCTGTAATCTGCTTTGAGCTATGTCCAGGAAACCAAAGACGGAAATAGTATAGTATTTGGTCACTGTTAGATTTTGTAAGGGACAAAGGACGAAGGACGGCTCTAATGAATCTTTCTTTGGATGCGCCACGCATTCTACTTCTACGGGATGTTGTGGAGGCAATTTGAGTGCGTATTTGGTTTATACAATGACTTGCGGTGGGCGGCTGATAAGCAAGCGAGTGCGTTATCTTTCCCAGACAAGATCGGTACATATTCATAGACTCCGTGGAAATGGAAGACTGGGCGAGAAATCCGAACCTGGAGTCTGCTAAAGGGTGCACGCGAAAGCTGGCACCTACCTCCTCCGACTGCGCTACACGAAAACAATTCATCGCACACCCCCCCCCCCTTTCCAACTTCTTCACGCAGAGCGTCCCCGTCGCGGGGCGCCGCTCATCGGATTGACGCGCCGCGCCGCGACGGGGATATAAAAGGCGCCTTACAAGGGAGGCCAATGAACTTTCCCCAAAGATTCTCAACGTGATCTATGTGGTCTTGTAGAGCATCGGAGGAGGATCACAGAACTATGTTTTCGTTTTTGCTACGGGCCACTGTGACCTACAAAAGGATTGGAGCTCAAATTAAAGTTAGATGTGATATTTATTACATAAGTAGTTAATTATGTAGAGTAGTGAGAGGGATATAGCGAACATCCACTGAAAAATAAAACAACAACTAAATACTATTGAACTACTAAGAGAAATACAAAAAAAAACGTTAGGAAAGATGGAATAAAACGAAGTGAAAGAAACCGAAAAGGAATGCCAAGAAAAAATGTAACTAAGAAAAATGGCTGACAACACCAGACTAAACGACATAGGACATCAAGGAGCGATGCTATTGAGGACGTGTTTTTTGAAGGTACCGTAGCCTATTACTTTGGAATTGTTTTTGGTAAGTTTAGATTATAGTAATATGATAATTTGCGGCGTTTCCTAGACGAAGCTCCACTGTAATTTCATGTGATTCATTCGCAACCATCGCAGATTTCACCGGCGTCGTATATTGGACGTGCGGGCCACGCCAGACTTGCCGACTTCGCGGGCTTCGTGCATGGTGGACCACGCTGGGAACGTTGCCCAAACCTAGCTAGGGATGCTTCCTCAGGAGTGCGTAGCGTTCGTATCGGCTGGTTGTAGGCGCCGCTGCCGCACGCCCAGGTACCTGTGGCGTCATCCCCCTGCTCGCCGTCTCCGCTGACACTGTGACATCCACCGCGCGCGCGGCGGACAAGGCCCGACGGAGGCCGTCGTCGGCGGCCCCACGGACGAGCGGAGCTCCAAGCTGAGGCAAAGTTGCCATTTGCTGCGATTGCCGTCAATAAGAAGTTCAGAGCGTTTAGAAAACCATGTTAAAGATACATGGAGTGAAACAAACACAGCTCTACATCAGAATTTCGAGCTCTATCTAATGAGCTCTACCTCAACCTTATAAGTACTACCGTTGATGCGACATTCTTCAAAATTAAAACTGAAAAATAATTCTTTGCAAACCTGCGGCGAAGCTGTGAAAGGCATATTTACAGGCCAAAATTTCACATAAAATTCAACTATGTCGTCTAAATACCTTCTATAAGAGCTCAATTTTTGAAGAAAAAATTGTGTATTACACCGTTGGAGAAGCCAACATTCTACGCAGAATTCAATCACGAATTCTATTTCACAAGTACAATTTCTCAAAGAAATTATACACTGTTTGAGAGGTGATAACTTTCCTCAAAGTAAAGATACTGAAGAACTTGATGGCTCATATGAAAGTTTAGGAAACTAGAAATTTTCCGATAAATGAGCGGCATGGATTGCGCCACGCACTCTTATGAAACCTTGCATTTTATACTCGATTGATTGTTTTCGCTTGTTTGTTATAATTTCTCCACAAAGTGGCAGTATTCATTGATGTGAGCTTCTCTAAAGGTTTGAAAGTTAAAAACGCACTACGGGTTGCGAAAAATGCAGGGTGTCGTATATGAAAGAACAGGGTAACGAAATTTCTGTGGCGTGCAAATAGACCAAGATTGCGCTGTGCAGTCGACTGAAACCCTGCATTTCAAACTCGATTGATTGTTCAGGTCTGACTGTTTGGTAAAATCATGTTACTACTTAGCCACACTAACCTGTGCTGTGCCTCTTTTAATGTTGAGAAATTGACAAAAATGACACGTGAAAGGCACGTGACATGTGAGTTTATTGATTGCACAATTTATCGCTTTCGCTCTAATAACCCTCTCTACATATCTAAGCCCGTAAAAAGAATCAGTTCTGGCTCTAGGTTTTTCTTCAAGGAGTAGAGGTTATCACGAAGTGCTACTGGAAGTTCGAAAACATCGTCGGAGTGCATGGCGATTCGGCGATACTCTGTATTAACTGTGGAATGGAGAATTTGTGCTAATTCACTATATGGTTCATACAGACGTAGGCCCCTGTTATACTCCCGCGGGAGCTTCCGCGGGACGTCCGCGGACGGACGGTGCGGATGCGGATGACGGATGGACGTTCGTCCCGGGGCGGGTAGCGTCGCATCGGAGCGCGTTTCCCGCGCCGAACTCCGCGGGACGACAGCCTTCCGCGGTGCAGTGCATCGTGGACGGCTGCCCTCCCGCGGGCGGGAAGTATAAAGGCCCCCGCAGACTTTTGCGGCGTCGCCGCTGCCCTATGCTTAACCATAGGGCAGAGACGCAGAGCTCGCCGCCAGCGGCGCCGCTGGCCGGCCGGCGGCACCGGCGGCACCGGCGGCGTCGCTGGCGGAAACGACTTGAATCATTCCACCCGGCGGCGCCGCTCCAGCGTCTGTCTGTCTGCGCTCTGCGCTCTGCCCTTTCGCGGCGGGATCCAGAGCGGAGACGGTCGATGCGGGCGCGCGATCGTCATCGGGGCGCGTTATTGTTAAGCACCAGTCGGTCACGACTAGAAACAGTAGAGTACCTCGCCGTCACCGCTCCCACTGATGATGAGTCAAGCCGCTGAGCGGCGCCGCTCGGCGGCGCCGCTCAGCCGTTTCGCCGTTCGCCGTCGCCGCTCAGCGATTTCGCCCGCCGCTCGCCGCAGAAGTCTGCGGGGGCCTTAAGACCCCTCTCGTCGTCTGTCGGCGGCGATCCGCGGATGGCGCGTGGCGGGCCGCGACGAGTGGCCCGGCGCGGGGTCCCGACGCGATTTCCGCCCATCCGCGGAAGCTCCCGCGGGAGTATAACAGGGGCCGTAATGACGGCGGTAAGCAAGAATTGGCTAATGAACATGACAATGAACTACCCAAGAGCTTGGTACCAGCGAACAAGGAGGAACTAATAATCATGACTTCAAGCCCTGGAGGAGGCGAGCCTCAGGGCCTGCTAGCAGCAAGCAAGTACAAATTAATAAACATGACCTCGACCTGTGGAGGCACTGCCTCCAGAGTTCTTATGGAAAGGCAATGAAAGACCGTATGCGTTTAGCTACCTCGATTATCCCCACGGCTGAAGTTTCGGACCGCTTGATTGACGTCCACAAAGAATCGATAATTTGATCAATATCGAGTGATGACGATCGAAACTTTGAAAACGAACTTCAGATTCGTGTTCAGCGACCTCGATTACCCCAGGGCTAAAGTTCCGGACTGCTGAATGACATCCACAAAAACACATACAACTCTTTTATACATACATAATAGGTTAGGATATCAACTTCGTGATTGAATTCTGTGTAGAATGTTGGCTTGTAGACAAGGCCCTAAAAGAGATATTTAGACCACATAGTTGAATTTTCCGTGAAATGTTGGCCTGGAAACATACCTTTCACAGCTTCGCCGCAGGTTTGCGAAGAATTATTTTTCAGTTTTAACTTTGAAGAATATCGCATCAACGGTTGTACCTATAAGGTTGAGGTAGAGCTCATTAGATAGAGCTCGGAATTCTGACGTAGAGCTATGTTTGTTTCACTCCATGTATCTTTACAATGGTTTCCTAAACGCTCTGAACTTCTTATTGACGGCAGTCGCAACAAATCTGGTCGACCTTGGTGGAGACGGCGAGCAGGGGGATGACACCGCAGGTATGGCCACCTGGGCGCGCGGCCGCGGCGCCTACAACCAGCCGATACGAACGCCCCCTCCCCTTCCTGAGCCAGCTCCGTGGCCGGCTTCAACGGCGCTGTACGCTGGACGTGCGGGCCAGGGTGAGGGACGTTCTGCCCGAAAGCGGCGCGGGCAAAGACGCTGCACAGTCCCTGTGGAGCAAGTTAGCGTCGACTCGCGCTGTGACAACCGCCGCACCCCCCGCTTCGCGCTGAGCTCCGCCAGCCCTTGACGCGGAGGCAATGATGACTCGGCCAACTACGGGAGCCTGTAGGTCGACTAGATTAGCTGTGATTACAGTCGATAGAGAGCTAGGAGGATCAGAGAGCTTGTAGTGGCGGTCCAGAAATTCGGGTTGATTTGAAACCTACCATGTCCTATATTAGTATTTCGAGCTCTATCGAATCAGCCAGGAAAGAATCTTGTCTCAATAAGCCTTGTAACGATTTTTTTCAGGCGCTGTTTAACTTTCGTTGAATATCAGTTTTTATTCACATATATCAGGATTAAATGCGACGCATGCTTCAAGGATAAAATTTCCCGAGGAGAGTTCACATCAAGGAGCCTGGAAGCATGCCTCGTAATTCTGAAATAAATAGAAACTGATATTTAACGAAAGTTCTCGGCTTCGGCGGCAACCAACACTGGGTAGGGAAGCATCCCTAGAGTCGAAGTCGAACGCGTTGGAACGAATGCCTACTACAGATCGATTGATGGCTTGCTGAGTATCAGTCACATCCCAGCACAGCACTCATGAAAGTGTCCGCAGCACTCCTGCTTCGTCTAGGGTTTTATTGTAGCTCGTCATACCTAATCGAATTTCTGACGTTTCTCCCTAGTCGTCGTGCTTTAAGCCTCGAGGTGTGATGAATTTTGGAAAGGGTGATTTAGGAGAAAAAAGAAGCTATCCTCTCCTGCATATAGTAGTATGGAAACTGCCGAAAATTGAGGACCAATGAGCAGGACTTGGTTGAAACCGTAGTGGAATTGAACGTGGGTGCGTCAAACTTTCTTCGCTGACCTCTCCTCTCACCACCAAATGTCGACAAGGAATAAGTAGTGAAAACATCTCACCGTAGCAAACTCCAAAAACAAGTTCAGATATGGAAATTTCTATGGAAATGCGATACTACGGTAAAAGTGCAAAAACACGACGTGGCTGGGAAACTGAACCCTCGACGTCACGATCATGAAGCAGCCCCTCTACCACTGCGCCACCCAGGCCACGGGAGTATCCTTACGCCGCCGTGGTAAGCTCAACGCTGCGGACCTTTAACCATTGCACCCTCCTACTCGTTTGCCTCAAGGGTTCGGCAAAAATAAAAAAATAAATGTTCTGTTGCTATTTGGAGGACGGAGATTTTTCCTATAGTATTCGTTCTAGCCGTTCCGGCGTACCGTTGAGACAGTTTCCTTGTGAGTTTAAATACGCTATCGATGTTCCTCGAGTGAACTGTAGTCGAAAACCTTCCAGAAGGTTTCCTTTTCCGTCGATTTGGAGTTGACGTTCGGATGAGAGTTCCAAGAGCTGAAGATCTTTTGATGCACCAAATGTAGTGTGTGTCAGCTATCGTGCTACGCGTAGAGTACAACTGATGACAGCTGCACAGATTTATTGTTAGCAATTAGTAGGAGCAGTGCAGTTTGGAGGTAAAGGAGAATGAGTGCCAATACTAACTTCAGACGGCACTTTATACGCTTTTGGATGTCCTGCTCGTGAGAATGTTCACATAGATAATGCTAAAGTGGTGGAGGTTAGTAAGCGAGAGATGCACTTTTGATGAGAATTGTCATGGGAAAGAGTCCAGATAGTAAAGACCCAGACAGAGAAGAATCGCGAACCCAGAATTCGAATATATTATCGATATTGCGACTTCAAATTACTGTTGAGGCAAGGCTTCAAAGAAATGAGGTAGTAACGAAGTCACTATACCACCGAACAATGTCGAACTGTGTTATTTACGCTCATCTGACGGGTCGGAGAACGTAAGAGTAATAGTTCTTTTAGACGGAGCTGTTCGTGTTATGTGTACCTCTCTCTCGCCTTACGTCACCTTCTTGGATTTCAAAGCGTCAAAACTACACACACGTATTGTCCAACGGCTACAGAATTATATCGTTTTACTAATCATAATATTGTGGTCATTTCACCATCTTTACTATTATAGAGCAGATCTTGGAAAGCTACTAAAGCCTCCTGCTCTACATCCTGAACGACCACATCGCCCTTATGTCATTGGGCTTTGTGGTGGGATCGCCTCGGGCAAAAGCAACATCGCAAAGATCTTAAGGGAGCAACCTGGCTTCGAGGTAGGCACTTCTTCGTTAGTTTTTCCATGAGTTTTCGCGCTGCCCCGGAGCGTTTTGTTTCATAGCTTCATGTTATGTTTGAACTGTCTAATTTGAGGCTGATTTTCAGGTTATCGACTGCGACAAATTAGCACACAGCTGCTACGATACTGGTACTGAGTTGATCGGATATATCGACACACATTTCCCGGGTGCAGTCAAGAACGGCGTGGTTGATAGGAAAGTTTTAGGGCAAGCTGTGTTTGGAGACGAGGCAGGTGAATTAATTGTCTTCTCCTCCTGGGCCGCTTCTATGTGTGGAGCATTCAGGTGAAGATGAAAAAGCTATGCAACCTCGTATGGCCTGTCCTAATGAAGCGAATCGAGGGCATAGTGGCGAAGTCCTGTAGTGATGTTGTTGGTGCGTTGCAGATGAAAATGCACTACTACTATAAGCGATATTATACTCTTTGTGTTCTTTCAGTGATTGAAGCTGCAGCTATTATTGAAGCACAGTGGCACCATTATTTGAACGAGCTGTGGACTGTCTTTGTTCCTCACGATGAAATGGTACGAAGAGTAATGGAAAGGGACCAGCTTCCGAGAGAGCAGGTGATCTTCCTTTGAAGTAGTGCTTCCTTGGATGGTAAACTCGTAGTTACCGAATAAATGCACTTGTCAGCTGTCAGTTAAATTATCTTGTTCCACACGAGGTTTTTAGCTGGGTCTCTCTTCTGCAGTGTCTGATGTTTCACCTCTTGTCTTCTTTAGAGGCCTGAACGTGGTGCATACGTTTAAATTTGGTGAGGGACTGAAATTACGAATGTCATCGCCAATTGCGGCGACCTATGGCGCAATACGGCAAGTCTGCGGCTACGTCTGCCGACTCGCTGCCTTGACCCGGGCAGCGCGACAGGAGGTACACCCGCCCCTGCTGGGAGGCGTGGCGTCATGAGGTGCAGCCGCTATTCTGAAGACCGGAAACTTTTGTTTTGCGTGTCAAAGGCTTCGCAAGGCAGCCGTTAGACTCTCGATGAAGCCTATAAGGTTGGGGGTGGGTGAGCAATGAGGATGGGAGGATGTTCGCACGCCCCCCACCAAGGGCGGGTGTACCTCCTGACCGTCCCCCCCCCCTTGACCCGCCGCCAGCGCGACATCCTCCACTAATGCCGCGACAACACCCAGGTCTATGAGGCAAACGAGAGGTGAACAAGAACCAGGATAGATTTCTATAACACATTTTAAGGGTCTGCGAGGGTCTTTCAGATCTAAAAGTACTCTCATTAGGTCTCCTTGTAGTCCTTTTGGTTTACTTCTACCCGTTCCACTCCTTTCATATACCTTCATCAGGATTATTTTCAGCCGTTCTCATGCTTGCTTACAACAGTTTGGCAACACACTCAATTTTTCTCCTTAGGTTTCCCTTATTAGTTTGGATTTATTTTCCAAAAATAATTTCAAGTCCGACATATTGGTGCATGGTATTCGTTCGAAACTGGCTTTAACGTCCTCTCCCATTTCCTTGCGAGCTATGATCAGTTAGCCGACCCGTTTTCTTTACACTCAGAAGGTACTCAGTGGCCTTTCTGACGAAAAAGAACCTCAGTTGGCAAAATAGCTGGACAAGAACCACTGTGAGATTCAAGCAAAGTCCCAAGAAGTAGTCGACGCGTTCGCGGCAGCGGCATGCGCACATTCCGCACATGCGACGGTGGTCAGTGGCGCCGCAGCAGGGGCTAATTACGGCGCGGCGGTGGCTGTCGCAGTCGCGATGTCCATTCGTAAGTTCGATCCGGTCCCCGTTTAAATTGCACTCTACTCCACCAAGCGCCTTAGCTGCCCAGCATTTTGGATTTACAGCAACCGTCACAGCAGGAGTCCAAATGGCAGGGAGTCACTCGTAACAGAAAAGCACCCGTTTCGGTTGTTCATCGCTGGATTTCTTGCGAAAAGAATGCGCTTTTCTTACGGAAATACTGGCTCAGTGGTCAAAATTGCGTATTTTACTCCGTAGTCATTGCCGTTATGTGAATCAATCGCAAAATGTCCTAGTGGCCTTGCGGTCTCCCCGACCGCAAGACCACTAGGACATTTTGCGTGCCAGACACAATCTGATAAATTACTCCTGTCTTTGAGCAGTCCCTAAATTGTCACTTGAACATATAGCGCAGTTTCCCGAAATACACGGCTTATCATATAGCCTATTTCGAACCAACTGTCGCCTGAAGATGTCCCTAGGAATGTTCACTAAGACAATGGACGACGTTCCGGTGTTGTGCTTCTACAGTAACTCTTTAAATTTCAGCAGTGGCTCTGTCGAAGGTGAAGGGTAGAATGAGAGGCTTCTTGTTCATGCGGGATCTATCATGAGAGTTAGCGTGAGATTTTCGGTGGCGAGTTGACGTCATATAATTATTTGAAACTGCTAATCCGAAGCCATCCGTAATGACTGCTGGTATTCGTTCGTACCCGTACGCATCCTCCTTGCCTTCCGGAACATGTTTCTAGCAACAGCACGTTTCACAGCAGCGGTGCGCGCGGGCTTCACGTTAATCACAATATTATTAAAGCTTATTTTGGATCCATCCTAGTCGGGGGGTGGGCACAAAACGAAAAATCACATTTGTTTTCGCCGCGGTTGTAAGCAGGGAAAGCCATGTGCCTTCCTCACCATGTTAGATCCTGGGCCCGGATTCATGAACGCGGTCGGACTTAAATTCTACCCCCTCTTACCTCGATGACCATTTACCCGCCACTTTCCCTGAACTTACCTCTCTGATTCATGACGGCGAAGGCGAGGGTTTTGCTCCGCGGCCAATTTCATCAGCTAGCAGCGAAACCATGCAGTCACATTTGCTGCTGGGAAGTCGCTGCAACCGACACTGGCAGCCTCATAGTTAGGGGAAATGAAATGTGAAATGTGAGGTAAGGGGAAGGGGGGGGGGGGGGAGGAGAGGGGTGGAAAGTAGTAGCATATTAGGCAGTAGGGATGCTATTGTAAATATGGGCCTACATGGCTAATAATGGGTGCCATCCACCACAGTAGCCCCCATAGACAACATATGCCAAGGGAGGCTAAGGTGGCGGACGGGCATAGTCCACCCACGCAAATCGTAAATTACGATCTGCGTGGTGGACCGGGCTCATGGTGGCCCAAGCCGACCCACAATGCCACTAAAGGGAGCAAATCACATAACAATAAGTGGCATTGTGGGCCGCCAAGGTCCACAGAGCCCAAAAAAGCATAGAATCCAAGACTAATAGAGAAAAACGAGAGGTCAAACAACTCACCACAGGACCGGCGAAGGACGGCGCAGGCGATGGCAACTAGGCGCCCCCTATCGAGCATTGATATGCGGCTGGCGGCCAGCTCAGAGCTGGCAACGGACCAGCGGAGGGTTGCACTATATCAGAAATTGGCCGCGGAGCAAAACCCTCGCCTTGAAGGTAAATGTTCCCCGACGCGCCGACGGGGTAGCATTTACCTCGACACTTACCCCCGATTTTCCCCCGTTCATGAATCGCGCGTAAGTTGGGGGTGGGGTAAATCTTGCCTTACCCGCCGGCAAATCGTTCATGAATCCGGCCCGTGGTTATAACATGTCAGGCGGCGGTCAGCACGCGGCATACCTCCATTGCTTCGCTCTTTGCTCTTGCCTCCGAGACCGCTCTATAGGAGCCGCTCGGTAAGCTTCAAGTCGATTTGTTACATACTTTTTAGTTATTTGCCCTCCCCCCCCCCCCTCGACTAGGACAGATGCCTTATTTTTGAATACCACAAACTGTCAATAGCGTTAACTGTCTCAGCGGACACTAACTTGTGTGTTTAAATAGGTATATTGCCATACCAACGTCGGTGCAGTGTGCGGGCTACGCCAGGCTAGCCGGCTTCGCAACCATCGCATCCGTGGGCCACGGCGGCTAGCCGACTCCGTCGGAGTCGGGCTTTGTCGGCAACCAACGCTGGGTAAGGAAGCATCCCTAACGAGGTTTGGGCTACGTCCCTAGCGTGGCCAGTCATACCCGACGCAGGCGGATCCGAAGGAAGATTACTGCCCAAGCGAGAAATAGGAAGCATTATTATTAATATTAATAATAATAATAATAATAATAATAATAATAATAATATTATTATTATTATTATTAATACGGATCTCCTTCGATAGAGAGCCTTCGGGCTCTCTTGTTAAGAGGGATCTCGGGCCGCTTGTCGCAGGGCCACATGGCGCGTCTCCGGGTGGTGGATACTTACTTTGATACTTTGATGGTCCTTTGTCGGCTGGAGGTCTTCTCAGCGGGGACCACAACTCTTCCAGACCGCTCGATCTCTGGCTGCTTGCATCCAGTGAGGCAGACTCCGCTCTCTGAAAGATCTTGAGAATGAGTCTGCCCATCGCGTTGGCGGTCGTCCCAGTGGTCTCTTATGGTCTCTCGGGAGCCATTCTGTGACACGGAGACTCCATCTATCGTCCTTTCGTCGAAGCAGGTGTCCGGCCCAGCGATATTTGGACTTCTTCATGTACTGCAGCGGGTCTGCTAATTGCGACTTCTCCCGTAGCTCCGAGCTTCGTAGGCCTTCTTGCCATTGCTGACGAAGGCTTGTCCTTAGAAGACATCTCTCCAGTGCACGATGCGTAGTTTGCATCGCTCTTGCGATTGTCTTGTTGTCGGGCCAGGTTTCCGTCGCGTAACACATCGCAGGCAGTACAGAGGCGTTGAATATCGAGGCCCTGAGGCCGGGATCCTTGACCTGATCGGTGACTTCGCGAATCGAACTGAAGGCTGCCCATGCTGCGCGTCTCCTGCGGGCGATTTCAGGAGCGAGGTCGTTATCCATGTTCAGCTCTCTTCCCAGATAGACGTAGGAGTCGACCTGTTGCAGAGCGACTCCATTTAACCTTACGAGTCCCGTGTCACACCACTGGTTGACCATAAATTGTGTCTTGGACATATTCATGTCCAATCCAATCTTCATACCTGCCACATTGAGCTCGTTCAGCATTTCCTCGGCTTCTGCCGTGCTGGTAGAGATCAGAACAATATCGTCGGCGAAGCGAAGGTTGCTGATCCGTTTACCGTCGACAAGGTAGCCTTTATCGTCCCAGTTCAAGTCTTTCATGGCATCCTGAAGTGCCGCTGTGAATAGCTTGGGAGAAATCGTGTCTCCCTGCCGTACTCCTTTCCCGATAGGAATTTTAAGCTTTCGATCGAACAGCTGGATGGTAGTCGATGTGTTCGAGAAGCATTCGTCGAGAAGTCGGATGTAGGGCGATGGTATACCAGCGTGCACAAGGGCGTTCAGAATGGCGTTGATTTCCACAGAGTCGAACGCTTTCCGATAATCCACGAAGACAAGAACAAGTGGGAGGTGGTATTCACGGCTCCTTTCGATGAGCTGTGAGACAGTCTGAATATGGTCCATGCAGGAGAAATCCTTGCGAAACCCTGCTTGCTCCACTGGCTGATATTCATCCAAGCAACGCTCCATGTGGTTAAGCAGTATCTTGGTGAAGATCTTGTACACAACCGAGAGAAGACTGATGGGTCGATAGTTGTTAATATCCTCCTGCTGACCTTTTTTGAAGATTAAAACTGTTTTCGACTCCTTCCATGAGTCCGGAATCCTACCAAGTCGAAGGTAGTGGTTGAAGTGCTTGGCAAGAAGTGAGCAGACGGCACTGCCACCCGCACGAAGGAGATCAGCAGAAATGCCGTCCGGTCCGTGAGCAGTGCCCAGCTTCATCCTTCTGATAGCATGAGCAACTTCTGATTCCAGAATGGGAGGTACTTCCTCAGCTGGTGGCATCAAGCATTTCGGGACAGTGATGGAAGAACGGAACAGATCTGTGTAGAATTCCTGAACGATGGCCTCCATCGCTCTTCGAGACGTTTGCGTTGTTCCATCCTTATCCACAAGGGCTGACATTATTGCCTTCTGATCGTAGAGATCTCGTTTGCAGCGCTTTATGCTTGAACCTTTCCCAGCCGCTTCTGACAGCTTCAATCTTCTGTAGGCTTGAATGGACTCCTTCACTGTAATTCGACAGGCCTTCGAGATGGTGACTTTTTCCAGATGGGAAGCATTAGGATCCAGTTTAACAGCTCTTCTTTGCTCCAAGAGTTTAATCGCATGTGCGTTGAGTCTTGAAGCAGACGGCGATGTGGCTTCGCAAGAGCTGCTAGCACATTTCAACAGTCCTTTGGAGAGAAGGTCGTAGTCTTCCGATGGATCTTCAAGAAGATTCCAATCATACGACTTCATCGCATATTCCAACTCCTCAGACTTGAATGTGGGGATCCTCACCGGTGCCGGTTTATGGGTGTCACGCTTGAACATCCTCTTTTTGAGAGTCAGCTTCGCACGGACAAGACGGTGATCCGAGCCGGTGTCAAATGAAGGCAGCACGGAGACGTCGAACAGACTCCAGCGTCTGTTCGTAAGAACATGGTCGATCTCCGAACGTGTTTCTCCATTTGGGCTTTCCCAGGTCCATCGTCGGTTTGAAGGCTTCTTAAACATAGAATTTCCATGGTAGAGACGGCACGCGGATAGGAAGTCTATCAGGCGCTCTCCGTTTTCGTTCCCTGAGGAAGTTCCATGTGGTCCTAGCCTCCATTCGTCGTGATCATTCGTACCGACGATAGCGTTAAAGTCACCAACGACAACTTTTTAGTAGCTCTTCTCGTCGTTGACAGTCCTTTCGAGCAGCTTGTAGAATTCCTCCTTTTCTTCATCTGTGGCCGCAGATGTTGGAGCATATCCATTTATGATGGAGATGGTTCCTTGATCTTTGGTTTCCAGACGAAGAACAGCTACTCGCGGACTGATGATCTTGTAAGAGTCTACTAGGTGGTGCACTGTCGAATTGACGAGAAATCCAACTCCGCCAATATTCGTTCTGTCCACCTTTGATCCGATAATGAGAAGCTCGTTGTGGTCGGTCCTTCTTATGGTTTCCGTTCTGCCTTTCGTTTCCTGCAGGGCGATAACGTCGTATTTGATGTTTCGGCTTCTATAAAGCAGTATCCGAAGATCCTGCTCAGATGCGATCGAACGACAGTTATAAGTGCAGACGAATAGGCAGTTTCCGTGTCGTGGTGGTAGGGAGTTTCCGGTAGTCCGATTCCAATGACGTCCTGATAGTTTAACTCCGAGATTAGATGGCCCCTCGCCGGATGTGGATGCAACCGACGTCGTAGAAGTCCACCTCCGGCGCGCGGAGGACTGGGGCGCGGGTTTAGTTGTTTGAGCCGTACCGGTGGTCTGGTTACTCACATGTTCCTGGCCAGGGATACAGCAGAGCCGCCCATACACGACAAGCGTCGCGTACTGCGTGACCGTTTGTGCCGTTAGCCATCACAAAGTGATGTTCACCCCTTCACCGCGGTGAGGTGGCACATGAAGGGGGGGGGGTGGTGGATAGGGGAATTAAACGCGAACCAAATGCGACCGTGTACTGCCCAGAGACGCAGGTGAGATGCAGGGGATGGACTCCCTGCTCCTGCTGTGTCGGGTCGACGCGTTCCTTGTGCGTGGGAGCGGCATGTTCGTGCACAGTGTGCGCGGATGTGTCCGTGACTGTGCGGATTGTAACTGTGTCGGCTCGGCCAAAAGCTTGCACTCGGTAGACTTTGAGTACATCGTAAGGCGATTCGAGGCCGCCTCAAAAGTCTCGCCCCGTCCCTTCGGGCAGTCTGGCTGGCTGCCCGGAGTTCTTCTCCCACACGACAGAGCCTGACTAGCTACCCGTGTTGTATGGAAGTCAAACACAGCAGCACTAAAGGGCCTCATTCCCCCGACCCCGAAAGAGCCCCCATTTCTGCAGCGATGGGAAGGACGAGTACGGAGAGGCTGCTAAAATCTCAGGGCCTAACCAGGCTGCGCAAATTGAGAAGGACTAGGATGACGATCTGTACTTACAACGCCTGCACGCTTGCATCGGAAGCATCCGTCGAGGACCTGATGATGCAAGCCAGGAAGATGAAGTACGACGTCATCGGACTGACCGAGACGAGAAGACACCACCCCCTACACGCCGCCTACGACTCCGGAGAAGAACTGTTCCTCGGAACATGCGACAGCAGGGGAGTAGGCGGCGTTGGTGTCCTCGTCAACACGCACTTGGCCATGAACATCCAAGCCGAATCGGACGTCTGCGACTGAAGCGATGTGGTTCCGTGCCAGCTTTGACTGTGTTCGTCGCGTATGCCCCAACATCCGACTACGACGACGAAGAGGTCGAAGCCTTCTACGTGGAGTTGGAGAAGTTCTATAAGGAAGATCACACCTTCTACAAGGTGATCGTCGGCGACTTCAACGCCAAGATCGGACCGCGAAGGTCGCCGGAAGAACTTCACATCGGAACCCACGGTTTGGAGTGGAACGAGCAAGGTGAAAGGCTGTCTGAGTTTATCATGTCGACCAAGACCATCCATGAAAACTCGCAGTTCCGGAAGCCTCCCTCCCTACAATGGACGTGGGAATCTCCCGGTGGCCAGTTCCACAGCGAGATCGACCACATCATCTTCAACCGCAAGTATTGCCTGACCGACGTCTCCGTTGTCTCCAAGTTCCACACGGGATCGGACCACCGCCTCCTTCGCGCAAGGTTCCGCTTTTCGCGTCAAGGAGAGAAGGCCGCGATGTTCAAAAAAAAAGGAATCCCAGAACGACCATTTACTGGAACCTTTACACCTCTCTTGCCGGCCTTTGCGAAGATACCGTTATGGACAACATCCACGAGGAATACGACCAATTCGTGCACCATCTCCGCGATAGTGCTAAGGTAGCCGAGAGCTTGAAGACCACCAAGAGACGCCTGTCTCCAGAAACTCTCGAGCTGATACGCCAGCGTGGAGCAGCACGAGCGTCAGGCAACTACCAACTGACGTCCGAGCTTGCGAAGCTATGCAGAGAGGCGATAAAGGAGGATCTTAAGGAGAGAAGGGCGGAAGTGTTGGCTGAAGCTGCAGAGGCAGGGTTGAGCATCCGCAATGCCCGCCGGAACTTCGCCAACTTCAAGACCAAGATGACAGCTCTCCGACGTCCCGACGGAACCGTCACCTCTTCCAGAAGGACCATGGAGAAGGTCATCCACGACTTCTACTCCGATCTTTTCGATAGCCACGTCTACCTGCCCCCATGCCATCTTCCGCAGGATGGATACGTCGTCCCCTCTGTTCTCCCTTCCGAGATCCGACACGCCATCTCGTCGGTGAAGAAACGTACAGCACCCGGTCCCGACAGGATCAGACCCGGACACCTGAAGAACCTCCCGCCAGCGCTCATCAACACCCTGGCGCTGCTCTTCACACGTTACCTGTCGGAGTGCAAGGTTCCATCTCAGAGGAAGACCAGCAGAACCGTCTTGCTGTACAAGAAAGGAGACGTGCATGACATTGGCAACTATCGCCCGATCTGCCTGCTGTCCGTAGTCTAAAAGCTGTTCACTCGAGTTATCCTGAATAGGATCGGCCGAACGCTGGACGAAGGACAGCCATGCGAACAAGCGGGATTTCGGAGAGGATTCAGCACGATCGACCACATATACACCATTACGAAGCTCATCGAAGTGTCGCGAGAGTACAAGCTGCCGCTTTGCCTTACGTTCATCGACCTGAAGAAGGCATTCGACTCTGTCGAAACTGAAGCGGACATCGAAGCCCTGCTCACTCAGGGCGTTCCTACTCAGTACATCAGAGTCCTTCGAGAGCTGTGCAGTGGATTCACGACCAAGATCTCACCATTCTACAACGACGTCGTCGTCGACGTGAAGAGAGGGGTTCGGCAAGGGGATACCATATCCCCGAAGCTCTTCAGTGCCACTCTCGAAAACGTCATGCGCGAACTAGAATGGGAAGACATGGGAGTGAAGGTCGACGGCCGGCAACTACATCATCTTCGCTTCGCTGACGACATCGTGCTCATAACACCGAGCATCAGTGAGGCGGAGCGAATGCTGGCCGACTTCGATCGTGTATGTGGGAACGTTGGACTGCAGCTGAATTTTACGAAGACGATGTTCATGAGGAACGGATGGGTTTCTGATGCCCCATTCTCGCTCAACGGAACGAACATCTCCGAATGCTCCAGCGTGTATCTGGGTCGCGAAGTAAACATGGCCAACGACCTAGCACCAGAGCTGAGCAGGAGGAAAAGAGCGGCTTGGGGAGCTTTCAAGAGCGTCGAAGAAGTCGCGAAGAAGACGAAGAACGTCCGACTCCGTGCCCACCTATTCGACTCCACTGTTCTTCCTGCCCTAGCATACGCCTCAGAGACCTGGGCTATACGAAATCAGGATGAACACGCGATCAGCGTCGCGCAGCGTGGAATCGAGAGGACGATGCTCGGAGTGACACGACTCACGCAAGTGAGAGAAGGCCTCCGGAGTTCCGAGCTTCGCCGACGTTCGAAGATCAGAGACGCTGTCGCGTGGGCCAAGTTGTCGAAAATTAGGTGGGCCGGCCACGTAATGCGCTTCGCAGACACCCGCTGGACGAGAGCCATCACCGACTGGATTCCGCGGGATGTCAAAAGAACACCAGGACGCCCACCAACGCGTTGGTCGGACTTCTTCGTTAAGGCCCTGAACAACCGATATGACGTTCTTCGTGTCCCTCGAGCGAGGAGGATCCATTGGACCACTCTGGCACGCGACAGGGACGAATGGAGACGCTGCTGGCATCCGCTCGAGCAATTCGATGATCAACGGGACGACAGGTGATACAGGTGATTATTAATATTATTAATATTATTATTTTTATTATTATTATTAATATTATTATTTTTATTATTATTATTATTGTTATTATTATTGTTATTTATTATTATTTTTACTATTATTAATTATTATTATTATTGTTATCATTATTATTATTAATTATTAAATTGATCTTATTATTATTATTAATTATTAGATTAATCTTATTATTATTATTATTATTATTAATTATTAAATTAATCTTATTCTGCTTCTCCGGACTTCATACCATTACTCTTTATAAAAAAATGTAGCAGATTGTATTGCCTATCCTTTGGAACTGATTTTTAATCTAAGTTACATGAGAGAAGAAGTGCCTCGTAGATCGAAGCATGCATTTATCATTCCGATCCCGAAAAAGGCCCCTTTCAATGACCCAAAAAATTATCGGCGAATAAGTATAACATGAATCTTCGCGAGAGCTTTTGAAAAGATTGTTGAGAAGCACATTCTAACCCATATTGAAGACCATAATATCATTTCAAAGGACCAATTTGGTTTTATGAGACGGCGTTCGGTAGAAACCTCAGTTTTTAGCTCTCTAAACGACTGGTCAACAGCTATGGATAGGAGAAAGCGGGCGGATGTAATCTTTTTTGACTTTTCCAAAGCGTTCGACAAAGTTCCGTTCAATAAGTTGCTATACAAGATGGAAAGAATTGGTATTCATCCAATGATAGTGTCCTGGACTAAATGTTTTCCTTCCGGAAGAACATACCAAGTAAGGATAGAGATAGTGTTCTCCGCGGTTATTTCTTCTCCCAGTGGAGTGGTGCTCCACATGGGAGTGTCTTGTCACTTTTGCTATTTCTCCTGTATACTAGCGGTGCACACAAAATTCTGTGCGTTAAATTTTTTTTTAACCAAAATTTTTAACGGAAAATTTTTGTTAAATTTCGTTAAAAAGTACAATTAGCTGCAAACCGTTCTTCTAAGTGAAAAAAATCAAGGAAAACCTTATAGTTTCAACTTCATGAGATCAACAGCTGAAGTTCAAGGGATGGAGTGTAACTTTGCAATATAAAAAACAGTTCATCATCATCAAGCACAGAAAAATAAATAAGTCTTCAGTAACAGATTATCTACAGGGTGCGGAACAAGAGAGGTATGGAATTACCATGCAAGATGCTCACCGACAAGGCATCTTAAAATGTGCGATCAGGCAAAACCCGGAGTTCCCCTTTCTTAGTTTTTTTTTTTTGCAAAACCGCTTCGAGTGACTGTTCTACGAGGATATACAATCTCAATGCCGGCATCACCCCATTAATTACAGAAATGATTTAATAAAGATACAATTAAAAGCCTATCAGTGGAATGTGAACACGTTGTCGAACGCACGATTTTCGAGTGCCCGGTGTTTGGAACCAATCCATTTTTTTGCAACGTCGAGACCGTGGCACAACATCGTGTCACACGGCCCTACACTGCCGAAAAGGTGTGCTGCGTCGTCAACGTGTTAACGTTCAGAAAAAGTAGCTTCCCTAATTTTTTTATTGGCGTTTTTTAAATCGTTTAAAATATGTCCAGCGAGCGGGAACATTCTTTCCGTCAAGACTGTTCCAGGTGGCGGGCAAAATTATTCTGTGATAAGCAACGCCAGGTGAGGATAGGCATATCTTACGAGGAGGTTAGACCAGTATCTTTGTGGATTCGTTGGCGTGCTTGTGGGCTCGGCGAAGAAACTTCTAGGTCCAAAATGCATCAGAGGTTAGAAGGATAAAGGGCGGCATTACTCAATCATTATCCCCGCCACGCATTCTCCTTATACGGGATGTGGAGGCTGGTTGAATGCGTATTTGGACATACAATGACTTGCGGTGGCCAGCCGATGAACAAGAGACAAGTCTGGTACCAATTCACCCCGGAGGGATGGAAGGCTTGGTTGGTCTGGGCGGGAAATCCGAACCAGAAACCTGGTGTCGGGGCACGCGACAGCCGGCATCTCCTCCAACTGCGCTACTGGCGCACCCGAAGCGCATTTAATTTTTTAATTCAAAACATTCATGAAAACATTAAAATATTCTTGCTGATCTCAATAGTTCATTTAGGAACAGTCCTAATAGGGAGGATGAGAGCTGCAACATTAGTGAAGACTAAGGGCAAATGTGATAAACTCACTGAGAAAAAGTCCGTTAAAAATTCCGTTAAATTTCCAAAAATTTCCGTTAAGTCGTTAAACCAAATTTTAACGAAAAATGCCGTTATTTCGTTAAATCCGTTAAATCGTTAACCGTTAAATGTGCATCCCTGCTGTATTCCTACGAACTTCCTGAAGCTATCACCAGCCTAAGGATCAGCTGCAAAATGTATGCTGACGATGTGAAAGTTTATACTGAAGTGAACGGAGAAGAGCCTTCTCATGAAATCCAAGCCGCAATTAATTTTATTGAGAAATGGGCTAGAACTTGGGAGCTTCCTTTGGCCGCAGAAAAATCGCCTTGTCTTGTAATTCAGTCAAAACATCAGCACAATTCACCAACTTATAAGCTCAAGGACACAGATTTAAGCCACGTAGAAAATGCCCGTGATTTGGGTTTCCATATATCTAGTGATCTAAGCTTCGATTCCCATTATAAGGCAATTGTTAAAAAGGCGAATTATCGTATTTACAACTAGTTCAAACAGCTCAAAACCAATGATTCTCTTGCACTTCTTCATGCATATAAGACGTATGTTAGGCCTGTTTTAGAGAGCGGTACTTCAGTGTTCAGTCTATTCAAAAAACGAAAGACATTGCTCTTTTGGAAAGCGTCCAGAACAACTTCACCCAAAAATTATTTTTAAGATGTTTTGGAACTAACTATGACAACATACCTAGAGGTCCAGACAGGGCCAAACAGTACCTTGCCTCCGCAGTCGAAGGAAGATGGTCGACATGACCATGATGTTTAAAATTCTTACAAATAGAATTTCAATAGATCCCACGATATTTTTCGGTGCACCTCTGACTACGAATAGGAGAGGGAACTTAAGGCTTTACCTTCCTATTCCGAAATCGCAGGCGAGATCAAACTTCCAAACTTACAGAAATCTTAAGGACTTGAACTTATTATTAGGTGAGGATGAGAATATCAGAAACACCAGCGTCGGTCGCCGGCTCCGCCGGCGTCGGGTATGACGGGCCACGCTAGGGACGTAGCCCAAACCTAGCTAGGGTTGCTTCCTCACCCAGCGTCGTCGGCTCCGCCGGCTCTGTCTGACATTTCCGCTCAGTCGCCGTGCTTTAGGCCACGAGGTGTGATGAATTCCAGAAATGGTGGCTTGCGACAACAATGCTATCCTCTTCTGCACATAGTATGGTATGGAAACTGGTCAAACTACTCGAAAATTGTCGACCTTCGGGCAAGATTTCGTTAAAAACGTAGCCGTACCGAGCGCAGGTCCCGGCAACTTTCTTCGTTAGCCTGTCTTGGCCCACGGCTGAAAGTTGGAGGACCTGGGCAGGTAGAAAAATCGTAGTAACTAGTAAATACGCCCGCACCATTGGCCACTAATTTTGAGGGAGCGTACGGGAAGAGTTATATACGAGAACCTGGTGTAGTCAAGAACTGGGATGGGACGGGAACCTGATTTCCGCTGTTGACGAACCACTACAGGCAGTGACTTCTTAATATTTGACACAGCTCAATCTTCCAATAATTGACTCCGCTCCGTCTCACAACAGTATTATAAATTGTTGTCATAGTCATGTAGAAGTACTACAAATAATTTCGTGAGTAATGCATAGTTCCATTAAATATTGATTCACCTGCACGCTGCTACGTTCTGCTAACGGGGTAGTAAGCATTCAACTCAAATGCTACGACAGAATGTTTCACGTCGAATTGGACACTCTTCCAAGACGTTGCGACTTTTATTCGATTGAACTACAAATACAAAAGTGAGGAACGTACATATCCCACTTTGGTGGTTATACACTGCGTTCAAAAAAGATAGGTTCACCCTTGATTTTCTTGTTTCTGCACGAAATTCGGTTGCAGTCGATTCCAAAACTGTATCAGTGAATTAAGCATAGCAAAAAACGTAGGAGTAAGAGACTTGAGAGAAATCTGCGATAACTGCAAGAAATGAGAAAGGATTGCGTGAAAGCACTCAACTCGAGGTTGTTCAAAAAAGATAGGTTCACCGTCCAAGAAGACACGGCTAGAAAGGCAGTTCAGTTGCAATTACTTTGTTAGTCAATACTCCTCCTAGCAAAGTGTTTACAGTAAAATGGGCCGCGGTTCAATGCTTTCAACTGAAGAACAAGCTCAAATCAAGGCACTCAGTGAAGCAGGCCTAAGCCACCGCCGAATTTCGACGCAGCTGAAGCGATCGCAGAATGTGATCAGCAAATTCTTAAGGAATCCTGATCAATATGGGATGAAGAAGCCTTCAGGACGTCCCAGGATCCTTTCCTCTCGAGATGAGAGACAAATCGTGCGTATGTTATCCAATGCATCGGTCAGCCTGGAGCGGGTGCGCAAGAGCCTTACTAAGAAAGTCGCGAGAGGAACTGTTCGAAGTTGTCTAATACGAAACGGCAACATTCTACACACTCAGCTCAATTCCGCCCCACGTTTGACTGCAGCACACAAGAAGAATAGGCTGGAATTCGTCTCCAACAACAAAAGCCGTATTTGGACTAGGCAAATTTTTCTCCTCGCTAGATGTTACGTCAACTATTCCGATTTTTTGTCATTCAGGTAATTTTTTCTGACGAAAAGCGCTTCAACCTCGATGGGCCCGATGGAAGGCGGTACTATTGGCACGATTTGCGCAAAGAGAAGTTGTTTTTTCCAAGGAGGAATTTTGGAGGCGGTACAGTGATGGTGTGGGCAGCATTTCACGCAGGAGGGAAAGTAGCTATTGCATTTACGTCGGCAAGAATGGACTCCCAGGAATACCAACAAGTGCTGCAAAACCACCTGCTTCCATTCCTTCAGGAAAATGCCGACCAGAATTGGATCTTCCAGCAAGACAACGCCTCTGTACACGCTAGCAGGTCTACAAAGGATTTCTTCAGGGCCCATTCAATTGAAGTTCTCGACTGGCCGGCATGTTCTCCGGACCTCAATCCGATGGAGAACATTTGGGGGCACCTTGTAAGAAGAATATACAAGGAGAACAGAACGTACTCGTCTGTCGAAAGTCTTAGGATGGCGATTCTTCGAGCCTGGAACGACCTCCCCATTCAAAATCTGGAAAATCATGTTGCCTCGATGCCAGTACGACTCATTGATGTAGCAATGAATTGCGGAGGACCAATTGATCACTAGTGATCACTGATTGTTTTATGTCCTTTCAATAAAGCTGTTCTTTCCTGGTGAACCTATCTTTTTTGAACAACCTCGAGTTGAATGCTTTCATGCAATCCTTCCTCATTTCTTGCTGTCATTGCAGATTTCGCGCAAGTTTTTTGCTCTTATATTTTTTGCTATGCTCAATTCACTGATACAGTTTTGGAATCGACTGCAACCGAATTTCGTGCAGAAACAAGAAAATCAAGGGTGAACCTATCTTTTTTGAACGCAGTGTATAAGTGCGATAAATAGGAAGCGTGAGTGGGCGGGAGAAGCTGATGCATGCGCTCAACCCAACGAACTTCGAATGGAGAATCTTACTTACAGCCCACAGCTAAGAAGCAAGCATACAGTGCAATAAAAGATGAGATCGCGCCATGTACTCCAAAATTTTATCGCAGCGTCTATTTGATTGGTAGTGTCAATGCCACTTGCATGAACAACCAAAGTAGGGATCTAAGCGATAAGCAGGAAGCATGAGTGGGCGGGAGAAACTGATGCATGCGCTCAACACAACGAATGTCGAATAGGAGAATCCCGAACACAGCGAAGGTAGCAGCAACAGGAATGAGGTGTGCCCTCGGCCGGAGCACACAGGCGACAGAGCCGTACCTCGCAGCAACACAACTGCAGCAGCACCGAAGGATACTGCAGGTCCACTAATTGAACGGTAGCGAGGACAGGAGCCTTCAATGGGGCCAGTTCGAGGCAGTAACCACCCAACACGTGCGCGAACAGAGCCGCGGCGACGGCCTATTTCGCAATGCCTTACGTGTCCTCCTCGGCAGCGGCGATTGCTGACCTCCCAGCGCTCCCCTTCGGAGAGGGAAGTCGAGATCGTGCCTCAAACTTGGGTGATTAAACCATCGAGCCCGCAAAGTTTACGAATTTCCCCACGCTTACGTTGGGACAAAAAACCCTCCTCTATTATATGTATGGTAGGGTCATATTTGTTCTCCAACGTCAAACGGATATTCACACTACGAATGCAGTGTATTCTTATGGATAGCTCGTTCATCAGTTGAGGTGGGTGAGAATAGCTCATGTGATCCTGCAACGCACATCCCTGATTGTGACGATGCTTCATTATGGAAAGCGCTGTGGGACTCGGTCCCCGTGTCTTGCGTCGTTCTTGCATTTCAACTAGTCGGTTGAGATTTCAGGGTTCCTTACGTCTACATAATATTCAAGCGTTTTCTGCACTTTCCCAGGGTGTATACTGTGGAAGGTAACCTTGTTATGTTTGCATTCAAAACGAACGCGTGGCGCATCTCGCGAGCGGATTGATTGATGTCCTTCTTTACATTCAAGAATAAATAAGGCATACATACATCACCAATGCGCACACAATAGAAGTGTGAAGATCTGGCCAGTGATTAATTATCCTTCACTTCTTTCAGCTTCCTATTTATCATGCATCCACGATATATGTGGAACATTTCAGGCGGAGAATCGGATACGGAGTCAGCTGACCAACAAGGAGCGCCTCGAGCACAGCAACGTCGTATTCTGCTCGCTGTGGGCGTATGAGGAGACACGTTCACAAGTCGACCGAGCTCTTAAAGATCTCCGATCTCGTCTTTCCCAACACGAACCTACATGAGACTAGAGAGAATTTATTTACTTATGGAGTCAAGTCCTGCTTTGTGGTACCATCTTGTTCATCATATAGGGGCGAGCTCCGTTATTTGTGAAGAATTGTGGTTTGCATCATAAACAACGTGTAATTTCGTGCTGACATTTCCAATTTATTCTTGTGAATGATACATTATATGTAGTAACCATCACTGTCAACCGTAAAACATCAAGATCGCCGGGAAACACTTTACAACAACATCGCAAAGACGACACAAATTCTCAAAAATGATCACGTGTTCTCATTCCGCACACTCAGTGAGCTTTTGCCGCTTTTGTGGGAAAGCAAAAGATTCTCGAGTAGCTGCAGTATTTCCTTGCGACTTTTCCGCCATGAAGTTCCGCATCTCCGGCCCCTCCGTTGCTTCTCTTTTTCCGTTGTGGTTGTCTTCTTCGTCGTCCCCCTGGATGTAATTCTCCCACGCCGCTAACCGACGCTTCCTGTCCTCCTCACTCTCGTCTATCTTGTATTTCGTTTTACCGTCCCACAGCGCCACTTCTAACCTGAAAACAGTGCCACTTTCAAACACCTGTCCGATCATTTTTGGTCAAAATTAGCCATTGTTCGCGTTTTAAGATTTCATCCGCTCGCGCCTGCTCATAGCCCATGATGGAAGCGGCAGCGATAATGTATCGGTTTTTCCCAGGCGACAGCTCGGCACTAATCGATGCGCAGCTTTGCCCTGCTGCTCCCGTCGAGAAGTATGAACACATCCTTATTATTGCGTCAGGGGCCGTTCAGAGCACCATTGCGCTGCGACGCGACTAACAAGGGAGGTCAATGCACGTCCCGTGGCAATTTTAAAAGTGACCTATTGAGGGGGGAGGGGGCGTTCGTATCGGCTGGTTGTAGGCGCCGCGGCCTGACATCCAGGTGGCCATACCTGCGGCGTCATTTCCCTGCTCGCCGTCTCCGCTCACGTTGTGACACCCGTCGCGCGCGTGGCGGACAACGGCCCGACGGAGGCCGTCGTCGGCGGCCCGATGAACGAGCGGAGCATACAGGTCGACCAGATTTGCTGAGACTACAATCAATAGGATGTTCAGAGGATTTACGAAACCAGTGTAAACATATATGTTGGTGTGAAACAAACATAGCTCTACATCAGAATTTCGAGCTTTATCTAATGAGCTCTACCTCAAGCTTATCAATGCTACCGTTGATGAGATATTTTTCAAATTTAAAACTGAAAAATAATTCTTCGCAAAGCTACGAAAGGCTGTGAAGGGTATATTTCCAGGCTAAAATTTCACACAGAATTCAACTACGTCGTCTAAATACCTTATTAAGGAGATTTTTTTTGAAGAAAAAAATTGCGTGTATCACACCGTTGGAGACATGTCTCCAAGCCAACATTCTACGCAGAATTCAATTACGAATTTTATGTTCGCAAATACAGTGTCTCAAAAATGTACACCCTGTTTGAAAGGTGATAACTTTGCTCAGAATAGTGGTAGTGAAAAACTTGATGGCTCATATGAAAGCATGAGAAAGTTGAAACTTTCTGAGAAATGGGCCGTATGGTTTGCGCCATGCGCTCGTCAGAAATCTTGCATTTTATACTCGATTGATTGTTTTCGCTTGAATGCTTGTTATAGATTCTCAACAAAGTGGCAGTTTCGAGATTGATGTGAGCTTCTTTAAAGGTTCGAAGGTTAAAAACACACTACGGCTTGCGAAGAATGCAGGGTATCCTAAAAATACATGTACTATTTGAGTGGATCTAACAGTGGTACTAATGAAGCTTGTGAAGACGTTTGACACCCATGAAAGCACAGGGTAACGAAATTTCTGTGGCGTGCAAGTAGTCAAGATTGTGCCATGCTCTCGCCTGGAACATTGAATTTCAGACTAGATTGATTCTGCATGGGTCGACTGCTTGTTAAAATCCTGTTACTACTTGGCCACACTAACCTGTGCTGTGCCTCTTTTAACGTTTAGAAATTGACAACTACGTGAAAGACACGTGACATACGAATTTATTGAATGCACAATTTATCGCTTTCGCTATCGCTCTAATAACGCTCTCTATATATCTAAGCCCATAACAAGAGTCAGGCCCGGCTCTATGCTTTTCTTCGAAGAAAGGAGTTTATCCTGAAGTCCCACTGGAAGTTGGAGAACACGGTCGAAGTCATAGGCGATTCAGCTACTTCACTATATAGTCCATTCACAGAAGTAATGAACGGCGGTAAGCAAGGATTGATTAGTAAACATGTCCTACCCCCTGGAGGCACTGTTTCCAGGGCTTGGTAGCAGCGAGCAAGTAGCGATTAATAATCACGGCCTCAACCCCTGGAGGTACTGTCTCCCGGCCCGCTCGCAGCAAGCAAGGACCGATTAATAGTTGACCTTGACCCCTGGACCCACTGCTTCCAGGAGGTCGAGGTCTCATGGGCGGGCAATGAAAGACTATATGTGTTTAGAGACCTCGATTAACCCGAGGACTGAAGTTTCGCACCGCAGTGTTCTTCATTGAACACCGCAGTGTTCTTCATTGACATTTACAAAGAATAGATAATTTGATCAATATCGATTGATGGCGATCAAAACCTCAAAAACGAACTTCAGATTCGTGTTCAGCGGTCTCGATTACCCACACGGCTAAAGTTTCAGACCGCTTGAATGACATACACAAAATACACAAAATGTACACACAACTCTTTTATATGTAACAAGTGCTCCGACGGTGGCGATGTCCGTTCCTGCACGTGGTGCCACTGCAAACTGTTCACTCTGCGAGCTAAGCCGATCACGGACACTCGATTGCAGGTGACAGGCCCTTGTGACAGGCCGGTCCAGGAAGACCCATGTCACATCACATGGTGTATGTTAGCTCACGTATTTCGAGATAGTGCTACGGCGTCCGCGGGAGCCGACGCGCACTCGCAGAGCCCGGCGAGTGTGGAAAGTATGCGAGGGTCCCTGATGCGAGGATGGTATCGGGGGTAACTGAGCTAGTCCAAAAGTCCCGTAACGTAAGCAGGACCCGCGTGGCTACGCTGAATGTGGGTACGTTGACGGGCCGCTCGTGCGAGTTGGTTGAAGCACTGGAGCGAAGAAGAGTTGATTTCTGTGCGCTGCACGAGACGAGGTGGTCCTGCCGCAAGTCATGGGACATAGGACGAGGCTTTAAGGCCGTCCTATGTGGAAGTCCCACCGCCACCAGTGGTGTCGGAATAATGGTCTCCGAAGGATTCGTGACTCGATTGTAAGCGACGAGCGCTTTGACGATCGATTGAGGAAGATCGTTGTCGCCGCTAAGGAGCGACTCTATCACTTCTTCTCTGCGTACGCTCCGCAGACTGCTCCGATCAAGCCAAGGATGAGTTTTGGAACCTGCTCGATGAGAAGACAGCAGAGGTACCGTCGAAAGATGTCATCATAGTCGCTGGTGACCTTAACGGGCACGTCGGCGCGATGAAAGACGGGTACAGCTGTCATGGTGGATTCGGCTATGGGTCGCGTAACGCAGATGGTGAGCGTATCCTTGATTATGCGGAATCGCATAACTTTACCATAGTGAACACCGTCTTCCGAAAACGCGACTCCCACCTCATCTCGTTCTATAGCGGAAGCACCAGGACTCAGATAGACTTTGTCCTTGTGAAGGATCGTGACCGAAGTCTCGTCACAGACGCGAAGGTCGTGCCGTATGAGACGGTCGCCCCACAGCGTCGACCGCTGATCTGTACCTTTAAGATCGCCCCTCCGAGGCTGAAGCAGGTCGAGCGATGCGGTGCACCAAGAACAAGTGGTGGCGAATGAGAGAGAAGGAAGCAGCTGTGATTTCCCGCGTACGGTTGCCGACAGTCACGACTGTCGACGAAACTTGGAAGAAGGCGACCGACGCGATGCGTCATGCTGCGCAGTCGGAACTCGGCAGTACGAAGCCTGGGCGACGGAAGGTCGACAAGCAGGCATGGCTGTGGACAAATGACGTGAAAGTCCAAGTTCGAGAGAAGAAGACGCTCTATCACGTGTTTCTCGGCGAAAAGACGGCCGATAACTGGCGGAAGTACCAAGAAGCGAAGAAAGCTGCAAAGAAGGCCGTGGCTGTTGCAAAAACCACTCATTATGGAGATGTCAACGAGAAGCTCGAGTCGCGCGATGGTGAGCGGTATCTGTACCGACTTGCAAAGTTTCGCCATCGGCAGACCGAGGATATTGAGAAGTTTTTCGGCATCAATGATGAGAACGGCCCTCTTCTTACGACCGCAAGAAGGCTCTGAAGCGATGGCGCGACTACTTTGAGGAAATCTCTACAGTAGAATTTCCTCATCCAGCCATCCCTTCAACGGCTCCAACCCACGGCTCCGTCCAGAAAATCACCGTGGAGGAGATTGAAGCGGCTCTGAAGAAGATGAGTTCAGGCAAAGCAACTGGGCCCGACGACGTGGCAGCTGATCTGTGGAAGTCAAAGCTATGATACCCTGCTGAGTGGTTGGCGAAGTACTTTAACCAGGTTGTGGCGGGGAAGAAGGTGCCTGAGTGTTGGTGCCAAAGCACGACGATTCCGATTTGGAAAAAGAGGGGCAGTCCTGCAGACTGCTCCAGCTACCGTCCAATTCGTTTGCTTTTGCACAGCATGAAGATCTTTGAGCGAATTGTCGACGGACGAATTCGGGACATCGTCCAGCTTTCCAGCAATCAGTGCGGCTTCGTAGCTGGCTGTGGCACCATTGATGCCATACACGCCGCCCGCCTCCTGTTAGAGAAGCACCGCGAGAAACAGAAGCCAGTGCATATCGCCTTCCTCGACTTGGAGAAGGCCTTAGACCGCGTACCGCGTGAAGTGATATGGTACGCCTTGCGACATCATGGAGTCCCGAAGAGCTCATAGAGTGGGTGCGAATTCTCTACTCTTGTCCAAAGAGTCGAGTTCAAGCTGTAGCTGGAACCTCGATGGAGTTTCCCATCTCTGTCGGGGTCAGGGGTGTGCGTAAATGAAATCCGAAATTTCGTAAATCGTAAACCGTAATTACGAAAAAATCGTCGTAAATCGTAAATCGTAAACCGTAAATCGTAAGAGGCGTCTGACTTACAATGCATCTAATTTCCTTGTTTTTTCTATTATGTTAAAGCTAATCGAAGCTAACTATGTTTTATTGAGACGTTTTCAGCTTGAGCTGGACGCTTCTAATTAAGATGTAAGCTATTAAAATCAACTAGCACCTTTCAAATCAAGCTGGACAAGTTTTTGAAGAACCAAAATAAAGTGCTTGTTCAAAAACGCTATCTCAAAAGCCAAAATAAAAGGCTTACACTGCTTGGACGACCAAAAATGCTTATCATTCTTCTTGCCATTGGCTTCCATATAACTTTATAACTATGACTTTGTAGAAACAACCGCAACAACTCCGAATAAACCAACAAAAACCGTTCCATCCAAAACCAAAAAAATAATAATTTGATCGCTGGCCAACTCTCAAATTTTGAATTGTACAACAGCATTTTTGTAGCAGACGGGAAGGAATTGTGTGACGATTGAAAGAGTATGATCATATTTTTGGACACTCATCATAGTCGGATTTTTGACTTAAAATTATAAAAGAAGATATTTTTGTGGCATTCTTTAGGAGTAAAATAGAGAAGCAAGATGCAGCATATATTGGAAGTGGTTTAACGGACTCGTACAAGGTGCATTTTAAACAATTAGAAGAAACCCAGAGAAGTCGGAGGAGGACGTCTATCGCGTGCTACTCGATTAGGATCCTACCACGGGCAATCAAGTCTTCCATACCTGCTGAGTTGTGAATTGGTGCCTGATTTGCCTGGAAAGGATAAAACACTGACCTCTACATCGGCGGCAACCGCAATTTATTCTGTAAGGCAAACCCACACTCAAATGACCTCTACGGTATACCGCAGAGGTAGAAAGAATGGATGGCGCATCTCAAACAGGGACCGGCTAACGTCATGCTTTGTCCTTTATCATTTTTGAAGGCAACCACTACTTCTGGAATAAAAGGTCGTCGTTCGACGATACCAGGCAATTACTTTCGGCATTTACTTCGCTCGCATGTTTGCTTGCACTTGTTAATTTTCGGAAACTCTAAAATATTGCATTCCCAATTAATGACTGCTTGCATTAGCCAGTCCTGCTCTCCACTACCTTTGTAACAAATGCTATCGTATCTTTTGCCCAGTTTTCAGCATTCTGAACGGATCGTATAGGGCGAACGCAACAGCCCCAATCAAACCACTGAAAAAAGTGCCAAGCTTTTTCACTTTTATCATGAAAGTGTCAAACGTTTTGCTTAAGGCGCACCTCATACGTAAATAGACTCCGCGCCATGACGTGCAGTGATAATCAGATTGAAACATGATTGTTTCACTCTTTCCAACAGTTCAGCTGTTATTCCACAGTCTCCAATCAAGTCCAATATTCCTTGATGGCTTTGCATGAGTTCTACTCGTGTGCATTGGAAAGAGTCGTATATGTGGTGAACAAGCGGTGAAAAAGTCACAAGTTGACTAGGCGGTGGTTGCAGCATAGAATATGGTTTAGCAGGTGATCATCTTCATTCCTATGGAAGGAGAATTTTCATGTCTTTCTGTAAACTGGAACTTAGGCCACTCGAATGTGAGATGCTGTGCTAGAGTGTGACCAGAAAAAAGGCTAGCCCAGTTCCATTGCCAGGAAATAACTCGAGCGGCCTATCCACAAAGCTGTTGTCATAATCCGAATCGTATCACGTTATGTGGACGTTTGTCATCCGTGGACTGAAGATCACATTTACGAAAATTTACGATTTACGACCCAAAATGTCGTAAATCGTAAATCGTAAAAAATTTGCCAAAAATCACCGTAAATCGTAAAATCGTAAATCGTAAATCGTAATTACGCACACCCCTGGTCGGGGTACACCAGGGTTCTGCGCTTTCCCCACTCCTCTTTGTTGTCGTCATGGATGCCATCACACGAGATCTTCAGAAGCCGGTACTTGGACGTTGCTTTATGCTGATGACGTATTGATCGCTAGCGAAGATAAAGGTGAACTCGAGCGAGAGGTGCAAGCTTGGTGTGATCGCTTGGAGCGGTTTGAACTTAAACTGGACGTGAAGAAGACCGAGTATCTAACGACGTACGTTACTGAGTCCAGCTCCATCAAGATTAACGGCATCGAGCTTCCACGCACTGCGGTCTTTAAGTACCTGGGATCAGCAGTCGCATCTGACGGCAAACTGATGGTTGAAGTGAACTCACGCGTGAGTGCAGCTTGGTCCAAGTGGCGCTCGTTGACTGGCGTGCTCTGTGATAGGAAGATACCGGAGCGTTTGAAGTCGAAAATATATAGAGCCGTCGTCCGGCCGGCAGCGATGCACGGAGCTGTTGGCCTGCGACCAAGGAAGTTGAAACGCGCCTCAGCGTCATGGAGACGATGATGCTGCGCTGGACGGCTGGAGTCACCCGCATGGACCGCATACGAAACGATGTTATTCGGCAGAGTTTGGTGTCGCGCCGATAGCTGACAAGATGCGACGCTCGCTTATGATGGTACGGCCACGTTCTGCGGGGAAAAGAAGACAGCGTTCGAAAGATAGGCCTTAACTTAGACGTAATTGGAAAGCGGCCTAGAGGGCGTCCGAAGCAGCGCTGGTTAGATACGTTACATACGGACTTGAAGATTACTGGTGTTCACCCTGATCTGGCGCTGGATCGGGAAAGGTGACGTCATAACACCATAATAGCGGACCCCGCTACGATGCGGGATAAACGCTGAAGAAGAAGAAGAAGAAGTGCTCCGACACGCCTAAAGGCGTGTCGGAGCACTTGCGCGCTTCACGCGACTTTGCAGCAGCATTGACCTATGGAAAGTAGTTGTTGTAAAACTTAAAATACGCTAACGTCTAGGACCTGCTGAGTGCTTTATCGGGGAGGGGGACGTTCTGCCTGAAAGCGGCGCGGGCAAAGACGCGGGACAGCGCCTGCGGAGATAATTAGCGTCGACTCGCGCAGTGACACCCGGCGCTTCGCACTCAGCCAGACAGCCCTCGCCGCAGAGGCGATGCTGACCCAGCCAACTACGGGAGCCTGTAGGTCGACCAGATTTGGTATGATTGCAATCGATAGAGAGATAGGAGGCTGAGACGGCTTGTGTTGGTAGTCCAGAAATTGGGATTGATCTGAACCCTACCATCTTCTGTTTTAGAATTTCGAGCTCTATCGAATGAGCCAGGTAAGAATCTTGCCTCAATAACCTTTACGACAATTTTTTTCAGGCGCAGTTTAACTTTCGTTAAATATCAGTTTTCATTTATATCGGAATTAACTAAGAGGCATGCTTCCAGGCTACTCACGTTAACTCTACCATCTCCTGTATTATATCCTATTTGAATAACCCGAACTAAGGCGACTTTTCAGGTTGAGATTGCGCGAGGAATATAACTAGATAGACGAGAGACCTTCTAAGAGCACTTCAAGTGCTCAACCTTTTTGAAAACGACATTATGATCCTTCAGTGCGTAGAACATGTTCACAGTCTCAAATTGCCCCACGAGATCGACTTGATAGTCGGTGGACCTCCTAAGAACACCAAAGTACTCCAGTTTTTTTGTTGAAGCATTTTATGAGGGCTTCCTAACTCGTTAATTGGTGGAGGAGACATTCGCTATGCAGGTACACTGCCTGTGGGACGCGAGGTCCAGTATACTACTAGAAGCCACAAACGACTGTACGAGCCATTTGAAGTATTGTGTGATGAAATTTACTCTTGGTAAACGCTAGATTTGATGAGCCATCTATCCAGTCTTACCAGGATACTATCTCAACGGTAGGTCGGAACGGCGCAAGTGTTGTATATGGGCAGGACCGCCTCTTTCTGGGAAGTAACAAACTGCAGGTATCTCGACCCCAATACAACTCTGCGCCGAGTTAGGGGCGACAGAAGTTGCCTGTTGGCGCCCTGTTGATTCACGTGCCCCCAGCTGACGGGCGCGCCCGGGATGATGGCTCGTATCGCGGGTCGGCACGGTGCACAGGTGGCCTAGCAGGGAAGCGCTCGGGCTCGTGAGCGAGGGGTCGAAGGTTCGGATCCCGCAGACTGCGTCTCTTTTGCACTTTTGCAAAATCCATGTTTATCATCATATAGATAGTCCAACTAGGGGTACTATTGTGTGTTATAGAGCATTTTACATATAACATATGCTTCAAACCACAGATTAGCTAGAATGTTCACTTCTGTGTGTCACTTGTTTGAAGAAGCCTATTTTGTGTGACCGTAGTTATGCAACGATAGATATTTTGTGGCACAAGTTAAAAGTTCTGACTCCACCGACAAGACTTCGGTAAAAAAAAAATCCGCTAAAACTTCGTCTAGGGGGTTATTTGGGGTGCTGATCACGAATCTGACATCCGTTTTTCACGATTCTGTCCACCTGCCGTCACCGGCAGAAACGTTAAGAATGTAATCCTGTGGCTTCCTGTATCAATATTATCCAGCCGAATCGTGAGTAACGGATATAAAATTCGTGATCAGCACCCCAAATAACACCCCTAGACGAACTTTTAGCGAAATCGGTGACCCAGCCTGGACCACCCTTGTTAACGGTATGGGTGGTATGTTATATGTAAACATCCTCTATAACACACTATAATACCCCTAGGTGGATTACCTATATGATAAACATATATTTTGCAAAAGTGCAAAACGAATGCAGCCTGCGGGATCCAAACCCTCGACCCATCGTTCACGAGCCCGAGCGTCTCCCTACTAGGCCACCTGTGCAGTGCGCCGATCCGCGATACGAGCCCTCATCCCGGGCGCGCCCGTCAGCTGGGGCACGTGAATCAACAGGGCGCAAACAGGCGACTTCCGTCGCCCCTAACTCGGCGCATAGTTGTATTGGGGTCGAGATACCTACAGTTTTTTACTTCCCAGAAAGAGGCGGTCCTGCCCATATACAACACTTGCGCCGTTCCGACCTACCGTTGAGATAGTATCCTGGTTAGTCTCGATATATATGGTGCGTGCATTATAGAGTTCCATAAAAATTCGGTTACGAAATGCTAAAGAGGTGTCATGTTGAAACTAACACTTTAAACTTCTGTTAAAAGATCTCCCGTCTATCTGATTGGAATCCTCGTGCAATTTTAACCTGGAAGCATGCCTTGCATTTGATCCTGATATATGTGAATAAAAACCGATATTTAGCTAAAAATAAACAGTGCCTGAAAAGTTATCTTCAAGGGTTATTGAGGAAGGGTGCTTTTCTGGATCATTCGACAGAGCTCGAAATTCTAGTATGGGAGATGGTAGGGTTTACATCAGTAGTATGGAAGCATGCTTCGCAATTAATCCTGGTATAAATAAAAACTGCTATTTAAGGAAAACAACCAACGCTTAAAAAGTCGTCTTATAGGTTATTTAGACAGGATAATCTCTAGCTCATTCGGCAGAGATCGAAATTCTAGTACAGGAGATGGTAGAGCTGACATCAATAGCCTGGAAGTATGCCTCGTAGTTATTTCTGATATAAATAAAAACTGATATTTAACGAAAATTAAACAGCGCCTGAAAAAATTGTTGTAAGTGTTGTTGAGGCAAGATTCTTTCCTGGCTTATTCGATAGAGCTTGAAATTCTGATATAGGAGATGCTAGGGATCAGATCAATCCCAATTTCTGGACTGCCAATCCAAGCCGTCCGAGCCTCTTGTCCCTCTATCGATTGTAATCACACCAAATCTTGTCGACCTGCAGGCTCCCGTGGTTGGCTGGGTCACCATCACCTCCGCGGCGAGGGCTGTCTGGCTGAGCGCGAAGCGGCAGGTGTCACGGCGCGAGTCGACGCTAATTGGCTCCGCAGGCACTGTCCCGCGTCTTTGGCCGCGCCGCTTTCAGGCAGAGCGTCCCTCACCCCTTTATCGGCATCAAGCCGTTCGCCACTTCGGTACCTTCATCATAGACATTCTCTCCGGACCGTCCATTGGTTTGCTATGCGCAGTACTTCTGTCCCTCAGGTTGCTCTTCCGCAACCGTTCCTATGCTCAACATCTAGCGTTTCCGGGTATCGTTGACATCCCTTCCGAAGCCAGGTTCCCCCTCACTCACTTCTTTTTACTGGATCTAATTGCTAGTCCGCCTTTACTGGTCTTCCCTTCCCTCTTTAGTTCCCCACCCTCTTGGTCCCAACTCCTGACCCACTTTTTTGTTTAAACTTTTAACCCTACTGGTCTCTTCTTGCTAGTTTTCCCGTCCTGGCCCCTTCTCCAGGTTGTTCCTTTCCTTCCTGCTCGCTCCCCTGGTAAACCCTAGAGGTTACCTTACTGCCCTTCTCCACCACATCCTTAGTGGGCCTCCCATTGACACATATTCAGAATCAGTACGCTTGTTGCGCGACGTAGAGGGCCCATATTCTGGATCCGGAAGCTCAGAAGACCCGCCTTCCGAATTAAGAAGCTCAGAAGCGCGCGCAGTCGCCGCTATGTCGAGCCTGATGAGGCCATGCATATGGCAGATTCCTTGTTCCCCGTATGAATTCCCTTACGGCTCCCTTCTTGTTGGTTCCTAGTCCTGGTCCCGACTCCAAGTCCCTTCTTCCAGGTAGAACCCCTCCACCTCGGAATCCTCCTTACCACTCTCCCCAATTAAGTAGCTCTCCCACGCTCACACACGACGACGGCGAGCGAACGCCCATTGCGTGCCATCGATGTCACATCTTCTAAATCCGTACTCTCTTACTGGTAATGCATCCCCTTACTGATCCTCTTAACTGCTCCTCACCCTGATTGTTAACTCCCTACTGGTCCCTCCTTAATGCCTAAACCCTTCTTGGTGTCACCTTCTGGCCTGCTTCATTGATCCCCCATCGCCCCCCCCCCCCTCATCTCGATGCTTCCTCCAAGTCGCTACCTCCTGGTCGCTGTCAGTTCTCCACCCTCGAAGTTTCCCCTTAAACTCTTACCCCTTTATTGGTCTTCTTAATGGAGTCGGCGGCACGGCTTCTGAATCTGGACGCTCAGGAACGCGCGTAGGTGCTGTTGTGTCAAGCAGAAAAAGGATACGCTTCCCAGGCTGCAACAATTCTCACGTTCAATCGGAAATTTATACCGCGCTGTGGATGATACAGCGTATCTCACTTAGATTAGATCATTCGACCGCTCTCGCTGTGGATGATGCGGCGTATCTCACTTATCGTTAGATTAGATCACTCGACGGACAAACTCTTTTATATATAGGTGGTGATGGTGATGGTGATGGTGATAGGATAGTATATCAACTTCGTGATTGAATTTTGCGTAGAATGTTGGCTTGGAGATATGTACCCAACAGTGTGATTCACACATTTTTTCTTCAAAAAGCTCCTCTAGAACGTATTTAGACGACGTAGTTGAATTCTGTGTGAAATTTTAGCCTGGAAATATACCCTTCACAGCTTCGAAGCAGGTCTGCGAAAAACTATTTTTCAGTTTTGAATTTGAAGAATATCTCATCAGCGGTAGCATTGATAAGCTTAAGGTAGAGCTCATTAGATAGAGCTCAAAATTCTGATGTAGAGCTATGTTTGTTTCACACCAACATGTATGTTTACACTGGTCTCGTAAATCCTCTGAACATCCTATTGATTGTAGTCTCAGCAAATCTGGTCGACCTGTGTGCTTCGCTCGTTCATCGGGCCGTCGTCGTGGGGCCGCCGCCGACGGCCTCCGTCGGGCCGTTGTCCGCCGCGCGCGCGACGGGTGTCACGGCGTGAGCGGAGACGGCAGACGGCGAGCAGGGGGATGACCCCGCAGGTATGGCAACCTGGGCGCACGGCTGCGGCGCCTACAACCAGCCGATACGAACGCTACGCACCCCTATTGAGGGTTATAGGGGATTCCTGTCCCTGTGTGTGTGTGTGTGTGTGTGTTTGTGTGTGTTGTGTGTGTGTGTGTGTGTGTGTGTGTGTGTGTGTGTGTGTGTGTGTGTGTGTGTGTGTGTGTGTGTGTGTGTGTGTGTGTGTGTGTGTGTGTGTGTGTGTGTGTGTGTGTGTGTGTGTGTGTGTGTGTGTGTGTGTGTGTGTGTGTGTGTGTGTGTGTGTGTGTGTGTGTGTGTGTGTGTGTGTGTGTGTGTGTGTGTGTGTGTGTGTGTGTGTGTGTGTGTGTGTGTGTGTGTGTGTGTGTGTGTGTGTGTGTGTGTGTGTGTGTGTGTAGAGGATTGTATGAGAAGCCCCGCAGTGGTTTTCAAATTTCCTGCGGATACCTGGGTAGGTCAAAAATTGCAACAAACCGTTTCACTTCAGTGCGGGCCGATAAAGCTATACTGACGCCTGGAACTGCCATCTCGTGGTTAGAATCTAACCTTCAAAAGGTCTGGGGATGGAACAGTTGCGTAATTACAGCGATTTCACAATTTACTTGTTAGTTGTACAGTGACCGAAGTGGGACGTTGAGGTGCGTCGCTCACCACCAACGGCGCAGCGACCGGAAGGCCGAGTGGCTATGGGGGGGGGGCGAGCTTGCGGGAAAAGTGTCGGGGGGTTCGGATCCGGAGGTGCCGCTCCTGCATTGATGGTCTTATTCCATCCATTTTTGTCGATATAATGTGCATCCTGACCGCGGTACTGTACCATGCTGACATTTTAACTTTATTTTAACCTGGATGATACGATATAAACACAAAAATAAACACCCAAAGCAACAGCGTTCATAGTACATAATTCGACTGGCCATTGAGGAGGAGCAGGCGAGGTTTCTCTGCCTACAAAATAGATAACTTCAGAACTCCAAAGATCGAGGAAAAATATTTTATTTTTATTTATTATTTTCATATTTTTATTTTTATTAATTAATTAACTATATTCATGTTTGATTTTTTTAGATCCCTCTTCGACCTCTGGAGAGAAAGTATAACAGTAACAATCTGTCTTCTTCATCCTCAACCAACAATATGGCTAGTGATCTCACGGCCGTCACATACAGCATCCTCACTGTTACAAGGAGACGTTATATCACTCACATCATTGTCATCGTCCGGCGACCAGGCTACAGCCTGCTTCGTTCAAGTCAAGCTAACATCACGAACGAGAGAACGTCAATGGAATAAACATCAAAGAAAAACTACCCGGAGTGTTTCCTCCTCACAATCAATATCCCCATACAAAACATTTTGAATTATGCCCCGAAACGCATCTAATATGGCGGTCTCCTTACGAATAGGGTTAGGGTAGTCGGGAGGAAGGCAGTTAGCAAGACAAACAATAACTCGGCACGGAGAACACATTCTTTTATACAATTGATATTGAGTGGGGGGGTAGGGGGGGGGGGGGGTGGTATAGTCTGTCGAAGGACGATCACAACAATCGATCAAACATAAATATATACATCAACTAATTAATTGAAAATAAAAATAAAATAAAAATCAATTATACATAATAAAATAATAAATAAATAAATAATGAAAAATAAAGATAAATCCTTTTTATCAATTTTTCAATCTCTCTTCGACTTTTGGAGTCATGAAGTAGTGCTAACAGGCCCACTGTAAATGCCTAACGAGGACGGTCAAGATAAAGAATATTATCTATTCTGTAGTTGCCCTTGAATACTACCGAGGAACTGCGAATAAAAGTCGTCTGTCCTCTTGTTCGTGATGTTAGCTTGGCTTGAACGAAGTGCAGGATGTAGAGTGGTCGCCGGACGATGAGGATGATGTGGGTAGTACTACGTCTTCTTGCAACAGTGAAGAGGTTGCTGTATGTGACGGTCATGAGATCACTTGCAATATGGTTGGTTGAGAATGAAGAAGAGAGATTGGTACTGTTATACTTTCTCTCCAGAGGTCGAAGAGGGGTCGAAAAAATCAAACAGAAATAGTTAGTTAATTGATAAAAATAAAAATAAAAAATAGTAAATAAATAAATAAAAATAAAATAATAATTTTCCTCGATCTTTGAAGTTCTGAAGTTATCTACTTTGTAGGCAAAGAAAAGTCGCCTGCTCCTCCCCAATGGACAATCGAATTATGTACTATAAACGCTGTTGCTTTGGAATGCTTATTATTGTGTTTATATCGTACCATCCAGATTAAAATAAAGTTATAATATCAGTATGGCACACTACCGTGGTCAAGATACACTTTATATCGACAAAAATGGATGGAGCAACACCATCAATGCAGGAGCAGCACCTCCGAATCCGAACCCCCAACACTTTTCCCGCAAGCCTGACCCCCATAGCCACTCGGCCATCCGGTCGCTGTGCCGTTGGTGGTGAGCGACGCACCTCAACGTTCCACTTCGGTCACTGTACCGCTAACAAGCAAATTGTGAAATCGCTGTAATTCCGCTACTGTCCCAGCCCTTTTAAAGCCCCTTTTGAAGGTTAGATTCTAACCACGACATGGCAGTTACAGGCGTCAGTTTTGCTTTATCGGCCCGCACTGAAGTGAAATGGTTTTTTGCAATTTTTGACCTATCCAGGTTCCACAGAAAATTTGAAAACCACGGCGGTGCTTCTCATATAATCCCCTACAACCCTCAATAGGTCAATTGCCACGGGATGTTCACTGACCTCCCTTGTAAGTTCCCATATTAATGCGCTGAACTGCCTCTCAGCTGGTTCTCATAAGTCATCAAAAATATCAGACGCGCGCCAGGAAAAGAACGCGGGAATGCAATCCACTGCGACAACAAGCTATGGTATTCGATTAAGTAAATCTTAGCACATATAATTACTATAGAACGGGACTTAATGCCACAAGGAGCGTACCCTGCATCCAACAACAACCTCCTTTAAAATGCAAGCTGCCACAGCAAGGACCTCACTGCTACTGTTATTAGGAAATCCATCATGGAAAAACATTGGATGAGGATTTTGTCTAATTATTTTTCATTTCTATTCTATACGGTTGTTTGTAACTACCGTGCAGGCAAGTTGGTGGTTTATACCTCCAGGAGATGTCCGCAAAAATGAAAGCTTGGTTGATCAGCACCTACATATGTTGCACCTGCGGCGCATTTGTCCATTTGCTACCAGAGCTATGAGGTAAGAGAATAACAAACCGTCGTCCATCCACGATTCGTCCGTTCAGCATTTTTACTGCCATGTCAGAGCACAGAGTCGTTTCGAACGTTACCGTAACTACCCCTTCGGGATTATTCTGCAATGGATTTCAGAGTAAAACGCTGAGTAACATCAACGGTTACACAACTGTGAAGAACTCACATCGTAAACCACGACTTTCTTCACGGTACCGTATTTGGAACAGCTCTCTTGCACTTCCTCCTTCAAATCCAACAACAAGGCGGCGTTTCGCTGTAAATGCTACAATTATTCTGTAGTGCTCGAAACCCTTACTGAAAGTAGAGGCATCAGCCAGAGATTCACCAGCAACTTGGTGAGGATAAATGATAAAGATTATGAAATGGAAAAGTGCGGAAGCTAGAGAAGCAACAGCAACACTGCTATAATAGGTTCGAGCGCCAAGCAAAGCCCAATGAGTAGCTGAATGGCAGCATAGCTAGTGCGGCACTGTTATGACTAGACTAAACTGTTATGTTCCTTAAACAGCTTAATAGTGCTCTGAAACACTCGTTATAACGAGATTCCAGTCCTAACTGGACCTGCCTTTTTTATACTCTTTTGCGCATAGATTCAACTCAGATCGGATACAGTGGCTGAATAGCAATAGAATATGCAACCATGAAGTTAGTGTGAAGGCAAGGAATATCTCCAGGTCACACTGGTCTTCAGAGATACTCTGTAATACGCGCAGGTATGAGAAACATATATAAGGTATAACGAATACCAGGTATAAGTTAGACTTGATTAACAGAAAAATTGAGCAACCTGATGCTACATGGTATTTTGTTGTGATTTTAAAAAATCAAAGATCCTTGCACCAGACAGATGGGAGTCGAACCATCACCCTTCTCTTTTCCGAGTAGCATGATAACCCACTACGTCACCAGCGCTTTTTGATTAAGGACACGTTTCAACCAGGCGAGCGGAAAGGCTAGAGCGCAAAGAAACAGACCCTGCGCGCGGGTGAAAGTACACTCTCGTCGCCTGCGTCTCAATAACCACTGGCAGTCGCTGAGTCGTGCTGTGGAAGGAGACTGAATTTCAAGAAGGGGACAGGAATGCAACTTCGGTAGCTTACAGACGTTTCTAAAGGCCACGAAACAGGCGTTTGGAAGCTGCTAATTTTAGGATAAAATATAAATCTTATAAATTTATAAATTATATGTGGCACGACAGACATCAATTAGTGGAGGTATATAGGTCTAGCGAAACTGAATCTGTAAAAATAAATTGTAGGAGACCAGATTGGCTCTTGCTTGCATAATGTCAATGTTTTCCATGAAGCAAATGTCAGTGAAAGGCAGAAGTCATCAAATTGAAGGCGCCTTTTATACTCGAGCCGCCGCGCGGCGCGGCGCGACGGCTGACATAGCTGTCGATTTTTCGCGCTGCCCGGTGGCGCCGCATCGCACTCATACTCCGCCGCCTCAGAACACCACATTTGGCGGAATCTCGGGTTACGGTGTTCGGCGAATCGCGCCGCTAGAGGGCAGGACGCGGCGCGGCGCGATCAGCTGTGGCAGATTCGGTGTGGAGTGGGAGATTCGCCATCGAAATGAAACATTTTGCTATGTCCTCTTTGTTTTGGGTTCCCAACTAGCAAAACAAAGACGGTGTAGCGAAATTATGGAACTATTGTACTTTCAGGACTCAAAAGGTCGAGGAGGGGTCGAAAAGAACTTTCGACCAAACTTCTTCGGGAGGGGGAGGGGGTATTTAGGGTGCTGATCACGAATCTGACATTCGTTTTTGCGATAGGCTCGGATGACTAGAGCTGTCGAGGTCACAATCACCGATTTCGCCGAAATTTCCCCTAGGGAGTTTATTTGGTGTGCTTATCATGAATCGTGCATCCGTTTTTCATATTACGCTGGAGTTTGAGCGAAATCGTTGACCGTGGCCTTAGTCACCCGTACCTTCCGTAGCTTAGGAAGAGAATGGAGATCTGTAGCTATTCACGAAGTTTTACCTACTACGCTAAAGATATGTTTAGAATTTGGTTGGCGCACGTCGCTAACGCTCCCTTTTTTAACTGCAATCGCGCAGCGGCGCGTCAAATTTGGAGTGCGGCGTGGCGTGATGGCTGACATAGCTATCGATTTTTCGCGCCGCCCGACGGCGCCCGTCGCATTCATACTCCGCCGCCCCAAAACACCATATTTGACGAAATTTCGTGTTAGGCGCCTTTTATACTCCCGCCGCGGCGCGGCGCGTCAATTTGGGGAGCGGCGCGGCCAGTCGCGCCGCGCCGCGCCCGAATTTGACGCGCCGCTGCGCGATTGCAGTTAGAAAGGGGAGCGTCAGCGACGCGCGGCCACAATCTTCTGCGCACTACGGCCCGTGCTCCGAAAACGGTCCATGAGTCATTGAGGGAGCGAAACAGAAAGGATTCGTCTGGCTGATCAGCGCAATGCATCCTGTCAATGTTTGTCGTGGGATTCCTATGGGAGTGACGAATCCTCTCTTAAGCCTGGAGTCGAAGTCGTCACCTACGGCTACTGTTGAAACTGGTGAGTGTGGTATTGAGTCGAATCCCCTGCAATGCAAACGGCACTAAACCACCCCTTATTTGGCTATATGGGCGGGTCCAAAAGTAAAACTGCTGGAAGGTACTCATCGTCGATAACCACTCAAAATTCTTTCTCATATGACCATTCTGGGGTCACTGTGCACTAAGCATATCTTTAGCGTTGTATACGAAGCTTCGTGAATGTATACAGATCTCCATTCTCTTCCTAGGTTACAGAAGGTACAGGCTAAGGTCATAGTCACCGATTTCGCCCAAACTCCCTAATCATCCAAACCTAGTAATCGCCTGTAACTTCAGAAAACGATGCCAGATTCGTGATCAGCTCCCAAATACCTCCTGCTCCTTCCCAATAGGAGAACTTTGGTCGAAAAGGTGAAATCTCCCACCCTACACCGAGTCAGCCGCGGCTGATCGCGCGGCGCCGCGCCCTTCCCCTCAGCGACGCGATTCGCCGAATACCGTAACCCAAAATTCCGTCAAGTGTGGTGTTTTGCGGCGGCGGAGTATAGAAGCGATGCGGCGACGCGGCGCGAAAAATCGATAGCCATGCCGACCATCACGCCGCGCCGCGGGGCGGCGCAAGTATAAAAGGCGCCTTACGGTATTCGGCGAAACGCGCCGCTGGAGAGAAGGACGCGACGCGGCGCGATAAGCTGCGGCAGACCCGATGTGGAGTGGGAGATTCACCATCGAAATGAAACATTTTGCTATGTCCTCTTTGTTTTGGGTTCCTCAACTAACAAGACAAAGAAGTTGTTGCAAAATTATGGCACTATTGTACTTCAGGACTCCAGAGGTCGATGATAGGTCGAAAAGGCTTTTTAACCAAACTTCTCCGGGGGGGGGGGGGGGGGGAGGGGGGGGGTATTTAGGGTGCTGATCACGAATCTGACGTCCGTTTTCGCTGACCATTACCTTAGTCATCCGTACCTTTCGTAACCTAGGAAGGGAATAGATCTGTAGACATTCACGAAGTTTTACCTACTGCGCTAAAGATATGTTCAGTGAACAATGAGCCCGGAATGGCAATATGAGAGAGAATTCTGAACGATTCTCGACAATGAGTACCTTTCAGCAATTGTACTTTTGAACCCGCACATGTTGCGAATAAAGAGTCGTTTAGTGCCATTTGCATTGCAGGGGACTCGAATCAATACTACCGTCAACAATTTCAACCATAGGTTGGACAGACGACTTCGACCCCAACCCCCCAGGAATCGTCGCTCCCCCACAGGAATCCCACCACTAACATTAGCCAGATGCATTCCGCTGATCGGCCAGACGAATCCTTTCTGTTTTGGTTCTTCAGTGACTCATGGACCGTCTCCTCCGTCGTCCTTTATGACGCACGGGAAGTATAAGTTGGTCGCCGTGCGTCGCTGACGTTCCTCTTTCTACCTACAATATCGCAGCGGCGCGTCAAATTCGGGCGCAGCGCGACTGGCCGTGCAGCGTTCCGAATGGACGCGCCGCTGCGCGGCAAGAGTATAAAAGGCGCCTAAGTTGTGGAATATACTGGGACCGGTGTATTCTGCAAGTGTTCGTTAAGAGCATGAGGTGGAGGGACGTATCCAGGGGAGGTTTACGACCTGCTCATGCGGATATGCCAGCGACGGCCCCAGAGCCATAAAACCGTACTGAATGGAGAGTCTGAGGAGCACACGGTAGACACGCCTCCAGGAGAGTCCAAAAAAGCTCCCAGATCTAAGGAACTAGTTCAGTCTTGGCTTAGCTCTCCTCTAGTCTCCTCTTTGCTCATTGTCCTTGTCTTATTCGTATCTTTCTGATTTTGCCCTAATAAATTGTATTCCCTGCTCGTTCTGCGTACATCGGAACCATAGCGTAGCGCTGGATACCGGACCCGATTCCACCTACAGTAATCAGAAGGATTACCACGACGACAGTGAATCACTAGAACTGTCCGACTTGGGGGCCATCGTCATGGCTTTTCTGGCTTTTCTATTATTCGCCTTCCTTCGGCAGAACATTTGCGTATATGGCCAGATGTCAATCCTGAAGGCCGATCAGTAGCATTTCTTACATGACATGCGTTATAAGTGTTAAAGCTCATCTTAGCACTCTGACAAGAGTAAGGAGAAAACTTCTGAAAAAGGCCCTCGCTTTGAAATAAAAAAACCTATCCGAGTTCACCCTATATTGCAGTAATTGAACTCGGAAGCGTTATGAATCCACGTTTTGAGAAATAATGAGCTTGAAATCTCATTGTTCTACACAAGGCAAGCGATATAACCAATTTCAAGCCGCTCGGTACTTTGCGTGTAACCTTTACCAATCAATCAAGCACACCACTGTAACGTTATGGTAGTTCACAGCGTGTCCCAACCTCGCTACGCATGAGGCATCGAGTCTCACCTTTGAGCCGAAACAATGGTTGTGAGTACCATTCCCAATGCCCTTGGCGTTCTTTTAAAAAGGTCGAAAAGTCTTTGATCGCACACAATATCGGCAGTATTCTCGTTGCAATGGCGCTAACCCTTGATGCTGGAGTGTTGCGTGCGATGAAAAAAGTCTGCAGGTATAACTAGCTGGAATCCTATCCGGAAAGCAAAACGCGCCGCCTGGCGCAAGTCTGGAAAGCGGCAGAACTTGTAGTAGTACGACTTTGAACGGACATTTTCTTTCGTTCCTGTTAGAGAAGATCTCCCAACTAACGGCAGCCTCTAATCGCTGCCTGATGTTTTGCATATTTTCGACATATTGCCAACTGTGAACACTTTTGTGGACCTTACGTGCACGAAAAACATCGATTTCCATCCAAATGAACGAGGCGGTGGGAGGGTAGTTCTGACCACAAACGCATACAGCGTCTTACTCGTCCTCAGTTTCTGTGGGATCTGATGGGATCGGAACTGAACCCTGCTCGCGTTTTAACGTAACCCACTTTGGACGCAGAGCTCTTCCCACATCCACCCTAAACGGGAGTAGCGTCAATCCAACGCGTCTTAACAGGAGTTGGTTGGTACTGGTGTAAAGGAAAGCAGGCCGATTCACAAGAAATCAATGTTGGGTGAGTGAGGTCTCATCGGGAGGCGTTACAAGGGGTAGAGGCCGTACCAGAAGCAAGTCGACAATGCAGTCGAATTCCCTCACCTCCATCATTTCCAGAGTAAAGAGGTTCTTGATTACAACAGTGCAGTCTGAAAGTGGTCGATAGTTTCGAGGCTTCTCTGGTCGCCATTCGAAGATTCTGGAATCGGCGGTATATTTCACTTTATGGCTCTCCAAACCTTCATAGGACGACATTCAAAGTGACGCAATAGGCTTCACGTTTCCACTATGAACTATTTCGTCAGTGTTTCTCCAAACTAATTTCAGCGCAAGAACATTTGTTTCCCAAGCAAACGCCGGAGGGAGGGCAGGACGGCATTCGGTCTGTTGTTTAAGTCACAACAACCCCAACGAAATCGTTCAAAGACGGGGTTCACCCTTCTTTCCCTTCATTAATATCCAAGGAACTCGACCAAAAAACTTTGGAGATGCAAATGTTAGACACAACTACATAAAACATTAACCGTGAAATGACACCATGATACTGCTGCAGGCAGTGTAAAGCTTTCATAAATGGGAAGGATACAGGGTCGACTCTCTCTTCAGACTTGCATCCGAGACTTTAAGGAGGATGACCATAAGCAGAATGAACAAAGACAGTGGAAGAATTAATGGGACCTGTTCTGATTTTCCATGTATCGCTTCTTTTGCGCATTAGACAGCTTCTTGCGCTTCTTCGACGGATCGAACTCTCCTTTGAGCTCAAAGCGGGCTTTCTCCACGTGTACTTCTTTGCCCTTCAGAACGTAGCCATCAAGAATTGAGAGGGCCAAATCGACAGATTCCTGAATACATCTGTTTCTGAGCTCCCTTAGTCAAAAGAAAAGTTATCGCTCACTGGAAATAAATGAGGAGCTGTGAGCTTGTGTTTCACATCGCTAGCAAACCTACGCAGTAAACACAAGGTGGCAGGCATGGAAGCCACTTCAGAGAGGATTTCAAATGTGTTCTTGTTGTGATCATACTCTCTTCTGTTTTCACAAACCTTCGCTCAGTGCAAGAAACAAAGACAATGGGACAGAATGCGAACGGACCTTTTTGATGTAACAGCACCTTCCGTCACCTTTAAGATGACCCTCTTCGTCAGTATACAACTTCAGTTTGGGTTGATTCGTGCGAGCGTCCGGTTGAACGACACCACACTTCGACATGAACTCCTGAAGCAACCAATGATTAAAGAACAAGAGCGAAGACGACACGGTAGGAACGTACCTTAAACTCATCCATAGTTATGTCGGTAGGAAGGTTGCTCACGTAGACCGCATGAACCTTCTCCTCCATATCAACCCATCCTTAACAAACGCGGATATTCAAGGCGGATAGTACTTCAACCCCAGGAAGCAAAATTACAAAAGCACGCACCCTGAGGCTCTAAGGAGCCTCTTCCTTTTTTAGCGTCTTTGTTGTCCGCTTTGATGTTTATGGTCCTTTTTTCTTCAGTGGCTTTTCTTTCTTCATCCAGTTTGCCTTAACTTGAGAGGAATTAAGCAACCCTAGTTGCCGCATGAGCACTATGAATATTGAAATGTGAATGATCACATTAGCTACAGCCGAACACCCTGCCAATTGCAGGAACGGCGTTCTCACCATAAAAATAATTTCCTTGCATGACTTCCTACGAATTTTTTAACCGCTCCGCAATATTCTCATTTTCTGCCCTACGACAAACGTTAGCATGATTCTTCTTCTTCTCCTTCAGCGTCTGTCCCCTTCGTAGCGGGGTTCGCTACTCTGGTGCCATGACGCCACCTTTCCCGTTCTAGCGTAGATAGGGTGGACACCAGCAACCTTCAAGTTCATATGTAACGTATCCGAGCAACGCTGCTTCGGTCGTCTCTAGGCCGCTTTCCTGACACTTCCCACTCAAGGCCTATCTTGCGGACGCTGTCTTCCTTTCCACGCAGAACGTGGCCGTACCATCGCAAGGGAGCTTCGCGCATCTTGTCAGCTATCGGCGATACACCGAACTTCTGCCGAATGACATTGTTTCGGATGCGGTCCATGCGCGTGACTCCAGCCTTCCAGTGCAGCATCTTCGTCTCCATAACACTAAGGCGAATTTCGACTTCCTCAGACGCAGAAGCGTCAGCATGTGCCGCCCACAAAACGAAAACTAAAACGACCCACAGTAGCAAACACGTCTAATCAAAGCGACGGTGTTGTCCACTACAGCAAACTGTTCTCATAAAGCCGATGCAACGATTCTAACCAGGAAACTATCTCAACGGTAGGTCGGAACGGCCCAAGTGTTGTATATGGGCAGAATCGTCTCTCTCTGGGAAACAACAAAGTGCAAATATCTCGACCCCAATACAACTCTGCGCAGAGTTAGGGACGACAGAAGTTGGGCGGTTGGCGGTGTTAGCCATATGCCTGCACGCGGAGGGCGAGCACAGATTGGCTGGAAACGGCGATTATGGGGATTACGCTGACCCTCTACGCACTGCGCCACCATCGCTCGCTCGTCATCGCTGTTTCCATCCAACTTGAGCCCGCCCTCCGCCGCCAGGCATAGGGCTAACGCCGCCAACGTCCCAACTTCCTTCGTCCCTAACTCTGCGCAGAGTTGTATTGGGGTCGAGATATTTGCACTTTGTTGTTTCCCAGAGAGAGACAATTCTGCCCATATACAACACATAGGCCGTTCCGACCTACCGTTGAGACAGTTTCCTGGTAAGAGTACACGAAAATATTGAAGGAAAGAAAACTACTTCACATTCGTACTCCGACGGGCAAAAAAAATCGCCCAAACCTCATCCGAGGGAGAGAGGCAGACAGAATTCGGGGTACTGAATTTGTGCAATTTGGGGTCTAAAACTTTACACTTGTTTCATTTTTTGAAATTTTGGCCGGTCAATTTAAATGTAGTGTTAGGATAATCGCTTTCGGCCAAACCCCCTTTCTAGGGCGTTAACTGGCTGCTGCTCGCGAATCTTCTTTGTTTCTATGGATGCCAATAGCTCGTATAGTATTTATCAAAATGAGGAATATTTCGAAAATAAGATTAGGGGAACAAAGCGACGCCAATGGCACTAGGGTATGTGCAAACGGTGGAGTGGCGTTCTACCCCCCGCTCTTTAAACAGAGGCGTGGCAAATGTCTGCGTCTCCACTATCTCGTAAGGCAGCCACTTGACTCTCGAGTAAGCCAAGAGGTTGGAGTGGGCGGGCCAGGGGGACGAGGGAGTAGAATGCTCGTCCCCCGTGCAGAACGGGCGGTTGGACCTAGGGCAACGATCAACGTGATTAGATTCCCCTCCATCGGAACAGTCCCAATTCAGAATTACAGCGGCCCACTGTTGCCAGCAAAAAAAACTTATATGCAAGGTTGTCAAGCACTGGAATCGCATTATCGGCGCAGTCAGCGGAATGCCGGGCTCGCGCCGAGAATAGCATCAGCGACGAAAAGCGTCCCTGCCGAAGCAATGTGGAAGCAGAATCAAAACTGAATCGGTGGGGACAATTTCCAAATCAAATTGGACACTCTTCTAAACTAGAATAAAGCTGGATATTTTTTCAAACTGGATATTTTGCAAACTAAAACGAGCCTCTGTCACATTACACTAGAGACTCTCCGAAAACGTTAAACTAATTTTTGCCGGTGCTTAGTGGGCTGGTGCCCACATAGAGATTCTACATGCTCGTAGAACAACCACACAACACTGTTTATGTGCTCTCCTCCGTTTACGCGCTTAGCGCCATACACTCATCTAGGTGGCTGCGCTTTATAATAGTTTGTTAGTGTGTGAATTTGTTAACGCTGCTGACTGCTTACAAGAGGCAGCAAATCCATAGAAATGAGATAAAATTGTGAATTACGAAACAGCGAGTCCACAGCAATTAATAATGTTAAATAGCGTATGTACGAATTTAATCTGATGAGTGGAGCTGATGCAGTTTCCTGCAGTACCTATATGTGGGCACGCCGCTGCGCAACTGGACGAGGCCCCTGCCGCCATTTGCATCTCTAATCGAGCTTTTCAGTTTGAGTTTGCTGCCCAGGCCAAGTTTTTCGTCACGACGGTGTCGGCGACTTTGTGGAAAACTTGTTTGAAAACGATGAAACACTGACTTGTTCGTCCGACCTCTGCAGTCATAGCATATGCCAAATACACATTCAACTTGTTTCCACGACATCCCGTAGAAGAATGCCTGGCGTATCCCAAAGAGGGATTGATTAACGCCTTCCTTTATTCTATTCCTTATATCCACACCTACCGTCGCCTACAGTGACAATAAAACTAATAAGCGCTCTAAATAACCTGCGGCTGCTTTTTGTTTTTATCTTTTTTTGCTGTTCTAGCTTCTCTTCCCAATGTTCGTTTCCCTTTACATTGCACGTTGCGTTGTCATTTTCTCACTTGCATTTTTATATTTGTACACCGTTGTGGTTTTTTAAAACATGCTCTGGCATTTAATAAATATGAATTGGAGTCCTAAACTATGCTTGCGCGGATTTCATGGTCTTATCTAATCACGAGCACTATGCAAGCCACCATAATTACGCCATAGGTAGCTTATTCCACCGTAACACCGATAACGAACAAATACTTGGTCTTATCGCTAATTCATAAATCGACAGTGATTCACGTTCTTACGGTGGAATCCCTGTGAGATGTCGAACTAGGAAGACAATCTGCTATTCCGGCCTTGACGTAGAGAGACTCCGCTAATGCAACTCAACACAAACCCTCACTCGATCGTATAAAATACTATTTAAACTTGAGAAAAAACAGAGGGCTAGAATTACACCTCATCTCTCGCTGACACGTACGATACAGTCATGATTCGTAAACACCACCGTTTATTTACTCGTATATGACAAAAACAAGTGAAGTGAAATTTCTGAAAAGAATTTTGATCCTCGAAGATACACCAATGCCGAAAATGGTTCTCAGAGAGTTTCAAGGCTGAGTTTCACATGCGGTTAATGGTTCATCTGGAACGAGATCCAGGCACCTCGGCTGTAGAAGTCAATTTCTTTTAGCCCAAGAACACTGCAGTTCTGCAACATAATCAATCGATCATCTGGAACTAGATCCAGGCACCTCGGCTGTAGAAGCCGACTTCTTTTAGCCCAAGAACATTGTAGTTCTAGGACATAATCAATCGATCATCTGGAGCGAGATCCAGGCACGCGGCCGCAGCATCGAAATTCTTCGAGATCTTCTCGAATATCTCTATTAGACACCTCACACCAATGTGCGCATCTTCTTCTTTTTTTTTTCGGTGTACGAATCTTCTGCACAACTTAATAAACTGGAATGTTCCCATTCCCGATCTCTAAAAGATAAACACTACTGTTAGATCAACGATCCCTTATCTGAAGCAGTCAGGATTAGGATCCAGGATCATCGGTTGTAGAGGCCAACATTTTCGAGACCAGCTCGCGCAATCCTAGTAAACATCTCGCACTAGTGTACGGAATCCTTTTAAGCCAATAAACGCTGGTACCCTAACTGCCACTTATTTGTACTTGCTGATTGACAACTCTTTAAACTTAAGGACCCTTCCTCGTGGTTTTCGATGCAGACCAGCCGTTCTTTCACGATAGTTAAAACATTTAAATGCATGGGCTAAGAAACAATTCTAAACTTCGTGCCGTTTGGATCCCTTAATCTATAAGATGTTGCTCTGGATCGAGAACAGATTTTGGCATCTGTTCTAACCTATTCCATCCCGAAGGGGTCCTTTCTTCATACACGTCTTATGGTTGAAATTGAGCTGAAGCCTATGCGATAAAAACTACACCTACTCCTTAGGATTCTTTAGTGCTCACTTAAGCAGATGAAGCAGCAAAGTGAACTTTATGCCTAGAGGGAAAGAGTCCTACCGCAATAGAAGACAAGAAATATTGCCTTCTGACGAGGTTATATTGCAGTAATTAAAGCATGTATGTAAAGACGGCCTTGAATAGCGTTTTAGCGGAACGAAAAAAAACGGCCCGCTCGGTCCTTTTAGTGTGCCGGCAACAGTTCCAGGAGTGAAAACTTTATTACGACAATGTAGAAAATATGAAGAAGATGAAGATTAGATCCCACAATGATGTTAGGGTGACGACGAAAGGTGGGAATAGCGGGAGCAGTGGCTTGGCACCGCACCGGTGAGATCCTCGAGCGTAACTGAAAAAAAAAACTCCTAGGTTCCTACTTTGCCAAGGCGGGGCGCTGCCGTTGGCGCGAAAATGTGAAAACACATTGGAGATCAATACTTTGATCCATGAGGCGCTCGCGTGGCGCTTCTTACTTTTACTTGCCTCCCCGGGGGACTAACGGCGACCCTGCCGTTGTTAGATCTCGTCTTGCTTTATGGCTCCAAATGTTCATGATAGCAAAACGTGTTTATTTCTGATTCTGTCACAGCTCACCGACAAAAACAACAAACAAATGAACCAATCACAATCACGGTAACGTGGTGTATACAAAACATTTAGCAATAGTATGGTTTGCCGCGGCGGGGATGAAATCCAGTCCTGTTACCTCTGCTTGGTGCTTGATATCCTGTGCGAGAAGGTAACATGTAAGGGTTAAAACGGGCTCGAACAGGAGGGAGGCTTCTTTTCCCACGGAACGGTCGGTGAAGCGTGTTAGAATTGTCTTCCTGCGACTCTGGCTCCTTCGCGGTTTCCTTTTCCGCTAGTTCGAAAGTAACATCAGCAGCGACATATTCTTGCAGAGCCGTCATGTAGTCCTTCACCGCACCTTTGTAGTAAATCTCCTGTCCAGTCGCTCTGCTGTGTTTGCCCACACTCATGCAAGGCTCTTCGGCACTAATCACCGTTGGGATTTTGTTGACCACGAGTTGCTTAGCGGCTGCTGACGTATCCTTGATGACGCTGAAAAGTTGAGCCATGTCGAATCGGTGTTTTTCCCAAGCCTCTTCTCCACGCGGTGGTGCTACACCAATCAGCTTAGTGCCAGTGCGCACCAAAGCCCCCAATGGGCTGCAAGCCTTCAGCCAGGATGCTTGCTCCATCTGATTCGGTGTCGTAGGCCCTACGAATACGCAGGCCCTGGCAGTACGTCCATTCACTAGGGATCCAATGTCTGCGATGCCGTGGTACACAAGGAAAATGACGTCCTGCGACTGCTGGTAGATATCTCCGATTTTGCGAAATCCTGAGGGCAACAGGATCAGAACTGGTCGTTCGGCTTCGTCGATCTTGATGTCCTTCCACGAGAACCGAGCCGCAAACCGAATACCGGAGTTCATGAGGTCGTTTAATTGGTTGATGTCGATTCCCACATTGCCGTCATGTAACAGCTGCGCGTGACTTCCATCGTGCTGCATTATGGCTCTGAAGACGTGGGCACAGTGGTCCTTATAGAATACGTACGCCTTTTGCACGCTCTCGAAAGTTACCAGGTTATAGTTAAGGTCGTTCATTAAAAAACGTCGACGATCTTGCTGACGCTCGTGTTCAAAGATTGCCAGTAGGCGCGCTAATTGGAACACATTATTAAATCTGAGATCAGCAATGCTTTGGTCTGCATGCGGCACCACATCCTTGAACGTCATGGTCCGAATTGTACAGTGAAAATTGTAATTCAGCCTTGAGTCGTAGCCGCTTCCAGGGCAGTGATAGAACAGGCTCAGCTGGCTCGTGTCGTGACCATCTGGCGTAGACCTGCAACATACGCCTTGTCTTGCTGTGCGTCGCTTTCTTCTAGTTTTCGTATTTATTGGTTCATCGTCTACTTCTGGTGGGATTTTTATCAACATGTCGTACTGCATTCGTATAGGATCTTCATTGCTACTAATATTAGTAAGTAGAGCAGAATTATCGCTACATTCAATAACTCGATATGGACCTCCCCATTCATTACATAGTTTGGGCAATGCCGCAGCACTCTTTTCCCGGGGGAGTTTAACGTATACACGATCACCTACTCGTGGCACCAGTGTTGGGTTAGAGTTCACCCTCTTATCATAAGCGCGTTTCATTTTCTCCCTATATTCTTCGTTAAACTGCGCTGCTGCGTCGTGAGCTAATTGCATGCTAGCAAGGAGCTCGTACTTATAGTCATCATAGTCTATGTGACTAAACGTGGGTTTATCCGCGGGTATTACGTTGGAGGGTACGTATGGATCAAAAGCATGGAGCAAGAAAAATGGGCTCTCGCCCGTAGCGGAGTGTGGCGCTGAATTATAGGCCAAAACAACCATTGGTAAAAGTACGTCCCACTGCGCCGGTATTCTAGTTTTTTTCTTAAGCATTCGTGTGAGTGTACCAATGACACGCTCAGTCATTCCGTTTTCTCTAGGAAGGTACCCTTTTGTGAGAGATTGTTGAATGCCAGTGAGTTCGCATATGTCTGATAGGACGCTGTTCACAAATTCTGGGCCTTGATCAGAGTGCAACACCTTGGGCCATCTGCACCCATCACATATCCATCGCTCCAGAAGCGTCCGTGCTACCGTTCTAGCTTTCTTATCTGGGATTGGATACGCTCCAACGAACTTTGTGAAATGATCAATGGCCACAAGTGCATATTTGTTTCCACTTTCTGACATTCCAATTTCCACAATGTCTATGCCTACAAGCTCAAAAGGGTGTTTGGTGACAAAAGGCTTCAACGGCGGAATATGTTTTTCATGTACATTACTGACTAGGCAGTCTTTACACTCTCTACTCCATTTCGTTATATCTCTCTCCATTGTTTCCCAGAACACCGTTTTCTTCAGTAGTTTGGTCAATTTTCTCGCATTCAAATGACCCGCCAACTGGCCGTAATGTGCTTCAAGAAAGAGATCCTTGCGTCTCGATTTTGGTACTACCTTCAAAGCTGTATGCCCTAGTACGAGATTAAGCATTCCATCATTGATCTCAAAATCCGCCACTTTGAGCTTTTTATGGTAACCTCTTAATTGGACGTCATCGTCCTCTCTACCTTCTCTGATGGACTTGATGACTTCACTGTAATTCCGATCTTGCTGGAGTTCTGTCAACCAATCGGTCTCGGTCTCCCCATTTTGTGCTGTACACCACTACCTCGTTCTCACCACATGTTGGAGGCTCCTCGTGGATTCCCACTATTCCTCTTGACAGGGCATCCGCAACTGCGTTTGCCTTCCCTTTTACATACTCTATCTGTAGTTTGTACTTCTGCAGTTCCAGTGACCAGCGCAGTACTCGAGCGGATACCGTGGTTCTCTTGAAGAGGCTGGTAAGTGGCTGATGGTCCGTCCTGACAATGGTGTTCAGTCCATAAATAAAGAAGTGAAACTTCTTTACTGCAAATACCACCGCCAACGCTTCCAGGTCGGTAATATGGTAGTTTCTCTCCGCTTTCGATAAGGACTTTGATGCAAAATACACTGGATGAATCACGGAATCGTCCGAATTCTGGGCCAACACCGCCCCCAGGCCTTCTTTAGACGCGTCCGTATAAATCAGAAATGGTTTAGTACCAGACTGGGCGGCTTTCATGTCCGGTTGTGCCAGAACTGGAGCCGTAGTCAACACCTGCTTGAGTTTATCGAAAGCTTCTTTCTCCTGGGCTCCCCAAACCCACTTTTCTTTCGGACTTGTGAGGCGATACAAATTTTTAGCAATCTTCGAAAAACCTAAGATAAATTTACGGTAATAGGCCGACATGCCAAGGAATGTCCTCAGCTCGCTCACGTTGCGTGGTTCTGGATATTCTAGAATCTTGACGATCTTCTCAGGGTCTGTTCGCACACCATTTTCATCTACGATGTGACCCAAAAACGACACTTGCTTTTTGAGAAATTCACATTTTTGCGGCTTTAGCCGCAGTGTTGCTTTCTTCATTGCATTGAAAATCATGTCCAGCACTTCGTAGTGTCTAGTTTCTGACTCTGTCGCCACTAAAATGTCATCTACGTAGACGAAAACCTCGTCATCCTTAATGTTAAGATCACCCAGAATCATGTCCATCATACGTTGAAAAACAGCAGGGCTTGTACACAGTCCAAATGGCAACACGGCAAATTGGAAAAGCCCTTCGCTGGTTGTGAAAGCGCTTTTCCGCTTTGCATTCTCTGACAGTTTTATTTGCCAGTAACCAGAATGCATGTCCAGCGTTGAGAATGTCTTCTTCCCTGATAAGCTTTGCAACAACGCGTCAATCGTTGGTAATGGGTAGGAATCCTGCCGTGTTACCTTATTCAATTCCCTGTAGTCGATACACAATCGAAGGGTTCCGTCCTTTTTCCTCACGAGGACTACCGGTGAGGCCCATTCCGAGTTGCTTTTTTCAATTATTCCTCGTTCTAGTAGACCCTTGATTATCCCTTTGAACTCCTGTCGAGCTGCTATAGGGACCGGCCTTGTCTTTTGCTTGACCGGCTTACTATCGCCAGTGTCAATTTCATGGACGACAAGATTTGTCTGTGTGAGCTCTGTGTCCGTCAATGCAAAAACATCAGTGTACCTTCCCAACAGCTCCTTCATTTCTTCATTGAGTTCGTTCCCGTGTGGAATCGCACACAGCAGCGCCTTGATTCTTTCTGTACCCACTGCAGGCGGTGAATTTGTACTCAAGTCCAGCATGTCTGCTGAAGCTTCCACGTGTGCTGGAGAAATCCACTGTTCTCTTCCCCAGTCTCCTACGCACTCTCCAACTCGGAATACCACTGGGTCACTCGTTCTATTTACAACAGGTACCTCTACCGCTCCATTCCTATCTTCATGACATAACCCATCACTTATGAAGGGGGTACTCGACCACAGAACTGCTTCGCTCTGAATGCACGTGCATGAAAGCCTGACACTTCCTGTGCTATACGGTGGTATGTAAGCTCTTTCTTTAACTACTGCCCTGTTAACAACATCGGAGAAGGCATCCTTGGTTTCACCGGAATGTCCCTGGCACATCTCACCATTTACTGTTAGAGAGAATCCGAACAGTTTCAGCGCATTTGTGCCCATTATAATGGTGTTATCCAACCCTGTGCCCACATAGCACGGAACCATCTTCTTCTGGTCTCTGAGGCCAATCTGAAGCAAGATGCTATCCACGAACTCCATCACATTACCTGAAGCGTCGCGTATCTTTGCTTGCGGTGCCTCAACGCGCTCCACGAACTTATCCAAATCTATGCCTTGACGCAAAGCCTGCTTGAAAAATTTTATGGGTATTATCGACACTTCGGACCCCGTGTCAAGCAGCGCTGTCGCTTTTGTACCCACTAGCTCTATTACTTCCGTTGTCTTTCGCCCGAAAAACTCATGTCTTTCCAACGGGTTGCCTTCTTCGATCGCACATACCCATGACTCTACCACCGTCGTGAATGCCGTTGCCGGCCTAGCGCGTTGTACCTCCGCATTTAAATTTGGGTTTCGGCTGGCCTGACACTCTTTTGCCATGTGTCCCATCTTACCACATGCATAGCACTTGCGGTTACCTTGTGCTTTTGTTACTGCCGTCCCCTGAGCACCTTGACCTTTATGCGGATTCGTATTCACTGAGCCACTCACACCCCTATTGTCTACTTTATTGGTGTGCTCGTTTTCGGCTTGCTTCGCTATCGCGTGTTTTTGAGTGAGGGAATTTCCTTCCGACCTTATGTATTTATTTGGCCCATTTGTACTAGCAAAGTTTCGCGCCCATTTTCGGTTTCGCTCAAGGCGTAGCGCAACTTCCTTAACCCTTTCGTACACTTCACTTTTCTCAGCCTTCTCAAGCGCTTCTGCTAGATTATAGCTGCCACTCCAGTGTGCGAGCTGCCTATACAAAATCTCTGCTTTTTGCAACGATACTGCAGCTGTAGGCGTATTTTGGAACGCTCTACTTGCAAGTCTTTCAAGAACCAGGCAAAACTCCGCAACGGACTGACCATCTCTAATTGTGAGTGTACGAAGGTCATTCAAGGCCTTTACACACGCACTATTACTACCTTCTTGCAGGCGTTCTTCCATTGCCTCTATTACCCTATCAAAGGAGCTTTCCCTAATGCCAGGTGGAAGAGTCTCAAAAATGGTCAGTGCATCCTTCCTCAGAAAGCCTTCGAACAAGTTTATCAGACTTTTGTCCGACCAATGCGATCTTGGATATTTGACAAGAAACGAACGGAGGAACCGCTTGAAATTCTCATTGGGCTTGGCTGAGAACGGCTGCACTTCTGGTAAAGCCTGCTGTCTCATGAAGTCAATTAAGGAATACTGCACTTCTAACCCTTCGTGCATTAATGTACCTGTGTCCAACCGCGATGCGTTTGGGCTCTCTGGCCTCGAGCCTTCGTTTCGTGTACGCGAGGAGAACGTCGTCGGGAATGTCCTCGAGGAGTCTGGGCAGGGTTTCTGAAATTGACTCTTTGAAAATTCATTCCCTATGACGGCGAAATTGCTCCAGTTTGCCTTGTTACTGGTTGCTTCCTGCGTACCTTGGGAATGCGAAGTGGTCACTGGCTGCTCTCTCGCAGCTTCCAGAGATAGCGATGACATCTGTAATCGCAAATCGTTGATCTGTCCCATTAATTGCGTGATTTTCTCTTCACTCGCTTGCTTCTGTTGCACCAACTCTCTCACATTTAAGAGTAGGTCCTCTTCGCTACTTCCCACTAACTCCTCAATTCCGCTCAGAAGCTCTCGCCTTTGCAAGGTTGTGATGAAATGCTGCTCTAGTTGCGCGGCACCCGTGATGTTCGCACACTTGAGTAAGTCAGCCATTTCTGAATCTGTCACCCCTCCTTCTACCTTGCTTACAAGTTCAGTTACTGCACACTGGATTGTCTCCTGTGCAATACAAACTTGATTCCTAACGGTTTCGGATATCTTGTCTCTTGTTTCATCCCCTGTGCGCATAGTTCGCATTAACTCTGCCTCACACTCTACATTTATTCGTGCGAGCGCACGTCTAATCACCTTCCATGCATCCTCTTTTATGCTCTCGGAGCTTTCCCTCACCTCAGCTTCAACTGCACTCTCCCTCATGTCAGATCCTTGGCAGTTGGTTTCTTCCTCGACGCCTATTAGCGCTGCCTGAGTTAGTTCGGTTAGCGACATCTGCAACAGATGTATGTGCTTGCACAACCGATGTGTTCGAGTGATGCGGTGCACCCGAAAAGACACAGTAGATAAGCGCGGTACAACGACACTACGCGATGTTCACCAACAATACTTTTCGGCGTTAACTGAAGGGCCACTGAGGCCGTCCGCTGTCACTGAGACAGACAATTAGCCACACAGGCAAGTTTCCTTCTTGTCACACAGACTTTTCAAAATCTGTCTGTAAGCGCTCACAGTTCACTGAGATTGCGGCGCTTACCACTTCAACTGTTGCATGCACAGAAAAAGGCCGGATTGGCCCCCAAATAGCGTTTTAGCGGAACGAAAAAAAACGGCCCGCTCGGTCCTTTTAGTGTGCCGGCAACAGTTCCAGGAGTGAAAACTTTATTACGACAATGTAGAAAATATGAAGAAGATGAAGATTAGATCCCACAATGATGTTAGGGTGACGACGAAAGGTGGGAATAGCGGGAGCAGTGGCTTGGCACCGCACCGGTGAGATCCTCGAGCGTAACTGAAAAAAAAAACTCCTAGGTTCCTACTTTGCCAAGGCGGGGCGCTGCCGTTGGCGCGAAAATGTGAAAACACATTGGAGATCAATACTTTGATCCATGAGGCGCTCGCGTGGCGCTTCTTACTTTTACTCTTGTACTAGCAGTGCTTACTCGCTAGTACAAACCTAGTCAGAAAGCCAATCAAAAACTATTTTAGACACCGCCTCCAAGGTCTTTCTCTTCAGGGGAAAAGCACGACTCTCCATCGATCTTGCACTGCACTTTAATATTCCTTGGTAGTACATCACTTCCTCATGACTTCATGCTAATTTTTGTGATCAAACTACAGTAGAAAACCGTAGGAGGCTACCACATTGCTCCCCGAAAAAGAAGTTGCACGAGAAGAGCTATTGAGATTGCGAAATGGCTGCGGTGATTTGTACTGCGAAACAGCTAATGTGCTGGCATCTCTTCTAGTATACGTACATAGGAAACTCCAGCACCAGGTTTGTCTTGCTAACCTAAATCGATAAAGTAGTCAAGACTGCTCGATTTGTGAGTCTTCATAGAGGATGCAGAAACAATTGAAACACTGATGTGAAGAGAGGAACCAATCAGGATTGTAGATGGCACAGGATAACGACCAACAGAGGCGGTTCGAATACAACGACTTTTGAAACACTGCATCGTACTTACTACATCATTCGTTAAGGTGACATAGCGGCAACCAGTCACCAGACAAGAAAAAGCCGGAATGGAGGTCTTAAGCGATGCTTGCAGCCGGCCCAAATGGCCAGCTGATGCTGGGTGGCACCGCCTCTTCAGGTCAGCGATGCCACCCAGCATCCGCTGGCCATCGGGGCCGACGCGCTGCGACACATGAACTGCGGTGTCGCACATCGTCCCGACTAGCACCACAGTCGTAGAAATTCAAAACACCACGTTTGAGTTTCCTCTTAAATGTAAGGGGCTTTCGTGGTCTGTTTCACGTCCCTCATCCCCATTGCGCGCGCTAGAATGTCGAACGCCAGACGCCATCCTAAATGAAACCACTCAAATGCTTCCCACCGTTGTCCGCCTGAACAGTATAAAATTCACTAGAAGTGTACGTAAACATCCTGGGACAACTGAATATCGAGTTTTGTTAAGGAAAAACAAGACCTACTGTAGTCATACGGTATTCCGTAGTTCGCCTGATAACTGGCGATGAAGTCCTCGTCAATCTGATCAGCAACAGGTTGCCATTCCTGATCGGTCGCATTCCACTTCATCTTCACACCGTTCACAACCTCAATTCTGACAATTTTCGACGGAGAAGACGAACGGGCGACCAGGATCCATAGTTACCTGTGTCTCAGCAGCTTCCTGCTCAAGCCAGAGCTGCTGTATGAACTGAACATCCTCCTCTTCCAGCGAGCGCCACTCATTATTGTGGTACTCGACGTATTTCTCAGTCGCCTCATATCGACCGATCCACTTATCGCTCAGAAACCTCGTGGAAAACCCTTAAATGCTTGCGAAAGTTAGTGGAAAAGTTGGTCGCGCCAAAAGCACCATTATTCATAGCAATTGCACACTCACCTTCAACTTTGTCGCCAAACATTTCATTAGAACCAGACCCTTTGGTGCCGTCTCCTCGTTTGCCATCGGTTGGAGAGCCTCTTTCGTCCTCCGTTTTCGCTACAAATGTACCTTCCGACGTATCATCACTGGCTGGTGAGTCTCTTTCAGCGCCCATTTTCAATATGGATGCACCTTCCGACGTATCTTCGTTGCTGGATGCAGCCGACACGGCATCTTGAGCATTGAGAGCCATCTGAAAAAACAAAACACTACAGACATCATCTCAAATTAATCACGAAAGGGAGAAGAATTTCGATAGCCGCGGCGTTACCACTTAACAGACGCCAGGGGATAGGAACAGCTTGAACTGCGGAGTTGTGATAGCCGTGAAATGGTGTGTATACGACGATACGGCGAAGGACGAATTATACGCCCGAATAATGCGGTGGTTCAGTGGATATGATGGCAAGTATAAGAGATGAGACAGAGCTTATTGAGAGACCAACTGGTCTATGTACAGGTGGAGCGAGAACTGCCGTGCGTCCGCTGTATGGTAGCGTCACGCCTCCTGACCCCTCAAGGCTTGAGCATCATCGTAGACGATAGACGATGATCACCTGTATCACCTGTATCACCTGTCGTCCCGTTGATCATCGACTTGCTCGAGCGGGCGCCAGCAGCGTCTCCATTCGTCCCTGTCGCGTGCCAGAGTGGTCCAATGGATCCTCCTCGCTCGAGGGACACGAAGAGCGTCATATCGGTCGTTCAGGGCTTTCACGAAGAAGTCCGACCAACGCGTTGGTGGGCGTCCTGGTGTTCTTTTGACATCCCGCGGAATCCAGTCTGTGACGGCTCTCGTCCAGCGGGTGTCTGCGAATCGCATTACGTGGCCGGCCCACCTAACTTTCGACGACTTGGCCCATGCGACAGCGTCTCTGATCTTCGAACGTCGGCGAAGCTCGGAACTCCGGAGGCCTTCTCTCACTTGCGTGAGTCGTGTCACTCCGAGCATCGTCCTCTCGATTCCACGCTGCGCGACGCTGATCGCGTGTTCATCCTGCTTTCGTATAGCCCAGGTCTCTGAGGCGTATGTTAGGGCAGGAAGAACAGTGGAGTCGAATAGGTGAGCACGGAGTCGGACGTTCTTCGTCTTCTTCGCGACTTCTTCGACGCTCTTGAAAGCTCCCCAAGCCGCTCGTTTCCTCCTGCTCAGCTCTGGTGCTAGGTCGTTGGCCATGTTGACTTCGCGACCCAGATACACATAGCTGGAGCATTCGGAGATGTTCGTTCCGTTGAGCGAGAATGGGGCATCAGAAACCCATCCGTTCTTCATGAACATCGTCTTCGTAAGATTCAGCTGCAGTCCAACGCTTCCACATACACGATCGAAGTCGGCCAGCATTCGCTCCGCCTGACTGATGCTCGGTGTTATGAGCACGATGTCGTCAGCGAAGCGAAGATGGTGCAGTTGCCGGCCGTCGACCTTCACTCCCATGTCATCCCATTCTAGTTCGCGCATGACGTTTTCGAGGGTGGCGCTGAAGAGCTTCGGGGATATGGTATCCCCTTGTCGAACCCCTCTCTTCACGCCAATGACGACGTCGTTGTAGAATGGTGAGATCTTGGTCGTGAATCCACTGTACAGCTCTCGAAGGACTCTGATGTACTGAGTAGGAACGCCCTGGGTGAGCAGGGCTTCCCTGACCGCTTCAGTCTCGACGGAGTCGAATGCCTTCTTCAGGTCGATGAAAGTAAGGCACAGCGGCAGCTTGTACTCTCGCGACACTTCGATGAGCTTCGTAATGGTGTGTATGTGGTCGATCGTGCTGAATCCTCTCCGAAATCCTGCTTGTTCGCATGGCTGTCCTTCGTCCAGCGTTCTACTAATCCTATTCAGGATGACTCGAGTGAACAGCTTGTAGACTACGGACAACAGGCAGATCGGGCGATAGTTGCCAATGTCGTGCACGTCTCCCTTCTTGTACAGCAAGACGGTCTTGCTGGTCTTCCACTGAGATGGAACCTTGCATTCGGACAGGTAGCGTGTGAAGAGCCGCGCCAAGGTGTTGATGAGCGCTGGCGGGAGGTTCTTCAGGTGTTCAGCTCTAATCCTGTCAGGACCGGGTGCTGTACGTTTCTTCACCGACGAGATGGCGTGTCGGATCTCGGAAGGGAGAACAGAGGGGATGACGTATCCATCCTGCGGAAGATGGCGTAGGGGCAGGTGGACGTGGCTATCGAAGAGATCGGAGTAGAAGTCGTGGATGACTTTCTCCATGGTCCTTCTGGAAGAGGTGACGGTTCCGTCAGGACGTCGGAGAGCGGTCATCTTGGTCTTGAAGTTGGCGAAGTTCCGGCGGGCATTGCGGATGCTCAGCCCTGCCTCTGCTGCTTCGGCCAACACTTCCGCCCTTCTCTCCTTCAGATCTTCCTTTATCGCCGCTCTGCATAGCTTTGCAAGCTCGGACGTCAGTTGATAGTTGCCTGACGCTCGTGCTGCTCCACGCTGGCGTATCAGCTCGAGAGTTTCCGGAGACAGGCGTCTCTTGGTGGTCTTCAAGCTCTCGGCTCCCTTAGCACTATCGTGGAGATGGTGCACGAAGCGATCGTATTCCTCGTCGACGTTGTCCATGACGGCATCTCCCCAAAGGCCGACAAGAGAGGTGTAGAGGTCCCAGTTGATGCTCGTTCTGGGATTCCTCTTCTTGAACTTCGCGGCCTTCTCTCCTTGACGCGAAAAGCGGAACCTCGCGCGAAGGAGGCGGTGGTCCGATCCCGTGTAGAACTTGGGGACAACGAAGACATCGGTCAGGCAATACTTGCGATTGAAGATGATGTGGTCGATCTCGTTGTGGAACTGGCCACCGGGGGATTCCCAGGTCCATCGTAGGGAGGGAGGCTTCTGGAACTGCGAGTTTCCATGGATGGTCTTGGTCGACATGATAAACTCAGACAGCCTTTCACCTTGCTCGTTCCACTCCAAACCTTGGGTTCCGATGTGAAGTTCTTCCGGCGACCTTCGTGGCCCGATCTTGGCGTTGAAGTCGCCGACGATCACCTTGTAGAAGGTGTGATCTTCCTTATAGAACTTCTCCAGCTCCACGTAGAAGGCCTCGACGTCTTCGTCGTCGTAGTCGGATGTTGGGGCATACGCGACGAACACAGTCAAGGCTGGCACGGAGCCACATCGCTTCAGTCGCAGACGTCCGATTCCGGGGGCAGACATAACTCCGACGCCGCGCGAACCCCCTCTCGTGTCGCGCGCGGTGCGCGACGAAATTGGACGAGTTTCGCGTTGGATGCTTCCGACAGGCACGGCTAGTAACGTTTCCGATAGGTACGGCTGGTAACGCTTCTGACAGGGACATGGGGCACGCCTTTGCCTCACTTCAACGTTTCTTGAAGATGGTATACGAATATGGTTTCAGTGGGGCGATCAGCGGCAGTTTATGCAGGAATCTTGATAATGTGGATGGTTTCTAGGGTCAGTATTTGCCATGTACAACTTCTTCGGCCAATTTTTACCCGTGATTATGGTCATGCTACGGAAAAAGGTAACCATCGCCTACGCTATTCTCAGACCAATTGTTTTACTGCAAGCTGTTGCCTACCACATTCTGAGAGATCTTAAGTTCCTTGCTAGAAATGTTGCTGTCGGCGGTGGAATGGACGAGTTTTACTAATATTCATGTTTGCTTCTCTTCTCCATTTCGAGATGAGTTTCTTGCAGGTAATTGAGATCGTCATAGGATTCGCCCTAATTATGCTAGTATGCGTTGGATACAAGACTTAACTGTCTGCCATGCTCCTATTCGTTTGGTTCTTTGGCCTGAATCTGTGGCTAAATGCCGGGTGGAATGTTCCGGCTGACCGATTCTACCGCGATTTCATGAAGTACGACTTCATCCAAACAATATCTATTATTGGGGATTTGCTGCTAGTCATTGCGTACGGTCCCGGTGGAGTTTCTGTTCAAGACGACAAGAAGAGGTGGTAGAACACTAAAAATGGAGCAACATCGTTGCGATTTGAAAGGCAGATGTCTTACAAGGAAATGTGATCGAGGAGGTTGGAGTTGGAACAAAATTGGTGGGTGGTGTCTTATTACATCAATGCGCCGTCGAATGCGATAGAGGCGAGGCGACAGAATGAACATAGGCTAATACCGGGAGTACAGACGGATATCAACTAGAATGGAACGAGGAATACCCGCACGAAACGACACAAGACAGCATCATCAACCGAGGGACACTGTGCGAGCTTAAATGCTGAGAACATTTCGTGCTCCGCGGCTAACCATGCGTCACCGACCGCACGTCCGCGTTTCAGCGCCGAGACGTCGCACGCGGCTGGCGCGCGACGTCGCGTCGGAGTTAAGTCCTGGAGCCGTCCGATTCGGCTTGTCAGAGACTCGTACGAATCGATGTTCATGGCCAAGTGCGTGTTGACGAGGACACCAACGCCGCCTACTCCCCTGCTGTCGCATGTTCCGAGGAACAGTTCTTCTCCGGAGTCGTAGGCGGCGTGTAGGGGATGGTGTCTTCTCGTCTCGGTCAGTCCGATGACGTCGTACTTGATCTTCCTGGCTTGCATCATCAGGTCCTCGACGGATGCTTCCGACGCAAGCGTGCGGGCGTTGTAAGTACAGATCGTCATCCTAGTCCTTCTCAGTTTGCGCAGCCTGGTTAGGCCCTGAGATTTTAGCAGCCTCTCCGTACTCGTCCTTCCCATCGCTGCAGAAATGGGGGCTCTTTCGGGGTCAGGGGAATGAGGCCCTTTAGTGCTGCTGTGTTTGACTGGAATACAACACGGGTAGCTAGTCAGGCTCTGTCGTGCGGGCGAAGAACTCCGGGCAGCCAGCCAGACTGCCCGAAGGGACGGGGCGAGACTTAAGGCGGCCTCGAATCGCCCTACATGTACTCCCAGTCTACCGAGTGCAAGCTTTTGGCCGAGCCGACACAGTTACAATCCGCACAGTCGCGGACACATCCACGCACACTGTGCACGAACATGCCGCTCCCACGCACAAGGAACGCATCAACCCGACACAGCAGGAGCAAGGAGTCCATCCCCTGCATCCCACCTGCGTCTCTGGGCAGTACACGGTCGCATTTGGTTCGCGTTTAATTCCCCTATCCACCACCTGGGGACGCGCCACGTGGCCCTGCGACAAGCGGCCCGAGATCCCTCTTAACAAGAGAGCCCGAAGGCTCTCTATCGAGGGAGATCCGTGGATAGACGATGATATGGTGGTGAAACCATCTTCTGAATTAGACAGCGAGAAATACCCCACGTAGAGCTTGCTGTTGATAATATCTCGCCCCGCGTGACCCCTGCTATGCATTTAAGTTGGGCGCAAAAGAGGTCGGGGGAGGAGGGGGGTCACCCCCTACTCAGTGGTTATACGCCTTGGTTAAAATGCACGTGTACGTACAGTTACACCATAAATGGCCTACTTCAGTTCACTGAAGGGTTACGACACACTATTGCTGCAAAAAAATCCGGCTTGAAAAAGCAAATAATACTGTACTACATGGTAACACCCCCCTCCCCCACCCTATCTGCGCCTTTAGTTGATTGTAGTAGGGAATATTTGCCATTATTATTCGCGAAGTTCCAAGGAAGGGCATGTGATTGAGACGAGGGGCGGTCTTTATGTACGAATGATCGCCGCGCCCCTGACGACGACTCTCGCGTGCGCTATGAGCTCCGCCGCGGTCGTGCGAGTTTCGCTTCAGAAGTTGAGTTCAAGTTACAGAACTCAACAACATTCTTATATTCAATCTGCTTTTAGATGGTGCTTTTTCATAAAAAGCTGAAGAGGTGACATACCGAGGTGTGGCCTTCTTCGCAGAGAAAATGATTTTGTAAACACTTCCTAACACATGATGTGCGGGTTCTGATGCAAGTCCAGATAGGAGCCCATCCTACATCTCTAAGTGAATTTATACAGCAATAATACTTCTGTACAGGATTATAAACGGCGGATATCAGGACCTTAGGCGTCGTGTGAGACGTCCATTGTGCAATCGCAGAACAAGGCTAGGGAAGGGACACGATCGCGGCTATTTGCAGCGGGGGTCCGTTGGGCTTTTGCTGTATGCGCCCTCCTAGCTTAGAGATCGCGCGTCGGCGTCCACGTTGCCACGTTCGATCGATGTCTTGTGCGCTCGCGATGGCAGTCCCGACGAGCAGATCGTGGCGAAGTGGGCAGCGCGTCGATTAACGCGAGAGAGGTCGGTGGTTCGGTTATCACCTTGTGGTAGTGATTGCGTCTCAGCTGATTGCTTGGGATTTAGGGGGTTCTAACCTGTGCAACTCTTTTTGTGCAGTTTTTGCGCATTTTTCCAGCCGTATGCATTTCGCCGCTCGAAAAGCGCAGAACTTAACCGCGGACTCCCCCTGAGCGAGGAATGTAGTTTCCACACGAGCAGCTTGGATGGCACCCACTCTGGAGTCTCTTCCCTAGCCCGGTTCTGCTCTAGCTCAGTTCGCCACCGTGGAACACAGCTGCGGACTCACGCGTAGCCAGCCCCGTTGCTGGCAGTGCGCGCTCCAGCCACCATGGCGCGCTCCAATCAAACGGACCCCCGCTGCAAATAGCCGCGATCAAGGGACACAGGGGGCAGTCGTTCGGGGGGCAGTCGTTCGGTACACCGTGTTGCCCGCCGCCCACCTCCCGCCCTGCCCGCGCCGCCCCATTTGGACAAGTTTGCGGCACGCGAAACCGAGCAGCAGTTTGCGGGTTCGTGCAAAAACTTAACATCTGATAGGAGACGATTGGGGACCGCGTCTCATTGAAAATTCCGAAGTCATTTTTCAGTCAGTTCCGTTGCGGAGACAGTTGAGGGAAGGAGGTGGATTCTTTAAATTTTCGCCACAACTAGGGACCATGAGTGATTTCGGTCAGGGGTCGGTGGTCTCTACATTGAAGGCGAAACTGAAATTATGCGCAAAACCGGCCCGCCGTCCTTTCATTTTAAAGACTCAAACATTTCTCATTGTAGTGTGGAAACCCGCCGACTTTCTCATTGCATTAAAGAACTTTCTAGTGGATGGTTGCGTTGTTGTCATGAAATATCTCGCTAAGATGTTGTTATACTAGTCGGAAAATGCGGACGACGTCATAATACTGAGCAATGTGGCGAGACCTGAAGGAAGCCTTGGCACTGCCGCTGAAAACTCTTTTCGGTACTATTGTACTTTTGGTACCCCACTTAATCATGTTTAAAATAGGTCTACTAGGGGTAGTCTGCCATTGGAAGGACGAATATCATAGTCGTTTTTTGCGGAAATGCTTTATAAGCCCGTTATATTAATTTCTATTTGCCTAAGGCCTTGCGAAATAGCGCGCGCTGGTAAGAGACGCAGAGACTCCGCCTCCTACCCATTCGCACTACTTCGCCGCCCCTAGCCTGCAGCAGAGGTTAGCCAGGGCATAAGCCTTGAAATCTCGAAAACGCTCGAAAGCTCTGTTGTGTGCTCTCTTTCGCTCGCGCGGAGGAGAGCACATAATTGGACAGGGGAAGGGACTCCGGGGTGTGGGCCCCTAGGACACCCGTGTTAAAATCGCATTCATCCTAGAGGTCCCTCTCTTCCCGTATTCGGAAGAAAATAGGATCCGAATCTGTAATCGAAACGAGGAGATAAGACTGCATTAAATTCGCTGCGAGTATCTAGTCGCTACGCCTGCGCGCCACGGCATGCTATGGTAACCCCCCTCCCCGGAGACGGCCGAGAATGCGTGCTGCTAGGGGGCAGTCTCTGCGTCTCTTACCAGCGCGCGCTATTTCGCAAGACCTTGGGCGATTCCAACTTAACATAGCGGGCTTATAAGACATTTCCGCAAAAAACGACTATGATATTCGTTCTTCCCATGGCAGATTACCCCTAGTAGACCTATTTTGAACAAGATTAAGTGGGGTACCAAAAGTACAATAGTACCCTCTTTTCCTCCAAATATGGTGAACAAGATACTGACTCTTGTCTCAAGAATGAAATAAGATTAGGATAGAGCTGCACGGCCAAGGAAAATGATTAGAAATGCGATGCCTCCATGTGATGGCAGGGACCCGGACATCTTGTCCTCGGCGCGTCCCTCGCCCCGCCCCTTTCTGAGGGCGGTGTATCCAACGACTGTCCGCCTGTGAAACAAGGTGCTCGTATGGAGACGTTGCCGGAGAACTGGTCCGCTTGGCATAGTGCCGAGGCGGCGCGCGGTTTTTCGTCGTGTCGTCTCGTGCACTCCACGCCTCCCTGTTCGCCATACCCCGGAGTCCCTTCCCTAGCCCAATCTGGAGGGTTGCGGGGCTACTCGCCCCCGCGACCGCGGTTGCGAGCGCGGCAGGAGAGATTCCAGACGAAAGAGTGCACGCGGGCGCGAATGTCTCCATACTTGGTCCACGTGTGAATCATGAGCTCACGTCCGCGATGAGGGAGTCTCCAAGCACGATGACGGCTTAAAATCTACAGGGACTGGTACCGACCACATCACGCAAAGGCCGGTTGCATTGACACGCTTAGGAGGTCGCATTGAAATATTTGCGAGCAACCATAGGAGGGGAAGATTTTTAAGGAGGAGTGGAGGTGCACGACTCAAATGCTCCAAGCAGATAACTTCTCGAACTACGCTCCAAAGCTGTGATGGACGAAAGCTCTTTCTCCACCTCTCTGGGACCTTCGAGGTCTAACCAGACACCTGAATGTCCTCATAATATTCTTAATAGAGGTCTGCCAATGCTCCTAGGATTTTTCCTACCGTCTTTACGACAGTGGAGTGGCATGAGTCGAAGAGTCGACACATACACAGTCAGTGTAGATAACCTATAATAGCTGGCCGAAAAGCTAAAGAGCTTAAATGGAGTGAAGAATATTGGTCATATGTGCCCCCAACACTAAGGTCTTCCGTATAATGAAGGAGTGAGGCTCACCCTGTAGGACAGCACTATGCAGCGCTTGGGGCAAGGCGGAATAGCCATTGAGTACATGTTGACCCCCCCCCCCCTCTGGTCAATTTGCATCTATAGCCATGTGCCATATGTTTCCCATGATCCAGGCATATCCAAAAACGCTTCGAAAGAACCCGCTGGATATCTGAAAACGCCAAGGACTCAATTTCTGGCGTCAAGCACAGAAAATAAGGGCCTGATGTCTGATACAAAAGCTACCATCACGTACAGGCCTTCTCTATTAAAGGCAAATATGATAGACCAGCCCCTATCCCTGGTTAAGATGCTCGTAGCAGTGTCCGTATGGTAATACGGGATACCGTCGAAGCAGAATGCCTGGCGCATCGTTGGGATCATCACCGTAGTTCAAGTGCATATTTTGCAAATCCAAGGACTCATGGATTTCTGTTAAAAGGCTAGTCAGTGTTTCACCATTCCTGGGCACGTCTGGCACCAATTAACTCACTCCGGAGATGGTTTACTGCCACTAAGTGAAACGGATTCTCATGAACCCACGTGCAAAAGTGCACGGAGAGGTGGAGGCTCCGGCTGCGAGTGAGAGATTCGGTTGGCAGCGAGAGACGCCAGACGTCGTGCGAAACTCCGTTCGCGCGCCGACTGTGACGTCACGGGGGCGAGTAGCCCGGAGACCAATCTGGAGAGTCACTCTGCTCGTCTGACTCTCGCTGCTCGCGCGTGACGGAACTTTTCGGGGACCAGTTCACATGTAATCGTATGGAGACTGCTTTCTTCGCTCAGGGGAGTTCGCAGCTGGGTTCTGCGCTCTTCGAGCGCAGAGCAAGGCTAGGGAAGGGACTCCAGGGTTGTGTCATACAAGCTGCTCGTATGGAGACTGCTTTCTTCGCTCAGGGGAGTTCGCAGCTGGGTTCTGCGCTCTTCGAGCGCAGAGCCAGGCTAGGGAAAGGACTCCAGGGTGTGTGTCATACAAGCTGCTCGTACGGAAACTGCTTTCTTCGCTCAGGGGAGTTCGCAGCTGGGTTCTGCGCTCTTCGAGCGCATCTTTGATCTTCTAAAGTCAACGAAGCTCGGAACTCCGGAGGCCTTCTCTCACTTGCGTGAGTCGGGTCACTCCGAGCATCGTCCTCTCGATTCAACGCTGCGCGACGCTGATCGCGTGTTCATCCTGCTTTCGTATGGCCCAGGTCTCTGAGGCGTATGTTAGGGCAGGAAGAACGGTAGAGTCGCATAGGTGCGCACGGAGTCGGACGTTCTTCGTCTTTTTCACGACCCCTTCGAAACTCTTTACAGCTGCTCAGGCCCTTCGTTCCCTCCTGCCCAGCTCTGGCGCTAGGTTGTGGGCCTTTTTGACTTCGCGACCCAGACACACGTAGCTGGAACACTCGGAGATGTTCGTCCCGTCGAACGAAAATGGGGCATCAGAAATTTGTCCGTTCCTCATGAACATCGTCTTCGTAAGATTCAGCTGCAGTCCATCGTTCCCACATACACGATCGAAGTCGGCCAGCATTCGCTCCGCCTGGCTGATGCTCGGTGTTATGAGCACGATGTCGTCAGCGAAGCGAAGATGATGTAGTTGCCGGCCGTCGACCTTCACTCCCATCGATTCATTCTCGATTTCGTATTCACTCCGACAGTCGTCTTCGTGTTCGGTGCTGATTACTCTGTGCCGGATTATCGACTATTGATTGCCGGTGTCAATGGTCTCGAAGGAAATGTTATCCCCCTCTCGGTCCGCGTCTCTTCCAGCAAAGAGTGTCCGCACTTCTTCGCCGTCGCCGCAGCGCAGAGTCCCGATGGCTGCGGACAGATTCCAGGCTCTGGTCATGGAGGCGATTCTCGAATGCAAAAGGGACATGATGGAACTCAATAAGCGCGGTATCGAGCTCATGGAAGACAATAAACGTCTCAGGGAGGAAAATTTGGCTTTGATGCAGAGAATAGACTCTTTGTTAACAGCTAATCCCTCTTCTGTTCCTATTGTTTCGTCCATAAATAGCTCCTCCGTTCCTCACCCGGTTAGTTCATCTGATAGTGACTCTGAAATCAAGCGTTCTGTCGTTATAATTGGAGTTCCAGAGCATCAGTCAGCTAACTCCATCGATAGAGTTCAGAATGACTTCTATTGTGTCAATCAATTGCTTGCTTTTCTCGGTCTTGAATGCCTGCCCACTAAGTTTACATGATGGCTCGTCCCATCCCAAATAAGAATCGTCTCTTGAAAGTTATCTTGCCTACTTCTGGTTTCCAAAAAGAATGTATTAAGCGTGCCCCTCATTTACGTCTTTTCCTCATAGGGGGTTTTCATATGTCCCTTCCTAACTAAAGAGGAAAGAGAGCGTAAACGGGTGGAACGCTTATCAAACAATACTCTTCGCAAACAGGATTACACAATAAAAACTACCGCTCATTCAGCCACTCATTCAACTACGAATACTGCCGTAAACCGTGTCGTGTACAATGGTTCTCACATTGCTTCCAATTCCTCCACCTCAGTTGATCCTTCTGTTATGTCAAAAAACCAAGCTATGTCTGAAGTGGCAAACGATTGTTCTACTTCTACTCCTGTCTTAGAAAAATCGGTAAACTACTAAATGCTCCCAGGACTTCAGGTAGTGGATTACTTTGTTTATGTGCTAATGTCAGGTCCCTACAAAAAATGCTCAGTCACTGGCGTATTCTGTTATTTCGCGCGAGGTTAGTGTTGCTGCGGTAACAGAAACGTGGCTTAAACCCAGTGTGAAGATCGAATCTCTTATTAGTGACTTATGCTCGTCGTACACCACTTTTCGCTGTGACTGGCTTAAGAAAAAAGGGGGCGGTGTCGCGCTTCTAGTAAAGAATAAACTGTTCCCACATTTGATCTATCAAGAAAGCGTGCCACATGGTTACGACATTCTCGCCTGCGATCTGTACTTCTACGAGGGGAAGCACCGATTCATAGTTGTTTATAGGGTCCCTAGATGCGTTGCTAAACTTAGTGAACAACTTCACAAATGCATCAGTGACTTAACTTCTTGCGACATCCCCTGCTTTCTAATGGGCGATTTCAATTTTCCGGACGTACAATGGGCTGTAGATCCTTCATCTAGTCTGGATCCCCATGCTTTTCTCACGCTGTTGACCTCACACAACTACACACCGCATATTACATCTAATACACGGGGTAATAAGATGCTTGATTTGTTATTTACCAATGAGTTGGGATCTCTAAAGCAAGTTGAAGTTATTTTCCCTATAGGATCTAGCGACCATGCCACCATTCTTTTTCGTCTTACAGCTTCCGTTCCACGTGAGCAGTCCATTTACATTGCTGATTTCAAAAAGGCAAATTATGAAATTATAGGTACAGGATGCGTAAAAAGTATTGACGCACCTACTTTTTGTTTCAGCCCCAACTTTCTCTTTCTACTTTTCAAAGTTTTTGTGTGTTATTTTTGTTGTCTATATTGTGTTCCCCCTTCATGTGCCACCTCACCGCGGTGAAGGGGTGAACATCACTTTGTGATGGCTAACGGCACAAACGGTCACGCAGTACGCGACGTTTGTCGTGTATGGGCGGCTCTCCTGTATCCCTGGCCAGGAACATGTGAGTAACCAGACCACCGGTATGGCTCAAACAACTAAACCCGCGCCCCAGTCCTCCGCGCGCCGGAGGTGGACTTCTACGACGTCGGTTGCATCCACCTCCGGCGAGGGGCCATCTAATCTCGGAGTTAAACTATCAGGACGTCATTGGAATCGGACTACCGGAAACTCCCTCCCACCACGACACGGAAACTGCCTATTCGTCTGCACTTATAACTGTCGTTCGATCGCATCTGAGCAGGATCTTCGGACACTGCTTTATAGAAGCCGAAACATCAAATACGACGTTATCGCCCTGCAGGAAACGAAAGGCAGAACGGAAACCATAAGAAGGACCGACCACAACGAGCTTCTCATTATCGGAGCAAAGGTGGACAGAAAGAATATTGGCGGAGTTGGATTTCTCGTCAATTCGACAGTGCACCACCTAGTAGACTCTTACAAGATCATCAGTCCGCGAGTAGCTGTTCTTCGTCTGGAAACCAAAGATCAAGGAACCATCTCCATCATAAATGGATATGCTCCAACATCTGCGGCCACAGATGAAGAAAAGGAGGAATTCTACAAGCTGCTCGAAAGGACTGTCAACGACGAGAAGAGCTACTACAAAGTTGTCGTTAGTGACTTTAACGCTATCGTCGGTACGAATGATCACGACGAATGGAGGCTAGGACCACATGGAACTTCCTCAGGGAACGAAAACGGAGAGCGCCTGATAGACTTCCTATCCGCGTGCCGTCTCTACCATGGAAATTCTATGTTTAAGAAGCCTTCAAACCGACGATGGACCTGGGAAAGCCCAAATGGAGAAACACGTTCGGAGATCGACCATGTTCTTACGAACAGACGCTGGAGTCTGTTCGACGTCTCCGTGCTGCCTTCATTTGACACCGGCTCGGATCACCGTCTTGTCCGTGCGAAGCTGACTCTCAAAAAGAGGATGTTCAAGCGTGACACCCATAAACCGGCACCGGTGAGGATCCCCACATTCAAGTCTGAGGAGTTGGAATATGCGATAAAGTCGTATGATTGGAATCTTCTTGAAGATCCATCGGAAGACTACGACCTTCTCTCCAAAGGACTGTTGAAATGTGCTAGCAGCTCTTGCGAAGCCACATCGCCGTCTGCTTCAAGACTCAACGCACATGCGATTAAACTCTTGGAGCAAAGAAGAGCTGTTAAACTGGATCCTAATGCTTCCCATCTGGAAAAAGTCACCATCTCAAAGGCCTGTCGAATTGCAGTGAAGGAGTCCATTCAAGCCTACAGAAGATTGAAGCTGTTAGAAGCGGCTGGGAAAGGTTCAAGCATAAAGCGCTGCAAACGAGATCTCTGCGATCAGAAGGCAATAATGTCAGCCCTCGTGGATAAGGATGGAACAACGCAAACGTCTCGAAGAGCGATGGAGGCCATCGTTCAGGAATTCTACGCCGATCTGTTCCGTTCTTCCATCACTGTCCCGAAATGCTTGATGCCACCAGCTGAGGAAGTACCTCCCATTCTGGAATCAGAAGTTGCTCATGCTATCAGAAGGATGAAGCTGGGCACTGCTCCCGGACCGGACGGCATTTCTGCTGATCTCCTTCGTGCGGGTGGCAGTGCCGTCTGCTCACTTCTTGCCAAGCACTTCAACCACTACCTTCGACTTGGTAGGATTCCGGACTCATGGAAGGAGTCAAAAACAGTTTTAATCTTCAAAAAAGGTCAGCAGGAGGATATCAACAACTATCGACCCATCAGTCTTCTATCGGTTGTGTACAAGATCTTCACCAAGATACTGCTTAACCGCATGGAGCGTTGCTTGGATGAATATCAGCCAGTGGAGCAAGCAGGGTTTCGCAAGGATTTCTCCTGCATGGACCATATTCAGACTGTCTCACAGCTCATCGAAAGGAGCCGCGAATACCACCTCCCACTTGTTCTTGTCTTCGTGGATTATCGGAAAGCGTTCGACTCTGTGGAAATCAACGCCATTCTGAACGCCCTTGTGCACGCTGGTATACCATCGCCCTACATCCGACTTCTCGACGAATGCTTCTCGAACACATCGACCACCATCCAGCTGTTCGATCGAAAGCTTAAAATTCCTATCGGGAAAGGAGTACGGCAGGGAGACACGATTTCTCCCAAGCTATTCACAGCGGCACTCCAGGATGCCATGAAAGACTTGAACTGGGACGATAAAGGCTACCTTGTCGACGGTAAACGGATCAGCAACCTTCGCTTCGCCGACGATATTGTTCTGATCTCTACCAGCACGGCAGAAGCCGAGGAAATGCTGAACGAGCTCAATGTGGCAGGTATGAAGATTGGATTGGACATGAATATGTCCAAGACACAATTTATGGTCAACCAGTGGTGTGACACGGGACTCGTAAGGTTAAATGGAGTCGCTCTGCAACAGGTCGACTCCTACGTCTATCTGGGAAGAGAGCTGAACATGGATAACGACCTCGCTCCTGAAATCGCCCGCAGGAGACGCGCAGCATGGGCAGCCTTCAGTTCGATTCGCGAAGTCACCGATCAGGTCAAGGATCCCGGCCTCAGGGCCTCGATATTCAACGCCTCTGTACTGCCTGCGATGTGTTACGCGACGGAAACCTGGCCCGACAACAAGACAATCGCCAGAGCGATGCAAACTACGCATCGTGCACTGGAGAGATGTCTTCTGAGGACAAGCCTTCGTCAGCAATGGCAAGAAGGCCTACGAAGCTCGGAGCTACGGGAGAAGTCGCAATTAGCAGACCCGCTGCAGTACATGAAGAAGTCCAAATATCGCTGGGCCGGACACCTGCTTCGACGAAAGGACGATAGATGGAGTCTCCGTGTCACAGAATGGCTCCCGAGAGATCATAAGAGACCACTGGGACGACCGCCAACGCGATGGGCAGACTCATTCTCAAGATCTTTCAGAGAGCAGAGTCTGCCTCACTGGATGCAAGCAGCCAGAGATCGAGCGGTCTGGAAGAGTTGTGGTCCCCGCTGAGAAGACCTCCAGCCGACAAAGGACCATCAAAGTATCAAAGTAAGTAAGTATATTGTGTTCAAAAAATAGTCTTGTAAAAATTAAAGAAACATGATACCGTCGTGGTTACGGTAGCCCTTTTTTGTTTGTTACCCAAACAGCTGAATATTTCCTTAACAAGAGAATTTGGCGCTGTTCGAAACGGTTGGTGACGAAGGAGGTCAGCAACCCAAACGCCAGCCACGGCTCTGTCATACCAGATAATGATTACAAGATGTCCAAGGACGATAGCGTTCAAATCCAAAATTATCAACCTCTGTCCGATAATGGCAAACAGATAACGCGCGCAGGTGTGGACAGCTTCTCAGACGAGCACAGCTTGAACATGAATTCGCTGAATTACTCTTTTTAGGCGATTTTAGAGAATGAGGTCTGGGCTACTTTCAACAGATGTGACCACTTGCAGAAGGCTGCCCTGTTCAAAGCACGGGACGAAATCCAAGCGAGTACTTGCGGCGCGTGCTCATGAATTTTTCCGTCGTTTTCGCTGCTGTATTCTCAGTAAAGGAGCCAATGTCGATTACGAGTTATTCTATCGTGTTTGCAAGATCATTTTCCATAGTTCTCGAGGGATTGTTTTAAAACCTACTACGCAATACTATTTCCACAGCCGTCATTTACTGCGTCAATACTTTTTACGCACCCTGTACGTATTTAGATACTATTGACTGGACGAGCTCTTTTCTTAGTTCTGGAAATGTTGATGAGATGTATGAGACGTTCATTTTCATTTTGAAGCATGTTGTATCGCTGTTCGTCCCTTTGCGGAAAACTCCGGTTTCTAAAACTAGGCTGCCTGGTTATCTCGATAGGTTATATAGAGCTAAGGTTGAATCGTACAAGAGAGCCATGGTTGACAATACTGTAGACACCTGGAGATTTTACAAAGAAGCGTCTGATTTATTTGATAAAAAAACTAGCCAAATTTAATAAGTCAGTGGAGAAAAAAAATCCTAGAATCTGGGAACAAATTGGCTTTTTACAAGTTCATTAACTCAAAAATTAAAAGCAAGCAACCGGTAGCCACCTTACATAGGGATGACGGATCGATCGTTGTCTCCGATATGAACAAAGCAGAACTCGGGATTTCTTTGAAAGTGTTTATGTCAAGGAAAGTGATGATCACATGCCATTTCTAGGTAAAAGTTTTCCAGCAATGCAAGATTCAGTTTGGTTTAGTCGTGTTAAAATCTTAGAACTTCTCTCAAGGTGGCCAAATGCATCATCGGAGACGCCCGATGGTGTTCCATTTCAATTCATAAAGAAGGTGCTCATCACATTGCGGCCCCTCTTGAGTTTCTGTTTAACTTAATTTGTTCGTGCGGAAGTGCCTAGGAAGTGGAGGCATTCATTCATTACACCAATTCCCAAGAAACCTCCGTATAGTAATCCTAATAATTACAGGCCTGTAAGTATCACCTCCGTTTTTTGCAGACTTTTCGAAAAAATCCTTAAAATTAGTATTGTTAATCATTTGGAATCTAACTGTATTTTGTCTCACTGCCAACATGGTTTCAGAAAAGGGAGATCAACTGAAACACAGATCCTGGAATCTCTTGATGATTGGACTTTGGAAATTGATAGAAAGCGCTATATAGATGTGATCTACTTCAACTTTGAAAAAGCATTTGATAGAGTCCCGCACACACTACTGCTATTAAAATTGAATCAGGTGGGAATACATCATCGAATATTGGCTTGGATCGAAAGTTTTCTTCACAAACGCACCTTTCAGATGAGGGTTAATGGCTGCCTATCTAGTATTAAGGGAGCACCTAGTGGTGTGCCTTAAGGTGGGGTGTTGTCACCTTTATTATTCATTATTTATATTAATGATCTGCCACTGGAAATCGAACGACTAGGTGTTCCTTGTAAGTTGTTTGCGGATGACGTAAAGGTTTTTAGTAGTTTGCAGAATGAGGATGACTCGATTAGCATTCAAGCCGCAATAGATGAGGTTGTTCTATGGTCGAAATTATGGAAGCTCCCCTTGTCTGTTAATAAAACTAAGGTGTTTCATCTGGGACCCTCTAATCCCAGACACGCCTACCAGATAAATGGTACTGTTCTTGAAGGTGTTGACTGTATTAGAGACCTTGGCTTTCTCCTCGATTCAAAACTTAGCTTTGATGATCATTGCAAACTCATTTCTAGTAAGGCCACGCAGAGGCTATTCCTCTTGTTTGAGTCCCTCAGTTCAAGTGATCCTTCCCTACTCATTAAGGCGTATAAAATTTACGTTCGCCCAATTCTTGAATACGGCACATGTGTTTTCTATCCAAGAAAGAAGACCGTAATTGATATGCTAGAGAAGGTTCAAAATAATTTCACGAGGAAAGTATTCATTAGAGCTCTCGGATTCACCTATGACAGTATACCTCGTGGTTTAATCAAGGACAAAATGTTAAAACTTGACAGTCTTTACCTTAGAAGGAACAGAAATGATCTCATTATGGCACACAGAATAGTGGGAACACTAGTTGGTTTAAATCCTGATAAATTCTTCACCTTTGCATGCTCACGCACTCGAGGACTTGAGCGTAAGCTGGTGCTTAAACAGCCACGTACAACGCTTAGGCGGCATTTCTTCACTTTCAGAGCCGGACCGGAGTATTCCAAACTGAGCAAAAAAGTGCAGGTCCGACGGGTTGGCTAAGTTCAAAAGCGTTTTATCTGTGCACCTGAAGTGTTGACATTTAGTCGTTTCCATAAAATCAGCCTTTCTCCTTGCCGTTATGTTTCAATCTTCTTCCACTCTTATTGTAGGTCCTACAATGCAGTGTGATCTAATGTAGCCAGGTCTGTTCTATGTTTCCTTGGGTTTATTGTTGCTGTTGTTCTTTAAATCCCACATGTGGTTCCACATGTAATAAAAGTCAAAGTCAAAGAAATCGCTCCGCCTGACTGATACTCGTTATGAGCACGATGTCGTCAGCGAAGCGAAGATAGTGCGGCTGTCGGCAGTCGATCTTCACACCAGTGTATTCCCCTTCTAGGTAGCACATGGCGTTTTCCAGGGTGGCCTCGGCGGTATGGTATCCCTTGCCGAGCCCCTCTGTTCACGTCGATGACAACGTCGTTGTAGAATGTTGAGAACTTGGCCGTGAATCCACTGTACAGCTCTCGAAGGACTCTGATGTACTGAGTAGGAACGCCCTAAGTGAGCAGGGCTTCGAGGACCGCTTCAGTTTCGACGGAGTCGAATGCCTTCTTCAGCTCGATGAACGTAAGGCACAGCGGCAGCTTTACTCTCGCGACACTTCGGTGAGCTTCGTAATGATGTGTATGTGGCCGATCGTGCTGAATCTCCTCCGAATTCCTGCTTGTTCGCATGGCTGTCCTTCGTCCAGCGTTCGGCTGATCCCATTCAGGATCACCCGAATGAAAAGCTTGTAGACTACGGACAGCAGGCAGATCGGGCGATAGTTGCTAATGCTGTGCAGTGTCTCCCTTATTGTACTGCAAGAAGGCTCTGCTGGTCTTCGACTGAGATGTAATTTGACATGAAGATATGAAGAGAAATAATAAAAATAATATGATGGAGAGAGTATACGCTTGACCCAATTCTATAGTTTCTACGCATTCACGAAAGTACTTTCACGAAAATGTTGCGTTGAATGAATGCCCCTTCAGTCACAATCTCGTACTGTTCTGTGAAATATCAAGCCAGTGCAGAACATCTTTATTTGGCTATGGAGGAATTAGGTGCTGCTAAGAGCATTGGTGAGTTGGCGTGAAAACTGTCAGCTACGTGGAAACTAGACAAATTACAAGCTAAAGTATTTTCGAAGAACGAGAAACATGCATACAGTGACCAATGAGGCTTAGTCGTACTCTGAAAGGTCAGTTTCTTTCTAGTGGGACCATTAATTGAGGCGTAAGCTGTGAAACGGAGCTGATGAGTAATGTTGCATACTTGAAATGCCGAGATTCCTAGGATCTATCAATCAAGATTTACAGTTTGCTGACTGTATTGAATCTGGAGTGTACTAGACATTTTTGTAAACGTTTGCAAGCTAAAACCCTGGTCCACGACTTCATTTCTAGTGTCGGGTCTCAGACAGCTGTCCGTACACCCAGCTGTCACGTTACACCCGCACCTCGTCTACGAAGACGAAGCCACGCCTGGCTTCGTCAGTCTCGACTTCGGCTCGCCCACGGCAACTCGGTCCCGGCCTCGTCAGCCCCAGACAGCTGACGAGTAGGCCTCGTCCTCTCCTCCTCCCCCTACGCTACAGTACCACATTGCTTTACCTTAATAAAGATATGAACACATGTGTATGTAAGGACATAGGAAGGGAACTCCCTGCTCTCAAGTAAGGAGTAATTAACCTATAACTTGATATGGAGGTCCCGGGGAGATTCCTACGGTACCTAAGTAAATTCAAAAAAAGTTTTAAATTGAAATTCCTTTGTGGGAGTAGGCAAAAAGTTTATTTTTTCCTTACTTGACCTACGCATTCCTAGTTAGCAAGTAATTAACACCCTTCTTCACCCTGACCCTACTTCTGACGACTGCCGACGGACTACACCAGATGACCGTTTACAGGTGAGCAAGAAACGTTGTCGATAGACTCTTTCTTTTGCCCCGCGCGGCATAGATCGTATTTGAAAAGATATTAAATAATTATCTTAAATTCAAAATAAAAGCGCGCGTAACAACATACAGATCCATTTCTTAAGCTGTGAGCAATACAGTTTTCGCGAAGGCCTCGTGGGAGACTTTGCTCCAAGATCAGCGTGCGATGGCGTAAGTAATATCCTGACCGTTCACTGTGGGCTACACTCGTTTCAGAGGCGATCAATTGTATTCTCATACAGGAAGGGGTTATTTACGTTGGGCCCACAAATGAATCTGTCTAAAGATCTGTACACAGGGAAATACCTAAGGACATGAATATGCATTGTTATCCCTCTCATTTCTTTAATTAGTCCTGGCGACGAGATCCCACATTTCAATGGCTCCCTTTTTTATCTAGGTTGGTATTACGCATAATTTCATTGCTATTGTTATTATTATGGTGAATCTTCTTTGTTGAACCTAGGTGAGATCTGATTGTCTTGACGAGGCTGTGCTGGCAGTAGCGGGAATGCTCGCTCTAACCAGGCAGCCAGACTCCTGACATGAAGCTCACGTTGAAGGCCTGGAGTCGTCTCTGTTCAAGAGTACGACCGGGCCACATGGCTTGCACGGGCAGGTGTAGGTTTCACTTTCGGCCACATCAGGCTACGTCCTAGATGTGGGCCTTTTTATGCAATTCACGGGATTATTTTTGATGGTTTTTGCGTAACCGATTCCGAGATCCGAGATCCGAGACTCCGAGAAGCCCGAAGAGATCTACCCCGAAGGACTCTAGGGAGACATCACGGTGGGACTAGCTTGCCCTAAGCGACTCCCCTCCCACGAGGGATGACATGGTCATCTCCGGAGTTTCCTTCAACAACCGGACTGAGACTAAGGCTTCTCGGCCTGAAATCTCAGTCCTCCCCATAATATTAGTTTTTTCTCTCATTTTTTCAGTTTCATGGATCGCGCCTACGTCATTTGTACCATAGAATTTCTCAGTTATTACACATATTTCCGCCGACTTTGTGAAATAAGGACTCGTTCGCCATAAAAGTCGACTTTAAATAATAATAATAAAAAAAACGCCCGTGCACAGGGTATGAAAAAAAAGGATATCGAATTCATTCCGATAAGTACTTCCTGCAATCGAAGCTTATTCAGAAGATTCATAAAGTTATCCTGCCTTCAATAGCGCAAGTTTCCGATTAGCGGAACCCGTCTAGCGGACCCTATACGCACCTGACGTCTGCTGTCTAATTAATGCGCTCGCGGTTTGCCACCCCGTCCCCGCATGTTTACGCAAGTGTACGGTCGCCCAAGTTTAGCACAGCGTCTCCTCCGCAATAATACATGGTCAACACAGGTTACGGTGCGAACAGAAGACCACAGCACTACGGGCTGTTCTTCTGGGTCCGTGCAATATAAATGTTACATTGCGGTATCGTGACCCCATAAATCTGTCAGTGAGATACAACAGGTTACGGTGTGAATAGGACGACAGATCTACTGGCTGTCTCCTAGGTACGCTTACACTAGATGTTACACTTCTGACTCGTGACCCCATAAATCTCACCGTAAAACTACAGCGAGCCAGCTGGACGTAACCTGCTAAGCTGGCAGCTCCGGCCAAATAATAAATTATTAGGACTGGTCCCCGCTTTACACCGACCAAGACGACGCCAGCTTAATCCGGCTACTAGGGAGACGACACGTCAATCCGGAAAGTGGAGTCTTCCGCTTTATGTAACATGCCACTCAAATACCAGCGCGAGAGACCGACAAGGTTTCACATTTATTTTCAGAAAAATAATGACGATCAACATATGGTAGATCAGCGCCGACTCTTCGAAATTCCGGGTGCAGGTGCCACAGACTCATAACCAGTCCCTGAGCTCTTTCCAAGGACGAGGGATCATAGTCCACGTTAAATAATTCCCGATGGCACATAGTCATTAAATAATTCCCGATGGCGCCCACGAAGATGCGCCTCCAGAAGTTGCTCGCGCTGGAGTTTATAATATACATACATATAGCATGGATGGGTGAAATAACGTTCCTGTAAATTATCTTTAGTGGAGACACCCTTCATTCGGGAATAACCGATACAAGTTTGTTTCCTGCCCGCACAATTTCTGCATAACCTACAATCAACATGCCTTTCAAAAGAAGCTAAACCAAGCTCCACTTTCTTAATAGTTTAGAAAAACACACAAGACAAGTATAAATCCTGCTCCTATCTGCAGCATTCTTGCATTTCACTTTAATTTACTACGCAAATTTTCTCTAGGTACCATTAATTATGATCCGAAACTGACTTATAAATACAAGTGAAGCAGAGCAAACCATTTAAAACATGTTGCCTAGGTAGGGACTTGAACCCGTTACCATTCGAACGACACACGCCTTGTAGCAATGCGCTATGCGCTCCCTATAACATTTTTTAAAATATAGTATCGATTTTTTTCACCATTTGGCGCCCTGATTCCGAATTATAATTTTTGCTGAGAATTTCTTATCTTCCTATATTTCCGCTTAATTTTCTGCTTAAAAAAATTTACAGAGCTAAAATCATTTCAAGTCCCGAATTGTTGTGTACAAGTATGAACTTTTGAGAAATTTACTAATTCTGACACTACTCAAGTTTGTGGTGAAGAGAATTTGCAGAAAAGTTGAACGGCAGATGCATGAGATGTCAGGAACCACTAAATCCACAACGAAAGAAAAAAAAATAATTTATATTCAGATCTAAAATAGTTGAGATTTCAAGTAGGATCTAGGATGGTCCAGTGCAAACACGCGTGGCTGGAAATCTACGCATGGTTCGAGTCTCATCCCAGGTACAATTTTTTGCTTGTCTTTTAAGTGATTTGGAACATAGAAATAGGAAAAATATGCATCACTAGCGCACTAGCAAGTCTTCTGACTATAAACTTCACTGGATATGTTCGACTCCCGCCTAAGTCACAACTTTTGCAACAGCGCCCACTACGATATTTGAGACTCAGCTTGCACCATAGACAGTTTTCGAATAATTTGAAGAAGAGTAGGGCTCATGAGCAGCGAATAACGCCATGGACTACCAAGAGCTGAACGCATGAAATTTAAATCTGTGGTTTCAAAAAAAATTACTTACGTCCTTGACAAGGTTGGCCACATAGCAGGCATCTCCAATAAGACCTTGATAAAGAGCCGTTTGATAGAATTTGCATATGAGCAGCATAAAAGGTTCATTCTTTAAGTTGCATTGAGTTAAAAAAAACCAACAGCAGATTATAACCAACCAACAGTTGGAATCTAGATGAATGATAGAAATGACCATCACAAACTTCGAAAAAAATTCTAGTTTCAGCGAATAAAATAAAGTATTTGCAAAATCACATGTAAGGATGCTTAATTTTAAATTTCTAAAAATAGATGCCAATTTAGCTAAGAGAAAACTGAAATTACCACATTTTTTCTTTATTAAAAGTGACCACGAATTAATTCATTTCAGACTTCAGTCCAAAAAAAATTACCTACAGCGAAACACTTCCTTGTCTTTGATAGCTTTGCAATTGCAAAGTTTAGTAACGCAGTGTTCACACTTCTGATCAGAAATCACGTAAGTTCGGAACCTTCCCATGACAGTATTTCTGCACTCATTCGACCATAGCTTTAAGAACACAATTTTTTCGCAATTGTCATAAAAGCTGGCCTAGCTACTGGATTTTTATAGAAGTTAGTAATGAGACTATAACATATCATAGAGACCGAAGAGTAAATAAATTTACTTTTAAAGTAACTTTAGAAAAAAATTAGAAAAATTATTTAGACTTTGAGCTATTACGATTTAAAATAAACCATCAAAATCGATTGCTCTTTGCACCGTTTCTGGGTTTTTATAATTCTATCGTGGTATTTACGATGAAATTCAGGAAAGTTAATGTTACTTTGAGTGAACAGGTTTATCGTAATTTTTTCAGAGAAGATTGCGTACACCTCCAAAAGCTCAGAAGTAACATTAGCAAGTGTAGAAAATTTTATGCCTTTGAGCTTGATCACGTGGTGTGAAAGCGTCCACAATGTGCCGTCCACATTCGCCGTTGCTGCGTACACATTCGCAGACCAATTCGCGGTTGGTCTAGAAAGTCGTACAGTCTCCGCAAGAAGCGGAATTGCAGTGAAGACGGAGCTCTACAAACCAAGATACGACCAGCTGCATAAGGTATTCCCTACGGAACATTCCACTGGAGATTTAGTACTGCTACATGACGATAATACGCGTCTAAAATATACAAGCCAGTGGAAAGGTCCTTTCATGGTCGTAGTTAGTAGTTGATCGACAAATATCACAATTCACGACCTTGTCAATCGCCAAAAGCGACAGACAGTTCATGTCAATCGCCTAAAAATATATGCACCGCGTTCTGAACCAGCCAATGCTTCAGCCCTTATAGAAGCTTCTTCATCGGAGAGCTCAATTGAAGCATCGGACAGTTCAGAACCACCCTTACGGCGATATCGCCGGTTGAAAGAAAAATATACTTTAGCACGACGTTCTATGGACAATGGAGAATATTCTACAACTTGATCAAGTTGCAAGAATTTGCTTATGTAAGTTTGAATCTAACCTCATTGCCGCCACAGCGCAAAGCCATACGAAATATTCTTTGAACGGGCGATTCAAAGAATTCTAGATGCGTCATAAAAAAAAACACCTTTTTTCTCTAACTCCGCCCTTGTGTCAACCGCACAATGAATTTTGCTTGCAAAATTCAGGTTCACACTTGAAAACTCGTTTCTTATATGATACATAAAAATGCCAATGATGTCATGTATTTTTTGCGTCCTTCTAGAAATATTTCTCAGAAAATTTTCACAAATGTTCAATTTTGCATTAGGGCAATTTCTCCAGGTCATTGCCTGAATTGTGTATTATCAGAATGTCCTCTTCAACATTTTGAATGTCCAGCCATCATTTTATTTCCTAGAAAATTTCGCATAATGTATAACGTAAGAAGTAAATTTCTGTTAATCAACATGTTGACTTTACTATCATAATCTTCTCTGCTGTACTGTAAGGTAATATTTTATGCAATAGTTTCTTCATCAACGTAAGCGTCATCGACGACAAAAGACATAGAACTCATCTACATTCAACTCCACCATTTATCCACACACCCCACGTGCCCATTTTCCAAGACGAAATACTTGAACATCGTCTCATTCCACCTTTAATCTCCAAGCTCGAGGACGAGCTTATTCTCAATGAATGTGCAGATCCCTCCTCCTCCTGGTTAGGCATCGAACCAACAACATCACATTGTGACACCTTCTATCCTCAACTTCCATCATGCAGTAGAAGCTAAAAGCGTAACTACTTTGTAGTTCCTATTTTTCCGTCTTCCGTAAATATGCGGAATATGCTTTCTCTCGGATATGAAACAACTGTCAACTCGATGGCGAAGATCCCAAGCTCGAGGACGAGCTTTACCGAGGAATGGAGATGTCGGGTCTCAGACAGCTGTCCGTACACCCAGCTGTCACGTTACACCCGCACCTCGTCTACGAAGACGAAGCCACGCCTGGCTTCGTCAGTCTCGACTTCGGCTCGCCCACGGCAACTCGGTCCCGGCCTCGTCAGCCCCCAGACAGCTGACGAGTAGGCCTCGTCCTCTCCTCCTCCCCCTACGCTACAGTACCACATTGCTTTACCTTAATAAAGATATGAACACACGTGCATGTAAGGACATAGGAAGGGATCTCCCTGCTCTCAAGTAAGGAGTAATTAACCTATAACTTGATACTAGTCATACAAAAGCGTTTGCTACTGGAAAAATGGATCTTTGGTAGAGTGATTAGGTCGTATGATAATTTCAAAATTTTCTGTTCCTGGCGTTTTTGGCTTTTCTGTTTTCTGATTTCTGTTTTCTGACAAAAGCGATTTTCTGTTTTCTGGGAAAATTTTCAAAATTTTCGCCCATCCCTGACCACGACCCACCTGCACACGGTTCCATCGCGGGCACACAAGACATCGATCGGACGTCGCAGCGTGGACGCTGACGCGCGATCTCTGAGCTAGGAGGGCGCAGACAGCAAAGTCTTGGCGCGACCCACACTGCGGTTATAGTGAGCTGGTCCTTATATCCGCAGTTTATAATTGTTTGACCTTGATGATAGTACAGGTAGGAAAAGCTTCTGAACCGATGCTATTCCCCTTCCGTCCCATCATGACCCCATGATGCGTTTTCCTCTACTACTAACCCGCGCTACACTCGCCGTTAAACGCACACAAGCAAAAAACTGCGGACGAGTTGTTCGGTGATGACTGTGTGGCAGACTACGGCCCCGCACTGCGGTTACGGTGAGCCGGTCCTGATATCCGCCGTTTATAATTGTCTTACTTCTGTACCGTGCTTAACGTTTTCATTTAGGAATTTTTCAAAAAAAAATCCGTATATTGAGAAAAAAGAGGGTGGACCTCTCGCTCTAAACTTGCACCCATGTTCTTTGTAGAAGATAATTCGGTACTAACAAGGGAACTGTTTGAACGGTACGCCGGAACGGCAAGAACGAGTACTAAAGGAGGAATCCCCGCCCTCCAATTAGTAATAGAACTAGGCAAGGGAAGGAACTCCGGGATGTGGCTAGCGTGTTTATTTGAGTGTTCTACGACTATGGTCTCATAATGGAGCGGGCACCAGCCCGCTTAGTACAGATAATTCATTGATGTTAAGCAGCCATGTTTTACTCTACTACATATGCCCTGAAGAAAACTGATACCTGTTGTGTGTGAGGGTTTTGTTTAGGTAGAGAAAGAGTGGTAACAGTCATTCTACACACCAATGCTTGTTTTTTAAACCAAATAAGATTTACTTTTCTTTCCGTTTTGAAGTTCCCTACTTCGGTTCCCTCCAGTTTCCGCCCATTCCGTTGTCCTCCACGTCCTGCCTTCTTTCAAAGTATTGTCGCACGTCGCTCGGCAAACAATATCCCTCGCCTAGGCCTGAACGCACTGTTGTGGGAGGGGAAATGCGAGGTTTAGTGGTCTTCGGGTCGGTTTTCACTCAATTGTAGTGATGACGAGATGAAAGTGACGAGTTTCCCTGAAAGGGAAGTTGTTCCAAAATCTTGGACCATGGGTCTTGGGCCGCGGATCGCTGGCCGTTGAAGTAGCCCTATTGCGGCGACTTTTGCCGCGCTTGCCGCGACCGCGGCGACCATTCGTACATAATGTCCCGCAGCCGATTGAGACAGACCTTCCTTTCATTCGCTCAGCAGGCCAAGATTCATCAACGACTATACTATAATTATATTAAAATTTGTGTTGTAGAATCTCATGTAAAGCTGTTCAGCCAAGATTGGTATACTCCTTTATTCGGCTTACGTTTCGGCGTAACCGCCTTCTTCAGAGCCTGGAGAAGACAAAAGGAGTTGGAAAAAATTACCCGCCCAAGGATCATTTCAAGTTACAGGAGCTTCAGGAGCAAGTGATGGAAAGAGACGAAAAGAGGAGTAAGGCAACCCGACTGACCTTATAAGACAGCAGAGAGACTGCTAAGTCACCCTCGGATGGAGAAAGACGTGGATGAATGAGACCCTCCCTTCGATTCCCATGGGAATCGAAGGGAGGGTCTCATTCATCCACGTCTTTCTCCATCCGAGGGTGACTTAGCAGTCTCTCTGCTGTCTTATAAGGTCAGTCGGGTTGCCTTACTCCTCTTTTCGTCTCTTTCCATCACTTGCTCCTGAAGCTCCTGTAACTTGAAATGATCCTTGGGCGGGTAATTTTTCCAACTCCTTTTGTCTTCTCCAGGCTCTGAAGAAGGCGGTTACGCCGAAACGTAAGCCGAATAAAGGAGTATACCAATCTTGGCTGAACAGCTTTACATGAGATTCTACAACACAAATAAAGAACAGCATGCCAAGATTCAACGACAGTCGAACATGGAACATATATTAAAATTTTTCCGACTGGCCTGCTGAGCGAATTATATTAAAATTTTCTTTAAAGTTTTAATTCACGTGCCCTTTTGTAAATTTCTTATTTTTGAGGAAAAAGAATGGTTTAAAACTAGTTCGAAAGAGCGGGAAAGCGGCCAGTTTTTTTTAAAGAAAGGATGACACGAAGCCCTTATCCGAAACGTCGCGATTTTTATTCGATTGATAGCAAAATTTCTGTCTGCATGGAGGTTCACACCTGTAAGCGACGCGACAAAAATAACTGAAAAACTCACACGCATACACATATATGACGTCTCATGTAAGCAGCATTAACACTTTCAAACAAATAGAAATCGCGATGACCTTTTCAGTGCTTAAGCCGGCAAAAGTATGCAGCACTACGTACAGTACCATCGCGGGGCCGCACCACCCGCCGTTGTCATGTCGGGTCCGCGGCACCCGCAAGACTCTGCTGCTGACCTTACAGAGATTTAACGGAGAAATTACAGCCGAAATTCCTGATAACGCAACATTTCACAATATTGCCTGTCGATAAGCCGCGTTAATTCGCGTTTTCTAGGAATTTCGGTTGTAATTTCTCCGTTAAATCTCGTAAGTCGTTGGTGAATCCGTGCCCAGGTGGCGAATGATAGGAGACAGAGTCAATTCTGGCTCGCATCAGATGTATGCTTAATACCTGCCATTTCAATCATTGAAAGGAATTGGAATACACCACCACGGCGATAGCAAAACCCAGCCACAACACCGGTGAAAGTTTTAACGGCGCAATTATTGTCGGAGGAGGGGGGACTGCCAACTTCCACCCGCTACTCAGTGGTTGTCCGGTCCGCCTTGATAAGAAGGCATGTATATCCAAAGTTACATCAGAAATGGGGAGTTGCTAACCAGGATACTATCTCAACGGTAGGTCGGAACGGCGCAAGTGCTGTATATGGGCAGAACCGGGTCTCCCTGGGAAGTAACAATCTGCAGGTATCTCGACCCCAATACAACTCTGCGCAGAGTTATGGGTGACGGAAGTCGCCTGTTGGCGCCCTGTTGATTCACGTGCTCCAGAGCTGACGGGCACGCGCGGGATGAGGGCTCGTATCGCAACTCGGCGCAGTGCACAGGTGGCGTAGTAGGGAACAGGGGTGTGCGTAAACGAAATCCGAAATTTCGTAAATCGGAAATACGAAAAAATCGTCGTAAATCGTAAACCGTAAATCGTAAGAGGTGCCTGACTTATAATGCATCTAATTTCCTTGTTTTTTTCCTATTATATTAAAGCTAATCGAAGCTAATTATGTTTTATTGAGACGTTTTCAGCTTCTAATTAAGATGTGTCAGTATTGCCTGTATGGGTTGTGACCCTTTGGTGTCTAGTGGATGGTTGAGCTGTGGCTGGGTCTGCAATCTGACATGGGGAGCTTGGCCAGGCCCCCATGCCGGCTATGCCGGCAGATCTATCCGCACACAACCTTTCCCGGTCGTTGCCGACTGGCTCAGCTCAGTTAGCGGCGACGCTAACAAACTATGCGCAGACCTTCCCCTTGGACGCAAGGTTGGCGGGGAGATGCTTGCCTCTCCTGGTTCCCAGAATCCTTTCCGGAACTTGGCTGTGCTGCTTGGGGGACTCTGCCGGTCCGAGGGAGACTTAAGATGGGTTGACTGCCGATTACTCGGCTGCTGACAAGAGTAGATTGTTTCCCGACCGCTCGGGAGAAAGCACAACTGCTAGAATGAACCCTGCCCCATGCCGGCTGGCTTATATGGAGTGAGCGCGCCCCAAGCCCCGCACCTGGCCGCGATTGGCTGGCTCGGCGCGTTCCCTCACCCCGCCGACACTGCTCACATCGATTGATGCCACGTCATCGGCGGCGGGCCGTCTGCCGGATCTACAGGATGAGGAGCTCACTAAACGACCTAAAACGGCATCAAGAACATAATCGAACAACACAAAACATACACCGCACAGTAGTGGGGGACCCCCTGACCTAACAGATGGAAGTTATTAAGATCAACTATCACCTTCCTTAACTTGGTAATTGTACCTGTAATTAGGTCAGTTTGTTATCGGGAATAGTTAACTCGTGAAATGTTTGCTATGCTTCGAGCTATTGATGATTAACAGTAATGTCCACGTCCAAGTTTCTAAAGTCTCGGCATCGCTCGCACTGATGATTAATAGTTGGATACACTTTACGACTTTGAAGCAACGTGGAGAGCGAAGGGGTGGCAATCCACAAAAATCTCGAAATTTTTGTGGAAAAGGTCAGCAAGCCAATTTTTGTAGGTCGCTAATTACATGTGCATTCGGCCTCTGAACACACAGTATCTTTTCTAAATGCGTGACCGCTGTAGGCAACGCTCGAAACGTCGTAGTTCTATTCATAGGAATAATCTATTTCAATAATTCTCCCACATGAAACTCTGAACTTAAAAACAAGGTTTTATCCCTCATCATTAACCAACTACTCGTCAGTAGTTCTGTTTTTCAATCTTCTTCATCATTTGCCTTTCATCAGCTACCTCTCCCCCTCTGACGCAGCTTAATTCCACTCGATTGATTAGCACTAACCTATCCTCAAACTGTTCTATCCTACGAGACAAAGTTTAAGTATCCTACCTTCTTCCTACTCACGTGTGTGCCCAGCAGTGTATTCTGACCGTCCCCCATACACTCACACTCCAGCTCATCCAGCCTTGGCACGTTCGCGCAGAACTCGTCCCCTCCGCCAGCGAAGCGGCGAGGACTCCGCCTGGAGCAACGCACGCGCGCGCGACCGCACGCGTCAAAATGAGTATCGCTGCCGCCTCCCGGGCAGCATCGGTAGCGATGCTACGACGCAGCTGCACACAACGCTATTTACTGTGCGCCTATTCGCTAGCTTCACGCTAGCGAAGAGACTTCGCTCATCGCTCTGTTCGTCGCCTTCGCTCGGGGTGAGCGAAGGTATGACATAGGCCCTAGAGAGTCTTACCACAGGCGAGCTTGGACAGCTCGAGGACTGCGCGTCGTAAACTGTCTTTTCGCATACAAAGAGTGTCGGTTGGGCGATCTGCCTTATCAGGAACGTTAATGGGATGGGATAAAGTCTTAGCTTGCCTTCTCGACCTTTTTTAAAAGAACGCCAAGGGAAATGGGAATGGTACTCACAACCATTGCTTCGATTCAAAGGTGAGACTCGATGCCCCCTGCGTAGCGAGGTTGCGACACGCTGTGAACTTGCCAAAACGTTACAGTGGTGCTTGATTGGTTGGTTAAGGTTACACGCAAAGTACCGAGTGGCTTGCAATTGCTTATATCGTTTGCCTTGTGTAGAACAATGAGATTTCATGCCCGTTATTCCTCAAAACATGGATTCATAACGCTTCCGAGATCAAATGCTGCGGTACAGGGTGAACTCAGATAGGTTTTCATCTCAAAGCGAGAGCCTTTTTCAGAAGTTTTATCCTTACTCTTGTCAGAGTGCTAAGATGAGCATTTTAACACTTATAACACACTGTAAGGAATGCTACTGATCGGCCTTCAGGGTTGACATCTGGCCATATACGCAAATGTTCTGCTCAAGGAAAGCGAATAATAGAAAAGCCATGACGATGTTAACTTAAATTTGATGACTCCTGCCTTTCACTGGCATTTGCTTCATGGAAAACATTGGCATTATGCAAGCAGGAGCCAATCTTGTCTCCTACAATTTCTCTTTACAGATTCAGTTTCGCTAGACCTATACACCTCCACTAATTGATGTCTGTCGTGCCACATATAATTTATAAATTTATAAGATTTATTTTATCCTAAAATTAGCAGCTTCCAAACGCCTGTTTCGTGGCCTTTAGGAACGTCTGTAAGCTACCGAAGTTGCATTCCTGTCCCCTTCTTGAAATTCAGTCTCCTTCCACAGCACGACTCAGCGACTGCCAGTGGTTATTGAGACGCAGGCGACGAGAGTGTACTTTCACCCGCGCGCTGAGTCAGCTCATTCGGCCGGCAGCCGTCGGATCCAGGGGTGTGCGTAAATGAAATCCGCAATTTCGTAAATCGTAAATCGTAGTTACGAAAAAATCGTCGTAAATCGTAAACCGTAAATCGTAAAAGGTGCCAGACTTTTAATGCATCTGATTTCCTTCCTTTTTTATTATGTTGAAGCTAATCGAAGCTAACTACATATGTTTTATTGATACGTTTTCAGCTCGAGCTGGACACTTTCCTAATTAAAATGGAAGCCATTAAAATCAACTAGCACCTTTCAAATCGAGCTGGACAAGTTTTTGGAGAGCCAAAATAAACTGCTTGTTCAAAAACGCTATCTTAAAAGGTGCCTATACAGCGTGCCCAAATAAAAAGCATACACTGCTTGGACGATCAAAAATGTTTATCATTCTACTAGCCACTGGTTTGCATATAAAACTATGACTTTGTAGAAACAACCGCAACAGCTCCGAATAAACCAACAAAAATCGTTCCATCCAAAGCCAAAAAAAAATTGATTGCTGGCCAACTCGACGAAAACAGTATTTGCACAAATAATCCAAGAATCATCCCCTACTGAGTGAGCGCATGGCACATTTCTATGGTATGACACATCTAAAGTTCTAAGCCTTCTCACATTTTGAATTGTACCCAACAGCATTTTTATAGCAGACGGGAAGGAATTGTGCGACGATTGAAAGAGCATGATCACATTTTTGGACACTCACATTAGTCGGATTTTTGACTTATAATTACAAGAGAAAATATTTGTGTGGCAATCATTAGACGTAAAGCAGGAAAGCAAGGTGCAGCTTGAATTGAAAGTGATTTAAATGATTCATACAAGGTGCATTTTAAAAATATAGCGGGACCCATGGTAGAGAAGTCGGAAGAGGATGACAATCGCGTGCTCCAGAAGAGTTTTTGATTAGGATCCTACCACGGGCAATCAAGTCTTCCATGCCTGATGGGTTGTGAATTGGTACCTGATTTGCCTCGGAAGGTTAAAACACTGATCTCTACATCGGCTGGCCACCGCAATTCATTCTATAGCACAATCCCACACTTAAATGACCTCTATATACGATATCCCATAGAGGTAGAGAGAATGAATGGGGCATCTCAAACAGGGACTGATTAAGGGCATGCTTTGTCCTTTATCATTTTCGAAGGCATCCACAACTTCTGGAATAAAAGAACTTCGTTCGACGATATCAACCAATTATGTTCGGCATTTTCTTTGCCCGCATGTTTGCTTGCACTTGTTAGATTTCGAAAACTCCCAAATATTGCATTACAAATTAAGGACTGCTTGCATTCGCCAATCCTGCTCTCCCCTATCTTTGTAACAAGCGCCATCGTATCTTTTGCGCAGTTTAGGATTCTAAACGGATCGCATAGGGCGAACGCAACAGCCTCAATCAATCCCCTGAAAAAAGTGACAAACATTTTCACTTTCATCATGAAAATGTCAGACGTTTTGCTTAAGGCGCACCTCATATGTAAACAGAATCCGCGCCATGACGTGTAGTGACAATCAGATTGAAACATTCCACAGCCTCCAATCAAGTCCAATATTCCCTGATGACTTTGCATGATTTCTACTCATGTGCATTGGACAGGGTCACCTATGTGGTGAACAGGTGGTGAAAAAGTTACAAGTTCACTAGGTGGTGGTTGCAGCATAGAATATGGTTCCGCAGGCGATCATCTTCATTCCAGTGCAAGGCGAATTTTCATGCTTTTCTGTGGACTGGAACGAAATGCTCTCATGCTATTCCAATGTGGTATGTTGTGCTAGAGCGTGAACAGAAAAAAGGCTAGCCCAGTTCCATTGCCAGGAATTAACTCGAGCGGGCTATCCACAAAGTTGCGTTGTTCTGTCACAGCGCCACAGCAGAACATAAAAAAGTAACTAGGAAATAGCAATGAGCTACGAGCGAAGTCTTTAAAAGTGGGTACATCGTCATAACCCGAATTGTATCACGTTATGTGGACGTTTGTCATCCGTGGACCGAAGATCACATTTACGAAAATTTACGATTTACGACCCAAAATGTCGTAAATCGTAAATCGTAAAAAAATTGCCAAAAATCAACGTAAATCATAAAATCGTAAATCGTAATTACGCACACCCCTGGTCGGATCGCAGCTGGAGTGTCTGTTTCTCTGCGCTCTCGCCTTTCCGCTCACCTGGTTGACCTGTGTCCTTAGACGATCAACAGGGCGCCAACAGGCGACTTCCGTCACCCCTAACTCTGGGCAGAGTTGTATTGGGGTCGAGATACCTGCAGCTTGTTACTTCCCAGGGAGAGGCGATTCTGCCCATATACGGAACTTGCGCCGTTCCGACCTACCGTTGAGATAGCATCCTGGTAAGACCCCTGGACCGCAGGAGGGGCAAGACTTTACAAGAACGGAGGCAGCGGACAGTTGACATTGGGTCTACCGTGACCTTCACGCGCGATTCTTTGTGTCTGGTGCAATCACGGAAGACTTCCTAAGATGACGCCTGAAGGAAGTAAACCGTTAGGATGTGAAGTGAACCTAGAAGAATTGAAACGAGGAGTGTGTGATAAGATTACGGGGCAGCTCGGCCCCGAGCATGATGAGTCATCGCGGCGGGGCAGATTCCAGACGGAAGAGTGCCGGCGCCGGCGCCGACCCTACATCTCTAGCCGCACGTGCAATTCATGCGACTGCTTTCCCACGATGGAGAGACTTCACATGAGATCCAAAAGAAAGAAGATGTGACGGGATTTGGAAGTACCATTGTTGCGAAATGGCGTCGTTCGAGCCGGTTCAAGCGATGTTTGCTCCCTCACAGCAAAGGGGTAGAGATGTAGCGATATATATCCTACCTCGAGATCGTCAGCTGTGCTATGAGTGGGCGTATAGGAAGACACTATCAGACGGAGAGACCAGCACCTCTGTGTGCTGCGGATGCCGATCGCTTAAGGATCGAGAACGCGAGGTGTACCATCAGCCTCTGCCTTTATGCAAAGTCAGAAGTGGGCACTTCATAACGGATCCTGAAAATCCGGTCCGCCCCCACTTCTGTGAGCCAAGAAACGCCCCTCGCTCTATTATGCGCCGTAGGTGATCGAGAGGTGCAACGAATTGAGGGCACAACCCTATACGGGAACTCCAACCAGCGTTATCCAAGGCTTAGTAGCTGATTTGGCACAGCCGCGCTTCGGTAAGGTGACACATGAGAACAAATATTGTTTAGAGAACGATATTTATAGTTTCAGGCGATACTTTCACAGCCCCAGAGCGGATGGCAATGGTGAACAGCTAACTGTTCCCTCACGGAATGGGCAGGATAATCTGCGTAGGGTTCTTCAAAGGAGTATAACGAGGGGACGACGACAAGTGGAGGCCGTCCCTGGGAACCTGGTGTGTTCTCGGAGTGATAGCAGTGGAGAATACCTTGATTCTGAATGAGCTGCACCAACTTAAGGATCCATCGCTTTGCCGCTGTTCCGGTGATGGAGAGGACTTCATACTCCATGACAGCAACGAAGTTGTCTACATCGGAAGTCGCACACTAGGAAGGCTGGAAGTTTTTGGGAGACTTACACTTAAAAGCATTTTGGTCTGTTCGCTTGGGATTTTATGTGCGGCAGTGGTATTTAATCCTCAGTGAACTGATGTCTTTAGTGCGACGGTCGGTTCAAGCAACTTCCCAGTGAGGTCCGTGATGGTCGGTCCGCTCAGTTGTACATGATTATGGGCGAGTTCGATAGTCACCCACTTCCCTTACTATTTGCGTTTCTGCCAGATAGTAAGGAGGAAACATACAGGAATATGTTCAGGCAGGCGCACTTTAGCTATAAAATGGCTAATGTGCGATCATTTTCTAGTGTTTCAGGTGGTTCCGAGACGAAATCGCTCCACTTGGTGGGACAGCAGCAATAGCTGATCCTCAATGTAACTTTTTGAGTGACTTTGAGCAGGCAGCTATTACTGCGGCTCAATCCGAGATGAGCGTCAACTTTTATGGGTGCGTTTTTCATAGCAGCAGTGATTAATAATGACGCTTCCCTACAAATGTACCCATTTAGGTGCTTATTCCACTATTCGCAATGTATACTGAGAAACCGCGACCACCATCACCTCCGTGCACCCGCACTGAAGAATCGGGCGATCGGCGTATTCTTCAGACGGCTGCAAGTACTTCCGCTGCTCGATCAGCAATATTATGGAATATCCGAGGCACTTGTCCCACCGACAGTGCCCGTCGTAACCCCAGAAGAAGACCTTTCGCTTCGCCAGTTTATGCGCTACTGGCATGACACGTGGGGTGCTGGTGGTCGCTTCGTATGCGACCATTCTAATAACTTCGGAACGCGGACAACGAACTTCGTTGAAGGGTTTCACAGTAAACTTCGAAGGGCGTTTCCTACTGGCACCCCCGCTATGGCAGCTCTGTTACAGTTTTTGGCCTCACAGTTAACTATGGCCAAATCGCAGATCCTGCCTATAGCAAATGGGGAAATGGCGACCAGATATATCCGAAGTCGCAAAGCCTGCAGGCAAAATGAAATACACAATGAAATGAGACGCTTCAGACAGTTCCTCCAGGCGGCTGGTCGTCCACCTACCACAAGAGAGTGTAAGGACCACCTTGATACCTTAGCCAGCAACCTTGCCCACTAGTTAGCTCTCAATGTACCCCGTCCCCTCGTTGTACTCCTCTGAAGAACCCTACTCATGCTATCCTGCCCATTCCCTGAGGAAACTGTTAGCACACTTGCCTTGGCATTCAGGTATATGCTTGCTCATAAATGAAATCTCGTGCTTCACACGACTCAGTCTTTTTTTGTTGTTTGTGTTGTCATTTGTACTTTAAACGCTTTAGTAAAGAGTGTTCTGAAATATTTGTCTCAAACAAAAGACAAGTCTCAGACATGTTGCTAAACAACCTGCAGAAACTCGGTGACCGTTGTGGCTGGGTCAGTGTATTTCCTCAGTGATATCACCAACAGTACAATTGGTGTGGAAATATATCACGCTGTGATGAGACGCCGGTCGTGCAAGTCGCCGAAGAAACAGCATGCTCCCACGCGAGATGGTAGATGCGCGCGAAATAGCGGAGGCAGCGAGAGGTGGCAGACACGGTCCCATGCGAGACGGTTGTGCGCGCGAAATAGCGGAGAGGCGGCGAGAGGTGGCAGACGCGCTGCAAATCGACGTGACTCAGCAGTAGCGGGGACGAGCGGGGCCGAGTTGCCCGTCAACCGTGTGATAAACTTACAACCGAAAAGAACCGTCTGAGTTGTCCACCGTAGTTGCGGAGTGAAATTCAGGGAAATCGCTACGGGACCACGCAGTTGCCTATCCTCTGCTAATCAGTTGCTGCAGCTAGTGATATTTGCATGCTTGTCCTGCGCAAACAAAGGGGGGAGGGCTTCTGATGGGCAGAAAATCCCATAGAGCGTCGTTAATGTCCCTCATCCCTGGCTCCAATGTATAGATCTGTGGTAGGAGCGCTCCGTGTCTAATAAAAACCAGGTTTAAAAAATAGTAATAATAATAATTTGGTGGCGGGCGTTGCGCACCGGACAACTCGGACGGGTTTTTTTCCGGTTACAAGTGTATCGGCGAGTGAAACGAGGCATCACACATCACTTGTCTCCAGAATTCGACTTGCTAAATAGTTTTAGTTAGGAACTGAACCTAGACGATTCGAAACGAAGCAACACGCATAATTTGTTTCGCATTTTTGACATTGTTTTGTTCCTATGATTACGTTTTGACTTCTTCACCTTCCTCAATATTGTTTTACTTATAAAATGGCTCTAGGTGCTTTGAGATGAGGCATTTTATATGTTTCCACACGTAGGTGTTCGTGTATTATCTAGCGAGCGCAGAACTAGGCAAGGGAAGGGACTCCAAGGTGTGGTGTGTTTATGCTGCTCGCGTGGAAACTGAACTCGTTCTTCCGGCTCGCAGCCGCGGTACTGTTAGAAATTGATTACTTTTCCACAATTGAACTTCTTCGACTGGAGTTTGAATAGGAAATGACTCTAGGTGTTCTCTAACATACTCATGGTGGTGGGGGGTGGGGGTCGAGCGTTCTACCCCCTCGTCCCCTGGCCCGCCCATCCCCCACGAACCTCCTGGGCTTGCTCGAGAGCCCAGTGGCTTCCTTATGAGACAGTGGAGACACAGACTATCATCGTCTATCGTCTACGATGATGCTCAAGCCTTGAGAGGTCAGGACTCGTGACGCTACCATACAGGGGCGCTCAGGAGTTCTCGCTCCACCTGTACATAGACCGGTTGGTCTCGCAATAGACTCTTGTCTCGTCTCTTACACTCGCTCTCACATCCACTGAACCACCGCATCATTAGGGCGCACAAGTCCTACGTCGTATCGTCGTATACATTTGATGCATCGGCCTAACAAGCCTAAGTCTCCCGTGTCCAAGTGTAACAGCTTTGGGACCTGGAGCACAAAGTCGATTCTATTCACGATGGCACTTTCCAAATAAGAACGTTAAGTCTCTCGTATACTAAAAGTACCGGGAGCAACCTCTTCTCTCCGTAGCTAACAACACTGAACGAGAATTTTTTTAAAAATGGCATTCCATTTAAAGAAATCAGCAATCATATTGAGCTCAACCGCGCTTCATGATTTAGTAACGCGTTACGGAGAGCATGCAGTTAGCCTAAACTGCGCAATTCAAAGTGAGTTTAACTAGAACTAGTTTAACTAGAACTGAGAAATCCAAATCTACCATAGATCGCTTAGAAGGAGGATAACAGAATTAAAAGAAGGTGAACAATGCCTTCAGGAACTTTTGATCGAGTTAAGCGATGAGTACATGAACTGCAAAGATAAGCAGAGAAAAAAGAGTTAATGGTTGAGTTAGGGGAAATTGGGCGAGAATCTCAACTGTACAAGGTTACTGCAGAAGCCGTCGACCTTACATATAGTTTAAGGGCACGTGTTGACGAATTAAGGTGCAGTAAAGAAAGGAAGAGAGTCCAATTTGGGCACTGTTTTCAAAATAGCAGTGGTTGCTGCCGCAGATTCCAACACCCTCAGTGTTTCAAAGTAGCCAATCGAATTACGAAAACATTGAAGCTAATACCAGTACCGTAACAGTGCAGGTAGCGAAAACGCAGGCAGGTCAAGGAGTACACAGCGGGGGGGGGGGGGGGGGGTACCTTTTAGGGGTCGTTTAGTGTGCGCGCGGCGCGCGACGCGATGCATGGGCTGGCAGTACGAACATACAAGTTCTCGCCGCGCGAGCGGCGGCCTCTGCCGCACGCACGACGAACCGCCACTGACACATCCCCCTAGGTGAGCTTTTATGGGGTAGATGGAGCTCTAACAAACTCCCGAGTTATGCTGTATTGTATTTAGATATGTGGCTATTAGAAATGAAGCTTCTTGTCATAAAGGGAGACTGCATCTTTTCACAATGAAAGCATTTGTTTATTTCTGCGATAGGTCATCCAATTCCCTCTCGAAATATCCATTTTCTCTGATCAAGTGCGCCGGAGGACCCACAAATAGCAGAGAAGAGGTAGCAAAAGAAGTTTACGCAGTTACAAGAGGATTAGACTTCGTGACCGTAGCAGCACTACGCACTAGCAGATGTCGCGCTTGCCGCAACAGTCGCCGCGGCTACCGCGCGCTTTTGTATGTTCAGCTTGCTCCCCGCGATGCATGTGTAGTGGCCAAATTGATCGAGCGACGCGATTGATCGATTCGGCCACTACACATGGCATCGCGTCGCGCGTCGCGCGCACACTAAACGACCCCTTAAAGGCCCATGCACACTTCTGCGACACCGCGGCGCGACAAGTGGGACGACGGCTACCTCCGCGAGATCCGGCGGTCGCGTTAGAGCATCGTTATAGGCGACGGAACCGACGTCCCCGTGCATGTCGCGCCGCCAGGAATGATTTGAACCATTCCAGCTTGCGGCACTCAGTGCGGCATCGCCGGCGATAGCCGCCGCGACAGCCGCAAGAGTGTGCATGCCCCCTCCCTGCGGCACGTGTCGCAGTGTCGCCCCGCGGCCGTCGCGGTCCTATGCTTTATCATGGTCGCGCCGCGCTGTCGCAGAAGTGTGCATGGGCCTTAAGGCCCCCACAGAGTTCTGCGGCAACACCGCTCGCCACTATAGTTAAGGATAGGGCAGGGACGCCGCTGGCGGCGAGCTCTGCGTCTCTGCCCTATGGCTAAGCATAGGGCCGCGGCGCTGCCGCAGAACTCTGTGGGGGCCTTTAAAGACTTTTGCTAAACGTCACGAAAAGGCCGGACTCTGCCCTGCGCTCACTCTGCTCATCTGACTCTCGCCGCTCGCACGTGACGGAATCTTTCGGGGACCAGTTCACATGGATGTTGTTCTCTAGTGCTATACCATTAATATTGTTAATACTATGAAACACTCCAGCAAATTTATTGTTTTCCAGCACGTTAGAAGCAATCAAAGACAATTCGGCACTATTGTACTTTCACAACTCCACGGGTCGAGGAGAGGTCGAAAAAAAATTTTTCGCCCAAACTTCGGCTAGGGGGTTATTTGGGGTGCTGATCACGAATCTGAGATCCGTTTTCAAAATTACGGCCGATTACGGTAGGTTATGGTAGGTACGGGTGACTAAGGCTGCCAAAGTCATGATCACCGATTTCGCCCAAACTTCGGCTATGGGGGTGATTTGGGATGCTGATCACGAATATGACATCCGTTTTTCGTTTTAAGCTGGAGTACGGTAGGTTACGGTGGGTACGGGTGACTAAGGCCTATGGTATACTCCCTCATCGCTCCAGCGATGGGCGCGGGGCAACTGTCAACGGCGCGCCTTCGCTGCAGTGGCGGACGGCGCAGTGGGGCGCGGTTGTCAGTTGACACGCCATCGCTCCCGCGATGCGTCGCAGAAGGGTGTTATACCTCCGCGTCGCGGGAGTGAAACATACTCCCGTGCGACGGCCGTCGCAGCCCGTCGCTCGTCGCAGTGCAGTGCACGGAGCGGGGAGCGCTTGTCATGCCCTATTCTATGCACTTCCACTCACTTATTTCGACACTTCCTTGGTTTGTGACCATACCACAGCAATTTCAACACACGTCTGGTGATGTTGGGTGGTCATGTGATGTCTCTGTTGTTCTTCTCGTAGAGATTTCGTCGTGGCTAGAGTCATTTTGGGTTTTTTCGACGGCTTGAACGGCTGCTTTTCGGATGAGATGTTTTTCTAGGCCGTTTTCCCCCTCTTTTGTGCCGATTCTCGCATTTTTTTCGCCTGTGAACCTCCTCGACGGCACAGAAATCCACATTTCTGTGCCGGACAAGTCACAGGGAGGTTCTACTGACATGTCCGGCACAGAAATGTGCCAAATGAACGGCTGCTTTTCGGATGAGATGTTTTTATAGGCCGTTTTTCCCCTCTTTTGTGCCGATTCTCGCATCTCGTGTCGTGTCGAGCACAGAAACGTGGGTTTCCGTGCCTGTGGATAGCATGAGGAACGAAAGAAATGCATGAGTCGACACAGGCATGACGGAAACCCCCCTTGTAAAACACGACATCCACGAAATACCATTGAAAGCAACAACCCTACGACGGCATACGGATCAGAAGGCGATAAAACGGGAAAAAACGCGAAATCACGAACGAAAAGGCTGAGAAAACAAGGAATCCGGGAAAAAATGCACTGAATCAGCTGATTCGCTAAAATTCTGCAAAAGCCTCCGTCTGCAGAACTGCGTGAACTATGTCAGCTTCAGCGACGGCGACGGCTCGCGACGCGCATCGCGAGCCATCGCGTCGCTGTGCACTCCCGCGTCGCGGCAGCGGACGGGAGTATACCATAGGCCTAAGGCTGCCAAAGTCATGATCACCGATTTCGACCAAACTTCGGCTAGTGGGGTTATTTGGGGTGCTGATTACGAATCTGCGATCCGTTTTCAAAATTACGGCCGATTACGGTAGGTTACGGTAGGTACGGGTAACTAAGGCTGCCAAGGTCATGATCGCCGATTTCGCCCAAACTTCGCCTATGGGGGTTATTTGAGGTGCTGATCACGAATCTGACATCCGTTATTCGTTTTACGCTGGAGTTTGGGTGCAATCGGTGACCATTACCTTACTCACCGGTACCCACCGTAACCTACCGTACTCCAGCTTAAAACGAAAAACGGATGTCATATTCGTGATCAGCATCTCAAATAACCCCCATAGCCGAAGTTTGGGCGAAATCGGCGATCATGACCTTGGCAGCCTTAGTCACCCGTACCTACCGTAACCTACCGTAATCGGCCGTAATTTTGAAAACGGATCTCAGATTCGTGATCAGCACCCCAAATAACCCCCCCCCTAGCCGAAGTTTGGGCGAAAATTTTTTTTCGACCTCTCCTCGACCCGTGGAGTTGTGAAAGTACAATAGTGCCGACAATTCCTTGAGGTTAAATAATGGACATCTCAACTCATTAGCAAAATATCCAAATTAATTCTACACTTGTCCAATTTTAAATTAAATGAGTGTCTAGTTTAACATGAAAAATGCCCGGTTTAAAGCGAAAAATGTCCACTATGAAGTGAAAATATACGTATACTAGACACTGGAAAACAATGAACTTGCTGGAGTGTTTAATAGTATTAATCGTATTAGTGGTATAGCACTATAGAACATTATAAGAAAGTGCTATTAAACTGTTGTCGCACAATAATACTCAATGGAGCTGGTACCGACGTCCTGTTGCTCTAACGGTGAATTCCGGAGCCACCGGAGACGACGAAAACGTCAAAGCACGCGCCAAGCCGGCAGATGTTGACCCACGTGCGAACCTCTTCGATCGAGGTTTCCTCGTGCATAAAGTATGCACGCTATTCAGATCAAAATCTATCTGAGATATCGCTATCAATTCGACATGAAAACTAACTCCCGGCTAGATGGATCCCTTGCCTTAGTAATAACAAATGCTCGCAATTGCGTAGTTTTTGTACAACTTAAAATTCGCTAACATCTAGGTTCTGCTGCGTACTTTAATGGCATAAAGCTGTTTTCCGTGCGTTAGTCTTAAACACTCTCTGGATTGTCCAGTAACGCCATCGGCTTGTGCTATGCAGTACTCCTGCCCTCAGGTTGCTCCTCCGCATGTCCAACGGTTTGTGTTGCCGGATATCATTGAAACGCCTTCCGAATCCGGACGCCACTCTCCCCCTCACTCGTTTCTTTTTACTGGGTCTAATTGTTGGTCCGCCCTTACTGGTCTTCCCCCTTCCCTGCCCCACCTTCCTGGTCCCAACTCCTGGCCCACTTCCTTGTTTCCACTATTGACCCCCACTGGTCTCTTCTTGATGGATTCCCCGTCCTGGCCCCTCCTCCAGGTTGTTCCTTTCCTTCCTAGTAGCTCTCCTGGTCCACGCTAGGGCTTCCCCTTACTTCCCTTCTCCACCACCCCTTACGATTAGTGGTCCTCCCATGCTTACGGCAGACGTCGATGACATGTATTCGGAATCAGGACGCCCAGAAACGCGCAAAGGCCGCTGTGTGAGAAAGGCCGCGCTTTCTCTGCTACGGCAGCATCCCATGTTGAAAGGCACATTTTGTCCGCGCGGAGGCATATCTCACGCAGGTTTGACCATTCAAACGTCATCGAAGGCTAACTCAATTATATTGTGGTAGATACCCTGAAAATTCACGTGTATTACACCGAGGACGTCTGAGGTTACCGGCTGATATTCGGGTACTGAGTGGTTATCCGCCTTGGTAGGAAGACACATGATTGCCAAACTACATTGGAAATGGCCCATCTCGGTTCACTCCTAGGGTAGAACATAGCACTTCTGTGTAGAATCGTTAATTTTGAGCAAAACAGAATGTATAGGCCTGCCATACAAGGTGACCCCCCCCCCCCCGCCTTCCGAGCCGCTCATCAGTCGGACACGCGAAACCGCTAGAGGTGAGTTCAATTCACAAGAAGCCAGACCGAACGCGCAGACGGGACGCGGATGAGACGGTAACTTCCGAAAGCTTCTCTTGTGGGACGAGGATGGGGCGCAAGAGAAGGTCTCACCACGAAAACTACTTTTGTGGGACGGAGCTGGTACGCAACGCCGCTAATAGGTACGCGGCTCGGACGCAACGAGTGTCTGAGTGTAATCGTAAAAACCTGTGCAATCGTAAAAACCTGTGCAATCGATTGGGTCAGGCCTTAGCGATGGCGCGCGCTTGCGCACCGTGTAATGGAGCCGACGGCGCGGGATCGTCCGCTGGCTTAGCAGCTTCGAGGGAACAGAAATATAGATTAGGTGGGCAGTGCCTACTGAACGTAATCCGGAATTAGGCGTTCGGCGTACTTGACAATCTGCATGCTCGCGGTAAACGCTAAGGAAAAGCACTCTGTAACAGATGACGCTACGCAATTTCGGGGCATTTTTTGCGCATTTTTCCAGTCGCATGTGCTTCGCCGCTCTTCGAGCAGAAACCTTCCGCGGACTCCCCCTGAGCAACGAAGAGAACTTCCACACCAGCAGCTTGGATGGCACACACCTTCGTCCCTTTTCTAGCCTGATTCTGCGCTCGAAGAGCACAGAACCCTGCACGAACTCCGCCCTGCGCGAGGAAAGGAGCTTCCACACCAGCAGCATGGATGGCACACACCCTGGTGTGCCTTCCCCTAGTCTGGTTCTGCGCTCGAAGAGCAGAGCCCTGCCGTGGACCCAGCCTAACGCAGCAAGGGAACATCGGTCCCATCTTTTAAAGGCAACTCCTGCTACTATCATGTGCATTGCCTCTAAGCGATGTTTCCCACACGAGTCAGGAAGATGTTGAAATTCCATTTATTCGATGTTGTTGACAAATCAGCTTCTCCAATAGACATTCCTCCTTTTAAGTTCCCTTGATTAATTCGCTGTCCAGTTACACTTAATACCATTATTGGACGAGATTTTTCAAATCATCGCCCTTTTATCTCATCAAAAATCGCCTTCCACAGCTCTCTCTATCTGGAACTAGCACATGCCTTCTGTACGTGCTTTGCGAAATAAAAATGGTTGTAAGTGATTCCTTCTGTTGTTAACAGCTTCTGCTGTGTTAATCCATACTGCCGCTCTTCGTTACTGCCTTTGCCACCGCTTCACTTTGTTTCTCTTCGAGAGTCTTAAGTTGATGTCAGTGTTGTGGTGAGAATTTGCGACCTTATTCTAGTGCTCGTCACTCTACACGTTAGAGTATGCTGCTTGGTAGGAAGGCACATGTCTGCCATTCACAGCAGAAGTGAACTAACTTGATTCACCATAGGCTAGGACGCACCAGTGCTGCTGATAATTTTGCATTTCATACAACACAAAACGACGGATTGGGCGTTCCTACATCGTAGGCCTCCCGCCCCAGCGTATTTGATCCCCACTGCTAGTTGTACCACTTATATCCACTGGTGTGTTCCTTAAAGAGGCTGACAATCACTTAACACGATGAGCCCTGTCCACCCGAGCCGTTCTGGGCCTGATTCTGTAGGCTGTAAGTAAGATTCTCCCATTCTAAGTTGGTTGGATTGCGCCCATCAGTTTCTCCCGCCCACATAAACTTCGTACTTTCTACAACTTACACCCTTCCAAGCTATTAGATTTTTATTCGTGTGATAGCAGAAGTTGAACAACAAACACAACGATGAGGAACATACATATTCCACCTTTGTGATTATGTGGCTTTTACACTATCAGTCGATTAAAAGCTGCGGTGAACTTTTCGAGGGCATGGTGCGATCTCGTCTTTTATCGCGCTATATGCTTGCTCATAGGCTGTAAGTAAGATTCTCCCATTTGAAGTTAGTTGTGTCGCGCATGCAACAGTTTCTCCCGCCCACTCATGATTCCTATTTATCGCTTGGGCCCCCTTCTAAGCCGTTGCGATATTTATTTATAGCGTAAGTTTAACAACAAATACAACAGTGAGGAACACTCATATCCCCACTTTGGTGGTTCAAGTAAGAGGCATTTACGCTATCAATCAAATAACCAGTGGTGCTATCGGTTTTCTCTCAGACCTAACCGATCGGGATTGGAGTTGCCTGATTATGGTGGCCGACGGGAGCGTTCCACAGTAGATTGGGCGTTTTGATCAGGCAGTCGATATCGATCGATATTATCGATCATTTGAGTGGTGCTATCGGTTTTCTCTCAAACCGAACCGACCACGATTTCTATCTGACACATTGGAGGTAGGGAAATTAGAGACAGAAAATCTCACCATATATATATATATATATATATATATATATATATATATATATATATATATATATAAGGAGGGAGGCATAAGTCACTGTCTGTAGTGGTTCGTCAACAGCGGAAACCAAGTTCCCGTCCCACCCCCAGTTTTCGACTACACTAGGCTCCCGGAATAATTCTTCCTGTACGTTCCCTCAAAATTAGTGGCTAATGAAGTCACCTCCGGAATTCGCCACACCTAGCGGCTCGAAGCATGACGACTGGACAGAAGTGTCAGACATTTCTTTAGGCTTGACAAGCTGCAATAGGCTGTGAATTCAACGCTAGATGAAGAAGGAGTGCTAAGAACATTCTTCTGCGTGCTATACTGAGTGAGTACCAAGCTAGGAATCAGTCTGGAGTAGGCGCAAGTTTCAACGTGCTCGACGCTACGGATGCTTCCTTACCCAGCGTTGGTTGCCGGCAACCGACGCTTGGTGAGAAAGCATCCGTAGCAGGTTTGGGCTACGTCCCTAGCGTGGCGCGCCATACCCGACGCCGGCGGAGCCGGCTAGCCCGGCGTGGCTCGCGGATGCGATGCCGGCAAAGCCGGCTAGCCTGGCGTGGCCCGCACACTCCAGCGTCGGCGTCGGCGGAGCCGGCGACCGACGCTGGGTGAGGAAGCATCCGTAGCTAGGTTTGGGCTACGTCCCTAGCGTGGCCCACCATACCCGACGCCGGCGGAGCCGGCTAGCCCGGCGTGGCCCGCGGATGCGATGCCGGCGAAGCCGGCTATCCTTGCGTGGCCCGCACACTCCAGCGTCGGCGTCGGTGGAGCCTGGATAAGCGCAAGTGTGGCAGCTTGTGTGATATTTTGATCCCTAGCTTGCAGTCCTACTCTTATAAGGTGGTCCAAGTCGGTGGTCTGGATTTTGCTCCTATGTTGTGGAGGAGGTGCTGCCCTTCTGTCCGCTTGCAGTAATGACGCCTGCAGCTCCTTAGCGGCACCCTCTTGCTGCCCGAAGAAGTAGTTGAAAGCTGCGGTCACCATAGGCATGGAACTGCGTTTGCCCTCAGCAGAACATTTAGCTAGATACATGTTGCGTGCCTGTGGTAACGGGATATCCTTATTATATAAAGCAGAGAGGCAGGAATCATTGACGGGAGACTTCTGTCGCTTTCTGCCGACAGCTGTCGCTAGACCCAGCCGTTCGTCGTATCGCGGCCGCCAACCGTAAACACCACAACATGGCAGCATGGCAGGCAGCCATGACCGCCGGTGTTTACTACCCAGGCAGCCATGACCGCCGCTGTTGACTATCACGACGCTTCCACTGCCGGGTGGTCACCAAAGAACACCCACTTGATGAGGTTTCGCAAGGCGTCATCGCGGCTATGACGAGCCGCCGCTGCCGGGTTCAGACAACACATGCAGCGTTGCGGAAAAGGTCTGCGACGCGGCGCTACTCAGACCTCATGATCTCTGATGGAACACGTCGATGTGCCCACCTTTCGCTTTTGCGTCCCTCCAAGATCGTTACTGTTGCACTTGGGCGTTATTGCTAAAATTTATCGGGGCGGGTGTTGCGTCCTTAGCTCACACTTCGATCTGGCAATCAATATCCTATTATCTGGATCAGGCAGTCAGTGTCGCTCGGTGTTATCGATTTTTTGAACGCGATACTGAATTTCCCTCAGATGCAGTGAAGGAAGGAAAATCAAATAGAGACGGAAACTCTCACAATATATAATGGAGGATGACATGAGTCAGTTTCTGTAGAGGTTCTTCAATAGCAAAAGCAATGTTCCCACCTTCCCCCTCCCCAATATTTCGACTACACCAGGCTCTCGAGTATAATTCTTCCCGTACGTCTCCTCAAAACTAGCGGTCAATGTCATAATCTGGAAGGCGCTCTTTTTGATTTGGAAATTGTTCACTTTAATGCATACTAACTTCGCGGGCTGGGTTACCAAGCTATTTATACCTGCCCAGGTCCTCGAATTTTATGCGGTGGACCAGGACAGCTCAGCGAAGGAAGTTCGTCGGACCTACGCATGGTTCGTCTACGCTTTCAACCAAGTCTTGCCGCTAGGTCCCAATTTTCTGCAGTGCATTGACCAATTTCCATTAGCACTGTATGCAGAGGAGGACAGTATTTTTGTCGGAAGTCACCTGTTCCGAAGATCGTCACACGTCGTCGCATAAGGCACGGCGGCTGGACGGAAACGGTCAGGCGTTCGACTAGGCCTGACGAGCTGTGTGGCTGTTCAATGATTCCATTGACGCCCAATTAGTTACTGGTATTCCCAGTGTCTCTTCGAAGTGGAGACTGGCCGTTGACTATTCCGCGGTACGAGGAACACAACTTAGATAGCAAATTTATGGTGAACACAAAATCAATGGTGAGGCAAACAGTGGAGCTGCTGGAGTCGTGTGTGAGAGCCTTGTCGCTCGAATCTGCTCCTTATATGCACATCCGTTCATCAGGGCGTGGCTAAATTCAAATAGAAGAGTGGAAGACGGTGGGGCAGGCGATGACCTCTCCCGACGGTGGTGTATCCGCCGGTTATTCCACCGTGGGCACCGTCAACAGCATGGATTACTGTAGGGAATTGAGCCCAACCCAACATTGGGGCCCTCTGGAAATAGGCGTTTCCACCACGCCGAACCAACACCTCTCGGGCTTTCCGCGTCTTCCGCGCATAGATTTCCTTTCACCGGAATATCATCAATCTCCTGAGGCACACTTACCAAATGGTCGGAAGAAAGTCTATAATATTCTTCATTAACACCGACTGAAGCGATTAGAGCGGGATTCGCGCTTGCTTCTACAGTTTTGAGAGGACCTGACCGGTCCGTTACCAACTCGGGATGTCGAGGCCTTCCCTCCTCTCCAGGGAGCTTCATGCAAACCCTGTTTCCGGGCATAAAAAACCCGCTTTTCCGGTTATTAGTCGTTCGTCGTAGTCCGACTTCATGTGGTCATTTGATAGGGTAACCCCATCTCTCGATCCCATATTGCAACAGGGTATCTTGACTAGCGTGACTTCTGGTGTAACGAACACTCCTTTAGTAGCATTTGCTACCATCACCGGGCCTACCGCACTCCGCGAAAGGGCCTGTGTTGTAGAAAGATTAAGCTGGATGCCTAATGCACTTAGAACATTCGTTCCTAATAGAAGGGTAGCACTCCTGCTTTTCTGAACGTGCATGATTACTCGAGCTTTGCCAGCTCCATGGATCCTTACATCGGCTTTAACCATACCCAAGAAGTCCATTTGCGTACCTGATGCGTCAAACACCTTCCGCTTTTGGTCATTGCTAACCAATTCTACTTCCTTATCGATGTCGAAGCCTCGACTCTTCGCCAGTTTCAGAAGGTCTGCTGGAAGGATCGAGATTACCGATCCAGTATCTATTAGGGCTTCCACTTCGATTCCGAAGATCACCGCATTAACTAGGGTCGGTTTACCCACCGCACCAAGTTCTTGAACATCGCCTCTACTTCGGACGCTCACTGCACCACACCATTCTTCAACGAATGTTGACATCGCTCTACTTGTCGAAGGCTCCCTGGTGGGTCGCCTATTTGACCTCTTCCCTGTTTCGCCAACGGGGTCATGTCTTGGGGGCGTCCTGGGACGACAGTTTGCAGCGTAGTGGCCTTCCTTCCCACATTTGTAGCACTGCTGGGTTCTTTCCCCATGATTTGGCGTTTCCGCCTCTTCACCAGATACACGCTTTTTGAAAAGTTTTGGTTCTTCCGAGGATTCGTATTTCCTAGGCTTCACTACGTGGGTCTTTTCCAGGCGAAGTGCAACGCCTTTGACCATTCCGTACGCCTTGTCACCATGTGCGTCGAGTGCCGCTAACATGTGATACGAATCCTTCCAGTCTTCCAAGATGGAGTACAACTTTGAAGCGAGATGGAAATCCCAACTATCGCTCGGGTGTATTTGCCTGGAAATTTCCTCCATGCGACAGCAAAAATCGCTAACCGATTCGCTGTTACCTATTGCAAGATTGTCCCAATCTCTCATCAGTTTCAACTTTTCGCAAGGGTTCCTTCGCGCTTCTTTAAGCGCGAGGACCACCCTGTTGAAACTGCCTTGCCTAACGCGGTCCGGTAGGCCTTTGTACGTCGATCGTGCCGATCCTACTAGGTGATTCACCAGTATGTCGCGCCGATCCCGGTCTGACCACACTGTAGACGGATATTTCACATCTACTGAACGAAGGAAATCACTTAGTGAATTCTTTCCATCATACTTGACGATAGCCGCCACGCTCTGTGCTTTAAACACTTCCTTAAAAACACTGAGCATCCCATCGACAGAACGGGAAATGGCGCTAGTTTGTGAGCTCCCCTCACTACCGTATGCGCTTTGCATAGCTGCAGCGGACTCAGCTACTGTCGATCCGCTGGAGGAGCTCCGAGGCGATTGTGTCAACCTCTCACTGGAGATTGACCTCTGGTGCCTCTCCCTCCTAACGTTCGTTGCGTGGAACGCAACCTGAGTGCTCTGATCTGGCCCGTTCTTGACTTTCTTCAGTGTTGAGAGGTGTTTCCCGAGAGCTGACCAGTCAACTGGGTGTTTTTCCGCACCGCGAGAACAGTTCGCCGGCGATCCGCACTGTCGTTGTTCTCCTAATTTTTGTCCGCTGTTCATCAGCCTGTTCGTGAGCTCACTCACTCGGTCTTGCAATTCGCTGTTTAGGGTCCTTAGAGTCTCCAAGGTTGATCCCTGTTCTTGCAATCGGAGCCTAATCGCGTCTGCTTCCAGACCTTGTGCTCTTGCAACCGTAGCTACTTGCGAAGTCTCGCAGCCAAGTTCTGTCGCTAAACATTCCATTAGTGCGCTATTATGACCCGCAATTGGCAACACTGTGCGCAATTCTTCCGGTGTCATATTAATTTCCGCAAAAATGCTTGCTCCAGCTTGGTTTTGGACTAATCTAGCCCTTTTCTTAGCGATGTCAACGGTACCGCGGACAGCATCCAGAATGTTCTGCTTCTTCTGAGCAGAAATGTTCCGGATTTGGTCGTCAAGTGTCTCATCTAACCGTGAGACAATATGGTCAAACGCGGCCTCTAATCGAGCATCGCCTTGACTCATATCGAATTCTGTCCTGGCATCCGTGGTGTTATCCACTGCCATTTGTACCGGACTGAGTGCTCGTTCCGCAGCAATGTTGCCGCTCCTTCTGCTCATGGCAGAAGGGGCCCGCACACTACGGTTATCTTGGCTAGTCGCTCCGACTTCGGTAGGATTGGCCCCCATGTGGCTGTTCAATGATTCCATTGACGCCCAATTAGTTACTGGTATTCCCAGTGTCTCTTCGAAGTGGAGACTGGCCGTTGACTATTCCGCGGTACGAGGAACACAACTTAGATAGCAAATTTATGGTGAACACAAAATCAATGGTGAGGCAAACAGTGGAGCTGCTGGAGTCGTGTGTGAGAGCCTTGTCGCTCGAATCTGCTCCTTATATGCACATCCGTTCATCAGGGCGTGGCTAAATTCAAATAGAAGAGTGGAAGACGGTGGGGCAGGCGATGACCTCTCCCGACGGTGGTGTATCCGCCGGTTATTCCACCGTGGGCACCGTCAACAGCATGGATTACTGTAGGGAATTGAGCCCAACCCAACAGCTGCAATATGTTGTGAACACGACTCCAAACGAAGCAGGAGTGCTGTGGGCGTTTTCTTGAATGCTATACAGGGATGTGAGTGATGCACAGCAAGGCATCAATCTGTAGCAGGCGTGCCTCCGTCCTCAGCGTGGCCCATACCCGAAGCCGGCAAGCCTGGCGTGGTCCGCACATCCAGCGTCAGTCGCCGGCGAAGCCGGCGACGGACGCTGGGTGAGTAAGGAATCCCATCTAGGTTTGGGCTCCGTCCTCAGCGTGGCCCACCAAAGCCGGCGACGGACGCTGGTTCCTCATATATGGGTCGTTTCTCCATGCATGAAACTTCTACAGCACGGCTTTATAGCCTTTCAACGTTGCAGGCGCTCTGTCCGAATTGACGGCTTCGATTATGGTTTCGCTCATGATGTGTAGTCCCATTTGTTCAGCTTTAACCCCTAGCGTTGCTGCTTTTTGAAATCTTGCAGCTGTAAGGCATTTGTTTAAGTTAAACAGTTGCGAATATGTGGTTTATGATGAATGTTTTTTGGCACTATTTAGTTGGGTGGGTGGGTGGGCACACCGCTCAGTGCTAACGCAAGAGCCTGGATGACCCGTCGGCCAGCTTCCTCGAGAATATCCCAATTCTCCTATGTCGAAAGACTCACCACGTGAACACGTGATGATCCCCTGGTTTCGACATAGGCTGCCCATCAGCCGGGCCAATGGAGAATTTCGTAATTCTCCTATATCGAAGATCACGCTGTCTCGCTATGGGTCTCCTGACGACATTTCGCAATGGCTCATAATACCACTTATAAATAAGACCCAATTCGACACGTATCTGTAGTGTTTTTCAGTATCTTGAAGATACTATCTATGTTGAAGAGCAGTATGAAGAACAACGAATGCAGTAGAGCACTTGTACCGCGAGAATATTGCTGTGTTTGACTCAGGTAGACATTTTGAAGAATGTAAAAGTAGGAGTCCTGATTAGGAGTTCTGTTGAATTGTAGGCATAAGACTGGTGATGCCAAATGATCGGTTGTCTGGACATACTTAGAGGATATTTTGAGACTAACCCTTGCTTTTCGTTATGTTTTTGCTTTGAAGGCGCTGTGTATCCCAAGCGTTGCGCTTTGGCCAATCAACTTCATCCTGCGATTCCCATCGGTTTCGGCCAATGACCTTAGCGGCGGTTCTGGTGAGTCATCAGTTCTTTACTGTAGTTGGTTATGTCTAGATATTTAAAAAAGTCCCAGTGACCCATATTGAACTTTGGAAGCTCATGAGTGGATAGAGTTGAGGACTCGTCGTTAAACGTACTCCGGAACAAAGTGCGGACGAGTTTCCGGACAAGTCTCTGGGAGCGGCGGGAGTTTCAAACCGCACTCTCTTTCTCTGCCGCGGTCAGAGACACAGAAAGAGCCGAGAGAGGGGTTGTGTCGCTTCAGTCGTAACCAGGGATGGGTGGAATTTCTGTTTTCTGTTTTCTGATTTTCTGGCCATTTTGGGCAAATTTTTCTGTTTTCTGTTTTCTGGGAAAATGGACAAAAATTGGCCAGAAAACAGAAAATTGAGTTGAGAACAAAATTTTATCACAGAAATCCAATAAAAAAATCCAAAAAGTATCGTAGAATAGTGCGCTTTATTCCAAAATAGTGTTCTAGAGTATCTTACATGGTAAGCATGTGGCGTTTTTTGGATGTGCTCATATAGTAATTGCGCCATATGCTCATGAACTATGCCTCTTTGTTTGCTTGATTGATTGTGTAAGTGCTGCTGGCAAGGAGTATAGGAGTATATCATAGGGCACTTTTCGACTTTCATAATTTGACTTCGTATTCTTTTCGATTTTAACAGTAGTTTGGACCGTCTACGACCACTAAAAATTTTATTTTAAAACTATAAAACCAGTACTCTGAGGGACATTTAATTATGTATTAACTAACCACTTGTCCTAGAGTTACTGTGGGTAGGGTGGGCACCAGCAGCGTCTCCATACGTCCATGCCGCGTGCCAGGGTGCTCCAGGGTGCTCCATGGATCCTTTTCGCTCGAGTGACACGAAGAGCGTTATATTGTTTGTTCAGGGCTTTGGCGAAGAAGTCCGACCAACGCGTTGTTGGGCATCCTGCTGTTCTCTTGACATCCCGCGGAATCTAGTCGGTGTCTGTGAAGCGCATTACGTGGCTCACCTAATTTTCGACGACTTGGTCATGCGACAGCATCTCTGATCTTCGAACGTCGGCGAAGCTCGGAAGTCTCGAGGCCTTCTCTCACATGCGTGAGTCATGTCACTCCGAGATTTGCCCTCTCGATTCCGCGATACCGATCGCTTGTTCATCCTGCTTTTGTAGATCCCAGGTCTCTGATGCGTATATTAGGGCAGGAAGAACAGTGAAGTCGAAAAGGTAGGTACGGAGCCTCGACGTTCTTCGTCTTCTCCACTGCTCTTTCGACACTCTTGACAGCTCCTCAAGTCGCTGGTTTCCTCCTGCTCAGCTCCGGCGCTAGTTAGTTGGTCATGTTGACTTCGCGACCCAGATACACGTATCTGGAGCATTCGAAGATGTTCTTTCCGTTGAGCGAGGATGAGGCATGCAAAACTTGTCCGTTCCTCATGAACATCGTCTTCGTAAGATTCAGCTGCAGTCCATCATTTCCACATATGTACACGATCGAAGTCGGCTTCCGTGTCTTCCCATTCTAGTTCGCGAATGACGTTTTTGAGGGCGGCGCTGAAGAGAACCGGGGATTCCCTCTCATCGAACCTCATCGAACCTCTCTGTTCACGTTGGCAACGACTTGTTGTAGAATGGCGAAACCTTTGTCGTGAATCTACTGTACAGCTCTCGAGGGATTCTAACGTACAGAGTAGGAACGCCCTGAGTGACTTCGATGACCGCTTCAGTCTCGACAGAGTCGATGCCTTCTTCAGATCGACGAACGTAAGGCACAGCGGCAGCTTGTACTCTCGCGACACTTCGATGAGCTTCGTAATGGTGTGTTTGTGGAGGATCGTGCTGAATCCTCTCTGAAATCCTGCCTGTTCGCATGGCTGTCCCTATTCAGGATGACTCGAGTGAACAGCTTGTAGACTACGAGCATCAGGCAGATCGCGCGATTGTTGCTAATGCCGTGCGCTCCTCTGTACACCAAGGCGGTTCTTCTGGTCTTCACTGAGATGTAATATGATATGTAGATATGAGGAGAAATAATAATAATAATAATGTGATGGAGAGGGTAAATGCTCGGTCTTCATTAAATGGTGTCTACGCATTCAAGAAAGCACCTCCGCCCAACCTGTTGTGCTGACAGCCCCCTCAGACACAATCTCGTGTTGTTCTGTGAAATTCACATCTTTAGTCGGCTAAGTAGTATATCGTCGGTGACGACGATGCCTCTACCAGAAGAGGCACTATCCGTCCACTGTACATGGGCGGAACAGGTCACCATGGCCAGAGGAGAGCGGCGTACGCCAGAGTGCTCCCATGCGGTTGTGACGAATGGTCCTATCTCCTTTTCCTGCTCATTACGTATAAATGATTAACCACTGAACCATCCTGAATTGTGTACAGAGGTAGAAACGCGTTACTCCTTTAACATTTCGCTATCTGTACCTCTCCCGCTATCCGTACAACGGGTATATTTTGGTGCATCGGCCGAATAAGCCATATCGTAAGTCTCTCGCGTCCCTACGCCTAGAGCAACAAGTCTATCTATTGCAGATCGCATTCTCTCTAATAAAGAGAATCGTAAGTCTCTCGCGTCCCTACGCCTAGAGCCGCAAGTCTATCTATTGCAGATCGCATTCTCTCTAATAAAGAGAATCGTAAGTCTCTCGCGTCCCTACGCCTAGAGCCGCAAGTCGATCTATTGCAGATCGCATTCTCTCTAATAAAGAGAATCGTAAGTCTCTCGCGTCCCTACGCCTAGAGCCGCAAGTCGATCTATTGCAGATCGCATTCTCTATAACAGAGAATCGTAAGTCTCTCGCGTCCCTACGCCTAGAGCCGCAAATTTCTGTGCATATAGCACTAGAAAAATCTCTTTCATCACCGAAAGAAATTCCCAGTGTCCAAGACACTAGGAACACTATCTCTTAAATTCAAAGAGACCTACGAGAAGTCCCGCATAAAATGGCGTTGCACTTCCACAGAGCCCCGATCATGAGCAGCGCTTCAACGCTGAAAGATCTTGTGGTATCGTACACAGAGTACACAGTAAGAGTAGAATATCCGCTAACGGACGAGAATACTTACGAGAAATATAGGTCTACTACTGCACTTCTACAAAGCAGTATAGAGCAAGTAAAACAGGGAAAAGACAAGCTCGAGAAGCTCTATAAAGAGATTCGAGAGGAATACAAAACTTGTAAAAATAAGTCCGATAAAAAGGACATTATGCTAGAAATTGAGCAGATAGAGAATGAGTCACAGCTGCATAAAGAGCTAGCTAGTGCGGATAATCTGATCTACAAACTTATGGCATGTCATGAGGAATCCAAGTGCATAAGGGACACGATGAGCGTAAAATTAGGGTATATCTCACAGAGAGCCCTAATACTGCAAAACGCACAATCGTGCAGTACTGCTCCGCAGGAAGATGAGGCTGACGAAACAGAGCCGATTGAAACTGCGGACAGTAATATCTCTCAAATACCGTTGGATTCGGTTGCTGATAATGTAATTGGAAGTGAGGCACGACGATGTCGTTCGATAAAACCTCCTCAAGCCACGTTACCGAAATTCTACGGCAACGTTGAAGATTTCTCAGAGTTCTGGGCAATTTTCGAGACCCTTGTTCACAAGAGTAAGGAGCTTGACGTTATGGAGAAAATCCTCTTACTCAAGGAAAGCCTGAGAGGAAAGGCACAAGATTCAGTAAAAGGCATAAAGCTTGTTCCTGAAAACTATGAGTGGATTATACAAATTATACAGGAAAAGTACTGTAATCATTCTGTAAATCGGTCACATATAGCGCACAAACTCATCAGTTTAAAGCCAGCTAACAGTTATGCGGAAAGCTGCTCGTCAGCTTTCGATCAGATCCAAATACTGATTAATCAGATGGTGTCCGCAGGCTATGATGTCCGTAAAACTTGTGACCCGATGTGGTGTGAAATCATCCTAGCGAAATTTCCTCACGACGTAGTGAGACCAGTTCTGCTATCAAGCCATTCGCAAGATAGCCAAACAATCGGTGACCTCACAGCTCATTTAAAGAAAGAGATTGCCGCTAAAGCGTACTTGGAGAGCAGGCTGGGTCACAGAGAGAGCAGTGCGCTCAGCCCATCTAGAGATAAGTGCACCATGCGGCGACGGTACTCTGCCACTCGTCAGTGTCTGTTCTGCCATAGGGGTAATCATAACTCAATGGCTTGCAGAACGATCACCGATCAAGCAAGACGCCGCAAGATTCTAACAGATGGCAGAAGGTGCTGGAAATGTTGTTCAACCAACCACTCCAGCTATGAGTGTCAAATTCCTGACTGTTCTCAGTGCGGTAAACAGCACCATAGCAGTCTGTGCACGAAGGGGAGCAGAAATTTCCGAAGTTCCCCTCCACGTTCATGGAGTACCAGTCAAAGATCGGGGAGAAATAGTCCAGTAAACTCGCAAAAAGGTGGAAGTAGCAGTATTAGCTACGAGATGACATCAGTCTTAGGAAACAATGGGATGAATAATAATTCCCGTAAACAACCGAAAATTGTCGCCAGAACATTGGCAATACCTCGGAATCAAAAATCCGGAGTCAAGCCATTAAGTGGTCGTCGTAGTCCTTCAGTATATATCAAGTCTTCACTTCCACCTCATCGCTGTCTTCAACCTTCAACAAGCCGCTTTTCGCCACTACTCCCGCTGTCTTCAACTCTCCACAAGCCGTACTCCTCTACCAATTCCACCGCTTTCAACGATCGACAAGCCGTTACCCATCGTCAACTTTCGAGCCGACTCCAATTGCCCTCAAGCTGTCACTTCTGCTACCAAAGCCGTTCGACTGCTACTAAATGATCTGCTATTCGCACATTTTTGCATGTAGACATGTCTCTGCTTCGGCGCCGGCGGCAGTATCGTCGGTGACGACGATGCCTCTACCAGAAGAGGCACTATCCGTCCACTGTACATGGGCGGAACAGGTCACCATGGCCAGAGGAGAGCGGCGTACGCCAGAGTGCTCCCATGCGGTTGTGACGAATGGTCCTATCTCCCTTTCCTGCTCATTACGTATAAATGATTAACCACTGAACCATCCTGAATTGTGTACAGAGGTAGAAACGCGTTACTCCTTTAACATTTCGCTATCTGTACCTCTCCCGCTATCCGTACAACGGGTATATAGTAAGGTGCTGTAAAGAGCATTTATGTTGGCCTGAAAATTTTCAGCTAGGCCACTTACAAGGAAAGCTATTCCCGAGGAACGAAACGAACTAGGAATACAGATTCTGGCGGAGCCAGTAATACCAACGAATCTCTGCACAGCTTTAGAGTTGTTGCGAGAGTGTGTCTACAAACTCAGCAATTGAGTTGATGCAAACAGTGATCACTGAGCCTTCATCGTGTTCGGTACTCTAAAAGGCCAGTTTCTTACTAGGGGGACCATTATCTAATTGAGGCGTTAGCGGTGAAACGGAGCTGATGAGTAATGTTGTATACTTTAAGGGTCGAGATTCCTAGGATCTATCAGTACACATTTACAACTTGCTGATTGCAGTGCACTGGAGTGAAATAGAAATTTTTATAAACGCTTGCGAATTAAAACGCTGGTCTACGACTACATTTCTAGTCATACAAAAGCATTTGCTCTGGAAATATGGATCTTTGAGTAAAATAATTAGGTCGTGTGATAATTTCGAAATTTTCTGTTTTCTGTTTTCTGATTTTCTGGCGTTTTTGGCCTTTCTGTTTTCTGACTTCTGTTTTCTGACGAAAGCGATTTTCTGTTTTCTGTTTTCTGGGAAAATTTTCAAAATTTCCGCCCATCCCTGGTCGTAACGTAGCGAACATTACTCAGGGTTTTCTAGCGCTGCCGACTTAGTCCCAATTCGCTTCAGTTTCCTTCGACGTCCCAATTACCGATAGATCTACCAAGAAAATCAAGGGAAAGTGGTCTGCAATTGTTAAGATATGAAGAAAATGAAAGGTGAACACAATCAAGAAAAACGGACGGTGACGGTTTTAAATGGGGTCTAAATAGAAGCGAGGCAAGAGGTTACTGAGCATTTCGAAAAAATTAAGGGACATATTGACATTTTTTTCTATTTTCTCACGTGATTAGGGTCGGGTAATCGAAATCATTATGGTTCAGGTCGTTCTATTTGAATTGTGTCCTGGAACTCTACTACGCGACCCTCAATTTCTGCTTTCTTTGCGCTAAACATAAGTGTTCAAAGGAGCAGAAAAATGTATTGAGGAAGGGTTTTACACGGCTAAGCATTGGAGCATTGGTCGCCGGATCAGCTGCTGACACTAACTGAACTACGACGAACCATTCCGAAACTGTACTGGAGAATCAGTCTATGTGGTGCAACGTACCGACCTCATACTCCCGTTGCGTGCCGAGAAACAACTTCTTCGTACCAACCGGAAATGTAATGGTGAGACATCAAATCAGCATTAGTTCATTTGCTTGACTTCTCCGTTATTCGAATGCTCTGCCCTAACATTCCTCTCATCAGTAATAGTGTGGCTAAATTTACACCTGTAAGCTTTACGATGACCGTAAGGGTTCCATCTTGGACCCCTCTCTCTGTGTCTCTAATCGCGGCAGAGAAGCAAAAACGCGATTTGAAACTCCCGCCGCGCCCGAGAAGTCGTCCAGAAACTCGTCCGCTCTTTGTTCCGGAGAACGTTTAACGACGAGTAGAGTTGAGGTATGATGTGGAGTTGAGGTGAGATGTAGAATCGTCATATTTATTCCAGGATTCCAGGGGCTGGAATCATTAACGACTTACAGAAATTTAACAGAGAAATACAGCCGAAGTCCTTGATAACGCGGCTTATCAAGCGATGTGGTGAAACATTTCCACGCGATATCAGGGATTTCGGTTGTATTTTCTTTGTTAAATTGTTAAATAAATAAATTGCGGCACTATTGTACTTAATGTACCGCACTAAATCTTGTTCAAAATAGGTCTACTAGGGGTAATCTGGCATGAGAAGAACGAATATCATACTCGTTTTTTGCGGAAACGCCGTATAAGCCCGCTATATTAAGCTCGAATCGCCCAAGGCCTTGCGAAATAGCGCACGCTAGGAAGAGACGCAGCGTGCGCTATTTCGCAAGGCCTTGGGCGATTCGAGCTTAATATAGCGGGCTTATACGGCGTTTCCGCAAAAAACGAGTATGATATTCGTTCTTCTCATGCCAGATTACCCCTAGTAGACCTATTTTGAGTAAGATTTAGTGCGGTACACTAAGTACAATAGTACCTAAATTGCTGTAAGTCGTTGATGAGTCCGGCGGCAGGTGTCCTACGCGTTGATCTGTGTGGGCGCTGAAATCTGAGTATTCACCACAGTGACGTTTTACCGGTAAGATGCATTAGGTGTTCATGGCTTCGGTGGTGGTATTCTATGTCGGGGCGGTGATAAGATACTATACTTATTGCTTATACACTCGTTACAGTAGTATTGTAGTGAAACTCTTGTCTCCTCTCACAGTATGTGATGCAAGGAACATGTTTAGGCTAGTAGTGACTGAATAATGCGAAAAAGAAATCCGTGTTACCACTTCAGACTCGTCATCAACTCCCGTGTCAATGTTCGTCTTTCTGTACAGCCTTATCTTTGCCGTGAGAGTGTTGCTGTCTAAATGAGTTTACTTTACCCTCCACGCCGATGGTTGTGATTTTTGTTTCGGTTTCAGCACATACTTTTAGACGGATTTTCCCTTTGAGTCATGTGTAATCAAAATTTGTTTAACCTTTTTTCGGTTCTTCTGTTGTTGGCTGTTGACGTGAATGTTTTAACATGTCTTGTTGTATCAAGTGCGATAAATATTTTAAACGAACCACTTTTGGTGTTGGTTTCCACACACGGTCACGCGTCCAGTTGTATCTTCCGTCTTGCTTCAGTCCTGTAGGCAGTCATTCAGCTAAACTAATAACAAGGTACCAAAGATCTCTATTATTTTCTTATCAGGCATTCAAAACCCAAGCAACCTTATGGTGCCTCGATTGCCACCGTCTGGTCTATACACTGAAGACGGTCATTTGTTCCATCATATAAATGGGCAACCCTTATCCAATGATGAAATCGAACGCCTGCGAGAACATAGTTAGTTGCTGATTATTTCTTGACTATTTGGCGTGCAGCTGATGTGTTCTTTCCAGATGTGCCGTACCAGCCAAGATCTCGCTTCACAGCTGTAGAGGATGAACAGATTAGAAAGAATTGGGCAAGGTGAGCACAATACATCAGGTGGATCAAATGGGGCGACGTTGCTATGTGTAAGGTCGGATGTGGAATATTTGTTGACAGTTGTCACGTCAAATGGCACCCTTGAATTGTCTTGCGGGTTCATAGGAAGTATTTGGAATAGCTGCTTGTAGAAGAAGTTGTGAAGTCCTGACTGATTAACTAGAAGTGGGGTGCAAGTGAAGAGATGGAGTCGTTCGCATATCTTTTCTATAAAACGTAGCTTTATCCTAGCCAGAGCAAGCTAAAAGAAAAGAAAAAACTCCCGCAACCATTATTCATGTAGCCGTGCTTAAAGCCCTAATATTAAAGTTTTTGGATAAGTTCTCTGGATATTATGAAGGAGGAGGTGAAGGGACCTCCTGTCTACATTTGCAGTGTATTCTTTTTAGTGTAATTGCCCTTCTGCCAAACTTCACTCGACAGGGAATTGAATCGAAGCTCAAAATTGGAGCGGGGGTTCACCCTCTCCCTCCATATCATATAGGAACCTTGCGCAAATACTTCTGAGTCATCGAAGAGAACCACATGCGCATCTCGCGATCGTTTTTGGGTGGACTTCGTTGAGCGGGAGTTCCTGTCCGATGTCTGAGGCTTGTCTCACCTAGCTTGAGCTTAAGACATATCTATCCAAATTAAAGTCCATATCGTTTTATTCACAGTGCTCCGATACACCTATCGGAGCACTGTGAATAAAACGCGCGCGCTTTCCCCGGTCTTGCAGTGAGACTAAGCCAGGGTCGCTCCAGTGTAGCTGCTCTACTTGTGCAGTTTTATTTTCTAAACAGGTCTATAGCGGGGCGCATTTTGCATCACTTCTACATTTGATAGCTTTACTGAGCTTTCCTTCACCCCTATTTTGTATGTGTAGTCATGCTTGATGTATCCACTGCAAAGTATTTGAACAAAGCTGCGGACTTCATGAAGGAGAATGAGGTTTAACAGTTCCCCACCCCTGCTCTAGACTGCACACATACCTCCAAAATTTAAGTCTTCTTCTTCTTCTTCTTCTTCTTCAGCGTCTGTCCCGATTCGTAGCGGAGTCCGCTGTTCTGGTGTCATGACGCCATCATTCCCGATCCAGCGCTAGATCAGGGTGGACACCAGCTACTTTCAAGTCCATATTTAACGTATCGGACCAGCGCTGCTTCGGACGCCCTCTAGGCCGCTTTCCAATTACCTCAAGGTTAAGGCCCATCTTGCGGACGCTGTCTTCCTTTCCACGCAGAACGTTGCCGTACCATCGTAAGCGAGCTTCGCGCATCTTGTCGGCTATCGGCGCGACACCGAACTTCTGCCGAATGGCATCGTTTCGGATGAGGTCCATGCGCGTGACTCCGGCCGTCCAGCGCAGCATCTTCGTCTTCACTACGCTGAGGCGCCTTTCAATTTCTTTAGTCACGGGCCAGCACTCAGCTCCATAAATAGCTACCGGCGGACAACTGTTCTATACACCTTTGACTTGAGGCGCTCAGGTATTGTCCTGTCGCAAAGCACCCCACTCAGCGAGCGCCATTTAGACCAGGCTGCACTCACGCGTGAGTTCATATCAGTCATCAAATTGTCATCGGATGCTACTGCTGATCCCAGGTATTTAAAAACCGAAGTGCGTGGGAGCTCGATGCCATTAACTTTGATGGAGCAGGACTCAGTAGAGTCCGTCGTTAGATATTCAGTCTTCTTAACGTTCAGCTTGAGCCAAGCCGCTCCAAGCGATCACACCAAGCTTGCACCTCTCGCTGGAGCTCACCTTTATCTTCACTAGCGAGCATCACGTCATCGGCATAAAGCATCGTCCAGGGGACGGGACTCTGAAGATATCGTGTGATGGCATCCATGAGAACCACAAAGAGAAGTGGGGAAAGCGCAGAACTCTGGTGTACCCCGACAGAGATGGGAAACTCCATCGAGGTTCCAGCTGCAGCTTGAACTCGACTCTTTGGACAAGAGTAGAGAATTCGCACCCACTCTATGATCTCTTCAGGAACTCCATGATGTCGCAAGACGTACCATATCACTTCACGCGCTAAGCGGCCGAAGGCCTTCTCCAAGTCGAGAAAGGCGATGTGCACTGGCTTTTGTTTCTCGCGATGCTTCTCTAACAGGAGGCGGGCGACGTGTATGGCATCAATGGTGCCGCAGCCAGCTACGAAGCCGCACTGATTGCTGGAAAGCTGGACGATGTCCCGAATTCGTCCATCGACAATTCGCTCAAAGATCTTCATGCTGTGCGAGAGCAAGCGAATCCACCGTAGCATCTTCGTTTCCATTACACTGAGGCGGCTCTCAATTTTCTCGTCACGGGCCAGCACTCAGCACCGTACGTCGCTACTGGGCGGACAACTGTTCTATACACCCTTGACTTGAAGCGCTCAGGTATTGTCCTGTCGCAAAGCACCCCACTCAGCGAGCGCCATTTAGACCACGCTGCACTCACGCGTGAGTTCATATCAGTCATCAAATTGTCATCGGATGCTACTGCTGATCCCGGGTATTTAAAAACCGAAATGTGTGGGAGCTCGATGCCATTAACTTTGATGGAGCAGGACTCAGTAGAATCCGTCGTTAGATATTCAGTCTTCTTAACGTTCAGCTTGAGCCAAGCCGCTCCAAGCGATCACACCAAGCTTGCACCTCTCGCTGGAGCTCACCTTTATCTTCACTAGCGAGCATCACGTCATCGGCATAAAGCATCGTCCAGGGGACGGGCTTCTGAAGATCTCGTGTGATGGCATCCATGACGACCACAAAGAGAAGTGGGGAAAGCGCAGAACTCTGGTGTACCCCGACAGAGATGGGAAACTCCATCGAGGTTCCAGCTGCAGCTTGAACTCGACTCTTTGGACAAGAGTAGAGAATTCGCACCCACTCTATGAGCTCTTCAGGAACTCCATGATGTCGCAAGGCGTACCATATCACTTCACGCGCTACGCGGACGAAGGCCTCCAAGTCGAGAAAGGCGATGTGCACTGGCTTCTGTTTCTCGCGATGCTTCTCTAACAGGAGGCGGGCGGCATGTATGGCATCAATGGTGCCGCAGCCAGCTACGAAGCCGCATTGATTGCTGGAAAGCTGGACGATGTCCCGAATTCGTCCATCGACAATTCGCTCAAAGATCTTCATGCTGTGCGAGAGCAAGCGAATCCACCGTAGCATTTTCGTTTCCATTACACTGAGGCGGCTCTCAATTTCCTTCGTCACGGGCCAGCACTCAGCATCGTACGTGGCTATTGGGCGGACAACTGTTCTATACACCTTTGACTTGAGGCGCTCAGGTATTGTCCAGTCGCAAAGCACCCCACTCAGCGAGCGCCATTTGGAGCAGGCTGCAACTCACGCGTGCATTCACCTCCAACTTTAGGCTGCCATCGGACGTGATCGTTGATCCGAGATACTTGAAAGATGTCACTCGTGAGAGCTCAATACCATTGATCTTGATAGATCCGAGCTCATTCACATCCGTCGTCAAGTACTCCGTCTATTTGACGTTTAGCCTGAGTCCGAACAATGCTAAGCGATCGCACCTGTGCCTGTCGCTCGAGCTCTGCTTTGTCTTCGCATGCAAGCATGACGTCGTCAGCATACAGCAACGTCCAAGGTGCCGCCATTTGGAGATATTGTGTGATGGCATCCATCACGACGACGAAGAGCAGTGGGGATAGCGCAGATCCCTGATGCACACCTACAGTGATGGGAAACTCCGTCGAGGTGCCCGCTGGTGCTCGCACTCGACTCATTGGGCAAAAGTACAGAATGCGCACCCACTCAATAAGCTCTTCAAGAACACCATGTTCTCGCAACGCGTACCATATAACATCTCGCGGAACGCGGTCGAGGGCCTTCTCCAAGTCCAGGAAGGCAAAATGCACCGGTTTCTGTTTCTCGCGCTGCTTCTCTAGCAACAGACGAACAGCGTGGATGGCATCAACAGTGCCACGGCCAGAGACGAAACCACACTGATTTGTGGAAAGCTGGACGACATCCCGGATACGTCCATCGACAATTCGCTCAAAGATTTTCATGGTGTGCGAAAGAAGACGAATTGGACGGTAACTAGCGCAGTCCGCAGGACTGCCTTTCTTCTTCCAAATTGGGATAGTCGTGCTTTGCTGCCAGCTCTTGGGCACTTTCTTCTCAGCAACAACCTGATTGAAAAACTCTGTCAGCCAGTCGGTGGAGCACCAGCCCTTCGACTTCCACAGGTCGGCTGGCAGGTCATCAGGGCCAGTGGCTTTGCCTTACTTCATCTTCCTCAGGGCTGCTTCGGTTTCGCTCACTGTGATCTTCTGAACGGGACCGTATACAGGAGATGTAAATGGGATAGCAGGATGGTCAAATTCAACATACGAGATTTCCTCGAAGTAGTCGTGCCATCGCTTCACAGCCCTCCTACGATCCATCTGAAGATGACCGTTCTCGTCGTTAATGCCAAAGAACTTCTCAATGTCTTCTGCTTGGCGACAGCGAGCTTTGGCGAGTCGGTAAAGATAACGCTCACCATCGCGCGTTTCCAAGTTTTCGCTCACATCAGCATAGTGCGCGGCTTTAGCAGCGGCCACTGCCTTCTTTGCCGCTTTCTTCGCTTCTCGATAATTCCGCCAATTATCGACTTTTATCACTGATGAATACGTGATAGAGCCGCTTCTTTTCTCGCACTTTCTCTCTGACATCATCAGTCCACAGCCATGCCTGCTTGTCGACCCAGCGTCGTCCAGGCTTCGTTGTGCAGAGTTCGAGGCGTGCAGCCCGAGTTATCGCATCGGTAGCATTCTTCCAGGTTTCGTCGACAGTTGTCACCGTCGGCAACCGAATGCGAGAAATAACTGCCGCTTCCTTCTCTTTCAGTCGCCACCATTTGATTCTAGCCGATCCGCATCGCTCGGCATGTTTACATCTCGAAGGTGTGATCTTCAGCGAGCAGATCAGTGGACGGTGTTGCGTGGCAACCGTCTCATACGGCACGGTCTTCGCGTCTGTGACAAGGCCTTGGTCGCGACGCCTAACAAGGACATAGTCAATCTGCGTTTTAGCGTTCCCGTTATAAAACGAGATAAGGTGGGAGTCACGCTTTCGAAATTTGGTATTCACGATGGTGAGGTCATGTGAGTCTGCATACTCAAGTATACGCTCACCATCGGCGTTGCGCGACCCATATCCAAAACCACCATGACAGCTGTAGCCGTCTTTCGTGGCGCCGACGTGCCCGTTAAGGTCACCAGCGACTATGATGACATCTTTCGACGGTACCTCTGCTGTCTTCTCATCGAGCAGGTTCCAAAACACATCCTTGGCTTGATCGGAGCAGCCAGTCTGCGGAGCATACGCAGAGAAGAAGTGATAGAGTCGCTCCTTAGCGGCGATAACGATCTTCATCAGTCGATCGTCAAAAGAAGATCGATTGATGAAAATCGTTGTCGCCGCTAAGGAGCGACTCTATCAAACACGCTTACAATCGAGTCACGAAATCGTTCGGAGACGATTACTCCGACACCGCTAGTGGTCCTAGGACTTCCACATGGAACGGCTTTAAAGCCTCGTCCTATGTCCCTTGACTTGCAGCAGGACCATCTCGTCTCCTGTATCGCACAGAAATCCATAGCCAAAACCACCATGACAGCTGTAGCCGTCTTTCGTTGCTCCGACGTGACCATTAAAGTCACCTGCCACAACAATCATATCTTCTGACGGCACTTCCGCTGTTTTCTCATCAAGCAGGGACCAGAACTCGTCCTTGGTTTGCTCGGAACAGCCTGTCTGCGGAGCATACGCAGAAAAGAAATGGCATCGTCGCTCCTCTACGGCGACAACAATCTTCATCAAGCGGTCATCGAAACGTTCTACGCTTGCAATCGCGTCACGGAAACGCTCGGAGACGATCATACCGACACCGCTGGTGGTCTTGGGACTGCCGCACAGAACGGCCTTGAAGCCGCGGCCAATGTCCCTCGACTTGCACTTGCAGGACCACCTCGTCTCCTGCACCGCACAGAAATCTATCTTTCTTCGCTCCAGTGCTTCAACCAACTCGCACGAGCGGCCCGTCAACGTACCCACATTCAACGTTGCTACGCGGTTCTTGCCTACGTTGCGGGACTTTCGGACTAGCTCAGTTGCCCCCGATACCATCCTCGCATCAGGGACCCTCGCATACTTTTCACATTCGCCGGGCTTTGCGAGTGCGCGTCGGCTCCCGCGGACGCCGTAGCATTATCTCGAAACCTCTTGAACGTCATCATCCAAATGATGTGACACAAATGTTCGTAGGCCGGTCTGTCACTAGGGCCTGTCGCCTGCATTCGAATGTCCGTGTTTGGCTCGGCTCGCAAAAGCAAGCAGTTTCCAGTGGCACCACGTGGAGGAACGGACATCGCCACCAGAGATGAGCTGAATGAAATGGCGATTCCCATCCGGTTGCAGGGTGCAAACTGGGACGAAAATTGTGGCCCCCAATGTGCATTCTTTTTTGGGTTATGGCAGATTTAAGACAGAGTCATCCGATGGATTGTATTCGACTAAAAACTTTGTGATTTACGACATTAGAGCAAAGAAATTGAATAAAAGGACGAATGGCCTAGAACGAAGAGCAATGGCAATGGAATAAGGCCACCCAGTACCTTTCGACTATTACAGAACGCCACAAATAGGAATTTTAACATTCCACTGAATCACTCGCTGTTCTACAACGTTTTGGACAATTACTATTTCCCTCCTCTTAAGTTACTACGTTATGTAATAGAAACAGGATGGTCCTTTCCGATTGCAATCGCGGTAAAGAGAGCCTCTAAACGTCGCAATTGTCTATTAAAACCCATAGAAGTTAGCTGTAATAAACACGAATGAAGGAAGTTTAGCGTGGTATATCCATTTAGAAATCCAAAATGTATCTGAGGGCTTAACATTCCCTAACATCGGCCCAAGCTGCTTGAGCAAGTAGGATTCTTCCAAGATGCTGCGTTAGAAAGAAGTGTGGAGACGGTCTTCGAACACAGTTACTACTAGAATGCTGCAAAAAATCATCCCACCATATATAAAGGAGGAAGGCATTAGTCACTGTCTGAAGCGCTTCGCTACTGTCTGAATCGGTTCGCCTTGAACCCATATCTGAACGTTCGTCGTATCGCCACCGTCCACCATAAGCACCACAACATCACAGCGTGGCAGGCAGCGGTTTCGAACCGATGTTGACTACGACGACGCTTGCACTTGCGAACGACCGGCGGTGTTGACTGCGACGACGCTTGCACTTCCGGACGACCGTCGGTGTTGATCACAAACGACCACCCCAATGATGATCTTTCAACACTACGGCGGCTACGGTGTTGATCACCAACGAACACCCTATGATGAGGTTTCCACACTATCTACGACGGTTATGAGGTCTTGGACAATTGCCAAATGTCCCCAAATTTAGGTGATTAAGCCGGCTAGCCAGTATAGGACGCCCGAGCTTTTAACACCCCTGCTCTATCGCTACTGCCTCGACGTTGAGTTAGGCAGCAGTACCCCTCTCCTTCTCACCTTTCCACCTCCCATTCCCGTTCAGCTGTACACTTCTTCCTTGCAACCATTTCCCGGGCTTCCTTTCGCGCCCAATTGTTATCGACTTTCTCAGCGGTGATATCGCTTCTCTCACACTTAATCGACAGCGAGGGAGCTGCGTGCATATGCGACGAAAGGGCTTCAAATAAGGCGAGGTCTTTCTATCAAGCAGTCAACTCTTGGACAATTGCCATTCCCTCAGAATTAGTGGCTAATGAAGTCACCTTCTCCGGAATTCGCCACACCTAGCGGCTCGAAGCACGACGACTGGACAGAAATGTGAGACATTTCTTTAGGCTTGACGAGCTGCAATAGGCTGTGAACACAACGCTAGACGAAGAAGGAGTGCTGAGGACATTCTTCTGCGTGCTATACTGAGATGTGAGTGGGAGCAAGCTAGGAATCAATCTGGAGTAGGCGCAAGTTTCAACGTGCTCGACGCTACGGACGCTTCCTCACCCAGCGTTGGTTGCCGGCGTCCGTATCCGTAGCTAGGTTTCGGCTACATCCTTAGCGTGACCCGCATCCAGCGTTGGCGGAGCCGGCTAGCCCGGCGTGGCCCGCGGATGCGATGCCGGCGAAGCCGGCTAGCCTAGCGTGGCCCGCACATTCCAGCGTCGGCGCCGGCGAAGCCGGCGACCGACGCTGGTGCAGATATACATTGGGAAACTGTAAAACATCTGGAATCAGCTACAGCCGGAGAAAACGATGCGCCAATGGCACCAAGGTATCACTCCGAACAAGCGGAGCTGCGAGCAAGGCGCTTTGCAAACGCGTAGTAATGGAGCGATGATGACGAGGAGACACCGAATGACGACCGAAGACGTGCAGGAAATAGAAAACTGGTCACCTAAGTGGGCGTGAGTCTCCACAGTGGTATGACGGAACGCTGTTTAGATGAAGTGCGTACTGGACTTTGAGCTCGAGTTGTTTACTGCTGCCAGAACAGCTTCCAAATGGTGTGCCGTAGACTTCTCATCCTTGTACATTCTATATCACACTTTCCTGCATTTTGCTACAATTAAACCACTTTTGGGGCGAAGTCGGAGGAGGCGCCGGCTGTCATGTGCACCCGATACCAGGTTCCCGCCCAGGCCAACCAAGCTTTCCATCATTCCGAGGTCGGTGAATTGATACCAGACTTTTCTGGAAAGGGCAAGTGACTGACTTGTTCATCAGCTGGCCACCGCAAGTCATTGTACAGGTTGAATATGTATTGAAATTTCTACACGATATCCTGCTAAATTAAAATGCGTAGCGCATCCCACCACAGAGGAACTGACTGGCGTCGACATTTTTCGTTTTATCCTATTTCAATTTTTTCACTTTCCTATATTTATAAACATGTTTGCCCTTTTAGACTATTGATTTTATCCTCTCGTCTTATTTCCATTATAAATATATTTATTTATTTGTATGTATACATATACAGCATATACATATGTATATGTATACATAATTCTTAATTTGATCGAAGTTTGAATAGGTATAACAGACATATTGAGCGCCTTCCGGGAATGTACTGTCACAAGTTTGCAATTGTTATCAAAGTTAAATGAAAGTCTCCAAGTCTTTAACTTCCACGACCTGAGATTGGAATCTGTCTACTTTGAAAATTGTGTCTAAATAGTGAGAATTATCTATTGCTAAAGCAACCGCCTTTGGAGCCAATTAGATGCAGGATTGTATGACTTGCAGCTGCGAAACATCCGGAAGGCATTTCCGACGGAAACTTGATTTTCTCAGCCGGTAATTGTTGTTGAGACGCTTCAGAAACACGCAGATGATTGCTACGACGTAGTCGCAAGCATGGAGAGCTAGAGGTTTTCCAAATGTTTTATGAAAAATGAATCGAGAACCCGACTGTCTAACATCGTGGTGCGCATTCAAAATGCTTCCGCAACGACACTTAGAAGTAGAATGTGTCTCGTATCCTGAATAGGAACTTAACAACGACGTCCCTCATCGTTTTGTGTTAGACAAGCGACTCAAAGATAAAGAAGTTTGGAAGTAAAGCAATTTCAATAAATGCTATCAGTCTTCATCAAGTTATCAGTATGGTGAGCAATAGTTCAGTAAGGGATAAATGATAAAGGACGGGGTTATTCGGTCTTTATTGGGATGCGCGACGCATTCTACTTCTACGGGATGTCTTAGAGATGATTTGACTGCGAATTTGGCCAGCCGATGAACAAGTCAGCGCCTTATCCTTCCCAGACAAGTTCGTTAACAACTCACCGACCCCGGAGGTATGGAAGGTTTGGTAGTACTCGGCGGCGAGTCGGGCCGGGCAGGCCCTTGCTGAGCCCGTCATCGCCGAGTTTCCAGTATCGTTTTTTTAAGCTGGCAATTCTCTCAGGTCGAACGGAATTTAACAAGTTATAAAATAATGTTTTCTCAGAACCTTCAATAATTCTACGTTGTACTGCATCTAAATCTTACGAAGACGATGTTCATGAGGAACGGACAGGTTTCTGATGCCCATTCTCGCTCAACGGAATGAACATCTCCGAATGCTCCAGCTATGTGTATCTGGGTCGCGAAGTCAACATGGACAACGACCTAGCACCAGAACTGAGCAGGAGGAAACGAGGAGCTTGGGGAGCTTTCAAGAGCGTCAGAAGTCGTGAAGAAGACGAAGAACGTCCGACTCCATGCCCACCTATTTGATTCCACTGTTCTTCCTGCCCTAACACACCCCTCAGGCCGGGGCTATACGAAAGCAGGATAAACACCCGATCAGCGTCTCGCAGCGGGAATCGAGAGGATGATGCTCGGAGTGACACGACTCACACAAGTGAGAGAAAGCCTCCTGAGTTCCGAGCTTCGCCGACGTTCGAAGATCAGAGACGCTGTCGCATGGACCAAGTGGTCGAAAATTAGGTGGGTCGGCCACGTAATGCAACTCGCAGATACCCGCTTGATGAGAACCATCACCGACTGGATTCCGCGGAATATCAAGAGAACACCAGGACGCCCACCAACGCGTTGGTCGCACTTCTTCGTGAAAGCCCTGAACGACCGCTATGACGCTCTTCGTGTCCCACGAGCGAGGAGGATCCATTGGAGCACTCTGGCGAATGGAGACGCTGCTGGCGCCCACTCGAGCAAGTCGATGATCAACGGGACGACAGGTGATACAGGTGAATAAAATGTTGATAAAAAAATGGTGTTATTTTGAAAGAATTGTATTTCTGCAGATACTCTCTGGACAGCCTAATATTATCGATCGATATTGGTTTCCTGATGGAAACTCCATCCTGCTGCAAAGCCCTTGCGTCCGCCATAATAATCACGCAGCTTGTCCTGGTTATGAGCGTATGGTGGCGCTCTCACTTGTACTAGAAGTATGTTGGCTCCTTTGTGCTTACCACTGCGAGAATGTTGGCTGGTCAAAAGGTTTATTGGAAGGACGGTAGTGGTCAGTGGTATGAATAAGTCGATATCCGAGCTTAATCTTACAGACACAGGCGTGGCCTCTTTCTATCATGCGAGGTCACGCCAAACACACTTATGGAGGGCTTTCGTCATGAAGTGGAAGATAAACGCTCTTGGAGTAGGATGAAGGGGTGAGCCGACAGTTCTGGCGGAAATAGAATAGAGCTCCCACCTCGATCGGTGGGAGCTGTGTTCTGACAGAAAACCGATACCACCTCTCAAAGATCAATAATATCGATTGTCTGGTCGAAACCCCTATGCTGAGAAACCCTCACGTCCGCCATCATAATAACGCAACTCTCACCTAGATCAGTTAATTCTGGATATTTTTCGGTGTTTTACCACTAACTTCCTGGATTTTCCGCCGATTTCTTCTTATGTATGACTAATTTATGCAGCGGCGCCGACTGATAGCTCTTAGCGCGTTATCATATAGTATAGTATCTGACTAGAGCAAACCGACCTTTTTCCTGGTTCCTTAACCGTGCTGGGTTTGTCATCAAGGGAGAAGACACAACCTGTCCATAGGATTTATCCCAAGCCTAAGCAGTGGGTCACACGGACTCACCCCTCGTCAGTGTGCTTTCACGGTCTCTCGTGTGGAGGTTTCAATACGTGGAGCATGCCAACGTTGATTGATTGCCTTCAATCTTATGTTATAAGGAAGTACCCATTTGCCAAGTTCAGTGTTTGCGTTCAGGTTTGCTGAAAAGTATAGTCTGGACTACGACAAAGCAGCAAATTACGCCGGCGTTCCAGGCTATACAGTTTGTAACATTATTACTACTCATATTTCTGCGGCGGCTGACGTCATTTTCTTAGATTACGTATTTCAGAGCATGTTTGCTGACAACAATGAGCGTAAATCCTTCAACAAGAATACTGCATTTTGGCCAAAAATGTGTAAGAACGGCTGTTATTGTCGTGTTACCTCATTAGCTATTTAAATGTTTAGGACTTGATTACAGGCTATAATCTACCTCACCGCTCTGCTTGCCAAGTTCGACGACGGATTGGAGTATTGTTCGACACAGCCATTCTCAATGGACAAGCGAAAGTCGCGTATTCAAAGAAGTGCGTTTTCGGTTCCTGTTCACTACTGACATTTAGGTTCTTGAAAACATTAAGTAGCACACACCTCATTAAAGGCACACAACAAAAAACTGCGGACGAGTTGTCACGGCGCTGCCACACAGTCATCACCGAACAACTCGTCCGCAGTTTTTTGCTTGTGTGCGTTTAACGGCGAGTGTAGCGCGGGTTAGTAGTAGAGGAAAACGCATCATGGGGTATACTTATGCTCGAATGACCCATTCGAATAGGTATTCGAATGATTTTCATTCGAATTTGAATATTCGAATTCGAATGTTCAGAAAAATCGCGTTTTTCGAATATATTCGATTTCGAATGCTCGAAAATTTTCGGTATTCGAAACCATTCGAATATTCGCAATTTCCCAGAAAGCAAAAAATATTCTAGTATTCGAAAAGTGTCATTCGAATGCCCAACAAGAATTTGTGTATCGGCGTATTTTGAAAAGGCTTGGTGGGTTTCTCGGGTAATTTGGGACGCCAAAACGGTTCTGTCTGTGAATCAAAGCTGTGGTACGATGGTGGCTCGATGCCTGGATACTGAGCGCCTCATCGATACTAGTCACTTCCCGAAAAGCCTTCCTGTTAAGAGGGAGAACTTCCACAACGTCTCACAATGTTGAATTGCAAAAAAATTTCCACGGAGAATCGCTGCAGTGGTGAATGACCGATCGGGGACCAGTAATCGTCGCCACCCCGATTGGTGAACTCTGAGAGAAAACCACTTTCACCGATAAAAGTATGGGTAGTATCAACCGATATTGATTGCCTGATCAATCTGTGACATGATCTTCTGAATTAAGGCGCTCGCTGGAGACGTCTGGATATTTTCCAGCATTTTGTGTACCTATTCTACGCTAATTTTATGCACCTGTTCCTGTCAGTAATTTCTGACACATCGACGATCGACAGCTCTTAGCGCGCTCCTATATAGTATCAGACATTTTTTTAGATCTTAGAGTATGGACATAAAGGTTAGTTTGATCTGGACCAGTTTTGCATTCCACTCAAGCAGTTCTGGAAGCTATTTTCGCCGTAAACGTAATAACGTAAAGTATGAAGGACAGACAGCAGAAGGAAGGATAAAGGTAAATTCTTGTTTGGGAGGTACCAAGCATTCCAAACGTATTACTGCGCCTGTGCAAAGCGGCCGAGGAAGAGTAGGAATTATTAACAAAAAAATGAAAATGATGGTTCAAGCGGCGTTTCAAACGGACGTTATTTGTCCTTCACGGAGCGGCGTAGGTCGGCCGGATGTTATCGATCGATTTTATCGATTTTTGTTCTGAATTGGCCACTTGGAGTGGGATTCGCATGGATACGTTGGCCGCATGCCGGACTTCACAAAGGGGAGGCGGTGTAGGTCGGCCGGATGTTATCGATCGATCTATTTTTCTGAAGTTTACCGTAGTTTATCAATATGTTGGCTGGAGAATAATTACATTCACAAGTTCATCGCAAATAAGAAATATTTATTCCTACCACTTACTTGGGTGAATCACCAGAACGAAATGAGACTGGCCCTCATGGGTAGCCTATTCCTAGCTACTTGTAATACAATTTGTTGCTGCAAAATCGACAGTGTGATATTTCACATTTGTAGATGAGCAGGACAGACTTGCTACAGATTTACATGTAGTACTTTGTCGTCAGTCCTTCATTAGCTGCCGCTAGGCAAAAGCATTGTTTCATGAAAGTTCTTTAACAGTCAGTCTGCCACCAATTTCAAAAAGGATTGTTTTAAAGTGACCTAGAAGCTTACAGTGGCTCAACCAGATAATGTTCCCTTCAAATGTGTTGTAAACCTTTCGTTTGTTCCTCATAAGCAGCAATTAAGAAAACACTAGTATTCCCTTGAGAAAAATTCGTCTTCCAGTAAGCAAGGAAATTAGACGCTTCCATAAGCCTTTTGATCGTTCTACGTGTGTTCTCTATCTCTCTTTTTTACGACTCACATGGGGGTTTATGAGATGCCTGTCGATAAAAACCTCGTGCTTAACTAGGAAGGGATCCGTTATGTATTGCTTCCCTTTTCTCTTCTGTATTGCCTTCTATCATGTCTATAATACAGCCTGATTTTTCATTCGAATTCGAATGTTCGAAAAATCGCATATTTCGAATGTATTCGAATTCGAATGTTCAAAAAATCGCGTTTTTCGAATGTATTCGAATTCGAATATTCAAAAAATCGCGTTTTTCGAATGTATTCGAATTCGAATGTTCAGAAAAATCGCGTTTTTCGAATATATTCGATTTCGAATGCTCGAAAATTTTCGGTATTCGAAACCATTCGAATATTCGAAATTTTTGGGAGAGCATAAGTATATCATGGGGTCATGATGGGACGGAAGGGGAATAGCATCGGTTCAGAAGCTTTTCCTACCTGTACTATCATCAAGATCAAACAATTATAAACTACGGATATAAGGGCCAGCTCACTGTAACCGGGGTGGATGCAAATGCTCACGATTTTGGGGGCGGGGACAACGGCGGCGGCTGCGGTTTCGGGCGAGTTGCTAGCCATTGCGGGAGAACGCGGGAGGACGTTTTTCGTCGCGTTCTCTCGCGCCCTCCGCGCCACCGTGATCTCTGCACGCAGCTCGCTCTCTGACACACTCACCGCCAACGTTCAGTACCACGCCACTCTAGTCGACAGGCCCCTCTCTCAGATATGTGCTCTCTCAGGACGGCAAATGATAACAAATGACTGAAAAACTGAGGAATTCAACCGATTCCTGAGAAACCTATTAATAAAACATATGTAGAGATCAGATCTCCGTTTCACCATCTCTATTGTGCATGATACTTACCGTACTCCTGTTGATGTATTCTGACTCCTCGTGATTACCGTATGCTATGACTCCCAAAAATGTATCGCAGTCTGGCACCTCGTACTTCCGCATGTATCTTACTTGTACTTCTAGTACCGCCTTCTGAAGTGCCAGACGAGGAGCGGCATCGCGATTCCTCCTTCCTCGCAGTCGCCGAGTGCCAGATCTTACCCTACTCGCCTTAGACTTGTAATCAGTTCAATTACTCTACATTTTGTGCTGTACTTTTGAGATAAATCTTCCAAAATCCAAATCTACAGCCTACCATACAAAACCTACATGGGGGCCGAACCAACGGCCTGATTGCAAGTCTAAGTTCTCGGAGCTAGGATTTTACCTTCTGGTGTGCTGTTTTCGAGAGCCGTGGGCTCAATAGAAAACATATAGCACAGACGAACACTAGAGCCGCATATCGTGGTGGTGTTCGGAATTTCACCGTGGGGTGAAGACGTCGTAACGACTGAAGAAGCTTGGTGCTTTGACTCGGTCTTTCGACGGTTGAGGCAGGGTATTTCGTAAGGGCAGACGCTGCGCGAATTTTGTTTGCGTCTCAGTGAGTTACGAAATCTGCGACTGTCTGCAGCGGTAGGAAGAGTCCATCGTGCCTGTTCGTCTCGATCGATTTTCGGGGATCGGCAGACAGAAACTGAGGGTTTCTATTACAGGCTGATAACGATGGCTAACGAAACCATCGACGCAGAGATGGAGGCCATGCTCCTTATGGAAGGAGAGGACAAAACCATTGCAGATCTCCAAGCACAGGTGGCTAACCTGACGAGCCAAGTGCGCCAGCTATCGGAGAAGCAGCCACAGGTCAGTTCCAGCTTATTCAAAGTAGCTGAGCAAGTGAGTAAGCTGAGGGACGAGGCTAACTGTCTGGTAAAGGGCAGGAAACGTGGCGGTCCTAAGAAATCTCCAAGTAAGGATTTTGACAGGACAGAAGAGTTCCATAGCGCGGCAATCAACATCTGTAATGTGATTGAGGAGGAGCTTGACAAGCTCCTGCGCGTGTCTAATCTCCTAGGAACTCTTGGAAAGTGCAAGCACGATGAGTTTATGAAGCTAATATCGGAGACGCTAGATCAGGCCAAGCATGACGATGTCTGTATGCGTCAGTTAGCTCATTTGCTCAAAGTGGACTCTACTCAAGTAGTTCTGGCGGTATCACAGCTACTACTTAAGGGAAGTAGGTCAGAGCTGCACTTAGAGGTTCCTAGGAATGACGACCAAAAGTCCGGTAACCTAGCTAACGCCGACATGTTTCAGGCTCAGCAGGAGCAGTTGAGCTCGGCAAACGCTCAGACAGCGGACTTTCGGGATGCCATGCGCCAGGTGCAGTCTGGAGTGGCGCAGCCAAGGACGGAACTGTCAGATTTCGACCCCATTGCTGCTGCTGAAGGTGAGCAATTGACCGGGGAAAGACAGAATGACACAGAGAGAAGCCGTGTAAGGCGCAATATTCTTCCGTTGAGGCAGAAACTTCCATATTTGCAGAGAGAGCAGCTCGGGAGCGAGCAGCAAAGGCCGCAGGAATCCCCATGCAGATCACCAGCCGCTCACGGCACTGTTCAAAAGAACAAACGTATCAGCAAGGGTTCTACGTTGGGCCCTTGAGCTCCAGAAATACAACATCAAGATTGTTTACCTGAAGGGTGCTGCGAATAAGGTTGCAGATGCCCTCAGTCGTGGAGCAGTAGATACCAGAGATACAGAGCGAATGGGTCCGATTCCTAATGAACTAATCGTGGCAACAGTTACGGAGGAGCCTACCTGGACCAAAGCCCTGCGAAGAGATCCTGTATACGGGAAGGTGATTCAGACATTGGAATCGGGTGGAGACGCGTACGTTGTGGAATTCCCTGGTGTGTCGAGGAAATATAACACTGACGACTTCGCTCTGTTCAACGGCTACTTATGCTTAACCGATGAACAGAGATATAGGAAGGTGGTTCCCAAGGAACATCGGAAAGATGTTTTTTCCGACGCACATTCTGCCTTGCTCGCGGGTTACTTTGGACCAAAAAAGATGTTGCGAGACATAAGCAAGGAGTTCTTTTGGGAAACTCTCCGCAAGGACGTGTTCGAGTGGGCAGAAGAATGCAAGAATTGTGCCTTGCATAACCAGAAACCGGTAATGACACCCCCACTCAAACCGATCAAGGCTACTAAGCCGTACGAGCTCATCGGGATTGACATCCTGGAGATGGGATTGACCTCCAGCGGCAATCGATACATCCTAAGTGTGATCGATCATTTCACCAAATTTGGAGGAGCCTTCCCGATAGAGTCAAAAGCAGCGGAAGCGGTCGCGCGAGTGCTTTTTGAAAAATGGATAGCGCAAGGCTGCAGATTCCCCAAAAGCATACTGTCGGATCAGGGCGGCGAATTCGACAACAAATTGTTGAATGAGCTGTCAGCCTTACTGGGAATACGTCAGGTCTTCACAAAAGGCTACGTTCCAAGAGAAAATGGTACGACTGAGCGATTCAATAGAACCATCATACACCTACTGCGGAAAAAGGTAGACATCCCAATTGAATGGGATAGGATGCTCCCGTATTGTATGATTGCGTACAATACGGCTGTACATGAGTCTACTGGAGAGTCTCCATTTTTCCTTCTACACGGGTTTGATGCGTATGTACCTCGGAACGCTAGCTGGGACAACACAATGTCGACATATATGGTAGACATGGACAGCTACCTCAACGAAATGATAGTCGGCTTAAAATTAGCCTATCAACACGCACAAGACCAGAACGACAAGGCCCGACAGAGAATGAAGATGGCGTACGACAGAGAAAAGAACGTCATCGAGAGGCCGCTGACTCTGGGAGACCGGGTGTATATGAGGGTCCCCTCGGAAAAGAGTTCATCAACACATCCAAAACTGGTGAATGAGTGGTGTGGACCATTTAGGGTAATAGAGATCAGTGATAATAGTGCATTAATTACGGCTATTAATGCCAATGAAGAGCCCAAACGTGTCCCATACGACCAGTTGAGGAAGGTCCCTAGAGGCGTCGATAATGAGCCAGTTAACACAACCAAGACTAGAGCAAAAAGGGGGAGACCAAGAAAGAACAAGAGTGCTAAAGTTTCTTGTTTCAGGGTCGAAATCGGGTTGCCGCAGGACGACCCGCTACACCTGTTCTATCCCTGCTCTTGTGGAATCTTCAACGAAAGGGCGCACGTAGGATTGCCTGGTCTACGGTGCAACCTTGCTCGTTCGAAGAAAGTCAAGAACTTATTCGAACTTGCAAATGTCGCTTCCATCGCGCTTGAGCCGGCGTGGGGCGAGCACCGGAAGGAGGCTGAGTTGATGAACAAGAAGTCAACCCATCTGACGGTCGTTGGACTCAGCTGCGCCATCTCCGCACACCGACACTTCTGCCACGATTTTGCAACGGCAGTCGCGGAAAAGGAAGGCGTAAACCTGTTGCATCCGCCGATCTTCAGTCAGCATCCCGGATATGATATATCGGCGTACTACGCACAGGCTATGGCTCGTAAGGAACAGATCAACGAGTTCTACAAAAGTGACGATATGCCACTGAACTCAATTATTGTGGCACTGCCGAAGTCATTCTCAAGAGTGACAACTGATCTGGAGCCTGAACCCACGGTTAAATTCGTGGTGTACAACCACCTGGCCGACATGGCAGATCAGCTGAACAAGATCCCGATCAGCTCTGCCATGGTGTGGGTCTGGCCTGAATGGATGCCCAAGCAGGAACACATGGGAGTGTGTATGCAGGCGATAGAGAGACACCTCCAGTGTGGGGGGACTCTGGACTGCTTCCCGGCACCACTGGAAAAAGCCCGTGAGGAACACTGGGAGCAAATGCGCCTGGTTTGCCTGGAACTAGTCCAAATGCTAACCGGACCTAAGCGAGGATTCGATGCTCGAGTCATCGACCATTACGGACCTCTTGCTGAGAGTGTGCCGAAATTCCACCCTGCGCTGAGTTTGGGTGTGAGTCCTCGCAAGGGAGAAGATCGGCTCCACGGTTGGCAAATAATGGTGTTCCTGGAGCAGCTCCGAGACGCTGCCTCGAACACCCTACGGCTGCCGAAGTTCACGCTGAAGCCGAGGAAGCCGAAAGACGACAAGGACAAGGACGCCAAACGACCCCACTCCAACGACGACGCAGAGCCAACCGCCAAGAAGAACAAGCTACCGAAGCGTCCCGACGTGATGTACCTTCGAGACCCGAAGAAGAAACGAGAGGAGCAAGCGCCAAAGATGAAGCAGAAAGGTCGCGGTCCGTACAAGAGTCATCAGGAGATGACTCGCTCGAGGAGCGGCGTGTAGAGATCAGATCTCCGTTTCACCATCTCTATTGTGCATGATACTTACCGTACTCCTGTTGATGTATTCTGACTCCTCGTGATTACCGTATGCTATGACTCCCAAAAATGTATCGCAGTCTGGCACCTCGTACTTCCGCATGTATCTTACTTGTACTTCTAGTACCGCCTTCTGAAGTGCCAGACGAGGAGCGGCATCGCGATTCCTCCTTCCTCGCAGTCGCCGAGTGCCAGATCTTACCCTACTCGCCTTAGACTTGTAATCAGTTCAATTACTCTACATTTTGTGCTGTACTTTTGAGATAAATCTTCCAAAATCCAAATCTACAGCCTACCATACAAAACCTACACATATCATATTTGATTATGAGCCTTGAACTTGACAAAAAAGGTTGAACCTCACGTTTTCGTTGTGTTTTAAAGAGTTGCGCCAGCACTTTGATGTTAGTTGTTAGTGGACATGCTTTCCAATGAAAACTAAATCTGATACACATCGTTTCAGTGATTCTAGCATGTGTATTGGTTCAGCACAGTTCTTTTGAATTTGTGTGCTGGAGAACACTTCTGGCACGCACTGTTACAATGCTGTGTAACTACTGAACAGAATATATGTTCCCGGTTCTGATCCTTTCATAATAGAACCGATAGCGCCGTAAAATTGTGGAAGCCCATGTGTTCACTCTGCTTTCTTTAAAATTTGCCAATTGTTGGCATATAATTGCACGTAATGAAATGCGGTCAGGAAGAATGAACGTTCTTGTGCACGTACCAGATCAAGCACTCTGTGCTACATACTCCAATCCTTCACTAATAATTAATTACATTGGTATATGCGACACCACACGACGCATAGTGAGTGTGCGAATATCCCGGGATTAGGAGTTGTTTCTTTATTGCCTATGTATGCACATTTGTCAAAACGACGAGGCCAATAAGATGCAGCGGTCTTTTCGGCTAAGGGGTCAGATTGAAAGTAATCTAAACCTAAACGTGTTTACATAGGAGTAATTTCACCAAAAAACATGCAAAAGAAACAAAAATCCAACCCAATGCGTCCCACAATCATAATAATCAACACCTTTCAAAACTTTCATTCTGTGTTAGTAAGCTCCATGTTCTATTCCAACAAAACGCTTTCGGGTGAAATTAGGCAGATCAGAGACATTTCCAGTTACATCAGCTGGCAATAGCAGACAACGAAATTATGCGTACCGCTACAAATACCAGCATATTAGAAACCTAAACCTACTATCACTGTCTTAAAACCTATCCTACAACTCACATAAAGTCATCAACCTACGAAAACTGCAATGAAAACAACACCGTAACCGTAACCAGCGCTCCCGAAAACCCTAGCGCACCTACTTCTACCTTGGGAACCACCTCTCTTATGCGTGAGACAGGCCTCGATCCTCTTGACTCAATCACCCAGCACGCTGGAATTACGTGAACAGCTGCCGCGACAGCTCGCCCTCGCGAGACTCCAGCGCTGGAGACCCCGCCCCCAAAGTCGTGAGCATTCGTGCGCACTCCTGTAACCGCCGTGCGGGTCGCGCCGAGACTTTTGCTGTCTGCGCCCTCCTAGCTTAGAGATCGCGCGTCGGCGTTCAAGTTGCCACGTTCGATCGAAGTCTTGTGCGCCCGCGATGGCACCGCCGGCAAGTGGGTCGCGGTGCAGTGTACAGTGGGGTTACTTCATACGAGGGATGCCGGGGGTTCGGTTCTCTTGCGTTGTGGCATCCTTGCATTTCAGCTGTCTATCTGAGATCTAAGAGGTTTCGAGGTCTACACAACATTGCGCGTTTTTTGCGCATTGTTTCAGCCGTATGCGCTTCGCCGCTCGAAGAGCGCAGAACCCAGCAGCGGACTCCCCCTGAGCGACGAAGGCAGTCTCCATACGAGCAGCTTGTATGGCACACACCCTGGTGTCCCTTCCCTAGCCTTGTTCTGCGATTGCACAAAGGACGTCTCACCCGACAAGCACGATTCTGGCGAAGACACCTCCGAATGGTTACCGTATCATCGTTGCCGGAGAACTGGTCCGTTTGGCATGGTGCCGAGGCGGCGCGCGGTTTTTCGTCGTGTCGTCTCGCGCACTCCACGCCTCTCTGCTCGCCACACCCCGGAGTTCCTTCCCTAGCCCAATCTGTGCTTTCCTCTGCGACAGCGGAGGAGAGCACAGATTGGGCTAGGGAAGGAACTCCGGGGTGTGGCGACAGCGGAGGAGAGCACAGAAAAGGCCGGACTCTGCCATGCGCTTACTCTGCTCATCTGACTCTCGCCGCCTCGCGCGTGACGGAATTTGTCGGAGACCAGTTCACATGTAATCCGGATGAGCCTAGTTGTCGTCCCTATCTGGTCGGTGCAGCCCGGGCGGCAGGAGGAGGACGGGCTCGGAGTTGGACGCGGTGTCGTTGGCGGCGGGCGGCAGGAGACGTTCGACCGCTCTCGGTCGAAGCAACGGCAGACTGTCTTGGTGGGCTCCCGGCTGCTGGGCGGAGCCCATCCGCCACGAGCGACCAATCGCCAGGCCGCAGATCATCGTGGCGCGGGCTTGGTATCGACGGATCGATCTACCGATCGGATCCGGACCGCCATGGGTGGAAGCAATTTGACGGGACTTGTAGTGAGTAACCGAACTCAGAACAGAACACAAACACAACATATGTACATTCTTTACACGCCCCTTCTGGGGGAAGACGGCTCCGACGTCTTGTTATTGTTTGCCCCGAGGGCGTCCCGTCTGCTTCATAAGATGCGCCTGTTCGAGGCGCTTTTTCTTGGCATCCTTAACGTAGAATGCATCAAAACCTCGGCGTTTCGTCTTCTGCTTTTCAGCTGCCGGGACATTTGCAGTCGGAGATGGGCGGTCAGACTGTGGCTGCTTTACTGGCTTCCTCTGCGCAAGTTCGAACGTCGGCAGCATCAGGATACTGGAAGCAGTATGGGCAAGCTGATTCAAGAATATTTGACATTGCCACGCCATGAGGCGGTCTTCGCCTTTCCTGGGGCATACGCCGAGACTTATGGCCGGGTGCTTGATCGGAACGTCGTCTGCGATCGTGCTGTGATCGTGCTGTAGAAGTCCACGATTCTTGCGTCGAATCCTCTAGCTGGACCCGACAGGAAAGTTGCCATCTCGCGACACACCCGCCCGATGTGTCGCCATTCCTTTTCCCGTGAGAGCTCGAACGGGGGCGGGAACAACTCCATAGTCCCTCCGCATTGGAGATGGCGCTCTACTGCCTGCTGCACCAACAGCATGTGCTGGGTGATCTGCACCTCATTGGGCCATACCCATACAAAAGCGGACGAAATGCACTGCTTTTGTAGTTGGTCTGCTAGGTCGCCGAAATGCGAATATACCAAGAACTTCACAGTAGCCGGCTCAAGGAAATCCGTTAGCACTCTACCGAAGTGCTTTGGCAAGGCGATCATTATCGGATTCCCTGGCATGTCATCCGGTGCCTGTGATATGATCTGCGAGCGACCAGCCATCGCCATCCTATAATACATCTCGATGTCGTAGCCGGGGCTCGTCGGGAATAAATCGGGGTGCGCCAGCTCCTTGTCCTCGTGCTCTTTCAGGGCGGAGACGAACGTATAGCAAAACTTGCTATGTGCCTGGATTGCCGTCGCGAGACCACGTATCGTCAAGTATCTCGACTCCTTGTTGAGCAGCTCTGCTTCCTTGCGGTCGTCGCCCCAGTGTGGATGAAGGGCAATTGAGGCCACGTTGGCCAACTCACGCATGTTTCGAACCGGCTTGGAACGAGCCAGATACGACCGCAAACCCGGTAGTCCGACTTGAGCACGAGTGTTGATCATGCCACACTGACACGGGTAGAACAGATGCAGGGGATCCTCCCTTGGATCTCCGATCTCGACCCTGAAATCGATCCGATTTACCGACACGCGCTTATCTGCCTTTTTGGGTCTGCCCCTCTTAGCTCTACGCCTAACGGTAGTAACAGGTTCGTTATCTACTCCTATTGGCAGCTTCCGGAGTTCATCGAAGGGAACACAGAGCGGGTCTTGGTTGCCATCTATGTGGGTTATCGTCGCGCAATTATCGCTAACCTTAACAACCCGGAATGGGCCTGTCCACTCATTTGTAAGCTTCGGGTGGGAAGCCTTCCCCTTTTCCGTTGGTGCTCGCATATAGGCCTATGGCATACCACCAGCGACGAGTCCGGCGACGGCACTGCCATCGGACAAGTAATCGACTATTCGTGTTGGGACCTGTCAGAAACAATGGGGAGAGAGCGCGTGCTTGACGGTTGTCGCTGCCACGTCGGCACTGCGTGTCGTTGGAGAGCGGGCATACCGCCAGCGACCGGTCGTCGCTGCGCTTTGCACGGCGGCCAGCTGTCGCCGGACCCTATGCACCACGCATGCACGCACGCAAGCGTCACTAACCGCGCTCCAGTGCCAATTCTCGCCCCCGCCCAACACCGCCGTCGCTGAAACCACCGTTCCCCCGTCGCTCCGCTCCTCTCGTCGCTGGACTCGTCGCCGGCGGTGTGCCATAGGCCATAGACGCGATCGCCTTCCTTCAAAGGTTTTTCTACCACTTTAGATCTACTGTCGTAGCTCTTTTTCATCGTGGTCCGCGCTAGGTCGTTGCGTTCGCGAGCATTTTGACGCGCCAGCTTTAGGCCACTAACGAGCTCGTGGGCGTAGTCGTCCAAATCGACCATATACGGAGTGATTTCACGGTCAGGCATGGTTTGCCAAGGCACTTTGGCATCAAACCCGTGCAAGAGAAAGAATGGAGAGTCCGCTGTCGCTTCATGGGATGTGGTGTTGTATGCCACCATACAATGAGGTAACATTCTGTCCCATTCTAGTGGGATTTCCACCTTCTTCCGTAGCATCCCGATGACAGTCCTATTGAACCTCTCAGTAATACCATTCTCTCGCGGGTTGTATCCTTTCGTGAAAATCTGCTCTATGCCCATCGTAGCAGTGAGTTCTGTCATTAGCTTATTGTCAAATTCTCCACCTTGGTCAGAGAGAATCCGTTTTGGGATACGACACCCGTCCGCGATCCATCGCTCAAACAAAGTGCGTGCCACGACTTCGGCTGCCTTTGTCGCGATGGGGTACGCAGCTCCGTACTTTGTGAAATGGTCAATAACGGTTAAGATGTATCTATTCCCGTTTGAAGTCGGTCCCATTTCCAAGATGTCGATACCAATAACTTCATATGGCTCCGAAGTGATTATAGGCTTTAGTGGAGGTGTCATCTTAGGCTGCGCATTGAACAGCGTGCACTTCTTGCACTCCTCACTCCACAGCTTAATATCTCGTGCCATATTTTCCCAGAACATCCTTTTGGATAGGGTGCGAAGCACCTTTCTAGGAGCGAAATGTCCTGCTAACAGTGCTGAGTGTGCATCGTCAAAGAGTTTTCTTCGACATGACCGTGGGAGCACTCTACGTGTGCATTCCTTATCCAGGAAACACAGGTGACCTTCCTGTCGTCCAGCTGTTGTCCAGCTTAAAGTCTGCTACTTTAAGCTTCTTTGCATAAGTGGGAACCGTACCTCCTCTGTGAGGTCTCCGCGTTCCAACACGTCAAGTATTTGACGTTATGTTTCATCCTCTCTGAGCTCTGTCACCCACTCCGCTTCTTCTTTAGTTGCCGCGACTATGAGCTCGTTCGGAATACTGCCGGTTACGTCGAGGCTCGCAGGGTCCACTGCGCCTCTGCTTAGGGCATCCGCTACTTTATTTGCAGCGCCGTTGACATATACAACCTTTATGTTGTACTTCTGTAGCTCTAATGCCCAACGGAGCACCCTTGCTGAAACATTAGAACGCGCGAAAAGGGCTGTGGGCGGTTGATGATCCGTGTAGACCTCGATAGGTAGCCCATACACGAACATATGGAATCGCCTCACGGCCATGACAACCGCAAGTGCTTCTAGGTCAGTGATATGGTAGTTACGCTCACTTTTGCTTAAGCCCTTCGACGCGAAGAAAATTGGATGCAGGAAGTTATCGTCTCCTTTTTGGCTCAGCACTGCTCCTAGACCTGAGTAACTGGCATCGGTATGAATGCAGAATGGTTTAGCTCCCGACCTAGCTCCGTCAATATCCGGCTGCGCTAACACCGGTGTAGACGTTAGAGCTGACTTACGTTTCGAACGCCATGACGCGAGAGCTGTCCCACTCGAAGTTACTCTTCTCTGAGGTCATTTCGTGGAGTGGCGCTGCTATTTTCGAGAACCGCAGTATAAACTTCCTATAATAGGAACACATTCCTAAGAAAGTTCTTAGCTCCGAACGTGTCTGTGGCATCGGATATTCACGTATCGCCGCTACTTTCTTCGGATCAGCGTGCAGTCCCTCTTTGTCCAGGACATGCCTGAGGAATTCCACTCTCGGCTCCATCAAGATGCACTTTTTGGGATTGAGTTTCAGGTTTGCCAGTCTCAATCTCGTGAATACCTGCGTCAGTACTTCAATGTGCCGTTCAGGAGTACTAGTTGCACAATAACGTCGTCTAGGTAACATGACACCTCATCTCCTTGTAGCGAGCCTAGAGCAATATGCATCAGCCTTTGGAACTCTGCCGGTGATGACGCTAGCCCGAACGGTAACACCTTGAACTGGTATAATCCTTCGGTTGTAGCAAAAGCGCTCTTTTCCTTAGCGCTGTCTGACAGTTTTACTTGCCAGTATCCAGCAGAAAGGTCCAGCGTTGAGAAACAGGTCTTACCTTTGAGGTTCTGTAATATCGTATCGATCGTCGGGAGTGGATGGCTATCGATGCGAGTCAGCTGATTCACTTTCCTGTAGTCAACGCAAAGCCTCAGCGATCCGTCCTTCTTTTGTACCAATACAATCGGTGAGGACCATAGTGACTTGCTGGGCTCAATAATATTGCGTTCCTGGAGATCTGCCAGGATCTTACGCAGTTCTACGAGCGTGCCGAGCGGTATTGGTCGCGGTTTCTGGCGTACTGGAGCCGCTGACCCTGTGTCAATGTGGTGCTCAATCAGGTGCGTCTGAGTGAGTTCCTGTTCCGTCACTGCGAAAACATCATTGAACTCCTTTACCGCTGTCACTACTGTGCTTTCAAGGCATCGCTCGGCCTTATTTGCACTGAGCAACCCTACCAGGGTATCCCAACGGTCCGCCATTGGTGCGCTGGTACGCTCCAGCATGTTTACGCACTCTACTGGAGGCTTCTCTACGATTGGACCGTGGTCCCATTTACCAACTTTTTCACTTGCCCGAAACGTTTTGGCTGTGTCGCTGGTATTTAATACAGGGAGGTCCACCGTTATTTGGTTTACTCCACATATAGTGTTCGGTATCATCTTGCACGATGACCAAAGAATTTGCTCGGGCTCTGGCGAAATGGTCTTTATCGAAACCATCTTTGTTTCGCTAGGTTTAATATAAACTCTTTTCGCTACCACCGCATTTTCCGTTGCCTGACTCCTCTTGGCTTTGTTGGCGATGAGTTGCGAAGCTACACCATCCTTGTTTTGTGAGTGGGCACTCTTCTTCGGCTTGTGTTGAGACTTAGGTCCGTTCCTTTCCGCGGACCTACCTTTGCCCTGTTCGCCTGTTTGTGTGCCTATGGTTCTCGACTTCGGCCTTTGCTGTGCGGTTGGAGAGGCTTGGACCCCAATCTTATCTAAGATATTGGTGCCTAGCACAATTGTGTCATCCGTTCCTTTCTTCACCAAGAAAACCACTCGCTCCTCTGGTCCGTCCTTCGGCGACAAGGTGAGTCTGACGGCACCTTTGAACGACATTCGATTCCCGGACGCATCGTATATATGTGTTCGGCTATCGAGCTCAACCTCTTCGACATCCGCGTCAAGATCGAATCCTGACTTCGACGCTGTGGTCAGGGTGTCCAACGGCAAAATGCTCACTTGTGACTCTGTATCGACCAAGGCTCTGTAGCTCCGTCCGAGAAGTTGCACTTCGCACGTGGTTTTCGGCCCGAATATTTCGTTGCCTTGCTGTCGAACTCCTGTGGCATGACACGACCAGTTTTCTAATATTATGCTGAAAGTCCTTTTGGGTTGCTCGTTCTGTACAGGGCCTTTGGCTTTTGGCGATGTCCCTACGTCCTGTTGTCTGCTGTTCTGCGGCCCTCTTGATTTGCAATCCCTTTGGAAATGTCCAGGCTTCCCGCATTTCCGACACGTTCTCGTGGTGTTGTAGCTCGGGGTGACAGCTGGTGGAGGGGGTGGTGCGTCGTTGGAAGATCCACCCGTATCTACTACATTCGAAACACGTGGGGTTTCCCTTTGAGCGGGTGTTTGCCTGTTCTAGTTCCTTCCAACAGATCGACGGTACCCTTTTTGTTCCTCCACACGCTTCGGTTCTGCCACCGAGCGCACCGCTGTGGCCACTTTCTTGCTCCTTTCGATCCCCTGCGCGAAATTCTTGAGCTTTTCGTAGGCCTCCTGAGGTGTCGAGGTTTCCATTACAGTGAAAAGTTAGAAATATTCCGGCCATTTCGTCAGTTGTGACACCAGTTCGCTGGCACGTACCATGGACAAGTCAGTCTCTGTGGCGTCAGGGTTTGCGGCTCTCGTGAGGCTCTCGAGCTGTACACAGTATTCAGAGACAGACCCCGTCATTCTCAACTGTTTTAGCTCCATGTGGGCCTCCATCCGCTTGGCCGAACTATTTTCGGCGAACTTCGCCTTTAGGGCAGCCACCAAGTCGGCAAACCCACCATGTCGAATCTCATTTGGTAAGGTTTTCATGACCGCTCTTGGATACCCTTCTAACTTTTCACTCATTAGATGGATGAGCATATCGTCTGTTAGCCCAATCCTACCATATTTCATTGTAAAGGATGTTACAAACTTTGTGAACCCTTTTCCCTCGGGGTGGTTAAAATTTTTAACCTCCGGAAGCGCCTGGCAGCTAGTACGACTCCTACCCCTCCATGAGGATGTTAGCTAACATCACTCGATGTCGGAGACGTACCTCTTGGGACGTTGTCCTTGCTCGCCGAGGGCGCTCGTGGTTGCTGCTGGTTCATGGAGGCATCGATCTGAACATGTCATGTTCTTAGGACATCAGTCTCTCTATCGGTAGTGTTAGCGTATAGCCGATTCCACCTACCATCGACTGCTCGCACCGCATCAAACGGCACCGGTGGCAGCGGGGCTTCCATGTCTAGATCGCCGGTATTCAGCAACCGGAAAGCACTTCGGAACTGCTCTTCCTGAGCGTTGGCCTCCATGTGAGTCGTTGACTCCATTGGCTGGGGTTCCGTTGTCAACTCAGTTATGTTGACCAGCGTTGAGTTATTGAGGACCAAAGGTTTCCTTTTAGGTAGCACCCCTTTACCTATGGTAGACATTTGAGAACTATCTCCCTTTTGTCTTTCCTCAGTTAGGCTCTTTACCGTATCTACGACCCTCGTAGACTCGACATCTAACAGTTTTGACAATGCGCGTATAGACATGTCGTCATGTATCGCTTGGTCAAAAACTGCGCTCAGCTCCTCATGGTGTTTCTTGTTCGCATCTGCAACCGTGCGCTCAACCTTGAGGGCTGCTTCGCTAAGGCCTCTGTTATACTCCCGCGGGAGCATCCGCGGAACGTCCGCGGACCTATGGTGCACGGCGGAGGCGGGCGTGGCGAGGCGCGGCGATTGGCCAGGTGAGGAGTCTCGGCGCGATTCCCGCCCTTCCGCGGATGCTCCCGCGGGAGTATAACAGAGGCCTAAGGAGAGGTAATACGCTAAGTATCGCTTCGCACCCTGGCTCAAGAAGTTTGTGCCACTTCTGTATTGCCCCTTCTGGCGTTGAATTTTCGCTCTCCCTATGCGCATCTGCCACTTGCTCTGGCAATTGAGTTCGTTTCGACACGTGAGCGGTGATCGCAGTAGTAGCACGTTTTACCTGCAGCGCATTCTGTTGAGCCATGGCCTGCACTTGCTGTCTCAGCTGTGCCAGCTCTTGCTGCAGCTTCGCCATTCTGCTCTGCTCCTGCTCATCTTCCTCGATGATGCGGTCGATTTCCCTTTCCATGTCGTCTGACATTGTCACTGCAACAGCCCGTTTCAGGATCAGTGGGATCCGCTGTGCCGAGGACTAATTGCCAGTTCCTCCTGTCGTGTGACTTCGTCCCACGGCTATGCTGACACTCCCTTCTTTGTTGGAGTTGCAGCAGGGCACAAAGTAGCTATCCGCTACGGCGCAAAAAAAAATTTGCGCAGCGTTTCCCCTTAGAAAACGCGTGTGCCTCTGCCCTCAGCCACTACTCGTGAGTGGTCACCGAGGGGGCTGCTCTGTCTAGCAGCTTTTCGAACCCGCCGCGACTAGCGGCCCTTCGGTCCGATATATGCGTTTCGGGAACTCAGGGATTCCTTGGCTCCCTACTGCACACTTAGACTGCAGCCGAGGACTACTCCCCTCGGCTCTCGCCAGTCCTTCAGCTTACCTGTCACCGAACTCGAGACGTTCGGCCCCCATGTAATGGCTCGGATGAGCCTAGTTGTCGTCCCTACCTGGTCGGTGCAGTCCGGGCGGCAGGAGGAGGACGGGCTCGGAGTCGGACGCGGTGTCGGTGGCGGCGGGCGGCAGGAGACGTTCGACCGCTCTCGGTCGAAGTAACGGCAGACTGTCTTGGTGGGCTCCCGGCTGCCGGGCGGAGCCCACCCGCCACGAGCGACCAACCGCCAGGCCGCAGATCATCGTGGCGCGGGCTTGGTATCGACGGATCGATCTACCGATCGGATCCGGACCGCCATGGGTGGAAGCAATTTGACGGGACTTGTAGTGAGTAACCGAACTCAGAACAGAACACAGAACACAAACACAACATATGTACATTCTTTACATGCGAACATTTCGTGGCTCATGGAATGCGGATCTGGGTTCACGCTAGGGAAGGGACTCCAGGGTGGGTGCCATCCAAGATGTTCGTGTGGAAACTGCTTTCGTCGCTCAGGGGAATCCGCAGCTGGATTCTGCGCTCTTCGAGCGCAGAATCAGGCTAGGGAAGGAACTCCAGGGTGGGTGCCATCCAAGATGTTCGTGTGGAAACTGCTTTCGTCGCTCAGGGGGACTCCGCAGCTGGATTCTCGAATCAGGCTAGGGAAGGGACTCCAGGGTGGGTGCCATCCAAGATGTTCATGTGCAAACTGCTTTCTTCGCTCAAGGGGACTCCGCAGCTGGATTCTCGAATCAGGCTAGGGAAGAAACTCCAGGGTGGGTGCCATCCAAGATGTTCGTGTGCAAACTGCTTTCGTCGCTTAGGGGGACCCCGCAGCTGGATTCTCGAATCAGGCTAGGGAAGAGACTCCAGGGTGGGTATCATCCAAGATGTTCGTGTGCAAACTGTTTTCGTCGCTCAGGGGAACTCCGCAGCTGGATTCTCGAATCAGGCTAGGGAAGGGACTCCAGGGTGGGTGCCATCCAAGATGTTCGTGTGCAAACTGCTTTCGTCGCTCAGGGGACTCCGCAGCTGGATTCTCGAACCAGGCTAGGGAAGAAACTCCAGGGTGGGTGCCATCCAAGATGTTCGTGTGCAAACTGCTTTCGTCGCTTAGGGGGACTCCGCAGCTGGATTCTCGAATCAGGCTAGGGAAGAGACTCCAGGGTGGGTATCATCCAAGATGTTCGTGTGCAAACTGCTTTCGTCGCTCAGGGGAACTCCGCAGCTGGATTCTCGAATCAGGCTAGGGAAGGGACTCCAGGGTGGGTGCCATCCAAGATGTTCGTGTGCAAACTGCTTTCGTCGCTCAGGGGACTCCGCAGCTGGATTCTCGAATCAGGCTAGGGAAGGGACTCCAGGGTGGGTGTCATCCAAGATGTTCGTGTGCAAACTGCTTTCGTCGCTTAGGGGGACTCCGCAGCTGGATTCTCGAATCAGGCTAGGGAAGAGACTCCAGGGTGGGTATCATCCAAGATGTTCGTGTGCAAACTGCTTTCGTCGCTCAGGGGGACTCCGCAGCTGGATTCTGCGCTCTTGGAGCGCAGAATCAGGCTAGGGGACTCCAGGGTGGGTGCCATCCAAGATGTTCGTGTGCAAACTGCTTTCGTCGCTCAAGGGGACTCCGCAGCTGGATTCTGCGCTCTTCGAGGGTTGCGAGCGCAGCAGGAGAGATTCCAGACGAAAGAGTGCACGCGGGCGCGAATGTCTCCATACTTGGTCCACATGTGAATCATGAGCTCACGGCCGCGATGAGGGAGTCTCCAAGCACGATGAAGGCTTACGAAATCTACAGGGACTGGTACCGACCACATCACGCAAAGGCCGGTTGCATTGACACGCTTAAGAGGTCACATTGGAATATTTGCGAGCAACCATAGGAGGGGAAGATTTTTAAGGAGGAGTGAAGGAGCACGACTGAAATGCTCCAAGCAGATAACTTCTCGAACTACACTCCAAAGCTGTCTAATGATGGACGAAAGCTCTTTCTCCACCTCTCTGGGACCTTCGAGGTCTAACCAGACACCTGAATGTCCTCATAATATTCTTAATAGAGGACTGCCAACGCTCCTAGGATTTTTCCTACCGTCTTTACGACAGTGGAGTAGCATGAGTCGAAGAGTCGACACATACACAGTCAGTTCAGATAATCTAGGACAGCTGGCCCAGAAGCTAAAGAGCTTAAATGGAGTGAAGAATATTGGTCATATGTGCCTCTTTCCTCTCAATGAGCTCATGAACATCTCATCCCCAACACTAAGGTCTTCCGTATAATGAAGGAGTGGGGCTCACCCTGTAGGACAGCACTATGCAGCGCTTGGGGCAAGGCCGAATAGCCATTGAGTACATGTTGACCCCCCCCCCCCCCCCCTCTAGTCAATTTGCATCTATAGCCATGTGCCATATGTTTCCCATGATACAGGCATATCCATAAACGCTTCGAAAGAACCCGCTGGATATCAAAAACCGCCCATGACTCAGTTTCTGGCGTTAAGCACAGAAAATAAGGGCCTGATGTCTGATACAAAAGCTACCATCACGTACAGGCCTTCTCTATTAAAGGCAAATATGATAGACCAGCCCCTATCCCTAGTTAAGATGCTCAGTGTCCGTATGGTAATACGGGATACCGTCGAAGCAGAATGCCTGGCGCATCGTTGGGATCATCATCGTAGTTCAAGTGCATATTTTGCAAATCCAAGGACTCATGAATTTCTGTTAAAAGGCTAGTCAGTGTTTCACCATTCCTGGGCACGTCTGGCACCAATTAACTCACTCCGAAGATGGTTTACTGCCACTAAGTGAAACGGATTCTCATGGACCCACGAGGACTCCGCTCCGTGGTGTAGAAAATGCGCAAGTGCACGAAGAGATGGAGGCTCCGGTTGCAAGTGAGAGATTCGGTTGGCAGCGAGAGACGCCAGACGTCGTGCGAAACTCCGTTCGCGCGCCGACTGTGACGTCACGGGGGCGAGTAGCCCGGAGACTCTCTTCGAGGGCAGAATCAGGCTAGGGAAAGGACTCCAGGGTGGGTGCCATCCAAGATGTTCGTGTGCAAACTGCTTTCGTGGCTCAGGGGGACTCCGCAGCTGGATTCTGCGCTCTTCGAGCGGCGAAGTGCATACGGCTGAAACAATGCGCAAAAAAACTCGGATCTTAGATAGTCAGCTGAAATGCAAGACTGCCACGACGCATGGGAGCCGAACCCCCCACATCCCTCCCATGAAGTGAACCCGTTACCCACTGTACCGCGACCCACTCGCCAGCGGTGCCATCGGCTGCGGGACATTATGTACGAATGGTCGCCGCGGACGCGGCGACTCGCGCGGTGAGCGCGGCAGAAGACGTCGTAATTGGGTGACTTCAGCTTCCAGTGGTATGTAAACCTGCATCAAAACTTGCACATCAAGTGCTAGAAAGTGTATATAAACTCAGTTTCACTGCGATAGTGTGTCGTATTTTCAGCTTTTCCTGAAGAAGCATCATATAAAATTGAGCATTAGAACGTTGCTTAGCTTTATAATTAGAACTCAATTTCTGAACCAGAGCATGTTTTCCCGCAGCTCCTGCAACAGCAGAAAGGGATATCAACAATTCAAACCTAGCATCTACAGCAAGTCATGGGGCACAGCTCCCACGACCGCAGCTGAGCTCATCGCGCACGCGACAGTCGTCGTCGCGGGCGCGGCGACCATTCGTACATAAAGACCGCCCCTCGGTGCCATCGCGGGCGCACAAGACATCGATCGATCAATCGACAACTGGACGCCGACGCGCGATCTCTAAGCAGGAGGACGCAGACAGCCGGTATACGGTAACCATTCGGGGGTGTCTTCGCCGGAATCGTTTCTCATCTCACCCGGCGCCTAAGGTTATGGTGAACCAGTCCTGATATCCGCCGTTTATAATCTTGTATCAAGGTCACGTGGTAGCGCACTCGGAAGAGGCGCCGGCTGTCGCGTCTACGCCTATTTATTTATTTATTTATTACAAGGCACGGATCATAGTCACATGCGGCAAGATAACAACAACATATGGGATAAGGTAACAATAACACATTAAAGTTAGATATAAGGGCTGGATGACTGAGCAACGAAAAAACAAAACAAGCCTATCGAAACTTTAGTGTAATTAGACGTTTGAAAGAAGATAGAGACATGTTAACCATGTTCTCATTCTCAGAAAGTAGGGTGTTGAGCTCCCTGATGCTTTTATAAATAAGGAAACTTGACCTCACTTTCGAGCTTGGAGTTTGCAGATAGTCTGAGATGCCCTCTTCTATCAGTTGTCAAAGAGGCACCAAGAAACCCGACTGGGTCAATGGAAAGCCTCCCTGTCAGAACTTTGAACAACATAATTAAATCTGCTCTTTTTCGTCTAGTCTGAAGGCTAGGCAAACCAAGCATCTTAGCCCTATCAGACCCACTCGGAATATTGTTATAACTCAGACCACGACATTTCAGAAAAAGCTTAGGGTGAAGTTATTCTGAACACTTTCAAGGAGTTTTATGTCCTTTTTTTGACAAGGACTCAAGATTGAAACACCACATTCTACAATGGGCCTTACGTAAGATTTGCAGGCTCTCATGAGAGAAGGTTGGTCTTTGGTTTTCAATACCTTAAACAAATTGTAAATTCGGTAGTTAGCCTTCTTCACAAGTGCTTTATAGTGCTGTTCAAAAGTTTTTAAGGCTGAGGTCATACTCAGAGAAACAAGGCCTTTAATAATCCCGGTGGCACTTTTTAGCTGGAGAAGTCCCTGCCCTTGTCTGGCAAGGACAGCACCGACTTCTCCATCGTCTGGCTACAGCAGGTCATTGTGTAGGTCGTATACGCATTCAAACTATCTCTGCGATATACCAAGAAACGAAAATGGGTGGCGCTTTTTCAACTACGATTGATGAACGCAGTTGATTTATCTGTAACGCTTACTATCATCCAGGGGTTTGATTTCCACGTCACTGCCTATAAATGCGAAGTGTGGGAGTAGTGAACAACCGTTTTCTTTAGGAAGCAAAGGATTGGGGTTCGAGGCTGTCTTGCTGTCAAATCTCGGTGCTAACTACTCACACTTCGTAGCTCTTAACTTACGCGCGATGGAACGGTCAGGAGGAGCAAGCTTTGCAACTCTCAGTAATTTGCGCCTGGAGTAGCCCAATATTCTTTCACAGCTGGCTTAATTGGTAGTAGAGTTTGCTTTAAACGATAAATCGCTGACCTTTTTTTAAGCCGCTAATTATTCTATTGCAGATATATGGATAAGGTTAAGGATCTTCAACCAATCTTCAATCTTTACTGACCAGGGATGGGTGGAATTTCTGTTTTCTGTTTTCTGATTTTCTGGCCATTTTGGGCAAATTTTTTGTTTTCTGGGAAAATGGCCAAAAATTCGGCCAGAAAACAGAAAATGGAGCTACGAGCAAAACTATGTCATGGAAATTCACTAAAAAATATTCCAAAAAGTATAACAAAATTATGAGTTTCATTCCAAAATAGTGTTTCTAGAGTATTTTAAATTGCAAAAATTAAATGTGCTCATGTAGTAATTGCGCCGTATACTCGTGAGCTATGCCGCTTTGTTTGCTTGATTGATTGTGTAAGTGCTGCTGACAAGGAGTTCCTTCATAGGACATTTCTCGACTTTCATAATTTAGCTTCGTATTCTTTGCGATATTGACAGTAGTTTGGACCATCTAAGATCACTTAAAACGTTATATTAAAGCTATAAAACTTGTGTTCTGAGAGGCATTATGTACTAAATAACCACTTGTCCTAGAGTTACTATGGGTAGGTTATTCTCCACCTCCGGTTTAAAAATTAAAAATTGTTGGCCGGTCATCCCAATGATCACCCCTGCAGGGCATTTGGCCACGCTGCTTCTCTAAGGCCTCGTGCATACTTCCCGTCGCCGCGATGGAATCGCGACGATGCGCTTTGCAGAGCGACGCAAAAGGATTTGAATTTCTCAGTGCTCGTCGCATCGCTCATCGCTGTGCAAGGGAGCACGACGGCGATCCGCCTAGGACCAACGCTAAACAGCGCGCTCGACGCGAAAAAGTATACCATGCCCACGATGAGCGCGGGAAGCCATCGCGCATACCGGCCGCCACCGTTGCGGTGGCCGCGGCGAGTTTCCTTTGACTATTCGGCCGCGCGCAGCGGAATGGCCATGAACTGACAAGGAAACTGTTTGAACGGTACGCCGGAACGGCAAGAACGAGTACTATAGGGAGAATCCCGGTCCTCCAAATAGTAAAAGAACATGTTTTGTTTTTGCCGAATCCTTGAGGCAAACGAGTACGGGGGTTTAATGGTTAAGGGTCCGCAGAGCGAGCTCTTCACGGCAGCGCAAAGGCCCGGTGTCGTGGGCTGGGTGGCGCAGTGGTAGAGGGCACGCCTCATGTTCGTGAGGTCCAGGGTTCGGTTCCCATGCTACGTCTCGTTTTTGCACTTTTACCATAGTATCGGATTTCCATAGAGATTTCCATATCTGAACTTGTTTTTGGCTTCACAGTTCCTGCCCAGTGGTACTCGCTGCAGCCCAAGCCTGGAATCGCGATACCGTCCACTTTCCCCAGTTCTCAAACTTGTATAGGATAACAATTCAGTATAGCCAAACCTTTTCCTCTGAAGCGATGTGTCCTCCCGAAAACGTGAGAGTGCCTTCACTGGTTGGTGGCGTCGTGACTCCTGCACAATCTGGTCTCTTCTGGTTGAAACTCTTGGTCCTCTTCTTCCACTACCTCCAACTTCTCCAGTTCGTCGATTTCCAGCTGTCGCAGTTCGAAATCCTGTTGCCAGCTTCATTTCGTCTCTCGAAGGGACAGCGTCCAGTGGAGATCCGCACTTCAGTGTCAATAGGTGAATGACCACTCGAGGGTTAGCAAACATTGTAGAGTCAGTGTTGGCGGCAGCAGTTTGTCATAACCGCGCGACTTTGTAAACATAACAGATGCGAGAATATTGATCGAGGTGCTATGTCAAGTTGAAGATCATGTGGCCCCCTCCTACACTGTGAGTACACTGGGCACTCACCTCACCGACGCTAATAAATTGCATTTGAAGCATTTTTCTGGCATTCTGCGGCTGTTTCATGTTGTTCCTGTGTCAAGATTTCTCGCATTGACAATGACAACAATTTATTGGAGTAAAAATTTCATACAAAATCGCATTTGGCATATTTCAGACATTGCTGTTATGAGATGTCGACAAATAATATGTAGTAAAAACATCTTATCGTAGCAAACTCCAAAAACAAGTTCAGATATGGAAATCTCTATGGGAATGCGATACTATGGTAAAAGTGCAAAGAATCGGCGTAGCATGGGAACCGAGCCCTAGATGAGGCATGCCCTCTACCACTGCGCCACCCAGCCCACGACACCGGGCCTTTGCGCTGCCGTGAAGAGCTCGCTCTGCGGACCCTTAACCATTACACCCTCGTACCCGTTTGCCTCAAGGATTCGGCAAAAACAAAACATGTTCTGTTACTATTTGGAGGACGGGGATTCTCCCTATAGTACTCATTCTTGCCGTTCCGGCGTACCGTTCAGACAGTTGCCTTGTGAGCGCCGCGATGGCATCGCGGCGATGGCGATGTATGTATGCCCCCGGCCTAACTCTGAACATTGCTCAGTTTTTAGATGTCAAAAATTAAAGACAGAAAAGTTTCGATTTCTTTTGATTTTGCTGATGTGGTGATACAGTAGTGATACATGACATTTTTACATGAATCACATCTATCATCTATCGTCCCATTGATCACCCAGTTGTTCAAGCAGGCACCAGTAGCGTTTCCATACGTTCATGCGCGTGCCGGATTGCTCCAATGGGTCATTTTTGCTCGAGGGACAGGGACACGAAGAGCGTCGTATCGTTCGTTCAGGGCTTTCACGAAGAAGTCCGACCAACACAATAGTGAGCATCCTCATGCTCTCTTGACAGCCCGCGGAATCCAGTCGGTAACGGCTCTCGTCCAGCGGGTGTCTGCGAATTGCATTACGTGGCCGGCCCACCTAATTTTCGACGACTTAGCCCATGCGACAGCGTCTTTGATCTTCTAACGTCAACGAAGCTCGGAACTCCGGAGGCCTTCTCTCACTTGCGTGAGTCGGGTCACTCCGAGCATCGTCCTCTCGATTCAACGCTGCGCGACGCTGATCGCGTGTTCATCCTGCTTTCGTATGGCCCAGGTCTCTGAGGCGCATGTTAGGGCAGGAAGAACGGTAGAGTAGCATAGGTGCGCACGGAGTCGGACGTTCTTCGTCTTTTTCACGACCCCTTCGAAACTCTTGACAGCTCCTCAGGCCCTTCGTTCCCTCCTGCCCAGCCCTGGCGCTAGATTGTGGGCCTTCGCGACCCAGACACACGTAGCTGGAGCACTCGGAGATGTTCGTCGAACGAAAATGGGGCATCAGAAATTTGTCCGTTCGTCATGAACATCGTCTTCGTAAGATTCAGCTGCAGTCCAACGTTCCCACATACACGATCGAAATCGCTCCGCCTGACTGATACTCGTTATGAGCACGATGTCGTCAGCGAAGCGAAGATAGTGCGGCTGTCGGCAGTCGATCTTCACACCAGTGTATTCCCCTTCTAGGTAGCACATGGCGTTTTCCAGGGTGGTTTCGGCGGTATGGTATCCCTTGCCGAGCCCCTCTGTTCACGTCGATGACAACGTCGTTGTAGAATGGTGAGAACTTGGCCGTGAATCCACTGTACAGCTCTCGAAGGACTCTGATGTACTGAGTAGGAACGCCCTGAGTGAGCAGGGCTTCGAGGACCGCTTCAGTTTCGACGGAGTCGAATGCCTTCTTCAGCTCGATGAACGTAAGGCACAGCGGCAGCTTGCACTCTCGCGACACTTCGGTGAGCTTCGTAATGGTGTGTATGTGGTCGATCGTGCTGAATCTCCTCCGAATTCCTGCTTGTTCGCATGGCTGTCCTTCGTCCAGCGTTCGGCTGATCCTATTCAGGATCACCCGAATGAAAAGCTTGTAGACTACGGACAGCAGGCAGATCGGGCGATAGTTGCTAATGCCGTGCAGTGTCTCCCTTATTGTACTGCAAGAAGACTCTGCTGGTCTTCGACTGAGATGTAATTTGACATGAAGATATGAAGAGAAATAATAAAAATAATATGATGGAGAGAGTATATGCTTGACCCAATTCTATAGTTTCTACGCATTCACGAAAGTACTTTCACCACGAAAATGTTGTGTTGAATGAATGCCCCTTCAGTCACAATCTCGTACTGTTCTGTGAAATATCAAGCCAGTGCAGAACATCTTTATTTGGCTATGGAGGAATTAGGTGCTGCTAAGAGCATTGGTGAGTTGGCGTGAAAACTGTCAGCTGCGTGGAAACTAGACAAATTACAAGCTAAAGTATTTTCGAAGAACGAGAAACATGCATACAGTGATCAATGAGGCTTAGTCGTACTCTGAAAGGTCTAGTGGGACCATTAATTGAGGCGTAAGCTGTGAAACGGAGCTGATGAGTAATGTTGCATACTTGAAATGCCGAGATTCCTAGGATCTATCAATCAAGATTTACAGTTTGCTGACTGTATTGAATCTGGAGTGTACTAGACATTTTTGTAAACGTTTGCAAGCTAAAACCCTGGTCCACGACTTCATTTCTAGACATACAAAAGCGTTTGCTACTGGAAAAATGGATCTTTGGTAGAATAATTAGGTCGTATGATAATTTCAAAATTTTCTGTTTTCTGGCGTTTTTGGCTTTTCTGTTTTCTGACAAAAGCGATTTTCTGTTTTCTGGGAAAATTTTCAAAATTTCCGCCCATCCCTGTTACTGACTTGCCAAGGCACATAATCGTCAGACCGATGACATCGAAAAATTCTTGGGCATCAGTGATGAGAGCGGCCACCTGATGAACCACAAGAGGGCTATGGAGCCATGGCATGACTGCTCCGAGGGAATTTCTACAGTACAGTTTGCCACCCGGCCATCCCTTCCGCCCCTCCTACGCACGATTATGTGCACAAAATCTCTGTGAAGGAGACCGAAGCGGCTTTTAGAAGAGGAACGTTATTAACATAAGAGGACCCTAAGTCTTTTCGCAAAGAAACAGTCATCTATTTCTTCGATTAGGTCATCCAATCCCCTCTCGAAGTATATTCTCTGATTAAATGCACCTGAGGACTCTCAAATAGCTGAGCAGAGGTAGTAACATAGGTTACGCAGTTCCAAGAGCATTAGACTCCGTGTCTGCAGCAACACACACCATGAAGAATTCGCGCTTACCGTACCTCTCGCCGCGGCCACCACGCTTAGCGATGGCACGTAAAAACACCCCCTGTGCACTCGATTGGGTCAGGCCTTCGCGACGGCGCGCGCTTACGCGCCGTGCAGTGGAGCCGACGGCGCGGCATCGTCTGCTGGCTTAGCAGCTTCGAGGGGACTGAAAAGGATTACAACATTTATTGATGTAGTACTGATGAGCACACGACTCAGTAGTACTGGAGAACGAGTAACTCGCACGATGTGCTGGCAAAGAAGAAGGAATCGTGTGCTAGTCGACTGCTTCTATGTTCAATGTGCGTATGGACGCAGAAGATGCACCTCAGACGTTATCCAGCGTCCACTGGAATAAGAAAACATCGTCCAATGTCCGCAGGGGTTCAGAAGACGTGCAGTACTCACGAACTTACCTCAGTGCGACATGAATAATCGGCTATAGTTTCTACTGTAATCAGCGCAAATTTCAAAAACGGATGTCAGATTTGTGATCAGCACCCTAAATAGCCCTCCCCCTGGGCGAAGTTTGGGCGGAAAATTTTCTTGACTTCTCCTAGACCTCTTTAGTCCTAAAAGTACTATAGTGCCATTTTGTTTGTTGTTTAGCTTTGTTGTGTTCGTGTTTTGATCCGTCTTGGATGTCATCAGGGATGAGCTAACAGCCGTCCGACTTCTTCATCAACGCGCTACTGCGGTTAGCTAAAAACCTCAGCTCTCCAGCGCTGCGAACTCACCCATGAAAGAAACACAAATACAGATATTCCTATTTCTTCCACATTTCCTACATTTCTTATGACAGTAAAAATCAGCGCAATTCAGAGCATGCAGATTCTTTTAGTGAGCATTAAGATTAACTCTTAGCGAAGGCAACTGCTTAAATCCGACATTTTTGGACCAAACTCATGGAATAACAACGTCGAAATGGATGCGAATCCTTTGAAAAAAAAAAATTGGATTCTAGGAGGGCTGCACGAGCAAAACTGACTGTGTGACACACATACTTGGTAAGCAACTGAATTTTACAACCAGGGATCGTAATAGCACATCCAAGGTGCATTTCCTTAGCATTTACCGTGTCCCAATTTCCTAACATCTGTTGCAACGTGCTTTTCCTTAGCGTTTACCGCGAAATACGGCTTGTCAAGTACGCCGCACGCCTAATTTCGGATTACGTTCAGTGGCACTGTCCTGACGTAATCTATACTTCTGTTCCCCTCGAAGCTGCTAAGCCAGCGGACGATCCCGTGCCGTCGACTCTATTAAGGCCCATGCATACTTCTGCGACACCGCGGCGCGGCAAGAGGGGCGACTGCCACTTCCGCGAAATCCGGCGGTCGCGTTAGAGCATCGTTATAGACAACGGGACCGACGTCTCAGTGCATGTCGCGTCGCCAGGAATGATTTGAACCATTCCAGCCAGCACTCAGCGCGGCATCGTCGGCGATAGCCGCAAAAGTGTGCATGCCCCCTCTGCGGCACGTGTCGCTGTGTCGCGCCGCGCCTGTCGCGGCCCTATCCTTCATCATGGCCGTGCCGCGCTGTCGCAGAAGTGTGCATGGACCTTTACACGGTGCGCAAGCGCGCGCCATCGCGAAGGCCTGACCCAACCGATTGCACAGGGGGGTGTTTTTACGTGCCATCTTTGCAGGAAATAAGGTACATGGTAGTTGGCAGGAAAACACGACGATTCCGATCTAGAAGAATAAGGCAGTCCAGCAGACTGCACGAATCACTCTCCAATTTGCTTGCTCTCGCACAGTATGAAAGCCTTCGAGCGAATTGTAGATGAACACGTTCGCGATATCGTCCAGCTTTCCACCAACCGTGGCTTCGTAGCGTGCGGTGGCACCATCAATGCATTACATGCTGCTCGTCTTCAGGTAGAGAGACGTCGAGAAAATCAGGAACCGTTGTATCTAGCTTTCCTCGGCCTAGACATATGGTATACTCCTGAGGAGATATCCGCTGTACGTCCGTGAACGGTCGTCATCGATCCGGCGCTGTTAGAATTGGAGCGCCCTTTTGGCGCCGGAGTCCGCGGGACGGCAGCGGCATAGCAGCCCGCCTCCCACCGTCGGTAGGGGCCCGCGGACAGCGAACGAAGAGGGGTTTGTGATAGTTCCCGGAGGGCGGGCATAGCGGGGCGGGGCAGACATAACTCCAACGCTGCGCGAACCCCCCTGGCGTCGCGCGCGGTGTGCGACGAAATTGGACGAGTTGTCGCGGTCGGACTGCTTCGGACAGGGACGGCTAATGATGATCGCGCACGCGCAATCATTGGGCGAACGCATAGGCTGAAGAAACTGGGAGGGACCTGGTGCAATACATTAATGTATTAGAACTTCCGAGTTTGGTAAAACATTGCTCTCGCTCTTTATGAGTCCGTTAGAGCTAAGAAGGATAGCAAGCATAGGATTCTCAATCATTTATTATGTCGAAAGTGATACAAATTCAGTTTATCACAAAAGATTACAGGAGAAGCATTAAAATGTCGTCCACAACAGCACAGCTTTTGCATCGGCTGGCGCCTTGCCATTTTGAGTAATGAGTAGTAAGTCGCGTTGGAGTTACGTCCTGGAGCCATGGCGGGGCGCGGCGATTGGCCAAGCGAGAGATCTAGGCGCTATTCCCGCCGTCCACGGACGCTCCCGCGGTGCTATACCTAATGCCTTAGGCCTTAGTTATACTCCCGCGGGAGTATCCGCGGAAGGGCGGGAATCGCGCCGAGACTCCTCACCTGGCCAATCGCCGCGCCTCGCCACGCCCGCCTCCGCCGTGCACCATTGGCTCGCGGACGTTCCGCTGATGCTCCCGCGGGAGTATAACAGAGGCCTTAGGCCCCCGGGCATTACGCGTCTGAACGGTATTCGTAACGAAGAAATACGTCAGATTTGGCGTCGCTCCGATTGCTGACAAGTTACGTGAAGTTCGCCTTCGGTGGTATGGCCACGTTCTTCGCGCTAGTGGTGGTATTGTTCGGAAGATTGGTCTTAACATACGGAAAACGGCGTGAAGGGAAGCAGCATGGGCTTGAAACATTGCATGTGGACCTGAAGGATGCTGGTATCTGCCGCGATCAAGCATTTGATTTCGAGAGGTGGCGTCTTCACACTAGAAGAGCGGAGCCCGCCTGTAGGGTGACAAAAACTGAACAAAAAGGAGAGGAATGGATAAGGTTAAGGATTAAGTACGGCGTTAATCAGTCCCTATTTCGGATGCTCCAGGCATTTTACGAAATATCGTAGAGGTAATTGAATGCGTGTTTGGATAATACAACGGATTTAGATAGCTGGACGATAGACAAATCAGTATTTATCCTTTCCAAACAGTAAGGCTTTATTCGCATTGGGCTGGACGCGACTGCTGACGTGTCCTCGGACTGCACTACTACCCCTCCATGAACGTTAGCAATTGTTATGAGGAGATAGAGCAGTATTTATGCTATGTTATGGTGCTACGTTTAGCATTCAGTGGTCAGAGAGGGACACAGATACGCTCTTACAGTATTACAAGAAATTCGGAATGTCAGCATCCGCCATAAATCTCATAGGGAAGGTCAGTGAGAACTCTGGCCTCCTTCCGTCTTTACAAAAAAAATCGCCCCACGGATTTCAGCTCATGAAACTGCCAGCTCACTCCTGTCAAAATCACTTGAGAGGTGTGCTAGCTCGAATGGGCCCTGTACCGAAGCATCTCTACAAAAAGATTTGGTGTGGGTGACTTTTAACACTTGTTATTTTTCACTCTTGAACTCGTTCAACTTTCAAGACCCTATCTAACTTCACTAACGTGGTGCTTAGTCACAGCGTCGTTTGCTGGATGGTTAGAGACAGGGTTACGTGGCAAATTGCCTTGTCACTCAAGAAACAGGGTCGAATCTCGTTTACGGCTATTGACTATTGTACTTTTATGGCTCCAGAGATCGAGAGCAGCTCGAAAAATCTTTTGCGCCTAAACGCTGCAGAAGCGAGTTTCATAGAGGTGCTACTAACGATTCTGATATCCGTTTCTGAAGTCTTGGCTGATAACGGTAGGCAACGGTAGCTGAGTAAGGCTGTAGAGGTTTCAACCGGTACCGAACTTAATTTACTCTATCGTGGTCAGGGATGTGCGGAAATTTTTCTGGAAAAAGCGGAAGACGAAAGACGGAACGGAGACGCTCAAAAAATGGCCGGAAACCGGAATACGAAACGCGGAAACGGAAATGACACATGTTCGTCATTTTTTCAAAAGTGCATCTGAAGCGGCGTCAGAAGCGGCTCCTACTGCACTTTTTCTTGCAGAACTTTGCGAGCAGCAGAACCTTCCACAGATTAATCTCATCCTCATCATAACATAACATAACGAAGCATGAATTCATAATATTGTTATGATAATCTTTTAGCTACGGCTAGAGGACTCGGGTGAAGTCTAAAACTGCAGTAGCCACCTAGATTATTTCCCGACCAGAAAAGAGATTCCTCTCAACACTTTTGGAAATATGTGTCATCGTGGACTGCACAGATATCTGCATACTCAACATTAGCGGTTACATTGTAATCACTAAAGCTAGTGCTCAAAATTCATTCTGGGATCTAGATGATGACTGGATGAGTGATTAGTTATGGTGGGCCCACACTTCCACAGGAATATTCAGTCTGTGCCAGTGTGGAAACCCTACGCCCAAGGTATCACAGCTGGACAGTTCCAAGATGGTTCTCGAAGCAATAGTTTTGTGTCAGAATTCAATAAGTCACCATAGTCAATCAAAATAGCAGCTCATGGTAGATATTCGTAAAGCTTCATTAGAAAAATGAGTCATATAATTCCATGTGGATGAATATCACACCTAACGAAGTTAAAAATTGAAGTTTGCACCTTTGATCAGGAACACTGATGTAATCTTGGAGCAGACAACCTCATGCCACAACCTTCACTGAACCCTTAGCTTCACGATACTGCGCTATATGCTTACAAACTTTTGTAGCTATTTATAACTAATGGATCAAGAATTTCACGCTCATTCAAATGTTGAGTGCATTTTCTTAGCATACATTACATACATAGACTTTGTGGCACATTAATTTTGCCCTGCCGTTGCCATTTTTGAGCGCTTTTTTGGAACTCTAACCAATTTCAAGAATATTAATACTACAGTTGTCAAACAGTATTTTTCTTTCTCAATTATATGAAGAAGGACTATTTTTAATTGATAGGCAGATTGTGTACAATAGTAAACCAGAGTGGAACAGTACCAATTTCCGTTTCCGCCTTCCGTCCCAAAAACAGGCGGAACACGAAACGGAACGAAAGAGCTCAAAATGGCCGGAAACCGGAATTCGAAACACGGAAACGGAAATTTCGCACATCCCTGATCGTGGAACTCAAAACATATTCGTCATCAGCATTTCAAATAACCCACTTGGACGAAGTTTGGACAGATTTTTTTGATCTATGCTCGACTTCTGTAGTGATGAAAGTACAATAGTGCACGATTTCCTGCTCAATCTCTAGCTATCAAGACCGGGATAGCGCATTCTGGTATACCCGAATCAAGGTTTAACGGGTATCACGTAGGCCAACCAGGTTCTTCAGATTGTCACCTATCTTTACTCGAGTTCTCTTCACGATTAGCTATGGCTATATTTCAAGGCCTTAGTTCAGGGTGTTATCAGTTTTTTTTCCGGGCCCTTCCTATTCAGAATCCGTCTTAGCTACAACACATGACTTTCACCCAAAGCGTGATTATAACCTCTGCACTGCGGTTGTTTCGGGAAGTGCTGAGTGTTATTCAATGAATTTCAGTTCTTGCGATGGTGCACACTGAGTATCCCAATGGAAAAGCTTTCGATAGGGTTGTTTCGAAACATATTCGGAGACGTCGCTTAGAGGCATCATTTTGCATTGGAGATTTTGCAATTTTCCATTTAGATAAACTGAGTGTTTAGTATATTTTCAGTCAGAGGAGCAGTATGACTCGCTTGTTCCGTTTCAAATAATCGCTCAAGAAATGGTGTACTCTGTGGATAAGGTCAAGGACGCGTGGTTCGTTTCCTAAACTTGTTGTAGTACCTTTCTTCATTGGTCTTACTTTTCGTCTAACCAGTTAGCGTATAATTTTCACTCTTTAGTCGGTCACGTATGCACTTTTTTGTGCTTCTTTATTCATTTGGAGCTCCATATTATTTCGTTCTCCTTGTGCTTGTGCCCTATCACAAGGTAAATATAAAAGGATAAAGGACGGCGTTATTCAATCCTTTCTGAGACACGTTCTACTTCTACGGGGTGTCGTACGTTTTTAATTCGTATTTGACCTGCGTAATGACTTGCAGTGAATAGCGAGGAACCACCCAGTCTTTATCCTCCACGGATAAGTTAGGTACCAATTCGCCGGTCCCGGAGGGATGGAATACTTAGTTGGCCTCAGGGGTGTGCGTAATTACGATTTACGATTTACGATTTTACGATTTACGGTGATTTTTGGCAATTTTTTTACGATTTACGATTTACGACATTTTGGGTCGTAAATCGTAAATTTTCGTAAATGTGATCTTCGGTCCACGGATGACAAACATCCACATAACGTGATACAATTCGGGTTATGACGATGTACCCACTTTTAAAGACTTCGCTCGTAGCTCATTGCTATTTCCTAGTTACTTTTTTATGTTCTGCTGTGGCGCTGTGACAGAACAACGCAACTTTGTGGATAGCCCGCTCGAGCTAATTTCTGGCAATGGAACTGGGCTAGCCTTTTTTCTGTTCACGCTCTAGCACAACATCTCACATTCGAATGGCATAAGAGCATTTTGTTCCAGTCCACAGAAAAACATGAAAATTCGGATCTATCCTAGTCCGGGGGCCACATAACTAAAGAGTATGTAAAAAATCGACTTGGAACTTACCGAGCGACTCCTACAAAGCACGATAGAACCTAAACCAGAAAAATTCACGAGCAAACAAAAAACGAAAAAATGTTTTCGCCGCGGTTGTAGGCGGGTGAAGTTACGTGCCCTCCTCACCATGTTAGATCCTGGTTATAACATGTCAGGCGGCGGTCAACACGCGCTAGATGGCGTTATGCGCCCTCCTCACCATGTTATATCCTGGTTCTAACATGTCAAGCGGTGGTCAGCACGCGGCACGACTCCATTGCCTCGCTCTTTGCCCGCCAATACGGTTGTCAAACCGCGGCGATTTTATTTTTTTATTTATCCTTTTGTTTTTTCCCTTGTTTTAGGTTCTATCGTGCTCCGTCTCGGTAAGTTCCAAGTCGATTTTTTATATACTTTTTAGTTACGTGGCCCCCCCGGACTAGGATAGATCCGAAAATTCCCCTTGCACTGGAATGAAGATGATCGCCTGCGGAACCATATTCTATGCTGCAACCACCACCTAGTGAACTTGTAACTTTTTCACCACCTGTTCACCACATAGGCGACTCTGTCCAATGCACACGAGTAGAAATCATGCAAAGCCATCAAGGAATATTGGACTTAATTGGAGGCTGTGGAATAATTGTTAAACTGTTGGAAAGAGTAAAACAATCATGTTTCAATCTGATTATCACTGCACGTCATGACGCGGAGTCTATTCACATTTAAGGTGCGCCTTAAGCAAAACGTCTGACATTTTCATGATAAAAGTGAAAATGTTTGTCACTTTTTTCAGTGGGTTGATTGAGGCTGTTGCGTTCGCCCTATGCGATCCGTTCAGAATCCTAAAATCGCTAAAATTCCAGAAATCGCAAAAGATACGATGGCGCTTGTTACAAAGGTAGTGGAGAGCAGGACTGGCGAATGCAAGCAGTCATTAATTTGTAATGCAATATTTGGGAGTTTTCGAAATCTAACAAGTGCAAGCAAGCATGCGGGCCAAGAAAGTGCCGAACATAATTGGTTGATATCGTCGAACTAAGTTCTTTTATTCCAGAAGTTGTGGATGCCTTCAAAAATGTAAAGGACAAAGCATGCCCTTAATCAGTCCCTGTTTGAGATGCCCCATTCATTCTCTCTACCTCTATGGCATATCGTAGAGGTCATTTAAGTGTGGGATTGTGCTATAGAATGAATTGCGGTGGCCAGCCGATGTAGAGATCAGTGTTTTATCCTTCCCAGGCAAATCAGGTACCAATTCACAACCCATCAGGCATGGAAGACTTGATTGCCCGTGGTAGGATCCTAATCAAAAACTATTCTGGAGCACGCGATTGTCATCCTCCTCCGACTTCTCTACCATGGGTCCCCCTATATGTTTAAAATGCACTTTGTACGAATCAGTTAAACCACTTTCAATTCAAGCTGCACCTTGCTTTCCTGCTTTAGGTCTAAAGATTGCTACACAAATATCTTCTTTTGTAATTATAAGTCAAAAATCCGACTATGGTGAGTGTCCAAAAATGTGATCATGCTCTTTCAATCGTCGCACAATTCCTTCCCGTCTGCTACAAAAATGCTGTTGGGTACAATTCAAAATCTGAGAAGGCTTAGAACTTTAGATGTGTCATACCATAGAAATGTGCCATGCGCTCACTCAGTAGGGGATGCTTCTTGGATTATTTGTGCAAATACTGTTTTCGTCGAGTTGGCCAGCGATCATGTTTTTTTGGCTTTGGATGGAACGGTTTTTGTTGGTTTATTCGGAGCTGTTGCGGTTGTTTCTACAAAGTCATAGTTTTATATGCAAACCAGTGGCTAGTAGAATGATAAACATTTTTGATCGTCCAAGCAGTGTAAGCTTTTTATTTAGGCACCCTGTATAGGCACCTTTTAAGATAGCGTTTTTGAACAAGCAGTTTATTTTGGTTCTCCAAAAACTTGTCCAGCTCGATTTGAAAGGTGCTAGTTGATTTTAATGGCTTCCATCTTAATTAGGAAAGTGTCCAGCTCGAGCTGAAAACGTATCAATAAAACATATATAGTTAGCTTCGATTAGCTTTAACATAAATAAAAAAGTAAGGAAATCAGATGCATTAAAAGTCAGGCACCTTTTACGATTTACGGTTTACGATTTACGACGATTTTTTCGTAATTACGATTTACGATTTACGAAATTGCGGATTTCATTTACGCACACCCCTGGTTGGCCTGGGCGGGGAGTCCGAACTAAGGCCCTGGTATCGGGTGCCTGCATGCGACACCATGTACCTCCTCCGACTTCGCTTCGCGCGCACGTGTTCATTCTTGAACATATACAAAAAACGGAACAAGCTCGAGGTATCACCTGTACCCCGTTGATCATGGAGTCGCTCGAGCGGGCGCCAGCAGCGTCTCCATTCGTCCCTGTCGCGTGTCAGAGTGCTCCAATGGATCCTCCTCACTCGAAGGACATGAAGAGCGTCATATCATTCGTTCAGGGCATTCACGAAGAGGTACGACCAACGTATTGGTGGGCATCGTGGTGTTCTCTTGACATCCCGCGGATTCCATTCGGTGACGGCTTTCGCCCAAAGGGTGGATAAAAGTAAAGGATAAAAGTTGGTGTTAGAAAATGTGCTTCAGAGGTCAAAATTTGTGATCTATCCAACCAACGGCCTCCTCAGCCCCGTCTTTCTGACTAGTTCTAGACGCGAAACGAAAAACTGAAGCGGATGACCAATAAACTCACCCGACGATCCACAGCCATCGCGGAGCGTCATCGCTGCTGTTGTCGTCAGCAGCCCAGCTGTGTCTGAGACATACTGTGTTATTCCCCATTATCTATACTGAGTGTACAAGTGCCAGTATTTCTAACTAATTCATCGGGTGAGCACAATGTTGAAGACCGCCACTGTTAGCGCAATCGATTTTGAGGAGAAATGCAGGACTTACACCCTACATCTCTAGCCGCACGTGCAATTCATGCGACTGCTTTCCCACGATGGAGAGACTTCACATGAGATCCAAAAGAAAGAAGATGTGACGGGATTTGGAAGTACCATTGTTGCGAAATGGCGTCGTTCGAACCGGTTCAAGCGATGTTTGCTCCCTCACAGCAAAGGGGTAGAGGTATAGCGATACATATCCTACCTCGAGATCGTCAGCTGTGCTATGAGTGGGCGTATAGGAAGACACTATCAGGCGGAGAGACCAGCACCTTTGTGTGCTGTGGATGCCGATCGCTTAAGGATCGAGAACGCGAGGTGTACCACCAGCCTCTGCCTTTATGCAAAGTCAGAAGTGGACACTTCTCAACGGATCCTGAAAATCCGGTCCGCCCCCACTTCTGTGAGCCAAGAAACGCCCCTCGCTCTATTATGCGCCGTAGGGTGATCGAGAGGTGCAACGAATTGAGGGCACAAACTTATACGGGAACTCCAACCAGCGTTATCCAAGGCTTAGTAGCTGATTTTCCGCGCTTCGGTAAGGTGACACATGAGAACAAATATTGTTTAGAGAACGATATTTATGGTTTCAGGCGATAGTTTCACAGCCCCAGAGCGGATGGCAATGGTGGAACAGCTAACTGTTCCCCCACAGAATGGGCAGGATAACCTGCGAACTTCGTTGAAGGGTTTCACAGTAAACTTCGAAGGGCGTTTCCTACTGGCACCCCCGCTATGGCAGCTCTATTACAGTTTTTGGCCTCACAGTTAACTATGGCCAAATCTCAGATCCTGCCTATAGCAAATGGGGAAATGGCGACCAGATATATCCGAAGTCGCGAAGCCTGCAGGCAAAATGAAATACACGATGAAATGAGACGCTTCAGACAGTTCCTCCAGGCGGCTGGTCGTCCACCTACCACAAGAGAGTGTAAGGACCACCATGATACCTTAGCCAGCAACCTTGCCCACTAGTTAGCCCTCAATGTGCCCCGTCCCCTCGTTGTACTCCTCTGAAGAACCCTACTCATGTTATCCTGCCCATTCCCTGAGGAAACTGTTAGCACACTTGCCTTTGCATTCAGGTATATGCTTGCTCAAAAGTGAAAAGTTTTTTTTTGTTTGTGTTGTCATTTGTACTTTAAACGCTTTGGTAAGGAGTGTTCTGAAATATTTGTCTCAAACAAAAGACAAGTATCAGGCATGTTCCTAGACAACCTGCAGAAACTCTGCGACCGGTGTGGCTGGGTCAGTGTATTTCCTCAGTGATATCACAAACAGTACGACTCGTGTGGAAATATATCACGCTGTGATGAGACGCCGGTCGTGCAAGTCGCCCAAGAAACAGCATGCCCCCACGCGAGATGGTAGATGCGCGCGAAATAGCGGAGAGGCGGCGAGAGGTGGCAGACCCGCTGCAAATCGACGTGACTCAGCAGTAGCGGGGACGAGCGGGGCCGAGTTGCCCGTCAACCGTAACATAATAGCAGCGGTAGCGGTGTCGCTCCGCTTTAACAGTTGACCAGCACGTGTGGTTATTTCTTCTCAATTGATGTCTTCATTTCGCACCAAAGATAATGCCTGAAAGGCGGGTTGAGGAGGCCATTGGTTGGGTAGAGCGTTATTAGAGCAATAGCCAGGTCACGTATTCTTCACGTGATTGTCAAGTTCTTGGTTGAAAGAAGCACAGCGCATGTTAAGGTGGTCAAGTAGAAACACGACTGTAACACGCATTCAGCCCATGCCCAATCAATCGAGTCTAAAATGTAAGGTCTCAGACCAGTGCATAGCGCGATGTTGACCATTTAAACGTCACAGAATTTTCTTGAAGTCCTGTGCTTTCATATGGGTCTCGAACAGCTCCAGAAGCTTCATTAGCAGCAATGTTAGAACCTTTAATGTAGGACCTGCATTTTTTTGCAAGACCTAGTGTGTTGCTAAGTTTGAAACCTTAAAATAAGTACAAATTAATCAAAACGTCCCAGTTAAGGAGAAATTACAACAAGTATTCAAGTAAAACACAATCAGTGGAGTGCAAAATGCAAGAATTCAGATGAGTGCATGGCGCAATCCATACCGCTCATATGTCAGAAAATTTCCATTTTCTTAAGCACTCATACGACCCCTTAACTTCTTCGGTACCTTTACGAAGTTCTCACCTTTCAGACATTGATTACATTTTTTGGAACACCCTATATAACGTCGTTCGGCATAGAAGCTTCTACACACTGAAGACCATTCAGTGTTCTTTCCTCTCCTGTGCGGTCCCTATTTATTTTCGGCGGAGATGCGTATGGCTTACTTGATCAGGGAGGGATCATAACCAAGCTCCTTGCTTCGCGGTGCGCGCTATAGCCGGTAGCTTCTGTGACTACCACGTGCTATGACTAAGCATGACAAACGAAAAGTGAATTTTCTGTAGCTGTTTGAATAAACATTAGAGCTTAGAACTTCCTGCATTAGAGCTTGTGCAATAGTAATGTTGTAGTTTTCAGGCATGAAGTACTGCGCTACCTTCAAGAAAACTGCATCCAGCAGCAAGAGGATGGAAAAACTTCGAAACAGGCTTGGTCTGATGCGCTTAATGCGGTACGGGCTTCATCCTTTAGTAGTCGTTTCAAATCCTTCAATGCCTTCTTCTGATGGAGTAATTCAAATGTTGTTTGAGGTCATGGAATCCGCGCCACCCATTTCCTATGAGGACTACTCTAAATTTCTGCGAATATTAAGTGATGCGACGCCAAGTGGCCCGCTGTACGGAACGTTCAGTCGGAAATGTTACGACTTAGATTATTTGAGATCACGGTAGGCACACATTGCTCTTTGATATGGTTTCATGGTGGTTTTGGGAAGTTTGTGTCTTATGCAGCGAGGGTTAGATATCCTTGAGTAATGGACCTTGGACTGGCAGCGGTAATCTCTTTTTTAACCTTATATACTCCGGTGACTTACTCAACCTTTTCTTTGATTTGTCGTGCTAGCCTATGTTTGTAACAACTACTTCACATCTATAATCAGATTGAAGGAAGAAGGAATCGTCGGATTCTATTCTGCTGGTGACGACGAACTTACGTATCTGTTTGGTAAATCACGACACTTAATATGGCGTGTTCACAATCTCCTCTTCCGACGACTAAAGATGCACTATACCCTTAAAGGTTCGTGAAGTTGGAAATCAAGTTGTATAGAACTGTCTGTACCGCACCTTCGAACTGATCGAAACTTAAGTTTGAAGAAATAGTGGGGTTCTGTCTGCTTTCGCTAAAAATCCTCTAGAGTCGGAAGGTCAGGAAGTAGAAGGGCATGTAGGCAGAATCACCTGTTTATCTGTAGCTTCAACTGTGGCACTTCATTGCGGCTAGACAAAAAACAAAACTTGCCAGGGCAGCCGGGAGCCGTTCTCATCGCTCGAATGAGTTTGACAGACTCTTTGATGGTTCCCCTTGTTCTATTGACATGAAGTCGTGGAATCAATTCAATTACCGCTCTCACTCAACCACTGTGTTGTTCACTGTGCTATTCTGGGACAATAGCACTTCAAAAGGGTTTTGCTTCTTCGATGATGGTCGCCTACGCAGAAGGGAGCGTCACCAACGCTTCCCTTCGTGTTTGACGCGTACCACAGTTGCCCAGTGGACCCTCCCTGTTCGAGGATTGAAGAAATTGCCTGATGTCGCTAGCGATCGAACGGTCAAGAAAAAAATCTCATCAACATGTCCATGGGCGTTAATGGGGTAGCTTTCATACGAAGGCTACGGTTATTAATCTCGGGATACAATATGTAACGGAAACTCGCATCTTTCTAGAGCTTCGATCGCATCAAAACATCGCTGTGTCCTTGACGCCAGCCACTTGAGGCTCAAAGAAACTTACTTGAATCAGTTCTGTCAAAGCCTTCAGCTTTACTGGTTCCATGTTGCTATCAGCGACCGGTTCATCCCGATATACGGATGGGTCTTGATCGGTCACACGTGTGGATGTAGTGTTGGAGCAAACAGTGCCGGTGGTGTTATGGCGTAGAGCATTCACCCCGGTCAGCAGGAGGTGCGGGTTCGGATCCGGCCTAGCGCTAGAGTTTTGATCGCAACAAAAGTAAATATTTTAACGTAAACGTAAATACAAAACGTAACAAATCGTAAATATTTTGTTGTACATTAGCCTCAGTAGCATTAGCTAACCGTACGATCTTTGAAGCTTTAGTACTCATGAATTGAACGATAACGTTAACCTTTCTGCCTCATAGTTAGATATTAGCGAAGCTCATGTGAGGATCTTACGTTCTATTGTTTAGAGCGTATACACATACTTTCACTGGCCTACGACTACCAGTTCGAGTTCTCGTCGCAGCATCAGGACCGCGATGGCGGAAGTTCAGTGAATTCTTTTTCGCCGCAGAGGTATTTGTTAAAGGTTAGTCTCACTGCTACTTTCTCTTCCACATTTTTTCGAACCAGGCGGTCTGAGTTGAGAAAAGTACTTTTTGAGAAACTGAACCTGACACGGAGTGGCTTTCCAACTTTGAATCGCACACCTCTTGTGGAAGTGTTGGTCGTGTATTCACGGAGCCGTTTTGACGACTGGATACCACCCACTGCTTTCAAGAAATATGTAGGTTTTTTTTTTTGACGCATATATAATGAGAAAATAAAGAACGATATTAATTCCCTTTCCCTTCGTGGAAAGCCACGCATTCTATCTAGTTGTACGTGATACCATGGAGCAACTTTAACGCGTATCGGGCTTACACGGTGATCCATCGTGTCCAGCCGATGGAAAGCCAGCATTTTATTCTTTATAGACAAGTCTGCTAGTAAATGAACGATGCGGAGAGTGGTTGGCCTGGGTGGGATCTTATCCAAGAACATGTTTCGGGGTGCACAAAGTGGCCAGCGCCTTGTCAAGAGTAAGGTAATGGGGTTTTGGGATTATCACGGTTTTCGACAGTGTTGAATGGCCAACGATCTGTTAGGGTAGAACAAAGCACAATTTTGTCTTGGCCGCACGAATAATTGAACCAGCCTAGCACATGCTCAAGGCACCTCCACAATATCACATAGGTCTAGAATGCCTGGTGTGTACCTTCAGGTCTCAGATCTGAGCAGACTCAGATCGATCCTTTTTAATGCATCTTGTGTCGTTATCATTCAGCCAGAGACTTTGATCGAGAGAAAGACAATAAGGACAACGGTGTTCGATCCCTTTTTGCCCTTTTTGAATGAAGCATACATTCTTCTACGGGAAGTCGTGGAAGCAGTTTAAGTGCGTATAATGACTTGCTGTAGCCAGCCGATGAACAAGTCAGTGTTTTGTCCTTATCCTTTCCAGACAAGCCTGGTATCAAATGACCTACCCTGAGAGATGAATGGCTTGGTTGGCTTGGAGAAGGCCTAAACCAGGTGCCTCAATTCGGGGTGCATGGAAAAGTCGGCGATTATTCTCATTGCGCTACCACACGCTATAAAAAGCACAGTTTAGAGTTTTGAAATCCATTTCCTGTGGGTTCACTCTTTTGATCTATGCTCGTATTTTTAGGTGGTATCGTCAGAGGTTCTCGCCATGTTTCCTGAGGAGAAGAACAACTCGGAGCTGATTAGGCAGAGTGATCTCGAGACGGCTATGACGTTCATGGATTACGAGGTCGACCCTGACATGAGTTCATCGGAGTCCGAAGATGGCTCGAGTAGTGGCGGTATAAAGAGACGGCGGCCGGACGTGGATAACGGTCATAAGCTGCCTTCTGCCACTGGGAGGGAGCCGCAGTACTCGAAATCTTTCGAAAACAATGATCCTTCAAGCAGCAGCGCTGAGAAGAAGAGTAATTCAGTCGTTCCGGAAGAAACACGTGAGGTTGAGGAGTCAGAACAAGTTCCTCGCCAAAAGAAGAGAAGGAAGGCCATAGAGACTGCCGCATCAGCAGATCACACTGTTGGTGAAACCCAGCCTTCCCCTGAAGAGGTATCACCGAAAAAGCGGCACAGGAAGCGAAAAAGAACAGCAGTCGATTCTCAAACCTCAGAAGAGCAAGAGCGAAATGCTGAGAAAGCGAGCGATTTCCCGTCTAATTCTGTTCGGCACTGAGACACTAGACGTCGATGGTACTCTGAATGATTGAGATCTAACGCCAGCGGCTTCCGTGCTCAAGAGAATGAGCTCTGGAAGGAGGCGAGAAGGTGGTGGAAGAGAAAAGTAGGTGGGGTGTTCCGGCGTTGGTCTGAACGATGCTTGGTGCCTTAGGGCTTCGAGTCTATTAGCGAACTGATTGGGATTGTGGTTTGTTAATAAGCTAATCGCGTCGCATTTATCGACGCAAATAGGGTCCGGGGGGGGGGGGTCACCATAGCATGGCGGGTGCGGCGGGCCGGCGTGGCGAATGGCTACGTACCGCGATGTAAATGTCTATCTCTTCGTTTCGATTATAGATCCGCGTCTTATGTGCTTCCTAATTGGACAAGGGAGGGACCTCCAGGATGTAGGCAATTTTAACACGGATGCGTCACTTGAGCCACACCTTCCTCTGCCTAAATCTGTGCTCGGCGCAATCACAAAATAAAGAGGTTGGAAAATTTCAATGAATCACCTAAGATGTGACTGAACACATACTAGGTGACTCATTTAAGCCAAACAATCCACCTCAATCAGGCCAGTATACAGGAAAAATAATAAGAAAAATACCCATTTTGTTCAGTTTCGAGCTCCTGAGGAAAATTTAAAGTACGCGCCTCTACTATCAGAGCGAGTCCTGCAGCGAAGGCCCAGAGCCTTGCGCGCGCGAAATCAGAGATTTTAGGCCAACGTGCCCATTCTTGCAGCGGATCGGTGGCGCGCGGCCGATGTGGTCATTTTGGCGCAAATAGGGTAGCGGGGGGGGGGTCACCATCAGGGATGAGCGGATTAACCGTTATCCGTTATCCGTTATCCGGTTTCCGGGGGGTTTCGGCCTATCCGTTTTGTTGTTCGTTATCCGTCAATTTTGGGCCGGATAACGAACAACAAATTAGCTGATACCCAGGTTTGGACGTGGTATTGGATAGCAGTGTAGAAGTTTCACAATCATAGTAGTGATCGCGAGCAACAATAGAGGGAATTTAAATCTAGAAAGGTGAGGTGACTTCAGGCACAGGTGGCGCAGTTGTAAAGACGTCTAACTTCCATCCTCTCAGGGTCGTTCATTTACACCTACATCTATGAAACCACTATGGATTGAAATATTCATGAGCTTGTCACCACAAGCCATGTGCAGACCAAGAATGCATACAAGTTGTTTGATAATATTACTGACGGTCGAAAGTGGAGGGTCCTGCACATCCCAAGATGGATTGTTTAGTGCCGAATTTAACGGCCTCTTCCGCGATTGCAGTGTGTAGGTAGGATGCGGCAACGGCGTTTTAGTTTTTACTGATAGACTGTTGTAACACATCAAAACAAACACATACCGCTGAGCAGTAATGAATACAAGCAAAGTGGGCACAGGTTCAGTCTTAGATGAATGGAGAAAGCGACGGTCCTACAAATTGTTGAGGTGTGCTTATAGAAACGATTTTCTGGAAGCATTTTCTATACGCTGGTACTGGTGGAACCTTTGTAATGTTAAGCAATTGATTGCCCGCCGAGCATGTTGGAGCTTCATTCTAATTTTAAAAAAATTTCCTTTTAGGGTCATTCCACTTCCGCTTTTCTAGTTTTCAAATCTCTCTGCATGTGTATTTGGACTGCACAATGGCTTGTAGTGGCTATCCTTTAGAAAGCTGGTATTTCATCCATCTCATTCCACGTACTTCTTAGATCTTGGGATACTGTCGAACAAGAGAATCGGTCGAAGCTGCGAAACCAGCATTGTTATGCAGACTTCATTCGGCTGAGTCGGCCTAGCATAGAAAAGTCAAGAGGCGTCGGAGGAGCCATTCAACCAAGGATCATTCTGTTTGGCCACAGCCTTAATTCATAAAGAAAACCTGACGATTGAGCAGTAAAACAACCCAACAATGAAAAATGACAAAATGCGAGCGGCATGTTGCTGTTCGATGAAGGCAAATGTGAGTGAATGAGTCTCACATTCTCTCCCCATAGTGCGTCTTGTGAACGTTTCAATACTCTTAGTTGGGCTGTTTTACGCATCCTTTGTCTCGTTCTTCCAATTCGTTTTAAACGGCAAAAATATGAAAAATTGTAAATTGTACTATGGAAATATGCTTGGATGAACAAATTCTCAATCTCTCCTTGTCTTTTCCAGACTTTGATTGAGGTAATCATGTCGAAACATCAGCAGAGTAGCAGTTTACAAAACGGTTTTAGTTTCACGGCTTGGCGATCCTGCTACTTGTCCTCCCCGATGAGTTTGATAGCGGTTCGCGGAACCTGTTAAAGGCATTGTGGTTCGCAAATCGAACTCGTCATCAGTTTGGATGGCAATGAAGAAGCGTTTCTTTAATTGAAGTTTCGTGAGAATCCTCAAAGGTTCTTGTTAAAGTGACTACACCATGTTTCAAAAAACTCCATTAGAGTCGTTAGAAAAGACTTATAATTTGACAGCATTTGCGTTCCATGCCTGCTGTTGAAACTAGAGCAGTTTAAGCCCAGTTTTATTTTTGTTGTTTGTTCGTTATCCGTTTTTCCGTTATCCGGCGATTTTTGAGCAAAATTATCCGTTATCCGTTATCCAGGTTTCAAAATTTTGTTATCCGCTCATCCCTGGTCACCATAGCACGCCGTGGCGGGCAACCCTGGCGAGTAGCTATATACAGTGAATGTAAATGCAGTCTTTTCTTCTCATTTCGATTACAAAATCGTGCTCTATTAGCTTCCGAATTGGGCAACGGAGGGAAGTTCAGGATGTAGGCAATTTTAACATGGGTGCGTCACTCGAGCCACACCCTGGAGTCCCTTCCCCTGCCCAAATCTGTGCTCTTTTCCGCGTAGGGAGGAAGGCGGGGGGAGGAAGGGGAGTGGAGTGGGAGGGAGGCGGAGGGAGGAAGGGGAGTGGAGTGTTTTGTTCTCTGCTCTTCTCTGCGTCAGCGAGAGCACAGATTTGGGCAATGGAAGCAACTCCGGGGTCTGGGTCGAATTATGCACTCGTGTTAAAATTGCCCACATCCTGAAGTCCCTTATCTTGCCAAAATATGGAGGCAAATGAAACAGCAGTATTTTGTTTTGCATCATGCTATGTTGACGCGAGGGAGTCTCCATCCCTCCGGCCACGAGTTATCTGGGTGACCCCCCTAACCAGCATAGCGCGATTGAGGTGAAATGGTAGGTGGTTTTGTATTGCTTACATAATTTTCTAACTAGGTATGTATATATTTTTTAATTTTACAAACCCCTCTATTTTGCGATTGCGCCCTGTGCT
>OX375869.1:58694311-58704311 GCA_947359475.1 Heligmosomoides polygyrus bakeri | reverse complement strand
TTAAGATTTCCTGAACACCAGGTTTCACTCTGCCATCGCTGACGGAGCATAACCACCAACAATCGTGTATAATCAACATTGAACACAACGTTTTGTGTAAGGCGGCATTGTAGCAATGCTCATCAAGCCTATGTCGAACCGCATGCGCGAACCGACACAACGTACCGCGCCGCCGTTACGCGACGGTTACGGTACGCCGCGTATGTGCGAATCACTGCCGTCACTCAACAAACGACTCATCGACATACCTAGGCACCTTACATGTGAGCTCTAACGGTGGTCGATACTACCAACGTTTGACGACGTGGTCGTACAAACATACTAGCGTGTTGGTTTCTCGGAATACATCTAACGAACGAACCATGTGTATTGGTTTCGACGATGATCCATCTGCAGGTTCACCTACAGATACCTTGTTACGACTTTTACCCGGTTCAAGCCATTGCGATTGAACTGTTTCCCGCCATACCGCGACCCGAAGGCCTCGATACAGCAGTCCGCAGTCCTCTCGAGACAGCTCAGTCCCGGACAGCGACGGGCGGTGTGTACAAATGGCAGGGACGTAATCAGCGTGAGCTGATGACTCACACTTACTAGGAATTCCTCGTTCAAGGGAAATAATTACAATTCCCTATCCCGGTCACGGAAGAGTTTCAACGGTTTACCAATGCCTTTCGGCAATGGATAGGCCAGCTGATTCTTCCATTGTAGCGCGCGTGCAGCCCCGGACATCTAAGGGCATCACAGACCTGTTATCGCTCAATCTCGTGCGGCTAAACACCGCTTATCCCTCTAAGAAGTAGACTGGACTTGAAAATCCAGCCACTATTTAGCAGGCTAGAGTCTCGCTCGTTATCGGAATAAACCAGACAAATCGCTCCACCAACTAAGAACGGCCATGCACCACCAACCACCAAATCGAGAAAGAGCTTTCAATCTGTCAATCCTTACGGTGTCCGGGCCGGGTGAGTTTTCCCGTGTTGAGTCAAATTAAGCCGCAGGCTCCACTCCTGGTGGTGCCATTCCGTCAATTTCTTTAAGTTTCAGCTTTGCAACCATACTACCCCAGGAACCGAAAGACTTTCGGTTCCGGGAAGCTCCTCGACAAGGCAATAATACCCCATCGGATCGCTAGATGGCATAGTTTACGGTCAGAACTAGGGCGGTATCTAATCGCCTTCGAACCTCTGACTTTCGTTCTTGATTAATGAAGACATTCTTGGCAAATGCTTTCGCTTTAGGGCGTCCCCCTGCGGTCCACGAATTTCACCTCTCGCGCAGGGATACGAATGCCCCCGAATTGTCCCTCTTAACCATTATTTCAGTTCCTGAACCAATAAATAGAACCGAAGTCCTCTTTTATTATTCCATGATCGACCATTCAAGCAAACGCTTGTTCTGAGCACTCTAATTTATTCAAAGTAAACTCGCTAGCCACTAAAAGAGCCGAAGCCCTAGTAGAAAACCAGCAAATAGTCACAACAGCGATTAACACCAAAGGTGAACCACTGCATGTGACTCAGATCCAACTACGAGCTTTTTAACCGCAGCAATGACGATTTACACTAGTGGAGCTGGAATTACCGCGGCTGCTGGCACCAGACTTGCCCTCCACTGGATCCTCGAAAAAAGGTTTATGATCAACTCATTGGAATGACCGTTCCATAGGAATGGTCTTCTTATTTTTAGTCACTATCTCATCTCTTCAAGATTGGATAAGTTTCGCGCCTGCTGCCTTCCTTGGATGTGGTAGCCGTTTCTAAGGCTCCCTCTCCGGAGTCGAACCCTTATTCTCCGTTACCCGTAATAACCATGGTAGACTAATAGACTACCATCAGGTTGATAGGGCAGACACTTTTTCGGAATATCAGCGGACAAGCCGCCGATATGCTGCGTTATTCAGAGTCAGCAAACAGCACCCGAAGGTGATTGGTTTGCTCTAATAATTGCACCCTTTCAAAAGTCAGGGTTTTCTTGCATGTATTAGCTCCAGAATTGCCGCAGTTATCCAATAGAACGTTCCGAATAAATGACATCTGCTCTAATGAGCCGTTCGCAGTTTCTCTTTAGATGAACTCGACATGCATGGCTTAATCTTTAAACTGAGCATATAGCGCTGACAGAATCAATCAGGTACTTGTCGTCTATAACGCGAACAACGCTCGGCGCCTATCTAGCCCCGCATCGCGGCCGGCGGCCGCTAACCAGCCCGCGGAGGCACCCGCAACGTTTTCCGTTAGTTTCATATTTTCACAGACCACCAACCAACAACAAATGTTCTGGCAAAGCAAATCGGCACATTACGATACCTGCACAACGAACGAACGTAACGATGAGAACTCTGAAATCACTTCAAGTGAAACTTGAAATGTTTCTTCTCCTCCTTACGAATACTTCCATTGCTGCTTGTTTGCTTGCCGCCTTAGTGGAAGGTTTTCAATGAAAATACTGGGTTCACCCAGTTCTGCTAGTGTTCTGCTTCGAGTCGAAGCAAAACGCCACCTATGCTCGAGGTCGCGTTCGAAGCAAACGACCATCCGCGCGTTCGCTGTCTCTCGACATCGAGCGCGGGTGGTCGTCGTTTGCTTCGAACGCGACGTCGAACGCGGGTGGTCGTTTGCTTCGAACGAACGCGACGTCGAGCATTGGTGGCGGCCAGCTCCAGCGTCCGTCCCTATGACCCCACACTTCGCGTGAGGCCGGAGCGCGCGCACGTTGTTACCGCAGGTTACATTGCCCCATCGCCCTCATAACGGCGGGCCTACTAGAGGAGCAACAACAGTGCCAACTCTCGTCGTCCAATACACATCACCAACCACCATTTCGCGTGCGTTCATCTAACTGTTTCGCAATCGACATGTACTTGTCCTCGTGTCTTGTCTTATGTGTTGCGAAATTCCACGTCATCATAGTCCTCAAAAATTTCTCTATGTCCGGGAAATTTTCCAACTAAAATACATCGTACGAACTACTAAAACAAAACACCCGATCAAAGGATAGTCTCAACAGATCGCAGTATACAAACACTGCTCTACTGGATACAACACCTTGACCAGTATACATGTCGTAAACATGTGATTTTGCGCCCCGACATTGAACCAGAGTGATCTGGCTTTGACAACCAGCAGGGATTATCCATACCGGCAAGGTCATTTACTAGGGCATATGCTCTCGTGTTGCCACGAGATAGAATTGCCTCCCGACACCGGGAAACAAAGTTATCGCTGCCTTGACTAGGTGGGATTCTGACTTAGAGGCGTTCAGTCATAATCCCCCAGATGGTAGCTTCGGACCATTGACCGATCGGTCAAGTCCATGAACCAAATGTCTGAACCTGCTGTTCCTCTCGTACTAAGCAGGATTACTATCGCAACAATTAGTCAACAGTAGGGTAAAACTAACCTGTCTCACGACGGTCTAAACCCAGCTCACGTTCCCTATTAGTGGGTGAACAATCCAACGCTTGGCGAATTCTGCTTCGCAATGATAGGAAGAGCCGACATCGAAGGATCAAAAAGCAACGTCGCTATGGACGCTTGGCTGCCACAAGCCAGTTATCCCTGTGGTAACTTTTCTGACACCTCTTACCAGAAACCATCTGGATTAAAAGGATCGATAGGCCACGCTTTCGCGGTCTGTACTCGTACTGAAAGTCAAGATCAAGCGAGCTTTTGCCCTTTTGCTCTACGAGAGGTTTCCGTCCTCTCTGAGCTAGCCTTAGGACACCTGCGTTACAGTTTGACAGATGTACCGCCCCAGTCAAACTCCCCGCCTGACACTGTCTTCGGCGAGAGTCGCACAGCCACCAGGTGGCTATGCTTAACACTAAGAACGAAGAGCCGAAGCTCAATCCTCTTCTCACCGAATAAGTAAAGAATCGATGAAAGTGGTGGTATTTCATTGTCGACCGAAGTCTCCCACCTATGCTACACCTCTCATGACTCTTCACAATGTCAAACTAGAGTCAAGCTCAACAGGGTCTTCTTTCCCCGCTATTTTTGCCAAGCCCGTTCCCTTGGCTGTGGTTTCGCTAGATAGTAGTTAGGGACAGTGGGAATCTCGTTAATCCATTCATGCGCGTCAGTAGTTAGCTGACGAGGCATTTGGCTACCTTAAGAGAGTCATAGTTACTCCCGCTGTTTACCCGCGCTTACTCGAATTACTACGATTTAACATTCAGAGCACTGGGCAGAAATCAGAGACAGTAAACGTCCGCAAGGACCATCTGTCTCCTCTGTTTTAATTAGACAGTCGGATTCCCCGAGTCCGTACCAGTTCCAGTTCGACCGTTTTGATGGTCGGTCAGGATACTAAGCCCGAAGACAAAGCACACACCTGAAAACGTCCACAAGGCAGTCTTGTCACTAGTCCAGCATCAGCGTGAGCGTCTGCCAGCCACGGACGAAACCGCACAAGCATCAGTTAACAGGCCAACCGACCCGGTCACTGGAGCCAATCCTTTTCCCGAAGTTACGGATCTAATTTGCCGACTTCCCTTACCTACATTATTCTATCGACTAGAGGCTGTTCACCTTGGAGACCTGATGCGGATATCGGTACGATGCAGCACAGATTAATAGCCTTCCTTGGTTTTTCAAGGGCCGTCCAGAGAACACGAGACATCACAGAAACCGCGATGCTTTACGGAAACAACGTCCCTATCTACGGCTGAACCGATTCCAGGGAGTCCGTTCCTTAACTAGAGAAGAGAACTCTAGCTCGGTCTCTGAGCGACGTAACCAAGTTCGAATGCGTTACCGCGCAAGTGACTCAAAGAGCCACAATCTCTGTGTCTGCGTTAGGGAATATTAACCCTATTCCCTTTTGATATCCGAGAGAAAAGAGACTTTTCCCTCTCGATGATACAAGGCATAAGCCAGTATCTTAGGATCGACTGACCCACATTCAACTACTGTTCACGTGGAACCCTTCTCCACTTCAGTCTTCAAGGATCGAACTTAAATATTTGCTACTACCACCGAGATCTGCACTGACGGAAGCTCCAGCTGGGCCTACGCCCAAAGCCTTCGACGCAACCGCCACGACCCTCCTACTCGTTGCGGCCAGGCGCTAGACAACGCACAAGCCAGCAACGGTTGGGTATAGGTCTCTCGCTCAAGCGCCATCCATTTTCAGGGCTAGTTGATTCGGCAGGTGAGTTGTTACACACTCCTTAGCGGGTACCGACTTCCATGGCCACCGTCCTGCTGTCTATATCAACCAACGCCTTTTATGGGGTCTCATGAGCGAAAAGTTAGGCACCTTAACCCAACGTTTGGTTCATCCCACAGCGCCAGTTCTGCTTACCAAAAATGGCCCACTTGGAGCTCGCGTTCGTGTCAACAGTTCAATGAAGAAACCGAGGACAACATACCCATTGAAAGTTTGAGAATAGGTTGAGATCGTTTCGACCCCAAGTCCTCTAATCATTCGCTTTACCGGATATAACCGCTATGAACTCCAGCTATCCTGGGGGAAACTTCGGAGGGAACCAGCTACTAGATGGTTCGATTAGTCTTCGCCCCTATACCCAAGTCTATCGATCGATTTGCACGTCAGAACCGATACGGACTTCCACCAGAGTTTCCTCTGACTTCGTCCTGCTCAGGCATAGTTCACCATCTTTTCGGGTCGCAACCTGTACACTCTACCGCTGCCCATCTGCAAGCAGACAAGACAGGGCCATGGTGCGCCGCTTCGTAAACGAAACGGATCCCATGTCAGCCGGTTAACCGACCTTTACTTTCATTACGCCTTGGGGTTTTCCACCCTTTGACTCGCGTACAAGTTACACTCCTCGGTCCGTGTTTCAAGACGGGTCGGAGAGGTGGTCGACTTTCACACTGACACCCTACAATGAAGTAGGGCAAAAACGCTAGCCACGACAAACCTATCCGCCAGCAAGATACCACCGCCGAAACGGTGGGCAACGCTAAACGGTTCGGAACGCACGGCCAGCGCTGTCAGCGCAGCCATAGGCAACATACATCTCCCGCAGTCACAATTAAGCGACATTAGTAGACTTAGTTACCCGGCTACGTCAACTCTCTCCGGTTCCACTCCAGCGATTTCACGTTCTCTTGAACTCTCTCTTCAAAGTTCTTTGCAACTTTCCTTCACAGTACTTGTTTGCTATCGAATTCGCGTCTATATTTAGCCTTAGATGAAGTTTATCACCCACTTTAGGCTGCACTTTCAAGCAACCCGACTCCAAGGTATGATCGTACAGCTTGCTCCACTGCCCGCACAGGTCTCGCACCCTCTCAGGAATGTGGCCCCTATCAAAGGGACTTTGGACATGCAGCACAAACTGAAAATCACACCTATACGCTACATTTCTTAACGGTGTAACACCGAAAGATTCAGCGCTGGGCTTCTCCCCGTTCACTCGCCGTTACTAAGGGAATCCTTGTTAGTTTCTTTTCCTCCGCTAAATGATATGCTTAAGTTCGGCGGGTAGTCACGCCTGAGCTCAGGTTGCAATGCAAATGATGCCAGAACGACGCATGTACTGTGTCGTAGTGTCGTACCGGCCCCGTTTCATCGATCCTCAATATAATCTCGCCCGAGTACTAGACGAAACGGTAACACTACACACACATACACAATGTGTTCACATCATTCAGGAGTGACGACGACGACGTCGACGACACTATGTTGCTCTGTACGATTCTTCACTAGAATGGGAATCATCACAACGACGATGTTGTACAACAAGATACAACGACACATGTGATCGAGTGCCATTCGACAAACAGTGTTCAAAAACAAGCCACACTGTAGTAGATCGTTTACAACCCTGAACCAGACGTGCCGAAGGGAAAACCCAACGGCGCTATGCGTTCAAAATTTCACCACTCTAAGCGTCTGCAATCGTGGTAAATAACGCAGCTAGCTGCGTTTTTTCATCGATACGCGAATCGACCGATCCATCGCTGAAGCTAGTCACTTTTGTAATCATCGAAATGATTACGTTTCTGCAAACATTAAACATAGAAAGTGTTGTGTGCGTTCGTTGTTGACAACAACACGCGTTGGCGTCCGACATTAACCAGCCGTCGGATCATTAAGATTTCCTGAACACCAGGTTTCACTCTGCCATCGCTGACGGAGCATAACCACCAACAATCGTGTATAATCAACATTGAACACAACGTTTTGTGTAAGGCGGCATTGTAGCAATGCTCATCAAGCCTATGTCGAACCGCATGCGCGAACCGACACAACGTACCGCGCCGCCGTTACGCGACGGTTACGGTACGCCGCGTATGTGCGAATCACTGCCGTCACTCAACAAACGACTCATCGACATACCTAGGCACCTTACATGTGAGCTCTAACGGTGGTCGATACTACCAACGTTTGACGACGTGGTCGTACAAACATACTAGCGTGTTGGTTTCTCGGAATACATCTAACGAACGAACCATGTGTATTGGTTTCGACGATGATCCATCTGCAGGTTCACCTACAGATACCTTGTTACGACTTTTACCCGGTTCAAGCCATTGCGATTGAACTGTTTCCCGCCATACCGCGACCCGAAGGCCTCGATACAGCAGTCCGCAGTCCTCTCGAGACAGCTCAGTCCCGGACAGCGACGGGCGGTGTGTACAAATGGCAGGGACGTAATCAGCGTGAGCTGATGACTCACACTTACTAGGAATTCCTCGTTCAAGGGAAATAATTACAATTCCCTATCCCGGTCACGGAAGAGTTTCAACGGTTTACCAATGCCTTTCGGCAATGGATAGGCCAGCTGATTCTTCCATTGTAGCGCGCGTGCAGCCCCGGACATCTAAGGGCATCACAGACCTGTTATCGCTCAATCTCGTGCGGCTAAACACCGCTTATCCCCTCTAAGAAGTAGACTGGACTTGAAAATCCAGCCACTATTTAGCAGGCTAGAGTCTCGCTCGTTATCGGAATAAACCAGACAAATCGCTCCACCAACTAAGAACGGCCATGCACCACCAACCACCAAATCGAGAAAGAGCTTTCAATCTGTCAATCCTTACGGTGTCCGGGCCGGGTGAGTTTTCCCGTGTTGAGTCAAATTAAGCCGCAGGCTCCACTCCTGGTGGTGCCATTCCGTCAATTTCTTTAAGTTTCAGCTTTGCAACCATACTACCCCAGGAACCGAAAGACTTTCGGTTCCGGGAAGCTCCTCGACAAGGCAATAATACCCCATCGGATCGCTAGATGGCATAGTTTACGGTCAGAACTAGGGCGGTATCTAATCGCCTTCGAACCTCTGACTTTCGTTCTTGATTAATGAAGACATTCTTGGCAAATGCTTTCGCTTTAGGGCGTCCCCCTGCGGTCCACGAATTTCACCTCTCGCGCAGGGATACGAATGCCCCCGAATTGTCCCTCTTAACCATTATTTCAGTTCCTGAACCAATAAATAGAACCGAAGTCCTCTTTTATTATTCCATGATCGACCATTCAAGCAAACGCTTGTTCTGAGCACTCTAATTTATTCAAAGTAAACTCGCTAGCCACTAAAAGAGCCGAAGCCCTAGTAGAAAACCAGCAAATAGTCACAACAGCGATTAACACCAAAGCTGAACCACTGCATGTGACTCAGATCCAACTACGAGCTTTTTAACCGCAGCAATGACGATTTACACTAGTGGAGCTGGAATTACCGCGGCTGCTGGCACCAGACTTGCCCTCCACTGGATCCTCGAAAAAAGGTTTATGATCAACTCATTGGAATGACCGTTCCATAGGAATGGTCTTCTTATTTTTAGTCACTATCTCATCTCTTCAAGATTGGATAAGTTTCGCGCCTGCTGCCTTCCTTGGATGTGGTAGCCGTTTCTAAGGCTCCCTCTCCGGAGTCGAACCCTTATTCTCCGTTACCCGTAATAACCATGGTAGACTAATAGACTACCATCAGGTTGATAGGGCAGACACTTTTTCGGAATATCAGCGGACAAGCCGCCGATATGCTGCGTTATTCAGAGTCAGCAAACAGCACCCGAAGGTGATTGGTTTGCTCTAATAATTGCACCCTTTCAAAAGTCAGGGTTTTCTTGCATGTATTAGCTCCAGAATTGCCGCAGTTATCCAATAGGACGTTCCGAATAAATGACATCTGCTCTAATGAGCCGTTCGCAGTTTCTCTTTAGATGAACTCGACATGCATGGCTTAATCTTTAAACTGAGCATATAGCGCTGACAGAATCAATCAGGTACTTGTCGTCTATAACGCGAACAACGCTCGGCGCCTATCTAGCCCCGCATCGCGGCCGGCGGCCGCTAACCAGCCCGCGGAGGCACCCCGCAACGTTTTCCGTTAGTTTCATATTTTCACAGACCACCAACCAACAACAAATGTTCTGGCAAAGCAAATCGGCACATTACGATACCTGCACAACGAACGAACGTAACGATGAGAACTCTGAAATCACTTCAAGTGAAACTTGAAATGTTTCTTCTCCTCCTTACGAATACTTCCATTGCTGCTTGTTTGCTTGCCGCCTTAGTGGAAGGTTTTCAATGAAAATACTGGGTTCACCCAGTTCTGCTAGTGTTCTGCTTCGAGTCGAAGCAAAACGCCACCTATGCTCGAGGTCGCGTTCGAAGCAAACGACCATCCGCGCGTTCGCTGTCTCTCGACATCGAGCGCGGGTGGTCGTCGTTTGCTTCGAACGCGACGTCGAACGCGGGTGGTCGTTTGCTTCGAACGAACGCGACGTCGAGCATTGGTGGCGGCCAGCTCCAGCGTCCGTCCCTATGACCCCACACTTCGCGTGAGGCCGGAGCGCGCGCACGTTGTTACCGCAGGTTACATTGCCCCATCGCCCTCATAACGGCGGGCCTACTAGAGGAGCAACAACAGTGCCAACTCTCGTCGTCCAATACACATCACCAACCACCATTTCGCGTGCGTTCATCTAACTGTTTCGCAATCGACATGTACTTGTCCTCGTGTCTTGTCTTATGTGTTGCGAAATTCCACGTCATCATAGTCCTCAAAAATTTCTCTATG
>OX375869.1:58689311-58691811 GCA_947359475.1 Heligmosomoides polygyrus bakeri | reverse complement strand
GCTTTACCGGATATAACCGCTATGAACTCCAGCTATCCTGGGGGAAACTTCGGAGGGAACCAGCTACTAGATGGTTCGATTAGTCTTTCGCCCCTATACCCAAGTCTATCGATCGATTTGCACGTCAGAACCGATACGGACTTCCACCAGAGTTTCCTCTGACTTCGTCCTGCTCAGGCATAGTTCACCATCTTTCGGGTCGCAACCTGTACGCTCTACCGCTGCCCATCTGCAAGCAGACAAGACAGGGCCATGGTGCGCCGCTTCGTAAACGAAACGGATCCCATGTCAGCCGGTTAACCGACCTTTACTTTCATTACGCCTTGGGGTTTTCCACCCTTTGACTCGCGTACAAGTTACACTCCTCGGTCCGTGTTTCAAGACGGGTCGGAGAGGTGGTCGACTTTCACACTGACACCCTACAATGAAGTAGGGCAAAAACGCTAGCCACGACAAACCTATCCGCCAGCAAGACACCACCGCCGAAACGGTGGGCAACGCTAAACGGTTCGGAACGCACGGCCAGCGCTGTCAGCGCAGCCATAGGCAACATACATCTCCCGCAGTCACAATTAAGCGACATTAGTAGACTTAGTTACCCGGCTACGTCAACTCTCTCCGGTTCCACTCCAGCGATTTCACGTTCTCTTGAACTCTCTCTTCAAAGTTCTTTGCAACTTTCCTTCACAGTACTTGTTTGCTATCGAATTCGCGTCTATATTTAGCCTTAGATGAAGTTTATCACCCACTTTAGGCTGCACTTTCAAGCAACCCGACTCCAAGGTATGATCGTACAGCTTGCTCCACTGTCCGCACAGGTCTCGCACCCTCTCAGGAATGTGGCCCCTATCAAAGGGACTTTGGACATGCAGCACAAACTGAAAACCACACCTATACGCTACATTTCTTAACGGTGTAACACCGAAAGATTCAGCGCTGGGCTTCTCCCCGTTCACTCGCCGTTACTAAGGGAATCCTTGTTAGTTTCTTTTCCTCCGCTAAATGATATGCTTAAGTTCGGCGGGTAGTCACGCCTGAGCTCAGGTTGCAATGCAAATGATGCCAGAACGACGCATGTACTGTGTCGTAGTGTCGTACCGGCCCCGTTTCATCGATCCTCAATATAATCTCGCCGAGTACTAGACGAAACGGTAACACTACACACATACACAATGTGTTCACATCATTCAGGAGTGACGACGACGACGTCGACGACACTATGTTGCTCTGTACGATTCTTCACTAGAATGGGAATCATCACAACGGCGACGTTGTACAACAAGATACAACGACACATGTGATCGAGTGCCATTCGACAAACAGTGTTCAAAACAAGCCACACTGTAGTAGATCGTTTACAACCCTGAACCAGACGTGCCGAAGGGAAAACCCAACGGCGCTATGCGTTCAAAATTTCACCACTCTAAGCGTCTGCAATTCGTGGTAAATAACGCAGCTAGCTGCGTTTTTCATCGATACGCGAATCGACCGATCCATCGCTGAAGCTAGTCACCTTTGTAATCATCGAAGTGATTACGTTTCTGCAAACATTAAACATAGAAAGTGTTGTGTGCGTTCGTTGTTGACAACAACACGCGTTGGCGTCCGACATTAACCAGCCGTCGGATCATTAAGATTTCCTGAACACCAGGTTTCACTCTGCCATCGCTGACGGAGCATAACCACCAACAATCGTGTAAAATCAACATTGAACACAACGTTTTGTGTAAGGCGGCATTGTAGCAATGCTCATCAAGCCTGTATCGAACCGCATGCGCGACCCGACACAACGTACCGCGCCGCCGTTACGCGACGGTTACGGTACGCCGCGTATGTGCGAATCACTGCCGTCACTCAACAAACGACTCATCGACATACCTAGGCACCTTACATGTGAGCTCTAACGGTGGTCGATACTACCAACGTTTGACGACGTGGTCGTACAAACATACTAGCGTGTTGGTTTCTCGGAATACATCTAACGAACGAACCATGTGTATTGGTTTCGACGATGATCCATCTGCAGGTTCACCTACAGATACCTTGTTACGACTTTTACCCGGTTCAAGCCATTGCGATTGAACTGTTTCCCGCCATACCGCGACCCGAAGGCCTCGATACAGCAGTCCGCAGTCCTCTCGAGACAGCTCAGTCCCGGACAGCGACGGGCGGTGTGTACAAATGGCAGGGACGTAATCAGCGTGAGCTGATGACTCACACTTACTAGGAATTCCTCGTTCAAGGGAAATAATTACAATTCCCTATCCCGGTCACGGAAGAGTTTCAACGGTTTACCAATGCCTTTCGGCAATGGATAGGCCAGCTGATTCTTCCATTGTAGCGCGCGTGCAGCCCCGGACATCTAAGGGCATCACAGACCTGTTATCGCTCAATCTCGTGCGGCTAAACACCGCTTATCCCTCTAAGAAGTAGACTGGACTTGAAAATCCAGCCACTATTTAGCAGGCTAGAGTCTCGCTCGTTATCGGAATAAACCAGA
>OX375869.1:58676811-58684311 GCA_947359475.1 Heligmosomoides polygyrus bakeri | reverse complement strand
AAGAGCGTGGCTTCCTGAGCAGCCCAGACGTTCCTCAAAACCTCCGACGATACCCAACCCTTAGCGGACCAAAGGAACGAATCCTTCATGCATAGCCCAGTCGGGTTACCGTCGCGTCCGCGCTCTTCTAGCACGCGCGCCGCTACAAGCCTTTCTTTCCAATCGTTCATATGCCTTTCGGCCCAATTGCTTCTGATCAGCTTGGTCACAGCTCGCGCTGCCTCGGTAGCGGTGAAGAACGTCTGTCCATCTACTACAATGGTAGCCATCAATGTGCGAGTTACGCGCCCCTCTAACCCGTGAGCGGCCATTACAGCCTGAAAGTCAGAGAGGACAGATCTCTTATTGCTCGCACGGAGGCGTTCTGCCAGCTCGTAAGAGACTAGGAAGTCAGCATTGGAGGCCACATAGCACCAGGTGTAAACAATACTATGTTCCAGCTCCTCCTCCACCAACTTTAGCCCCAGTCCCCCTTCATTCTTCCCCACATACAGACGGGCTGTACAGCTAGTTTTGAATCTCGTGCGAGACTCAACCAGCAGCTTACGCACGTCTCCATCGAACGTTCTAGCGAGGCGCCTGAGCGTGCTGAACCTCCCCGTCCCAAACACTATGCACGAGATCGCATACTTCAACTTAGGCACCACGACTTGATTGAACCCGTTCACCTTCTGGCGAACCGTCAGATTACTTAGGAACAACCTCCTCGCAGCACCCATAGCTGTTTCTGCAACCCGTGTCCATAGTTGATCAAGACAGATCAGTCCAGTTTGCTCTGCACCTAAGTACTTATAGACCACCGAGCCGCCCAAGATCGGGATAGACCCAACCTCAGAAGCCCGGGTAACCGTATCAGGATGGTTGACGGAGCGGATCGCACATTTGTTCTTATTTAACTCCAAGCCGAGCTGTTTAACAACTGCCTGTATTCCATCGCGAGCCTTCATCAGGTTGTACCAGTCCGGTGTAAACACCTTGAGATCGTCCATGTAGAACACATGGCTTACCCTCAAGGGACCGTCAGAGCTAGGCCCTGAGCCAGTCCCGGTCTCGTACGGTTTGATGTGGGCTTGAATCCAGGCAGAGGCCGGCGCCATGCATAGACAAAACAGCAGCGGGCTCAGAGAGTCACCCTGCATCAGACCATTTCTGATCTGAAGCTTCTGGCTCCTAACTGGCCGCCCGTTCGAATACGCATGGTACCGTACTCCTTGGAGCGCCATAAGTGTGGACAACAGACGTCGGACGTCAGATGGTACTCCCCACTGCTTAACGATCCATTTAATTGCACCGTGCCGCAATGAGTCGAACGCCTTCGTCATGTCGACCCACATCATGTGAAGCTCTTTCTTATTCCGCTCCGCATCCTTAACGATGGTCTGATCTAGAACGTGGGCATGGGTGCAACCCCATATACCCTTCCGTAGGGCAACTTGACTACCGGGGAACCGGTCTCCTACGGTTCTAGAGACGTGCACCGTCATGCATGCGGTCAGAATTTTATAGCATGTGTTCAAACATGCTATAGGTCTGAAATCTCCAGGCCCGAGAGCGCCAGGGTCTCCACTCCGCTTCGGTATAAGGACGACCCTTCCTTGGCAGAACCAAGTGGGGACCGACCTCCTCGGGAGCCGCAGTGCCCGAAGGCACCAGGACTTCAAACCCTCCCGAGCTGCAGGTAGGTGTTTCCACCAGAAACCCTGTATACCGTCAGGGCCCGTCGCCTTCCAAGGTTTAACCTTAGAGAACAAACGTCTCCAGGTCTCCTCTTCCAGCTCCGTGCACCTGACCGGAGTCTCTCTTGGCTGGGATCCTAGCGTCCGCGACCATTCTTCAAGCTCACGGCTTACCTCGAATGGTCGATCTTCCCCTACGATAGGACGCCAGTACTCGAGAATACTGGCTACAGGCACCTCCGTAGGTCGCGCGGACGGCTCCCGGGCCACGAAGAAGATGCCTTTACGCCGGACCTGCTTCCGACGAGCATCCTCTTCTAACTTCTGGATATCGAGCTGGACAAGGTGAAGTCGGTCCTTGAGTTTCCTCAAGGTGGTCGACAAATCACCCCGCCTCCTGATGTTATAGGCGTTCGCTACTTCGAGGAACTTCCGGCTTGGATACTGGGGCCCCTCTTTTCGCGATCGCCATTTGCGGCGTCTACGCAGCTCCACCGTAAGTGTCGAAATAACACTTATTAGCGAAGCACGCCGCTCTTGCAGCTCCTTAAGACGGGTCCGCGGGTCCTCGGTACATCGTTCTCGCCTCAACTCGTCAGCTGTCTGAGCCACAGCTCTAGCCACTGCGTACACAGCAGCGTTCAAGTTGGAGATGTACCGGCACCCATTGGAGGCTGGCAGATGTTCTAGCATGCGGGAAAGCACCGCGTTGCCAACCTCCAAGAGCTCCTTTGGGATTTCTCCCGCCGGTCTCTTAACGGCCCGCCTATCGTAGGAGGCAATGGCTACCCTGTAGTAGCGGAGCGATCTCTGGGTTAGCGTTCCCTCGAGATCCGGCCGCTCAGGAGTGGCTTCAGTCTCCGGAGAACCCGGAGACGTTTCGGAGACCTCCGGTGCCAGGTCACCCGGGCGGTGGAGGTCTCCAGGAGAGGGGTCCCGCGGCAAACTAGCCACCGCGTTCTCCCTACCCTTTATATACTTGTTATAGGCATATTTAATGCCATTTAGCGTCCTAACCGCTTGGTCCGGTTGTCTCGAGCGCTCCCAAGCTCTCGCCAGGGGCGCCCAATCGACCTTCCCATTGCGGCTAAACCTTTCGGTAAGGGCCGCCAGTTTCTGTAGCTCGCAAGCGAGCCACAGCCGCTTCTGACCCCTCACAGATTGGGCGCTAGCATGCCCGTTCCGCTGGTCACCGGGGTCAGAAGGGTTTCTCAGGGAATCCCTGTCATTATCGCTGATCATTATGATCACTATGCACTCTCTTTCGGTGCCAATAAAGCAGCTTTTGCAGCAGACTTACAGCTGGTTACCACAATTCACTACCAGCCGCTGCTTCCGGGACGACGTGAAAGCGTCACTCTTAGCACAAGAGACGGTAGCCTTCGGACGTACTGCTTTGAACGCCCCATGCGCGTCAGTAGTTAGCTGACGAGGCATTTGGCTACCTTAAGAGAGTCATAGTTACTCCCGCCGTTTACCCGCGCTTACTCGAATTACTACGATTTAACATTCAGAGCACTGGGCAGAAATCAGAGACAGTAAACGTCCGCAAGGACCATCTGTCTCCTCTGTTTTAATTAGACAGTCGGATTCCCCGAGTCCGTACCAGTTCCAGTTCGACCGTTTTGATGGTCGGTCAGGATACTAAGCCCGAAGACAAAGCACACACCTGAAAACGTCCACAAGGCAGTCTTGTCACTAGTCCAGCATCAGCGTGAGCGTCTGCCAGCCACGGACGAAACCGCACAAGCATCAGTTAACAGGCCAACCGACCCGGTCACTGGAGCCAATCCTTTTCCCGAAGTTACGGATCTAATTTGCCGACTTCCCTTACCTACATTATTCTATCGACTAGAGGCTGTTCACCTTGGAGACCTGATGCGGATATCGGTACGATGCAGCACAGATTAATAGCCTTCCTTGGTTTTTCAAGGGCCGTCCAGAGAACACGAGACATCACAGAAACCGCGATGCTTTACGGAAACAACGTCCCTATCTACGGCTGAACCGATTCCAGGGAGTCCGTTCCTTAACTAGAGAAGAGAACTCTAGCTCGGTCTCTGAGCGACGTAACCAAGTTCGAATGCGTTACCGCGCAAGTGACTCAAAGAGCCACAATCTCTGTGTCTGCGTTAGGGAATATTAACCCTATTCCCTTTTGATATCCGAGAGAAAAGAGACTTTTCCCTCTCGATGATACAAGGCATAAGCCAGTATCTTAGGATCGACTGACCCACATTCAACTACTGTTCACGTGGAACCCTTCTCCACTTCAGTCTTCAAGGATCGAACTTAAATATTTGCTACTACCACCGAGATCTGCACTGACGGAAGCTCCAGCTGGGCCTACGCCCAAAGCCTTCGACGCAACCGCCACGACCCTCCTACTCGTTGCGGCCAGGCGCTAGACAACGCACAAGCCAGCAACGGTTGGGTATAGGTCTCTCGCTCAAGCGCCATCCATTTTCAGGGCTAGTTGATTCGGCAGGTGAGTTGTTACACACTCCTTAGCGGGTACCGACTTCCATGGCCACCGTCCTGCTGTCTATATCAACCAACGCCTTTTATGGGGTCTCATGAGCGAAAAGTTAGGCACCTTAACCCAACGTTTGGTTCATCCCACAGCGCCAGTTCTGCTTACCAAAAATGGCCCACTTGGAGCTCGCGTTCGTGTCAACAGTTCAATGAAGAAACCGAGACAACATACCCATTGAAAGTTTGAGAATAGGTTGAGATCGTTTCGACCCCAAGTCCTCTAATCATTCGCTTTACCGGATATAACCGCTATGAACTCCAGCTATCCTGGGGGAAACTTCGGAGGGAACCAGCTACTAGATGGTTCGATTAGTCTTTCGCCCCTATACCCAAGTCTATCGATCGATTTGCACGTCAGAACCGATACGGACTTCCACCAGAGTTTCCTCTGACTTCGTCCTGCTCAGGCATAGTTCACCATCTTTCGGGTCGCAACCTGTACGCTCTACCGCTGCCCATCTGCAAGCAGACAAGACAGGGCCATGGTGCGCCGCTTCGTAAACGAAACGGATCCCATGTCAGCCGGTTAACCGACCTTTACTTTCATTACGCCTTGGGGTTTTCCACCCTTTGACTCGCGTACAAGTTACACTCCTCGGTCCGTGTTTCAAGACGGGTCGGAGAGGTGGTCGACTTTCACACTGACACCCTACAATGAAGTAGGGCAAAAACGCTAGCCACGACAAACCTATCCGCCAGCAAGACACCACCGCCGAAACGGTGGGCAACGCTAAACGGTTCGGAACGCACGTCCAGCGCTGTCAGCGCAGCCATAGGCAACATACATCTCCCGCAGTCACAATTAAGCGACATTAGTAGACTTAGTTACCCGGCTACGTCAACTCTCTCCGGTTCCACTCCAGCGATTTCACGTTCTCTTGAACTCTCTCTTCAAAGTTCTTTGCAACTTTCCTTCACAGTACTTGTTTGCTATCGAATTCGCGTCTATATTTAGCCTTAGATGAAGTTTATCACCCACTTTAGGCTGCACTTTCAAGCAACCCGACTCCAAGGTATGATCGTACAGCTTGCTCCACTGTCCGCACAGGTCTCGCACCCTCTCAGGAATGTGGCCCCTATCAAAGGGACTTTGGACATGCAGCACAAACTGAAAACCACACCTATACGCTACATTTCTTAACGGTGTAACACCGAAAGATTCAGCGCTGGGCTTCTCCCCGTTCACTCGCCGTTACTAAGGGAATCCTTGTTAGTTTCTTTTCCTCCGCTAAATGATATGCTTAAGTTCGGCGGGTAGTCACGCCTGAGCTCAGGTTGCAATGCAAATGATGCCAGAACGACGCATGTACTGTGTCGTAGTGTCGTACCGGCCCCGTTTCATCGATCCTCAATATAATCTCGCCGAGTACTAGACGAAACGGTAACACTACACACATACACAATGTGTTCACATCATTCAGGAGTGACGACGACGACGTCGACGACACTATGTTGCTCTGTACGATTCTTCACTAGAATGGGAATCATCACAACGGCGACGTTGTACAACAAGATACAACGACACATGTGATCGAGTGCCATTCGACAAACAGTGTTCAAAACAAGCCACACTGTAGTAGATCGTTTACAACCCTGAACCAGACGTGCCGAAGGGAAAACCCAACGGCGCTATGCGTTCAAAATTTCACCACTCTAAGCGTCTGCAATTCGTGGTAAATAACGCAGCTAGCTGCGTTTTTCATCGATACGCGAATCGACCGATCCATCGCTGAAGCTAGTCACCTTTGTAATCATCGAAGTGATTACGTTTCTGCAAACATTAAACATAGAAAGTGTTGTGTGCGTTCGTTGTTGACAACAACACGCGTTGGCGTCCGACATTAACCAGCCGTCGGATCATTAAGATTTCCTGAACACCAGGTTTCACTCTGCCATCGCTGACGGAGCATAACCACCAACAATCGTGTAAAATCAACATTGAACACAACGTTTTGTGTAAGGCGGCATTGTAGCAATGCTCATCAAGCCTATGTCGAACCGCATGCGCGACCCGACACAACGTACCGCGCCGCCGTTACGCGACGGTTACGGTACGCCGCGTATGTGCGAATCACTGCCGTCACTCAACAAACGACTCATCGACATACCTAGGCACCTTACATGTGAGCTCTAACGGTGGTCGATACTACCAACGTTTGACGACGTGGTCGTACAAACATACTAGCGTGTTGGTTTCTCGGAATACATCTAACGAACGAACCATGTGTATTGGTTTCGACGATGATCCATCTGCAGGTTCACCTACAGATACCTTGTTACGACTTTTACCCGGTTCAAGCCATTGCGATTGAACTGTTTCCCGCCATACCGCGACCCGAAGGCCTCGATACAGCAGTCCGCAGTCCTCTCGAGACAGCTCAGTCCCGGACAGCGACGGGCGGTGTGTACAAATGGCAGGGACGTAATCAGCGTGAGCTGATGACTCACACTTACTAGGAATTCCTCGTTCAAGGGAAATAATTACAATTCCCTATCCCGGTCACGGAAGAGTTTCAACGGTTTACCAATGCCTTTCGGCAATGGATAGGCCAGCTGATTCTTCCATTGTAGCGCGCGTGCAGCCCCGGACATCTAAGGGCATCACAGACCTGTTATCGCTCAATCTCGTGCGGCTAAACACCGCTTATCCCTCTAAGAAGTAGACTGGACTTGAAAATCCAGCCACTATTTAGCAGGCTAGAGTCTCGCTCGTTATCGGAATAAACCAGACAAATCGCTCCACCAACTAAGAACGGCCATGCACCACCAACCACCAAATCGAGAAAGAGCTTTCAATCTGTCAATCCTTACGGTGTCCGGGCCGGGTGAGTTTTCCCGTGTTGAGTCAAATTAAGCCGCAGGCTCCACTCCTGGTGGTGCCATTCCGTCAATTTCTTTAAGTTTCAGCTTTGCAACCATACTACCCCAGGAACCGAAAGACTTTCGTTTCCGGGAAGCTCCTCGACAAGGCAATAATACCCCATCGGATCGCTAGATGGCATAGTTTACGGTCAGAACTAGGGCGGTATCTAATCGCCTTCGAACCTCTGACTTTCGTTCTTGATTAATGAAGACATTCTTGGCAAATGCTTTCGCTTTAGGGCGTCCCCCTGCGGTCCACGAATTTCACCTCTCGCGCAGGGATACGAATGCCCCCGAATTGTCCCTCTTAACCATTATTTCAGTTCCTGAACCAATAAATAGAACCGAAGTCCTCTTTTATTATTCCATGATCGACCATTCAAGCAAACGCTTGTTCTGAGCACTCTAATTTATTCAAAGTAAACTC
>OX375869.1:58669311-58671811 GCA_947359475.1 Heligmosomoides polygyrus bakeri | reverse complement strand
GCTAAATGATATGCTTAAGTTCGGCGGGTAGTCACGCCTGAGCTCAGGTTGCAATGCAAATGATGCCAGAACGACGCATGTACTGTGTCGTAGTGTCGTACCGGCCCCGTTTCATCGATCCTCAATATAATCTCGCCGAGTACTAGACGAAACGGTAACACTACACACATACACAATGTGTTCACATCATTCAGGAGTGACGACGACGACGTCGACGACACTATGTTGCTCTGTACGATTCTTCACTAGAATGGGAATCATCACAACGGCGACGTTGTACAACAAGATACAACGACACATGTGATCGAGTGCCATTCGACAAACAGTGTTCAAAACAAGCCACACTGTAGTAGATCGTTTACAACCCTGAACCAGACGTGCCGAAGGGAAAACCCAACGGCGCTATGCGTTCAAAATTTCACCACTCTAAGCGTCTGCAATTCGTGGTAAATAACGCAGCTAGCTGCGTTTTTCATCGATACGCGAATCGACCGATCCATCGCTGAAGCTAGTCACCTTTGTAATCATCGAAGTGATTACGTTTCTGCAAACATTAAACATAGAAAGTGTTGTGTGCGTTCGTTGTTGACAACAACACGCGTTGGCGTCCGACATTAACCAGCCGTCGGATCATTAAGATTTCCTGAACACCAGGTTTCACTCTGCCATCGCTGACGGAGCATAACCACCAACAATCGTGTAAAATCAACATTGAACACAACGTTTTGTGTAAGGCGGCATTGTAGCAATGCTCATCAAGCCTATGTCGAACCGCATGCGCGACCCGACACAACGTACCGCGCCGCCGTTACGCGACGGTTACGGTACGCCGCGTATGTGCGAATCACTGCCGTCACTCAACAAACGACTCATCGACATACCTAGGCACCTTACATGTGAGCTCTAACGGTGGTCGATACTACCAACGTTTGACGACGTGGTCGTACAAACATACTAGCGTGTTGGTTTCTCGGAATACATCTAACGAACGAACCATGTGTATTGGTTTCGACGATGATCCATCTGCAGGTTCACCTACAGATACCTTGTTACGACTTTTACCCGGTTCAAGCCATTGCGATTGAACTGTTTCCCGCCATACCGCGACCCGAAGGCCTCGATACAGCAGTCCGCAGTCCTCTCGAGACAGCTCAGTCCCGGACAGCGACGGGCGGTGTGTACAAATGGCAGGGACGTAATCAGCGTGAGCTGATGACTCACACTTACTAGGAATTCCTCGTTCAAGGGAAATAATTACAATTCCCTATCCCGGTCACGGAAGAGTTTCAACGGTTTACCAATGCCTTTCGGCAATGGATAGGCCAGCTGATTCTTCCATTGTAGCGCGCGTGCACCCCCGGACATCTAAGGGCATCACAGACCTGTTATCGCTCAATCTCGTGCGGCTAAACACCGCTTATCCCTCTAAGAAGTAGACTGGACTTGAAAATCCAGCCACTATTTAGCAGGCTAGAGTCTCGCTCGTTATCGGAATAAACCAGACAAATCGCTCCACCAACTAAGAACGGCCATGCACCACCAACCACCAAATCGAGAAAGAGCTTTCAATCTGTCAATCCTTACGGTGTCCGGGCCGGGTGAGTTTTCCCGTGTTGAGTCAAATTAAGCCGCAGGCTCCACTCCTGGTGGTGCCATTCCGTCAATTTCTTTAAGTTTCAGCTTTGCAACCATACTACCCCAGGAACCGAAAGACTTTCGTTTCCGGGAAGCTCCTCGACAAGGCAATAATACCCCATCGGATCGCTAGATGGCATAGTTTACGGTCAGAACTAGGGCGGTATCTAATCGCCTTCGAACCTCTGACTTTCGTTCTTGATTAATGAAGACATTCTTGGCAAATGCTTTCGCTTTAGGGCGTCCCCCTGCGGTCCACGAATTTCACCTCTCGCGCAGGGATACGAATGCCCCCGAATTGTCCCTCTTAACCATTATTTCAGTTCCTGAACCAATAAATAGAACCGAAGTCCTCTTTTATTATTCCATGATCGACCATTCAAGCAAACGCTTGTTCTGAGCACTCTAATTTATTCAAAGTAAACTCGCTAGCCACTAAAAGAGCCGAAGCCCTAGTAGAAAACCAGCAAATAGTCACAACAGCGATTAACACCAAAGGTGAACCACTGCATGTGACTCAGATCCAACTACGAGCTTTTTAACCGCAGCAATGACGATTTACACTAGTGGAGCTGGAATTACCGCGGCTGCTGGCACCAGACTTGCCCTCCACTGGATCCTCGAAAAAAGGTTTATGATCAACTCATTGGAATGACCGTTCCATAGGAATGGTCTTCTTATTTTTAGTCACTATCTCATCTCTTCAAGATTGGATAAGTTTCGCGCCTGCTGCCTTCCTTGGATGTGGTAGCCGTTTCTAAGGCTCCCTCTCCGGAGTCGAACCCTTATTCTCCGTTACCCGTAATAACCATGGTAGACTAATAGACTACCATCAGGTTGATAGGGCAGACACTTTTTCGGAATA
>OX375869.1:58462803-58666611 GCA_947359475.1 Heligmosomoides polygyrus bakeri | reverse complement strand
GAAGAATGACGTGCCGAAAATGGCCATGAGGTACCACCATAGATGTGGCATTGAGTCCGGAAGATGGGACAGGTAACGAAATACAAGAAGGGTCTTATCTATGGCCGCGTTTGAAGGATAAACAAGTGTGATAGGATTACGAAATCAGCTATCAACATAGGCTAGTGCGTTTACAGGGAGAACGGTAAAAATATTTTTGAAGTGTGAAGAGACTTTTTTCCAACCTAATAGCTAGCTCCTGGTTCTCATACTTTCAGATTCCCCCATTCTTAATATTTCCATGTCAACGTCTTATCCATTAAGCAACCTTTCACATCGTAAAGAGAAAGCTGATAGGCGTCAAAAAGTCGATAACCTGATCCAGCTACATAGTCCGATAAGGATGACAGATGAAGAAATTCCAAACGGGTTAGAAAGTAGGCCATGCTAGAAGGGAACGTCCGATATCCGGTTGTTGGGTGTCGACGCGGGTACGAGTACAGTTCTCGAAATCAAGAGCGCATAGACGGATTAAGATGAAGACGGACTCGTTTTCTGCTCTTGTCGCTCATCTGAATGAATTCATGTTGTTCCACAACCTGAGAACCGCTCCTGAACAACAAAGTTGGAACTGCATAGCGAACTGAAATTGCTTTGCGCGCTTCCGTCGTATGGTCATAGCCTACAAAGTTCCCAAGAATACAGGGTAGTGTAGACTAAAGCTTGACTCATCACGGGAAAAATTTCCACCCAATGCCATTAGGAGGTGATATTGTAACATATAAAGTTTCGACCTCTGATTATCTACAGAAAAAAATCATTCTTTTATGCACGTAGTTTTAGTTTTTCATAGAAATGGAATCCCACATAAACGCAACAGGTAAATATTACTCAGTAAAAATCAAGCCTTCTATAACGATCTTTTACATGACCAGGAGTGCAATTTTGTCGAATTTTCTCAAAAGTCGAAAAAATGGTAAACTCTCTTGCTCATGTGGAAATACTACCTTAAAAAGCTCTTGCTGAAATGAAGGAATTGCCCCTTTTCCTGTGTTCCAAATGAGCAAATAGTTTTTCAAAAACTTCGGAAACTCTCCTAGCTATGTTCATTTAAGCGATTCTCTGACTTCGTCGCTCGCATTCAAAGGCTTTGTTGTCACGAAAGCAAGCCAGTGGAAGGTTAAATTGCAACTCGTAAAATATCGAGCTACGTTAATTTAACTTTTACATAAATGCGTTCTGTTCTGATCTTCTGTATGATCAGAGCGGAAAATTTTTTAATAGGTTTGTTGGCAACTGATGTAAACTTGAGCCCCCGATCATAGCTAGGTCATTTAGGAAACACTTGATTTTCCTCCGTATATCAATGAAAGCTCCCTTCATGTGCCACCTCATCGCGGTGAAGGGGTGAACATCACTTTGTGATGGCTAACGGCACAAACGGTCACGCAGTACGCGACGCTGTGTCGTGTATGGGCGTATCTCCTGTATCCCTGGCCAGGAACATGTGAGCAACCAGACCACCTCTATGGCTCAAACAACTAAACCCGTGCCCCAGTCCTCCGCGCGCCGACTTCCACGACGTCGGTTGCATCCAGCTCCGGCGAGGGGCCATCTAATCTCGGAGTTAAACTATCAGGACGTCATTGGAATCGGACTACCGGAAACTCCTTCCCACCACGACACGGAAACTGCCTATTCGTCTGCACTTATAACTGTCGTTCGATCGCATCTGAGCAGGATCTTCGGACACTGCTTTACAGAAGCCGCAGCATCAAATACGACGTTATCGCCCTGCAGGAAACGAGAGGCAGACCGGGAAACCATAAGAAGGACCGACCACAACGAGCTTCTCATTATCGGAGCAAAGATGGACAGAAAGAATATTGGTGAGTTGGATTTCTCCTCAATTCGACAGTGCACCACTTAGAAGACTCCTACAATATGATCAGTCCGCGAGTAGCTGTTCTTCGTCTGGAAACCAAAGATCAAGGAACCATCTCCATCATAAATGGATATGCTCCAACATCTGCGGCCACAGATGAAGAAAAGGAGGAATTCTACAACCTGTTCGAGGACTGTCAACGAGGAGAAGAGCTACTACAAAGTTGTCGTTGGTGACTTTAACGCTATCGTCGGTACGAATGATCACGACGAATGGAGGCTAGAACCACATGGAAGTTCCTCAAGGAACGAAAACGGAGAGCGCCTGATATACTTCCTATCCGCGTGTCGTCTCTACCATGGAAATTCTATGTTTAAGAAGCCTTCAAACCGACGATGGACCGGGAAAGCCCAAATGGAGAAACACGTTTGGAGATGGACCATGTTCTTACAAACAGACGATGGAGTCTGTTCGACGTCTCCGTGCTGCCTTCATTTGACACCGGCTCGGATCACCGTCCTGTCCGTGCGAAGCTGACTCTCGAAAAGAGGATGTTCAAGCGTGACACTCATAAACCGGCACCGGTGAGGATCCCCACATTCAAGTCTGTGGAGTTGGAATATGCAATAAAGTCGTATGATTGGAATCTTCTTGAAGATCCATCGGAAGACTACGACCTTCTCTCCAAAGGACAGTTGAAATGTGCTAGCAGCTCTTGCGGAGCCACATCACCGTCTGCTTCAAGACTCAACGCACATGCGAATAAACACTTGGAGCAAAGAAGAGCTGTTAAACTGGATCCTAATGCTTCCCATCTGGAAAAAGTCACCATCTCGAAGGCCTGTCGAATTGCAGTGAAGGAGTCCATTCAAGCCTACAGAAGATTGAAGTTGTTAGAAGCCGCTGATAGAGGTTCAAGCATAAAGCGCTGCAAACGAGATCTCTGCGATCAGAAGGCAATAATGTCAGCCCTTGTGGATAAGGATGGAACAACGCAAACGTCTCGAAGAGCGATGGAGGCCATCGTTCAAGAATTCTACACAGATCTGTTCCGTTCTTCCATCCCCGATATGTTTGATGCCACCAGCTGAGGAAGTACCTCCCATTCTGGAATCAGAAGTTGCTCATGCCATTAGAAGGATGAAGCCGGACACTGCTCCCGGACCGGACGGCATTTCTGCTGATCTCCTTCGTGCGGGTGGCAGTGCCCTCTGCTCACTTCTTGCCAAGCACTTCAACCACTACCTTCGACTTGGTAGGATTCCGGACTCATGGAAGGAGTCGAAATTGTGTACAAGATCTTCACCACGATACTGCTTAACCGCATGGAGCGTTGCTTGGATAAATATCAGTCAGTGGAGCAAGCAGGGTTTCACAAGGATTTCTCCTGCATGGACCATATTCAGACTGTTTCACAGCTCATCGAGAGGAGCCGCGAATACCACCTCCCACTTGTCCTTGTCTTCGTGGATTACCGGAAAGCGTTCGACTCTGTTGAAATCAACACCGTTTTGAACGCACTTGTGCACGCTGGTATACCATCGCCCTACATCCGAATTCTCGACGAATGCTTCTCGAACACATCGACTACCATCCAGCTGTTCGATCGAAAGCTTAAGATTCCTATCGGTAAAGGAGAGCAGGGAGGCACGATTTCTCCCATGCTATTCACAGCGGCACTCCAGGATGCCACGAAAGACTTGAACAGGGACGATAAAGGCTACCTTGTCGACGGTAAACGGATCAGCAACCTTCGCTTCGCCGACGATATTGTTCTCATCTCTACCAGCACGGCAGAAGTCGAGGAAATGCTGAGCGAGCTCAATGTGGCAGGTATGAAGATTGGATTGGACATGAAAATGTCCAAAACACAATTTATGGTCAACCATTGGTGTGACACGGGACTCGTAAGGTTAAATGGAGTCGCTCTACAACAGGTGGATAACGACCTCGCTCTCGATATTGTCCGTAGGAGACGCGCAGCATGGGCAGCCTTCAGCTCGATTCGCGAAGTCGCCGATCAGGTCAAGGATCCCGGCCTCAAGGCCTCGATATTCAACGCCTCTGTACTGCCTGCGATGTGTTACGCGACGGAAACCTGGCCCGAGAACAGGACAATCGCCAGAGCGATGCAAACTACGCATCGTGCACTGGAGAGGTGTCTTCTGAGGACAAGCCTTTGTCAGCAATGGGATGAAGGCCTACGAAGCTTGGAGCTAAGGGAGAAGTCGCGATTAGCAGACCCGCTGCAGTACATGAAGAAGTCCAAATATCGCTGGGCCGGACACCTGCTTCGACGAAAGGACGGTAGATGGAGTCTCCGTGTCACAGAATGGCTCCCGAGAGACCATAGGAGACCACTGGGACGACGGCCAATGCGATGGGCAGACTCATTCTCAAGATCTTTCAGAGAGCAGAGTCTGCCTCACTGGATGCAAGCAGCCAGAGATCGAGCGGTCTGGAAGAGTTGTGGTCCCCGCTGAGAAGACCTCCAGCCGACAAAAGGACCATCAAAGTATCAAAGTAAGTAAGTATCAATGAAAGCTTGAAAATGTATTAAGTACAATTTCAATTCCATATGCCGTCTCCTTAGGTAGATTTTTTCATTTCTATGCAAAATATCGAACCTGAATACGATCTCCACTAGTCGTGTTGACGATCGTTGCAGAAGGAATTGCTTTTTGCTGTATGTATTTTAACAGTAATTTTCTGTGGTACCACTTTACTTCCTAAAGTTGTCTTCGTCGATTAAAAAAACTACGTGACGATTTCTGCCTTCAATTGCGACTTCGATTGATTCGAAATGCGCTTCAACAATCCTTATGCACTGTGATAAAATGTTGTACATCTCATAAAAGACACCTAAATTACCGTTACCATTTAACATTAACATCTTACAGAGTACAGTTTTAAATCAAGATATCGCTCGTTGAACTGGAAAAGCCACACCATGAAAGGTCAGCTTTTTGTCAGATATCAAAAATAGCTAAAAGGCTAAGAAATGGAAAAGGTAAGCAAAAACCGTACTGAATACGTGGGAATCGTATATGGTCTGCTCCTAAAGGGGTTCGATAATTTTCGGCAAAAATCGAAACCCTTGATTGACCCCGTTCGCCACCAATCCCCATCCTGGTGCCGAAGTTACAGTCATGGGATAGGACTCATAGGTGGCTATAAATATACAAGTCACTTCCCATTTGTAGCCTACATAATTCAAAAAACACGTCTTTTCAATGGTTTGGAGGGTGTTTCAGTCGAGAAACATCCTTCTTGGGCGAGAAATACCGCGGCCAGTTTTTTGGTTCACCTTTTTTGGTCCTCTCAGATAGTTTTATAATAGAATTTCTTAGTTAAGCCAGTAATTTGGCAAGGATACACGAAGCGATTCATTTGTTCTCAGGTTTTATCGAGGAAACGTCAATTAATTGACGTTCGCACTACCAGTTAGCTCTGTGAAACGCTGAGGAGCGGATCGCGAAGTATCAAAATTTAGCAGATCCGAGATCCTCTCTTTTTTCTCTACAGTAGGCCTTGATACTCTACTGGAGCCTTAAGGATACAAATCTTATGGATAACCAACAGGACATGCATTTTTGAGACAGCATATGTCCAACTTTGCTTACGACAGCGATTTCACATCTGACTATGAGTGCTCTGAATGTGGAGATCAGTGGTCGAATAGCACGCGTTCTCCGTTCACCAATCGCGGCAGTACGCCCCCGGTTATTTCACTCATCACTCCCAACAACGTTGGAGGTCGTTATATTTTTGATTATGAGTTTTATCGGATGGACATGAGCTGTGACCTTGGCGCGTCGTGAGAATACTACGCCCAACTCGATTGCATAATGCGGATTTATATCCTTAGGGCTGCTAAAGTTTAAGTCAACTGTTTCAGGTCCACCAGATATCACTTCTGTAGCGTTGCAAATTCATTAGCATTCTAGCTTAGCAACGTTGTGCGATAATACCGCCAAGCGCCGCAAACGTACATACTATAGCATTGTCCGTCCATACCTTGTTTAGTCTTGCACCATTCTTTGCTACCCACATGCAGCACATACCTCGAGGAAGACCTGGTAACTATAGGCATTGCGGAGCTAGGCGTTCTGAAGTATTTCTGGCCTCGACCTTCACAGACGAAACAACCTCTCCAGTCCAAGAACAAAAGCACGATTACCCTGGTGGCTCAGAACTTTTAAAACCTAAAACTAGTGGAATTGTCGGCCTGAACTACAAGTCGTACGAACACGGGAAACACTGGAGAGAACTGAGGAAGTATTAGATGGCAACAGTGGGCTTCGGGGATTGTGGTGAAAGAGATGGTTCCATAGCTCCGGTCGTGCAGTTTTCGCAGAGCCGTCCGCGAGGTGTTTGCCGCTGGTGCTACTGGTGTAGACCTGCATATGTTCGCTGCACACCAATAGGGGTGAAGCGTCCGCGAGAGGCAGCATGTGATGCCTCATGGGAAGGTGGGGCTTTGAAAGCGCTCTCACCAAACGCCTTGGAAAGATATAGATCTTCCAGCTTTGCTCAGCAAACGAACTGGAGCCGCAGAGCCGATCTTTTGGGCTTTCATTCCGGTAGTTCGCGAGTTTGTTCGTCTTTCTTAGTTCTCCAGGAGCAGTGGAGTGTTGCTGCCGAGTTATTCTGTTGCACTCTCCGCAGCCATCAAAGCGTGTCTTCCCGAATGAATTCTGCAGTTCACAGTGGTCGTAAGTAGAGCGGCAACCGTGATCCACCCTGGATTCATGATCGAAATCGGCAGACGTTGATTGGAACCGCCGCTGCGTTGCGTGTTTGCTAAAAGTTCCTTGCCCCACCGTTTCTAGAGAAGTGTCCTTATGGAGCTGCTGTTTTCCCGTATCCGCTTCTGGATTCATATTCAGTCAGGAATCAATCTTCGTTGGCAGCCGTCGTGTTATCTCTTTGTGCATTTCGGGTCACATACTTTCGTGCTGTCAAAAACAGGCGCAACAAGCCCGAAGGCCAACACTTTCCGAAGAAAGTGGTGGTCGCTTATAGCGGAGTAGTTTCTAGAAGTGCTGGTCGCGCAGCACGCGTCTCTCAACGCTTCTGCTAAAAATCGTTTCGGGAAGTGCATGTAGCAAGCGATTTCAAGTTATCCTTCGAGTTTATGTTAGTAACTGCGCTCAAGTGTTCGAATTTTAACATGCGCTCAATGAACTGAAAGCCTCAGAATACTTACCAAACCATTCAGTTCGAGTCGTATAACGTCGTTTCATTTCAAATAGGACTTCTCAGTTTTATACCAGGCTTTTTTCAAACAGGACACCTTTTGTTTGAAACTGGGCAGTTTTTAGTTTGAGAACGGACATTTTCAAAGAAGAAGTATACATTTTGCCAACCAAATTAGATTTGTCTAAACCTTTAGTAGACATGAACTTGTAAAGACAAAATTGCCTCTTTAAGAATATTTTCATTAAATATTTATCTTCACAAAATATTTTAAGAAAAATGGCGGCGCTGTAGTAGTTGTAGAGGTCACCATAGCATGCCGGGACGTGTGGGCGTGGCGAGTAGCTACCTACAGCGAAAATGCGCTCTTATTTTCTCTTTTCGATTACAGTTCCGCGTTTTATTTGCATCCGTACTGGTCCTATATTGGAAGGAACTTCAGCATGTAGGCAATTTTAACAAGGGTGCGTTAGTCGGATCACACCCCGAAGTCCCTTCCCCTGGCCAATTCTGTGGCTCTCCACCGCTCAAACAAATAATGCTATAGTTTCGCTTGTTTGTTTGTTTTCTTTACTATCAGTTTGTTTCGTTTCTTTTATGTGTTAGTAGCAAAGAAACATTTTTATAAGGTGACCCTCTAACTACTATAGCGCCAAAATGCCTACATCATCGAATAGACGCAAAATTCTTATCATTTCACGTCAAACGATGTTTTGAGGTCTATGTTAAAATGCACACAACAAAATTTCGTACTCTCGCCTATTCAGAATGAACCTAAATACATTTTTCCGATCAAGGAGATGAAGGATGAGAGCTGTCCGGTTTAAATTGGAAAGGTACTTGAGTCATCAAGCAGAGTAGCTGGCCTTAGAAGGGAATATAACATCAGACCCTACAGGCTAGAAAAAATGAAGTGCTTCGACTACTGCTAAGAGGGTTCGTCAAACAGATTATGCCTTACGAAACTCAAAATACCCTGCTCTTTCATACGGAACAGTGAATATCCCATGCTCGATCCTTGCAATGCTTCAATGTATGGCGTACTTGTCGTGCTGCAAACCCCCTTCTGTACCGGCGCGCGAGAAGCACCGTTTAATCACTCGGCAACGCCTAGAGTTTTTCCTAATGTTTCACTAAGGGTAAAGAGCAAAGATCCATGTGAACGAATCCTATTATATAAAGCGGAAAACCACTGACGGTCAACGGGTGCATGTCTGTCAAAGGGTGCATTTCCGTCAACGGGTGCAAAGGGGTAAACAAGTCTGCGAGGCAGGCAGCCACGACCACCGGTGTTGACTGCCATGACGCTCCCACTGCAGGCCGTTACCAAAAAACATCCACTTGATGAGGTTTAGCAAGATGTCACCACGTCTATGACGAGGCGCCGCTGCCGGGTTAACACGGCTTACACCTCGTGATCAGTGCGAGAAGAGGTCTACGCGCCCCACATTCGCTTCAGCTCAACAGGTGGGTGTTGATGGCCGACGGAAGGTCGATCAGGTAAGGCGTGTTTGGATCGGGCAGTCGATCCTATTGTAATCGCTCAGACAATCAACATCGGTTGATATTGTTCATTCTTGAGCGGTGCTATCGGTTCTCTCCAGACTTGATCGATCTGGGTGGGTGTTCCGTGATTATGATGGGCGACGGAAGGTCGATCAGGTAATCAGCCATCATAGTGAAGCTCCGATCATAAGTGTTGCGTGATTATATGGTGGCTGATATCGGTTTCCTCTCAAACCCAACCGATTGGGATGGAGATTTCGTGATTGCGTTGGACGACGAACGCGCTTCGCAGCAGGGATATCTTTCGATCGGGCAGTCGATATATCATTCACTATTACCGATCGTTTAAGCGCTGCTATCGGCCCTCTCTCAGACTTAACCGATCGGTGTGGGTGTTGCGTGATTGTAATTGGTGACGAAGGAGCTTCACAGCTTGGAGAAGCGTCAATCAAGCAATCAGTATCAACCAATATTGTCGCTCTTTTTGACTGCGCTCTACCACTACATAATTGAGTTAGCGGTGGATGACGTTTGTGTGATCTAACCTAAGTGAGATGCGCCGCATCACATCCACAGCGGGGGCGGTCCAGTGATCTAACCTGAGTGAGATACGCCTCATCATCTACAGCGCGGCAAAGTTTGCTATTGAACTTGGGATGTTGCCGGGGAAGCGCAGCCCTTTACTGTCTAACGCAACAGCACCTATGCGCGTTTCTGTGCGTCCAGATTCAAAAGCCGACTTCGTGCCATTAGCATGTAAGACCACTAAAGGGGGTAAGAGTAGAAGGGGGACTTTGGGGGTGGAGAACAGACAGCGTTCAGAAGAAGCGACCTGGAGGAGGCATCGGATGAGGGGTCGATAGGGGAAACAACGAAGCAGGACAGGACATGGCACCAAGAAGGGTTTAGGCAATAAGGAAGCATCAGAAGGAAGTTACCAATCAGGGGGGGGGGGGGGGGTTCAGTAAAGAGAATCAGCAAGGGGATCCATTACCAGTAAGGGAGACCAGATTTAGAAGATGTGGCGCCGACGTCGCGCAATGGGCGTTCGCTCGCCGTCGTCGTGTCGTGAGCGTGGGAGGGCTACTTAATTGGGGTAGAGTAGTAAGGAGGATCTCGAGGGGGAGGAATCTACCTGGAAAAAGGGATCTGGAGGCGGGACCAGGACGGGCAACCAACAAGAAGGAAGCCGGAAGAGTTTTCATACGGAGAACAAGGAATCTGCCATATGCATAGCTTCTTAATACTCAACACAGCGGCGACTGCGAGCGCTTCTGAGGTTCTGGACTCGGAAGACGGGTCTTCTGAGCTGCTGGATTCAGAAGGCAGGCCCCCTACGTCGAGAAACAAGCGTCCTGATTCTGAATACGTGTCAACGACGTCTGCCGTGACCATAGGAGGACCACTAAGGGAGTGGTGGAGAAGGGCGGTAATGGGTACCTCAAGGATGGACCAGGAGACCGACCAGGAAGGAAAGGAACAACCTGGAGGAGGGGCTAGGACAAGGAAACCAGCAAGAAGAGACCAGTAGGAGGTCAATGGTGGGAAACAAAGAAGTGGGCCAAGAGTTGAGACCAGGAAGGTGGGGAATAGAAGGAGAGGGAAGACCAGTAAAGGCGGACCAGCAATTAGATCCAGTAGAAAGAAACGATTAAGGATAAATCTGGCTTCGGAAGACATATCAACAATATCTGGAAACGCTAGCTGTTGAGCATGAGAACGATTGCGGGGAGAAACCTGAGGGACAGAAGTACTGCGCAGCACAAACCAATGACTTTAATGGCCGGTCGGGAGAAAATGTCTATGATGAAGGTACCGAAGTGGTGAACGGCTTGATGCTCATAAAGTACGCACCATGTCCTAGATGTTAGCGAATTTAATGTTTTACAAAAACTACTTTCCATAGGTCAGTGATGCTGCGAAGTCGCGCGAAGCGACTAAGTGCGAGACACGCCGTTAGGCATGTCGGAGCACTTTTATTGGATATTGAATTTATCTTATATGCATAAGACGAAGGGGACTCAATCGGAGACAACAAACAGGAAAGTAGAAAAGTTGATCCAAAAGGGTCAGGTGAGGCATTTCCGCAACTGGGCACGAGATCCAAACATAGTTATACCTTAACTTCCATTCCTCCAGGGTCACAAAACCTGAAACATACATCTGTGACACTTACTAAACATTTAATTGACTACCAGTTTTCCTACTACTATACCTAGGAGGATGTTATCTTTGTCCTGAGTCACCTTTTTTTCAAGCCTTTCGTGGCCGAACGTCCAGCGTCAGTCGGCGGCGAAACCGGCTATCTTTGCCGTTTACCCTTAGTGAAAATTTCGGCAGAAATTCGTCTCCCGACTTGCGCGCCGTTGTCGTAGCCTAGAGTTCTTCCTAATTTTCACTATGGTAAAGTGCAAAGATCCATGTGACGCAGTCGCTACCGCATTATAAATGTATTCGTTCACATGGACCCTTATTGAAATTATAGGAAAAACTCTAGGTCTTGCCGACTGGTTGTACGGCGCTACACGCACACCGCTGTCGGAGCATCCAGCTTAACCGTGACAGCTCCAAATGGTCAGCTCGGCCCATTGCACTACCTACCCCGATAACGTGGAACGAACGCGAGCAAAACACTGCCTTCACGTTCTCCAGGTTTGAAAGCGAAGGTAGCAGCGATTGCCCGGTCTCGCCTCCGATGTTTGTCGAGCACCGTCGACGGGTTCCCGCCTCCCGGCTGCTATTTAGACTGGCGACTGCTCCGCCTCCTGTCAATTTCTCCGAAAGTTCCCCTTCACTTTCGCCTTCGAGTCGGATCGCTCGTACACGTGCTCCTGTTCGAGTGCTCGATCATTTCCCTCACCGCACAATTCATTCAGGAAATGCTGGTTGTCCTGTTCGCTGTTTTGGTGCCTTCAGTGGTCGCTCAGTGCTCCTTCAGCGGCGGTGATATTAGCGCTCGATGGCAGGTGAAGTTCAGATTCTCCCTTGTGCTCTAAAGTTGTCAGTTCAGTCGATCAGGAGCTAAAATAGTTCAGTTCAGTTTTTTTCCAGGAGCTTCCATCGTTTTCATTGTTTTCTAGATTTTGTCTGTAACTCGTCACTGTTGAAGGATATAAAAAACAATGACTGTTGAGGTAAATTAAAGTAAATTTTCTCCGAAGCACGAGAATGGTGCTGCGCCTTGTCTCCCTCAAGAGTGGCTTGAAAGTAATGAAGTGTGGGAGTGAGATGCGTTATCGAAAGTTATTGCTAATATACTGAGCTTTCTTTCCTTCATGCACATTAAATATTCCCATCTGCAAGCACTTAATTTATAGGTAGCCGACAACGAGTTGACTGTCGAATTTGTGAACAAAAAGATCGGCAACAACCAATGGACAGGCATTGGCTTTGGTAGCAGCATGGTGAGGTCTTCTCTTTAAGTCCTAAGCTTGTAGCCAAGTTCAATCCAATCAACTAGCTGCCATCTGAAAATACCATCGCCCTACTCGTTGTTCACAGTGTACAGCAATGCCGACAGCCCTCAAAAAAATCTTCAGCCATACTTTCAAGTATAACTTTGCGAAGGTTGCAGAAATTTGTGAACACCCAAACACAAGGCTCCAGGGAGGTCAATAGAAACGTGGTAAATTTAATTTTCGCCTATTGATTTTTCTAAACGGTCGATAGGGCGACTGGATTTCCAAACGACATCACGCCGTCAGACACTGTTGCCGGTCGATAGTATTAAGGAAAAAGCTATAGGGTTTCTTTAACGTGCAGTGAACGTTTTAGTAACTCGCGAAGTATTCGAATGAGATCTCTTTCTTCTTTCCTTCCCCTTCTCCATTCTGAAACGTGTAAAGCGTGGTCAAGGTTTCTCGGCATGAAAGGGTTGACCCAAGGCAAACATTTTTCTGCTTTCCGTTTTCCGGTGGTAAAGGAGCTGGCTCTTGCGCTTTGTATTCATGAAAGTGGAACATTCTGCTGACTAGGAGGAATACCAAAAATGGAAAATCTAAGGACACGGAGGACATACAGAATGGTAAATCTAATGAGTCTGTAGGGCAGAGCAGATACGTACCACTTATAATAGTGATACCATAAGAACTCCTGGTCAGTTCAGAACCTAAAAGGCCCGAAGGCAACAGTTGCGTTCGTGCTAGAATCGTACAAAGCGCAAAGAATATGTGCACAAGCTCTCACGCTTCGCTTTCGAAGGAGTTTATAGTGCTGAGCGCTCGAGTGTTCGCTACGCTATGGAAGAATTCTCCTAAACCTTTCAGTTGGCTTTTAAAAGTTTTTTGTATTTCTCAAGGAGTGGCTAGTCCTCATTACTATCTAAACACTTTTTGAAAGTCTAAACTTTGATGCTGGAGAAAACGACCTACGAAATACGCGAGACGTACAGAAAAATTTTACTGTCCTTCATGAAACGATTTAGGCGTTTTGGTACTTTGTCCGTAACAGAAAATGGAAACCAGCTGACAGAATACCCCGGTAAGTTCCAGTATACCCTGCTGCGCGGGAGGTTTAAAGGGAAAGACGTCGAAGAGTTGGAAAGGGTTCGGTTACGGGACAGAATCAGGATTTCTGCTGTGTCGCAGGTCTCTATGTGCATTGTTCTTAGGAACAATGCACATGGAGACCTGCGGCAACAGCAACTAAAGTGTACAAAGATTTGAACACGGACGCGACCCAAAGACCTCCAAGTGACCGAGAAGTACCGCCCAAGCGGAAAGCATCGCCACCGATGTTTGTGGAAGATACATGATGATACTTGGGCGGGTTGCTCTACCTTGGCTCGTTCCATATCAGAAAACACTGATAGAAGAGAAAACCGAGAACAGATGTTCACTTTCCTTAAAGTTTAAGCTCTTCGCTTTCCAAGATGGCGTCACACCAACTCTATGTCGAAAGTGACCTAACCTCTTCCACCTGTCTTGCTAGGAATTACGAGCTAATATTACACTGACCCTAAGCTAAAAATTACCCACCTCATATAACCAATTATAAAAAAAAATCTCACTCTAAAGAAAGTCGCATAGATGACGCGTTGAAGAGCAGGCTTCTAGATACAAGATAAGGAACCGTGCTGGAACAGATGCGCAGAGAGATGCATAGGTTACTTGGGGGAGAAGGCGAGAGGATCATTTTGAAAGTTGATCCTTATCTTTGGTAGTGATATGGCAGTTGACTGTTGGTATCCAAGTGTTACCGAGTTTGTTTTGAAACCTTTTTTACTAAGAAAAAGTCGAGCTCGCATTTTCGATGCACCTATATGCTGCATTGCACCACGTTGGCCGAGACTTAGTAAAGTTTTCATTGTTGCGCTTGGTTTCTGAGAACTTAACACAAGGGAGTGTTTGGTGTACAAACGAACTGGTTTCACCCCTTGAACGTTGTTATGCACTATGCACTCATGAGAAAGGTTAACAAGACGTCATCCGTCTAAATGGCGTGGACAACTGCTGCATTTGGCAGCGACGTCTGTCCTCTTTTTCGTTGCTCCTCACCTCCAACTCGAGCGTATTAAGTCGATGGTACCACTTTCTATGAAATCGTGTTTGTCTTCAGGAGAACCTCGAGGTAGTTCTGGTGAAGATCCAGGACAACAAGCCGTTCATGGTCACGGGATACACATCCGGTTATAGTGCTCCCAAGCTGGATTCATCTACCAACGTTTCACCCAAATTGCTGAGCTTTAACAGTGGGTAGTTGGCAGATGCTTTGAAAAAATCTTTAAAGAAACGCGGCAGATTTATTTGCAGCTAATCAGCTGACATTCCGCTTTACTCGATCGCTTGGAGTAAACGGAGCCAGGAGCCATTCGTTGGAAGGTTGCCAAAAATGGAACGTGAGTCGTTGCTCTCCTTCCTTGCACGCTACATCACCTTAACCCCTTCCCATTCATTGCATGGCACATCGTTTTCAGTTTGTGAAGGAGGGTCGTTTGGAGGGTGGCGAGATCTCCCAACATGTAGCTACGCCGGTGCAGATTGAAGTCTGCCCAAACGAGTGCAAGGATAGTATCATTCACGACTGATGGCATCGCTTTCCTCCACTTCAAAGGCGCAGAACCGGTTCAACAATAAGTCCCAGCCAAAGACATTACCTTGTTTTTCTTTGCCCTCGTCATTCATAATGAAGATGAAAAACCGCACGACTTCGCTAACAGCCGTCTCTGAACCCATTTTAGCTGCTTGAAGTGCTGGCGTTTGATGATGGAAGCGCATTACTGCAAGTGGAAAGTGTGGCGGGGATCGCCATGCAGGAGCGCAACGAACGGAGTGACTCACGCAATAATAATGCACAGAAGGGCCTAATTGGAGCCAGCCCTCGCCTCGCGTTGATAAAGAAAATGTCGCTGATGCTCAGTTAGCTTTCGTCGCTAATTGGAGGCGTTTAGCCTCCTTCGATGATGTACTTCTATTGGGGCAAGGATAGCGACAACATGCTTGCAAGTGTAAACATCAGCCCTAACTAGTGGGAGTAGTGACAGGGCGAGAGGGTGTTAAAGGAGTGCTCGGATGGTCACTGCTCGGGATAAATGGCCGCTAAGTGATGGTTCTCGGAATAAAACCCTTGGCATCCTCTTATCAAAAGACATTGGTTTTTTAATACATAGTTTATCAGGGTATCTTTATGTATTTAAAAAAACCAATGTCTTTTGATGAGAGGATCCCAAGGGTTTTATTCTGAGAGTCGTCGCTTAGAGGTCATTTATCCCGAACATTTTCGTGTATTAAGAAAAAAAGACCTTACTTAATGGGTGCCTTGGGATCTTGAAAGGGCTCTCAGATCAGACGGGGACGAATGGAAGTCCACGTTTTTCCTTTTCAGTAAGAGAAGTTTATTTCTTTTTTCGGGCGCGAAGCTGATCGTGTGTTCATCTTGCTTCCATATGGCCGAGGTCTCTGAGTCGTACGTTAGCACAGGAAAACCAGTGGAGTCGAATAGGCGGATACAAATCCGGACGCTGTCCATTGTCATGCTCCTGCCTGGGAGTGAGGATTTACAAACCTTTATTATTAGTCTGTATTATATACAACAACCATCTAGCAAGAATGCAGTTAGGGAGACTGCCAACCTTCCAATCCATGTAGGGCGTAGCTTACAGAGGCGGTCGCCACTGTACCGTGACATGCCCTTCCTTTCGAATTTGTCGGCCTCGATAAAAATATACAACACAACAATTTTTAAATAACAACAAAAACAAATATTCACTCCAGTGATGAATTAAAATGATGGGTCTATGGACATAGAGGCGATTATGGGAGGATTCCTTCCAGTGCGAAATTTTGTGCATAAGCCTAGGGCCAGATCATAGGGCTTCCGGATCATGTGCCTTCGAGGCATTTCTCGAATCGCTGCCCGCATACTGCCACCGGCCTTGCTTGGAGCCACCGCATCTCTAGAGTCGTCAACCATTGCATCGCTAGGGCACGTTTTATCGGCGTGACCCACATTGGCGACCAGCTTTAAGTCCTTGTTCGCCATCTTTGCCATCGCATCAACTTGCTCCTGACATGTCAAAAGTGCTTGTCGGAGTTCTCGTACTTCTTCTTCCAAGATACCAGTTTGAGCACTGCTATCGTCGCATAGCTCCTTCAAATATTGATTACATATCGTTATGAATTTGGTTTATATTAAACCGTTATTCTACCAATCGTTATTTTTCCGACCTTCTGGTCAAAATGTTTAAAGTTACCTCGAAATGAGTTTTTTCAGGAGTGTATTCACTGTTGTAATCGTAGTCCGAATTTCCCTATGTCCTTATCAGTTCTACGGACATCGTTTTATTCTGTAAAATGTCAAAAATATTTCGAAATCGTTATGGCTTTACCTTTTGGTAAATGACGCGGCTTAGAACAAAACTTGCTATTTCGTTATTCATTTTCTTCCCGTAAAATCGTACGTGAATCTTACTGCAAGGTATTTTTACTGCTCAAGTAACCTCCGACAAAGGGGTTTTCGTGATTCTGCTACAAAATCTCTTTTTGCTGACCTTCGTCTACTTTAACTAACCGAATATTTTGCCCTTCGTTATAATATAGGGCGTTATTTTGAATGCAATAGATTTTTATGCCGTCACAGTGACTTCTCAGTTGTGCGGAAATTCATTAGAATAATCCGAATATCGACCGTTTTCATGTTGGTCATCATAATTTCTCACGTGATTGTGAGAAGCGTTATTTCTAGGGATTTGAGAATCGCGTCCGTGATATCCACGTGGGCTTCGAATTCCTCCGTTATTGTAGTAACCGTTATCGTTATAGGATTGAGGACTACGTTCGTGATATGCCCTATTACTGTTAAATGACTTCAGTATGGGTTACCGCTCTCTTTTCCCTACGAGTGGGATTATCATAGCCTTGTTGACGCCGCTATTTTTAAGTGGGTATTTACGTGAGCTCTGGTCGACGCCCTCGAGTGTATGCTCGAAGCCACGTTTCGGCTCCTTTGTAATGCCGACATTACCTAGTATACGGTAGTGTTGCCAATGGGCGAAGTTCTATTAACATCGAATAAAAATAAATCTAAAAAAAATATTTTTTTTGTTCTCTTTAGGATTTTTTTGGACGTCCTATGTACAGATTATGTACAAGCTAGCGGTGGCATGGATGGCAGAGTGAGCTGTAGCAAATTGATAGTGAATTTAGAGGGGTTTAGGTTAAAAATCGAAGATTAACAACATCAGCTATAATTTGGTCGTTTTGATAAACTAATAGTGAAAGATTTGATTAAGCTATCAACTTGATAACGAGAACATGAATGCGAAGAAATCATCTAGGACGTGCGCAAAAGGGAAAATCGGAAAAGTACGAGGTTCACAAGGGAGGTGGTTTGCACTCGGCAGTGACTCATGTGAAGAACGTACTTTCCGCACACTTAGTGCTTTGAAGACGCCAGGTCGGAAAATACGATATTCGCTTTAAATCGCTTTCGCGAATAGCGAAAATCGTACTTTTCGCAATCGATAATTAGAGTTGAAAAATAGCATAGAGTAAGCGGCTCAAATTCTTTCAAAACAGTAATAGCAATTCTTTGAAAAATAGCTGTTTAGTTACATGCCCTGCCTCATTCATGCGCCACGATGAAGACAAACGAAAAAGTGGAAATGATAAAAAATCATGCTCAGTACAAAAAAAATCATGCCAGCATGCATCGTGAGAAATGTGCAATGTGCATGCGGTGTGGCGTGTATATCTCGAGATATAAATACGTTTTGATGGCCGTCAAAACGGAGTCTCCCCTACAGCTAACTTCTTTTAGAAATTTTGAGCAAAAATCTAAAAGGATCTCCCCGCGACCTCCATGTCATGCTCCTGCCTGGGAGTGAGGATTTACAAACCTTTATTATTAGTCTATATTATATACAACAACCATCTAGCAAGAATGCAGTTAGGGAGACTGCCAACCTTCCAATCCAGGTAGGGGCGTGGCTTACAGAGGCGGTCGCCACTATACCGTGACACCATCTTCTTCAATTATTTTTGACGCCCTTCAACGCACCCCAAACTGCTCGTCTTCCTGTCCACCTCCGGCACTAGATCGTCGGCCACGTTGACTCCGCAACGTAGATACACTATCTGGATCATTCGGAGACGTTCGCTCCTTTGAGCGAGAATGATGCATCAGAAACCTGTGCGTTCCTCATGAACATCGTCTTCGTAAGACAGTTACGTTCGTTTGAGGTCCAACATCCCCATATGGAAGATCGATGTTAGCCAATAATCGCTCCGCCTGGCTAATGTTCAGTATTGCGAGCACGATGTCGTCAGCGAAGTGAAGACTGTGCAGTTGATGGCCGTCGTCTTTCACTCCCATATCCTCAGTCCTCTAGATTGCTCATGGCGTTTTCGAGGGCTTCTGGTCGCGCTGAAGAGCTTCTGGTCACTAATAATGTATCTCCTGCTGAACCCATCTCTTCACGTTGATGACAACGTTGTGTAGAATGGAGAGGTCTTGGTCGTGAATCCACTATACAGCTCTCGTAGTACTCGGATGTACTGCGCAGGAGCCAATAACAAGCCTACAAGGAAACTTTCAGAATCGAATAACGGATAATGGACAATCCCGCCCAAAATGGTCGGATAAGAGGGAAACGGATAATTAAAAACAATGAAAAATTAAATTGGTGCTAAATATTTTTGTTTACGACAGCCGCTAAAAGAGCCGCCCTTTGTGTGCTATTTGAATAAACTAGCTTATATTAATTTGTGCCTAGACCGAAACAGTCCCCTCTGTTGTTTCGGAGACAATAATTGCTATGACGCGTATCTAGGGAAAATGGTAGTAAGATCGTCAAGTTGTGAAACCAAGTTTATTAAACACACTTCACTCAGGAGCTGCCTTCTTCAGAGCCTTGAAAAAGCCAGCGAAGACAAAGCAATTGCTAATCCAGTGGCTATCTCAAGTATATCAATGTCATACTTTGACGGGAAACTACGATGAAAGAACACGACAACGTAACTGACATTATAAAAACAGAGAAATTCTGGTAATCCATTCTCGGATAGAGGTGGATGTGGGACCCGTTGATTCATAACTATACTCATCCAAAGTTCGCTTGTCAGCCTTCTGGGTGTTCTCATATGGTCAGTTGGAGTCCTTCGCTTCGTTTTGCCATGAACTTATGAAATTACTACAACTCGTTGTAATCCTTGAACGAGTGTTCTTTCAAGTGTTCCTTCTATTTTCGAAACTCTGAAAGGAGTTTTGTGCCGAAAGTTAGACGAATAAAGTCTGTACAGTAGTCTTGGTTGCACAGCTTGATGATAGCCTTTCGTACTCTTTAATAACAATCCGTACCTCAGCAGCAGACAAAGCTGCAGTTAGCTCGAAAGAATAAAACGTGATCCATATGATTCATACCGACGGTTGTCCTTCTCCCTTCCATCAACTGGTTTCTCGGTTCGTACAATATCATAAGGCTATGGATGAAAACAGAAAAGAAACCCTCGAAATGAGTAGGTATGTATCCTGCATTTCAAAACACGCTATGAACAGATTGATAATTTCGATTAACTGTAGTATTGGAATTTTCCCACAGCCAATGATACGGCCAACTTTCAAAACATCGATCTAACATTGCAGACGTATCTCCCCTATCAGCGGAAATAGAATACAAAATTCATTTGAAAAACTTTCCTAAAGTTGATCCTACATTTAACTAACTAACTACAGTACCGGACGCGTTTTTTGAATAGACACCGCAAAATCCGCTTTTTTGCGGTTTTTGCGTCTTTTTGACATAACTCGCACAAAATTCATTCGTTTCAAAATCTAACGGTGCATTTGAGCTCAGAAGTTCAAGCTCTATCGTTTGGCATGCATAATTTATATGGAGCCCTGAAAATGTCTGAAATTGAAAACTTGCGCTCCATAGCAAGGGGCGGTCGTGGACCAGTTGTCGGTCGCAAGCCGTCGAAAACCGTTGCGTACTCAGAATTCCTTTAATTTGAGATTTTCAGAAGCGGTTGGTACCGCTCGATTCGTCTCCTCGAGTTCACAACTTCGCCAGAACACCGAGTTTTCGCAGTGGGTGGTCAAAAATGACTGGAGCATCATATAGGATCCAACCTATCAATCGAGGGGGGGGGACAGCTTGTAGAGTGAGCATTTGAGGAGAAATTCTCAGCCGTCCTACTCAGGAAAAATGAAATTAGCGTAAAATAGGTACACAAAATACCGCAAAGCATCCAGACGTCTCCAGCGCGCCGAGGTGTAGAAAACAGTGTCACAAAGCGGTCAGACCATCAATGTCGATCGATGTTATCGATCCTTTTATCGGTTTGCACTCAGAGTTAACCGATCAGTGGGATTCACGTGATTATGAAGGCTGACGGGAAAGCTTCACAGCAGGGAAATTTTCGATCGAACAATCACTATTTATCGATAGTATCGATGTTTTGAACGTATCCAGCGCGCATTGTGATCCAGAAATCGTGCTGCAGATGTTGTTCAACGCGCGTCTGAATTTAGAACCCCTGCCGCACAGAAGACGTGTCAGAGATCGATCAGGCAATCATTTGATATTTATTCTGTCGATGACGATTAGGCGTCTCCGATCTGTCCTTCACCACTACAGCGATTCTGCGTGAAAAAATTTTGCCGCTCAACATTGTGAGACGTGGAAGTTCTCCCTTTTCACAGAAATGCTTTTCGGAAAGTAAAAGAAGAGAACCGAGCTACTATCGCACCAGAGCTTCGATTCACAGACAAAACCTTTTTGGAGTCCCTAATTACCCGAAAACCCTAATAAGCCTTTTCAAAATATGCCGCTCACAAATTATCGTTGGGATATCGAATGACACATTTCGAGTACAGGAAAAATTTTGGTTTCCTGGCAAATTTCGAATATTCGAATGGCTTCGAATACCGAAAATTTTCGAGCTTTCGAAATTGGATATATACGAAAAACCCGATTTTTCGAACATTCGAATTCGAGTACATTCCAAAAACGCGCCTTTTCGATTATTCGAATTCGAATATTCAAATTCGAATGAAAATCATTCGAATACCTATTCAAGTGGGTCACTCGAGCATAAGCATGCTATGAGGCCGTGCTGAATCCTTTCCGAAATCCTGCTGGCTTGCATGATTGTCCTCCGTCCAGCGTTCGGCATATCTTATTCAGGATGGCCTGGTTTGGTAGACTACCAGCAAGCAGATCGGATGATAGTTGCCAATGTCCTGCACGTCTCCCTTCTTAGTTCAAGACGGTTTTGCTGGTCTTCCACTGGGATGGAAGCTTGCACTCCGAGTAGCGTGTGAAGCTGCATTAGGGTGGTGATGAGTGTGGTGGGAAATTCTTCAGGTGTTTGGGTCTGATCTCGGAGGCGGGAACAGAGGGGCCGGCGCATCCATCTTGCGGAAGTTGGTTTGGTGCAGGTAGACGTGGCCACCGAAGTCAGTAGAAGTCAAAGACAACTTCTCCATTGTCCTTCTGAAACATTTGACGGTTCAATCAGGGTGTCGGAGAACGGCAGTCCCAAGACCACGAGCGGTGTTGGTGTGATTGTCTCCGAACGTTTCAGAGATGCTGTTGTGAGAGTTCGCGTTTCAGTGACCGACTGTTGAAGCTTGTTGTCGGATGTGGGTGAGAGGCGATCTTCCGGAAAGCGATCTAGGCGGGACAGTGCCTGCGGAGCCAGCTAGCGTCGACTCGCGCCGTGACAGCTGCCGCTTCGTGCTGAGCTAAGGTAGCCCTGGCCACGGACGCTATGATGACCCTGCATCAACGAGACCTTGCAGGTCGACATTTGGTGTGATTACAACCGATAGAGGCCTAGGAGGCTCAGAAGGCTTGTATTTGCAGTCCAAATGTTCGTACTGGTGAGGATCCTACCATCTCCTCTATCAGGATTTCGAGGTTTATCGACTGAGCCAGAAAAGGAACCTGTCTCAACAACCCTTAAGGCGATTTTCCAGGCGTTGTCTGTTTTTCGCTAAATATCAGTTTTCATTCATGCTAGGGTTAACTACGAGGCATGCTTCCGAGCTAAAATTGCACGAAAAATCCAATTAGGTAGATGAGAGAAGTCTACGCGCATTAGTTTTAACATGATATCTCTTAACAATTTTGTAGGTGATTTTTCTTCGGAACTTTATTGCAACTTTGATGCACAACATCATATCTTTCGAGACTAAGACTGAATACATCGGTCTCCAAATCTATTGTTCACCAAGAATACATTTTATCACACAATACTTTTTATCACACAATACATGTTGTTTGATCGGTGACGAGCGAAACTGCAGAATTTTCCTATTTCTCTCTTACTAATCCCTGGCGAACCTACTGAAGACAGCTGACCTTTATTACTATAAATTTTACAAGATCTGTAACACCTCGAAATCTCTTTCCACATTATATCTTCTTTCAGCATCGCTCCTTCCAACGTGCGTATATTATCAGGAATCTGAAAGCAGTGCGATAAAATTACATCCTTCACGAAATATTAAGTTCTGTGAACTAGTATCATTATTTTGACTTAAGGTACACATTTCCTTTCTAAGTTTTTGTCGTGCAGGAGCTTTATCTCTGTGACTGGTGCGTTACGTTTGCATCCCACAAGACTTTTCAAGGTACAGCAATGGTATGTTGTTATTCGACATCATATTATCTGGCTTGATTGTACGTGCTTCACCTATGGGAACTTTAGCAAGATTATCTGTTTGGAGTGTTGAAATCTTCAACTTGTGCCACATACCTCTGAATAATTTTTTTCTTCAAAGCTTTTGTGCACTTGGGGTTTTCTTAGAGCGTCTCTCTTCTATCTAATTGGAATTTTCTGCAATTTTACCCCGAGAGCATGCCTCGTAGTTATCCTGGTATAAAGAGAAACTGTTATTTAACCAAAAGTAGACAATGCCTGGAGAATTCGCTTTAAAGGTTGTTGAGACAGGACCCTTTTCTTTCTCATTCGATAGAGCTCGAAAATCTGATACAGGAGATGGTACGGATCCTCACCACTACGAACCTTTGGACTTCCAGCGCAAGCCTTCTGAGCCTGGGGGCTAACATTTGCTCAGCATGAAGCGGGGGGTGTAACGGAGCAAATCGATAACTGGCACTGTCCCGCGTCTTTGCTCGTGCCGCTTTCCGACAGTTCCTCCTCCTCCCGTCGAATGTTTCACTTATTCCCTGCATACGCTCCGCAGACAGGTGCTCCAGGCGAGCCAATGAGAAACGAGTTTTCGGCACCGCTTAATGAGAAGACAGCAGAGGTGCCGTCAGAAGACGTTGGCGCTGTCGCAGGTGATTTCATCGACCTCGCTGGGAGCGCGAAAGATGATCAGAGCTGTCATGGCGGTTTCGGTTATGGGGCGCATAACGCTGATGGTGGGCGAATTTTTGAGTATGCGGACTCACACAACCTCATTATTGTGAACACCGTATTTTGAAAGCGTGACTCCCATCTTATGTTTTTCCATAGCGGGAATAACAAGATGCAGGCTGACTTAATCTTTATCAACAGGTATCGCGATCGAAGGCTGGTCACAGATGCGAAGGTTTTTGCCGTATGAGACTGTCGCCACGCAGCACTGTTCGCTGATCTGCACACTTAAGTTCGCCCCTCACAGGCTGAGGCAGGTCGAGCGATGCGGTCCCAGCAAGGATCAAGTGGTGCCGCATGAAACACAAGGACGCAGCTGTTGTTTCTCGCATATGGTTGCTGAAAACTTCCACTATTGTGGAAACATAGGAACGTGCAGCCGATTCGATGCTACAAGCTGCACGTTTTGAACAATGCATGACGAAACCTGGGCGGCGTAACATCAAGATGCAGACAGTGCTGTGGACTGACGATATCAAGGAAAAAGTCCAAGAGAAGAATAGTTTTTGTAATGCTTTCTCAGTAAAATTTCAGCCGACAATCGGCGTATATACCCAAGAAGCGAAGAGGGCGGCTAAGAAGGCCGTTGCAGTTGCGAAAGCCGATCATTGTGATGAACGAGAAACGACCTAAACGAGAAACCTAAGACGAGGCGTACGATGGTGAACGACATCTATACCGACATACGAAAGAACGCCATTGTCGGACCGAAGACATCGATAAATTCTTGAGCATTAAGGTTAGAACGACAATATACTGAAGAACCGCAAAAGAGCTAGAGAGCGATGACATGACTACTGCCCCCTCCTCCGCACAGTCCTGTGCAGAAGATCTTTGTGGAGGAAAGGAAACGGTTTTGAAGAGGATGAAGCCAGGTAAAGCAACAGGCCCCAACGACTTGGAGGCCAAACTATGGAAGTCGAGGTGCAGGTACCCTGCTGAGTGGCTAACGAAGTTGATCAACCAGGTTATTTCGGAGAAGAGAGCACCTGGTGATTAGCACCAGAGCAAGGCGATCCCATTCTGGAAGCAGAAGGGCAGCCCAAGTTATCGTCTAATCCGATTGCTTTTGCACAGTGTGAAAATCTTTGAGCGAAATGTGAATGATTGTATTCGCGACATCGTCCGATTTTCCACCAACCAGTGTGGCTCAGTAGCTGGCTGTGGCACGATCGATGCTGTTCCTTTTCTGGTAGAAAGACTTCGCGAGAATCAAAAATCGCTGCAGCTAGCTTTTATCGACTTGGAGAAAGCGCTCGATCGTGTACTGCGATCGTGTACTCCGTGTACTGCGTGACCACCGTCGGTGTGCACCAAGGCTCTGCACTTTCCCTCTCTGTTTCATTGTGATTGTTGTAATGGAGGCCATCTTAAGAAACCTGGATGCTGCTGTATTCAGGTGGCATAATGCTTGCTAGTGAAGACAAGACCGAACTCGGTCGATAAATGCAAGCTTGGTGTGTGGACAATTTGCTTTTGTTACTTCGGGAAGGCAGGAGCAATAGTCCATTACCGTAAACGACATATTTGGGCATCTTTCTTGGTGTAACAAGATGCGCTGGGGTTATTTATCGTCCCAAACTGCAGTGTTTTTCCCATCAAAGATGAACGATGTTATTGTACTTACTTACTTACACCACATTAGCGTCAGGTTTGAGGTCAGCCTCGAAGGTAGTATGTCGTGTGGGTGCCATAAAGTGTCGCGAACAATATTGTGCCATGCCAAACGATTCAGAGCCATTTCTTTCGCACGCTCTAAACATAAGCCTCGTTTACTGAAGTCGTCTTGTTCTTGTTTTATCCACGTCTTCTTTTGAGCAGCTCGCTGGACTTTCCATTCCCTCGATTTGGTGCTCCGCAATAATTTGTTGGGTATTCAAAACATCCTGTAACAACTTATAGCCTCTATATCAGCCGCTCCAGGCTTAAACAAATGTGTTCAAGCATTGTTGGGTATTCGTTGAGCTGCCTTCGACTTCAAATCGACCGGGTTCAAACCACTTCAGCCTGCGTTTTCGGATTTCGGACTCCACACTGGGCTGGTTGCAGCAGTACCTGCGGATAGTGTTGTTTTTAACCTAATTACAAAATGGGAAGTTTAACATTCGCCAGAGGAACCTAATTTCGAAGAATTCCGATCTCTGCAGCTCAGCTATCAAGTGTACCCATTCCAGCTCCGTAAAGCAATATTGACACCATAATGGATCGAATCACTCGCATTTTCATTGTCAGCGACACGCTGTGTCTCCTAAATAGACACCAGGTTAGCGAGCCAAAGGCCATCGCAGCCTTGTCAATCCTGCTGTGGATTTCTGCGGTGCATGAGAGTTTGTTCTGCTGGACTATGTATAGAGCCGTGGTATTTGAACTCCTCGACTTTTTCATCTTGGAGTTGTCCAGGTAGAGTGTGCAAGGTGAGCCATCGTTTGTGAGTATCTTTCTATTTTCAGCATTTACAGTTAGTCCGCCACGAAGAGCGGCCATCTATTTAAAGAATATCGTTTGCCTCTGCATCCTCCTCTGAAAGAGTAGGCGAGTAGGCACGTTGCACATCTTGGGAAAAACAGGATGAGTCACTAAACTCGGCAAATGTGGCTTTCCCTCTTCGTCCCAGATTGAAGGTTGCACCTTACGACATTTCGTTTTTCGCGCCTTATTCGTCCTACATGCCGAAATGTTGTCTCGCACATCGTAGCGAAGTGGAGCTCATCGGCCAAATCGGTATCGATGAAGGAAAGCTCAACCCCTGTGTCAAGTAGAACCATAACTTTCTTCATAGAACTTGTGTTTGGGTTTACTACTCTCACCTCTCCAGTCGGGAAAACCATCGTTGACGCTGAACGTCCTTCTTGTGTAGTATGAACCTCTATGAGAATAGGGGATTTTCTATCACTCTCCCTACTCGATACACTTTTGAAGCTCGGCTCGCTCACTTCACTTCTCTCTGGTTCCCTTGTCATCTTTTAACGCTGGTGTTCTCGCGTTTTGTATGCCAGGGGTTACGCCAGCTGATTTGAATGCGGTGCAGCAGCATGACATATGGTTGTGGTGAGTTCCTTGACATTGAAAACACAGACGCAGCTTACTGTTCTTTGTCTTGTGCTACGCTGAGGCACACATCAGACAGAGCTTCTTGTCTCATAGGTACTTTGACCTCCTTCGATGTCCTGTATTTCGTGCAAGAGTGGGGCTTGTGGTCGCTGTCGCAGTACATACACGCTCTCTGTGCTACCAGTTTTTATTTCTTCTTTGTGTCGATCGCGGTATTCTGTGAATGACGTTCCACCGGTTTGTTGATATAAGGAATCATGAGTTCTTCGCTAGAAATTGGCTGTTGTAGAGGTTAGAATGATGTCTTCATTGTAAACTATGTATCTGGAGAATTCGCGTGCTTTTTTGAAACGCCGGAATGGACGATTGTGTTATGGAGCGTCGAAGATTTGTACCACTCCAAGACGTTCCCGTGGAACTTTGGTACTGAGAGTATTGTTAGGTCAGGATGCTTTGTTTGTACACTACTTGCGTTATAGTGGCCGTGGATGAAGCTTTAGATGGTGGCAGCATTGCTGCGATTGCCTTTTGTGATCTAAGCCTTGTCTGAACTAAGTACTACGTAATCCAGTGCTGAGGTTAAGGAAATTTCAGCCGTACTTACGTAGACTTTCCAGTCGCTTGCTTTCTTTTCACTATCCGAGTTATCGACGAAATTTATTGAAAACTTGTTTAATTTTCTCAGTGACGGTCTCAATGCTCCAACCCTTTCTTCCAATCTATGAATATTATCGCGAATGTGTTTCTTGGAAGTCGGAAACCTGTTGCTTTTTTAGACCTTCCTCTTGAAACCTGGAGATTACCTGGTTTAACTTGTTTCCACACCGAGTCAAAAGCCTCTTCTGAGTTGTGAGCCGTGCGGCCATTATCAAGTAATATGCTGCAGCAAGAGAGTGAAATGGTGAAAGTGATAGTTCAAGTTTTTCCACTTAAGCTTCATTTGAAGCGATAGAATGTAATCTTCTTTGTTCGAAAACGTCTAGAGGATATGTTTAAAGAAGGGTTGCCTGCAAAGCTAACGAAGCTTCTAGCGGTAAGAGCAGAATTTTTTTAATTGACCTGAATTCGACGCGAAGCGATTTACCACAAAGCGAGCTAACTCTTTGGAATGATGTTCGCAAAATTGCTGCCGCGTGGTGTAACGACCAGCCTCGCTTAATTCTCGACCACGACACGCACGAATTCCTCAAACATGGGTAATTAAACCAGTTATTAAAAACCAACAACAAGTAAATTTACGGAAATCAGAATACGCAATAAAGGTGAACGAAAATGGGGAAGTAAATGGGAGCAAGTGAAAAGAACGTCGTTGGCGGTAGAATGCCCTCTCATTGCTAAGGCGGAGCTTTTCTACAGAAGCACGCGATAAGCCTATGTTTCTTGAGAGCCCCTTGCACATGAGCACCTCGATAAGCGTTTCAAATTCTATATCTACCGTGTGACAGCGAAAATGTTTAACGACAGTTCTACATTTTACATAGATCGCTTGTCGCTTTTTCGACATGTGTTATCTTCCACATTTTTTACCATGTTACCGATCAATTTTTATCCACGGATCTCCCTCGATAGAGAGCCTTCGGGCTCTTTTGTTAAGAGGATCTCGGGCCGATTGTTGCAGGGCCACGTGGCGCGTTCCCGGGCGCTGGATAGGGGAATTAAACGCGAACCAAATCGACCGTGTACTGCACAGGGACGCAGGTGGGATGCAGAGGATGGACTACTTGCTCCTGATGTGTCGGGTCAACGCATTTCTTGTGCGTGGGAGCGGCATGTTCATGCACAGTGTGCGTGGATGTGTTCGCGCCTGTGCGGATTGTAACTGTGTCGGCCCGGCCAAAAGCTTGCACTCGGTAGACCGGGAGAACATGTAAGGCGATTCAAGGCCGTGTTAAATCTCGCCCCGTCCCTTCGGGCAGTCTGGCTGGCTGCCGGGAGTTCATCGCCCGCACGACAGAGCCCGACTAGCTACCCGTGTGTACTCCAATCAAAAACAGCAGCACTAAAGGGCCTCATTCCCCTGACCCCGAAAGAGCCCTCATTTCTGCAGCGATGGGAAGGACGAGTACGGAGAGGCTGCTAGAATCTCAGGGCCTAACCAGGCTGCGCAAATTGAGAAGGACTAGGATGACGATCTATACTTACAACGCATCTGGAGGGCAAGCAAAGGTCACGGGTTTCCACTGCGCTAGGTGGCCACAGCCCGCCCACAACGGAGAGGATTTTGGGGTCACATTCAAAATTTTAGCGCGTGAGCCCCAGACGTCGGCGTGGAAAGCGCTTAGGCATTTTGGATACAGGCTACTGACCCAAAAATCAACCGGAAGGGGGAGTGCCTATATATAACCCGGGAGCTCAAGTCGTACCTCCGACTAGCATTCTAATCAGGGTACGGTCTCCTTTGGTACCCTCACGAGCGCTACTGCCCTGATCGCCGGTCGATCCTGGTTAGGTGAGGTCGATTACTGTCTTCTTCCCATCTTGCATACGTCCAATTGGTCTCGAAATCCAGTAGGATTGAGGAGACGTTTGGTCGAGTGATCACACCTAGGTTTGTTTCCTTTCAGGCTCTGAAGAAGGCGATCCAGCCGAAACAGCCTAATAAACTTTGTTACCAACCTCGCCTAGAGTTCAAGGAACAACAACAACAACGAATATTAATTCAGTTTACATTTATTATATCTGTTAGGCTGGCTTCGAAGTCATGAGGTTAGGCGCATGCGAATTTGTGCCAAAGAAAACGCAACAGAAGTAAAGAAGAACTATCATTACGTAATGAAGAAGATAAATAATAATCTGCAAAAGAACTGTTGAATTACTAACTCTCTAGGCTACCAGTTCGCTTTTCGGAAATGGGCTCGTGATAGGTTTAGACCCTGCATTTTTGTTGTCTGGGTTTGTTGGCTAGACTGGGAGTACATGTTAGACTGGGAGTACATGTTAGACTGGGAGTACATGTAAGGCGATTCGAGGCCGCCTTAAGTCTCGCCCCGTCCCTTCGGGCAGTCTGGCTGGCTGCCCGGAGTTCTTCGCCCGCACGACAGAGCCTGACTAGCTACCCGTGTTGTATTCCAGTCAAACACAGCAGCACTAAAGGGCCTCATTCCCCTGACCCCGAAAGAGCCCCCATTTCTGCAGCGATGGGAAGGACGAGTACGGAGAGGCTGCTAAAATCTCAGGGCCTAACCAGGCTGCGCAAACTGAGAAGGACTAGGATGACGATCTGTACTTACAACGCCCGCACGCTTGCGTCGGAAGCATCCGTCGAGGACCTGATGATGCAAGCCAGGAAGATCAAGTACGACGTCATCGGACTGACCGAGACGAGAAGACACCATCCCCTACACGCCGCCTACGACTCCGGAGAAGAACTGTTCCTCGGAACATGCGACAGCAGGGGAGTAGGCGGCGTTGGTGTCCTCGTCAACACGCACTTGGCCATGAACATCGATTCGTACGAGTCTCTGACAAGCCGAATCGGACGTCTGCGACTGAAGCGATGTGGTTCCGTGCCAGCTTTGACCGTATTCGTCGCGTATGCCCCAACATCCGACTACGACGACGAAGACGTCGAGGCCTTCTACGTGGAGCTGGAGAAGTTCTATAAGGAAGATCACACCTTCTACAAGGTGATCGTCGGCGACTTCAACGCCAAGATCGGGCCACGAAGGTCGCCGGAAGAACTTCACATCGGAACCCACGGTTTGGAGTGGAACGAGCAAGGTGAAAGGCTGTCTGAGTTTATCATGTCGACCAAGACCATCCATGGAAACTCGCAGTTCCAGAAGCCTCCCTCCCTACGATGGACCTGGGAATCCCCCGGTGGCCAGTTCCACAACGAGATCGACCACATCATCTTCAATCGCAAGTATTGCCTGACCGATGTCTCCGTTGTCCCCAAGTTCTACACGGGATCGGACCACCGCCTCCTTCGCGCGAGGTTCCGCTTTTCGCGTCAAGGAGAGAAGGCCGCGAAGTTCAAGAAGAGGAGTCCCAGAACGACCATCAACTGGGATCTCTACACCTCTCTTGTCGGCCTTTGGGAAGATGCCGTCATGGACAACGTCGACGAGGAATACGATCGCTTCGTGCACCATCTCCACGATAGTGCTAAGGGAGCCGAGAGCTTGAAGACCACCAAGAGACGCCTGTCTCCGGAAACTCTCGAGCTGATACGCCAGCGTGGAGCAGCACGAGCGTCAGGCAACTATCAACTGACGTCCGAGCTTGCAAAGCTATGCAGAGCGGCGATAAAGGAAGATCTGAAGGAGAGAAGGGCGGAAGTGTTGGCTGAAGCAGCAGAGGCAGGGCTGAGCATCCGCAATGCCCGCCGGAACTTCGCCAACTTCAAGACCAAGATGACCGCTCTCCGACGTCCTGACGGAACCGTCACCTCTTCCAGAAGGACCATGGAGAAAGTCATCCACGACTTCTACTCCGATCTCTTCGATAGCCACGTCCACCTGCCCCCATGCCATCTTCCGCAGGATGGATACGTCGTTCCCTCTGTTCTCCCTTCCGAGATCCGACACGCCATCTCGTCGGTGAAGAAACGTACAGCACCCGGTCCTGACAGGATTAGAGCTGAACACCTGAAGAACCTCCCGCCAGCGCTCATCAACACCTTGGCGCGGCTCTTCACACGCTACCTGTCCGAATGCAAGGTTCCATCTCAGTGGAAGACCAGCAAGACCGTCTTGCTGTACAAGAAGGGAGACGTGCACGACATTGGCAACTATCGCCCGATCTGCCTGTTGTCCGTAGTCTACAAGCTGTTCACTCGAGTCATCCTGAATAGGATCAGCAGAACGCTGGACGAAGGACAGCCATGCGAACAAGCAGGATTTCGGAGAGGATTCAGCACGATCGACCACATACACACCATTACGAAGCTCATCGAAGTGTCGCGAGAGTACAAGCTGCCGCTGTGCCTTACTTTCATCGACCTGAAGAAGGCATTCGACTCCGTCGAGACTGAAGCGGTCATGGAAGCCCTGCTCACCCAGGGCGTTCCTACTCAGTACATCAGAGTCCTTCGAGAGCTGTACAGTGGATTCACGACCAAGATCTCACCATTCTACAACGACGTCGTCATTGACGTGAAGAGAGGGGTTCGACAAGGGGATACCATATCTCCGAAGCTCTTCAGCGCCACCCTCGAAAACGTCATGCGTGAACTAGAATGGGATGACATGGGAGTGAAGGTCGACGGCCGGCAACTGCACCATCTTCGCTTCGCTGACGACATCGTGCTCATAACACCGAGCATCAGTCAGGCGGAACGAATGCTGGCCGACTTCGATCGTGTATGTGGAAGCGTTGGACTGCAGCTGAATCTTACGAAGACGATGTTCATGAAGAACGGATGGGTTTCTGATGCCCCACTCTCGCTCAACGGAACGAACATCTCCGAATGCTCCAGCTATGTGTATCTGGGTCGCGAAGTCAACATGGCCAACGACCTAGCACCAGAGCTGAGCAGGAGGAAACGAGCGGCTTGGGGAGCTTTCAAGAGCGTCGAAGAAGTCGCGAAGAAGACGAAGAACGTCCGACTCCGTGCCCACCTATTCGACTCCACTGTTCTTCCTGCCCTAACATACGCCTCAGAGACCTGGGCTATACGAAAGCAGGATGAACACGCGATCAGCGTCGCGCAGCGTGGAATCGAGAGGACGATGCTCGGAGTGACACGACTCACGCAAGTGAGAGAAGGCCTCCGGAGTTCCGAGCTTCGCCGACGTTCGAAGATCAGAGACGCTGTCGCATGGGCCAAGTCGTCGAAAATTAGGTGGGCCGGCCACGTAATGCGATTCGCAGACACCCGCTGGACGAGAGCCGTCACAGACTGGATTCCGCGGGATGTCAAAAGAACACCAGGACGCCCACCAACGCGTTGGTCGGACTTCTTCGTGAAAGCCCTGAACGACCGATATGACGCTCTTCGTGTCCCTCGAGCGAGGAGGATCCATTGGACCACTCTGGCACGCGACAGGGACGAATGGAGACGCTGCTGGCGCCCGCTCGAGCAAGTCGATGATCAACGGGACGACAGGTGATACAGGTGATTTTTGTTGTCACGTGGTTAAGTTGGCCGCTCGTTTAGGTTGACCAACCGTTGGGTTGATCACATGTTTAGTTGGACGCGATCTTGAACCTCAAGCTTGGGTAATTAAACCTTTATATATCATATATACACGCATTAACAACATCGAATAATATGGCAATCAACAATTGATAACAAGCGATAAATCTCAAATGCGGGAAACCACAATCTCCCGATTTTCCTAGTCCCCCTAGGAGAAGTGTCTGAGGTGCTGAAATAAAGAGCTGAGGCACGTCGCTGGCTCCCGATCGACTCCTTATATAACGGCTCCTTCTACACCGCTCGAACCGGAGTTCGATCCGCGTCGCTCCGCCCGCATTGGACTTCGAGCTGCGTACGTGCCTGTGGGCGCCTAATCTGCTAGCTTTGCATCATAGCAGTGGTCGCAGATCTTTGCGACATCTCTATACATGATGGTCCAAAAATAGCGGCAACTGCATGATTTCCGGTGCCTACCACCTTAGTTATACACACTACTAGTCAGCCAGGATTTCACAAAACACTACAGCTGTGGTAACCTCTTGCATGAAACTAATCTATATAAAAATATTGTATTCATTACCGAAAGAAATTACGATGAAAAGAAACTGTACCAAACCATGCTTGCTTTAGTTTCTACCTTCTGGTCCACTCGATTCAGACGGAAGAGTTCAGAAACACACCAGTACTCCCAAGTCGGTTGTGGTAAGAAAATGTCAAGTACTAAGCGTAGTATCATTGGCGCTACAAACGGGGTCGATTTCCTACATATTTTACAGGTCTGTTCTCAACAATGCTCTGGTGTCTTTGAGAAGAGAAATGTGCTGGTCGACCCAGTCCCTCAAATGGCGATCTACAACAACCGGCAGAGCTCACGCTTTGATGGTCTATATGGATATTATCGCAATTAAAATGAGACAAAACGTAGCCAAATAAAACCAAAGATGAAATGTCGTTTACATACAGCTGAAAGGTTTTTTGTAGAAAGGAGCTGCAACCTAAGCAACACTATGGTCTGTTGAAACAGGTCTGTTGAATTTGTTTCGTTACGAGTAGTCTTAATTTGGGACTGCTCTAAATACATCATAAAGTCTCAATGTAAGAAGCTGTCACTCTGTTGTTGGGCTCACTTCCCTACCCTAATCCAAGCCGTTAACAGTGCACGCAGTGGCATGACCGGTGGACACACCACCGTCGGAAGATGCCATCGCGTGCATCACCGTCTCCCACTCTTCTGTTTGAATTTAGCTACGCCCTGGTGAACGGATGTGCATGTAAGGAGCAGCTTCGAGCGACAAGGACCTCTCACACGACTCCAACCACTGTGAATGCCAGTAGCAAAATTGGGCGTCAATGGAGCCATTGAACAGCAACAAAGGGGCCAATCCTACGGAAGGATGTGCATACAAGAAGCAGATTCGAGCGACAAGGTTCTCTCACACAATTCCGGCAGCTCCACTGCTTGCCCTACCATTTGCGTGTGATTTGTCTCCACTATAAACGTACTACCTAATTTGTGCTCCTCGTAGTGCGGAATAGTTTTCGGCCAGACTCCACTTCGAGGAGACACTGGGAATGCCAGTAGCTAAATTGGGCGTCAATGGAGCCATTGAACGGCAACAAAGGGGCCAATCCCACGGAAGTCGGATCGACTAGCCAAGATAACCGTAGTGTGCGGGCGCCTTCTGCCATGAGGAGAAGGAGGTACACTGCTGCGGAATGAGCACCTAGTCCAGGACAAATGGCAGTAGATAACTCCACGGATGCCAGGGGAGAAGTCGATATGAGTCAAGGCGATGCCCGGAACTTATCGTTACTAAGCTGGACCAAGCATTTTGGAAATTAACATGACACCGGAGGAGTTGCGCACAGTGTTGCCAATTGAGGGTCATAACAGCGCACTGATGGAAAATTGGCGGCAGAACTTATCGTTAGCTGCGAGACGTCGCAGGTAGCTATGATTGTGACAGCGCAACGTCTGGACGCGATTACGTCACAATTTCAAGAACAGGGATCAACCTTGGGGAGTCTAAGGACCCTAAACGGCGAATTGCGAGACCGAATAAATGAGCTCACGAATAGGATGAGTAACAGCGGACAACCACATGGAAAACAGCGACCGTGTGGATCGCCGTCAAACCGTTCTCAAGGTGAGGAAAAACGCCCAGTTAACTGGTCAGCTGTTGGGAAACACCTCTCAAAGCTGAAGATAGTCAATAACGGGCCAGTTCAGATTACCCAGGTTGCGTTCCACAACGAACGTTAGGAGGAAGAGGCACCATAAGTCAATTTCCATTGAGAGGTTGACACAATGGTCTCGGAGCTCCTCGAGCGGGTCGACAGTGGCTGAGTCCGCCTCAGCTATGCATGCTCACAGTAGTGAGGGGAGCTCACATGCTAGCGTCATTTTCCATTCTGCCGATGGGTTTAAGGAAGTGTTTAAAGCACAGATCGTGACGGATATCGTCAAGTACGACGGAAAAAATTCATTAAGTGACTTCCTTTCTTCAGTACATGTGAAATATCCATCTTCAGTGTGGTCTGACGGGGTCGGCGCGACATACTGGTGAACCACTTATAGTTAGTTGGATCGCCACGATCCACGTTCAAAGGCCTACCGGATCGGGTTAGGCAAGGCAGTTTCAGCAGAGTGGTTCTCGCGCTTAAAGAAGCGCGTAGGAACCCTTGCGAAAAGTTGAAACTCATGAGAGATTGGGACAATCTCGCAGTAGGTAACAGCGAATTGGTAAGCGATTCTCGCTGTAGCATGGAGGAAGTCTCCAGGAAAATATACCCGAGTGGTAGTTGGGATTTTCATCTCGTTTTAAAGTTGTATTCCACTCTGGAAGGTTGGAAGGATTCGTATCACGTGTTAGCGGCACTCGATGCACATGGTGACAAGGCGTGCGGAATGGTAAAAGGGGTTGCACTTCACCTGGAAAAGACCCACGTAGTGAATCCTAGAAAATACGAATTCTTGGACAAACCAAGACATTTCGAAAAAAAAGTTGTTCTGATGAAAAGGAGGAAGCGTCAAATAATGGAGAAGGAATTCAGCACTGCAACAAACGTGGTAAGAAAGGCTGCTATGCCGCAAACTGCCGTCCCAGGACTCCTCCAAGATACGACCCCGTTCGCGAAACAGGCAAAGGTCAAATAGGCAACCCGACGGGGAGCCTTCGACAGGTAGAGGCGATGTTCAAGAACTTGATGCGGTGGATAAACCGACCCTAGTTAATGCGGTAATCTTCGGAATCGAAGTGGAAGCCCTAGTGGATTTGGATCAGTAATCTCGATCCTTCCGGCAGACTTTTTAAACAGGCAAAAAATCAAAACTTCGATATTGACAATGAAGTAGAATTGGTTAGCAGTGATAAAAAAGGTTTTCGATGCGTCAGGCAACGAAATGAACTTTTTGGGTATGGTTGAAGCGGATGCAGGAATCCAAGAAGCGGGGACCGCTCGAGTGGTCATGCATGTTTAAAAGGGGAGTAATATTCTTCTGTTGGGATCGAATGTTATAAGTGCATCAGGAATCCAGCTTGAGCTTCCCACAAGGCAAGGTCTTCCGCGGAGTGCGGTAGGCCCGGTGATGGTAGCGTATGCTACGAAAGGAGTGGTTGTTACACCAGAAGCGTTCACTCTAGTCAAGATATCCTGTTGTAATAAAGGGTCGAAAGATGGGGCTTTCCTATCAAATGACCACATGAAGTGGGATTACGACGAACAACTAAGAACCGGAAAATTGGGGGTTTGTGTGCCCGGAAACGGTTTACATTAAGCTGTCAGGAGAGGAGGGAAGTCTCGACATCCCGAGTTGGTAACGGACCGGCCAGGTCTTTTTAGAACTGTAGAAACTAGCGCGAATCCCGCTCTAATCGCTTCAGTCAGTGTTAATCAAGAATCTTACAGAATGTCTTCCGATCATATGGTAAGTGTACCCCAGGAGATTGATGATATTCTGGTGAAATGAAATCTATTAGCTGAAGACGCGGGAAGCCCGGAGGTGTTGGTACGGCGTGGTGGAAACGTCTATTTTCAGAGGATCGCCACGTTGGGTTGGGCTCACTTTCTTACCGTAATCCAAGCCGTTGAAGGTGCACGCGGTGGCATGACCGGTGGATGCACCACCGTTGGGAGAGGTCATCGCCTGCCCCACTGTCTTCCACTCTTCTGTTTGAATTTAGCCACGCCCTGGTAAACGGATGTGCATATAAGGAGCAGCTTCGAGCGACAAGGTCCTCTCACACGACTCCAACCACTGGGAATACCAGTAGCTAAATTGGGAGTCAATGGAGCCATTGAACAGCCACAACTCTCCTTATTTGCTTGAACACATTTGCTTAAGCCTGGAGCGGCTGGTAGAGAGGCTATATGTCGTTACAGAATGTTTTGTTGCGATCAAAACTCTTGCGCCAGGCGGGACTCGAACCCGCATCTTCTGCTTTCCGGGCAGCGATGTTCGCCTTACACCCGTATCACGGGTGGGTGCTGACAGACCTTGAGGATATCGCGGATGTTACGTGCAGTCAAACAGCGCCGGTGGTGTAAGGTGAACATCGCTGCCCGGAAAGCAGAAGATGCGGGTTCGAGTCCCGCCTGGCGCAAGAGTTTTGATCGCAACAAAACATCCTGTAACAACATATAGTCTCCTTATTTGGTTTCAGTTTAATTCTTAAGGCGCTTCTTTAGGAGTGCAGGTTTATCAAGCTACTGTAACGTCCTCGCTTACTTCGTGTAGGTTTCGTTCCGTTGCTGTCTCTAAGAAAACTTCAGAGCGTCTTCCGCCTTAGTGCGCGGTTCAACAAAAACTTCATGGCGTCCCTCCATTTCCATTCAATTTGAAGCTTTGGTTCCACAATTAGGCTTGCTACAGTTCTGCTAGTGAAGGCAAGTCTTAATAAAACTGGAATTTGATCATATGGCCGATACACCATTTTTCCATATACCAGTTCTACCACCATGATGCATTCGCAGTTGAAGGGAAGAAATTTGTTGTGTGACATGAATTCTTCACCAAAATATTCTGTCGTTTTCCGAACCAATTATGGCAGTGTAAAGCGACGTTGGGCTGTAAAAGCCAACTTGGCGAGCGCAAGGGATGTTTGATTTTCCACTGGATCTTCACATTGGATCTTCCTAGAAGCTGGACGCCTATCCACAGGCTAGACAAACTAGGCATAGTAGGCAACTTGTTATTTTAGAAGACTTGGTTTTTCTTTGGTTTTGGAATCTTAATAGCATTACTCATTTAGCATTTTTTGATGATATATCTTTTCAAACTCTGTTTGACTCTTCCAGGCTCTGAAAAGGGTTGTTACGCCGAAACGTTAGCTGGAATGGAGGAACTATACTAATCTTGGTTCGCCAGCTGGGCATTCATACTGATCAGTATAATAAAAATCAATAAAATCAAAAATCAATATCAATAAAAACTAAAATGCTGTTTCCTTTTTACTTAAGAATTATGAAGTCGATTTGGTGGCACTATCCGAAACCTGGTTGACCAGTGATATCACTAGTGGCTCAATCTTGGGTGATTTTGCCCCTCTCTACTCAATACTTCGATGTGATCGTACTGAGAGAAGGGGAGGAAGTATAGTATTGGTTGTCAAGCGGTCACTCTTTCCACACCTAATAAATGCAGAGTCCGTACTAGGAGTGCACACCAATTCTATGCGTTAAATTGTTTTAACGCAATTTTTTAACGGAAAATTTTCGTTATATTTTCGGTAAATCGTTAAATTTCGTTAAAAAATACAATTAGCTGCAAATCAGTATTTCAAGTGAAAAAATCAAGGAAACCTTTATACGTTTCAACTGCAAGAGGTCGACAACTAAAGTTCAAGGAATGGAGTGTACCAGTGCAATTTAAAATAAACAGTTCAACATTAACAAACACAGAAAAATAAACAAGCCTTTTGCAACAAATTATCTACAGGGTGTGGAATAAGAACAGGCATGGAATTATCGGCGCAAATAGGGTCCGGGTGGGAGTGGGTCACTTTATAAAAAGTGTCAACAGCAAGAAAACGAGACAAGGCACACTGATTGTAAAGAAAACAAACAAATAATGCTGTAGCTGTCTGTGCTCTTGCCTAAATCTGTGCTCTCCTTCGCTGACGCGTCAGCGGAGGAGAGCACAGATTTAGGCAAGAGAAGGGACTTCAGGGTGTGGCTCAAGTGAGACACCCGTGTTAAAATTGCCTACATCCTGGAGTTCCCTCCCTTGTCCAATTAGGAAGCACATAAGACGCGGATCTATAATCGAAATGAAGAGATAAGACTGCATTTACATTCACTGTATGTAACTACTCGCCAGGCTGGCCCGCCGCGCCATGCTGTGGTGGCCCTCCCCCCGGACCCTATTTGCGCCGAATTATCATTCAAGATAATCGCAAACAAGGCATCTTAAAATATGAGATCAGGCAGAACCCGGAGTTCCCCCCCCCTTTCCTACTTCTTTGCGAAACCATTTTGTCTGACTGTGTCACCAACACAGTCAGACAAAACGGTTTCGCAAAGAACTAGGAAAGGGGGAACTCCAGGTTCTGCCTCATCTCACATTTTGATATCTACACAATCTCGATGCAGACACCGGCCCACTAAGTACAGAAATAATTAATAAAAATACAATTAAAAGCCTATCAGTGGAATGTTAACACGTTGTAGGACGCACGATTTTCGCGTGCCTAGTGAGTGGGACCAATCTATTTTCTGCAGCATCGGGACCGTGACACAACATCGTTTCACACAGTTCCAGATAGCGGCCAAAAAAATCTAGGATAAGCATTGCCAGGTGTGGATAAGCATGTCTTACAAGACCGGTGTCCTTGTGGGCTCGTTGACGTGCTTGGGGGCTCGGCGACGAAATTTCTAGCTCCAAAACGCATTAAAGGATAAGGTTAAAGGACGACGTTACTCATTCGCTTTTTTATGCGCCAAGCGTTCGACTTCTACGCAATATCATGGACGCGATTTGAATGCGTATTTGGCCATATAACGACTTGCGGTGGCTAGCTGATGAAGAAGTCAGCGCTTTATCCTTCTCAGACAAGTCTGTTAACAATTATCCGACCCCGAAGGGATGGAAGGCTTGGTGGATCTCGGCGGGAAACCAGGAACATGGCATCGGATGCACGGACAGCCGGCACCACCCCCCCCCCCCCCCCCCCGACTGCGCTACCCGCGCCCCCAGGATGCATTGTTTCCAAAAATTCAAAACAAATTCATGAAAACATTAAAATATTCTTGCTGCTTTAATTAGTTTTTTTCTCAGGAACAGTCCTAATCGAGAGCATGAGACCTGCAACACTATAGAATACTAAGGGTAAATGTGATAAACTCATTGAGAGAAAAGCCCGTTTAAAAAAACCGTTAAATATCTGAAAATTTCCGTTAAGTCGTTTAGACAGATTTTAACGAAAATTGCCGTTAATTCGTTGAATTCGTTAAATCGTTAACCGTTAAATGTGCACCCCTGGTCCGTACCCAACTCGTATGAGATACTTTGTTGTGATATCTTTGGGAAATTGTATACTGCGCGACCATCGTGCACAGAGCTCCTTCCTGTCCACACAATGAGACAGGTAAGCTCCTTAAAGCTATGAGCGACCTTATCACTTGCGGGAAAAGTTGTTTTGTTATGGGTGACACTAGACACTCTATTACCTAAGTATCTTTTGTTAGTTTCTGTAAGGTACACAAGTTAACTCGACATGTCGACCGGCCAGCATTAGGTAGGAATGTTCTAGATTTGGTGCTTAGTACAAATCCGCAGCACATTTTCGGGGTTAGAAACTGCTGTCCCCTTAGTACTAGCGGCCATGCTTGTATCAGTTTTAGTATCCGTTTCCCAAAAGCTGATCAGTCTGTAATGGAGTCAAGGGATTTCAAAGCGGTTAATTATGAAGGCATCAAACTATTTCTTAGTCGGGTGGACTGGTGTGACTCCTTTGCCACTGTGAATTCCGTTAATGATATGTACGAAATGTTTTTAGCAATATTAAATCATTGTGTATATTTGTCCCTTTCAAGCGAATTAAGCTCCACCATTCTGCACTACCGAGACACTTGCATCGCTTGTTCTCTTGAAAACTAAGGCATGGAAACTTGCTGTATCTACAGGTATGCGGGAGTACTGGTCGAGGTTTGATAACCTAAGAACTAACTTCGAAAAGAAATTTGCGAAATACAATATCTTGATAGAGAAAAGGATTGTCGAATCCGGCAATAAACGTGGCTTCTACAATTATCTTAACTGCAATTTAAAGTCCTAAGTAATATAGGCCCATTCCCCGGAAATACTGGAGTGGGCTTTTGATCTGATGAAGACAAGGCCGAAATCTTGGTTAATAGCTTTGAGCAGGTCTTTACGAGAGAGGAGCAGGTTGATACTAGTGCTGGAAGTCAGAAGTTCCCCGCCATGACATCGTTTCCCGTTAGGAAAGATCGGTGTGGTTCTTAGCTAGGAAGATACAGGCATTAATCTCTAGTTGGCCCAGTTCTTCCTCTCTAACTCCTGATGGCATTCCCTTGAAGTTCATCAAGGGTGTAATTGAATACCTCCCTGGTCCTATGGAATACCTATTTAATTTGAGTTTCATGAGGGCTGAAGTCCCAAAGAGATGGAAGAAGGTAGTGGTTATTCCTTTCCCCAAAAAGCCTCCCTACGCCAATCCGAATAACTTTCGACCGATCAGCATCACATCTGTGTTTGCCCGAACTTTCGAAAAAATATTGAAGAAGAGAATTGTGGACCATTTATCGGAGCATTCAGTTATTTCTCGTTTATAACATGGTTTCCAAAAGGGGAAATCCACGGTTACAGCTATGCTGCACTCGACGAACGATTGGACGATCGCTCTGGGTGAAGGTCGAGCTGTGGATGTTGTCTCCTTGACTTTGCCAAGGCATTCGACAGGGTGGCTCATAACAAGCTGCTATTCAAGCTATGGGTAGTTGGAGTCTACCAGCGGATTGTTTTATGGCCGAAGGGCTTTTTGACTAAAAGGTCCTACCAAGTTCGGATGAATTCTTCACTTTCCACCTCGAGATTAGCCACCAGCGGTGTTTCACAAGGCGGAATCCTCTCCCCTGTATTGTTCAACTTCTGTACATTTGAGCTACCTGAGCTACTTGTTTCTACAGGGGTCAGCTGTTGTGCGTTTGCTGATGATGTGAAATTATATCACAGCGTGATTGATAGAGCATCTCATGATAGGCTTCAATCAGCTGTTGATCTCGTTCAGCAATGAGCTAGCTCTTGGGGTCTTCCTCTATCCAGCGCTAAGTCTAAGCTGTTGCGCATTTGTCAAGGCAACAATGGGGCTGGCTACACTGTTAATGGGAGTAGGATCGAGCAAGTGGACTCAGTTCGGGACCTCGGCTTTTTAGTCAATAGCAGTCTTACCTTTGATGATCACTGCAAGACTATAGTTTTCAACGCCTCCTGAAGGGTTTAGAACCTGTTTAGAGCTCTTTCTACTCGAGATCCCAACGTTTTAATGCGGGCTTATAAAACTTATGTCATACCGATGCTTGATATGGCACTGTAGTGTTTAACCCACATAAAAAGAAATTGATTAAGAAGATTGAATCAGTTCAAAATAATTTTACTAGGAAAGTTCTTGTGCGTTCTATTGGTTTTCTCTATGATCGCATCCCCTCTGCCGCCGGCCGGAATGCTAACTGAGGGCTGGAAACACTTCAGTTCCGAAGAAGGAAGTTTGACCTCGTAATGCTGCACAAAATTTTGTACCGTCAGTGCAGACTCATACTGAATCATTTTGTAGTAGAGAGGAGCTCATTCACCCGATGAAGCCGCCGCAAGCTTTTATTACCTAAAGCCCGAACTCGGTTTCGGCATCACTTTTTCTTAAGGGCTGGGTCGGAACTTATCAAGCTAAGTAAAAAGGTTTCTGTACCGGAAGATTTCAAATGTTCTTAAAGACGTTGGACTTTCATCTGAATCTAATTTGATCACAGTAGTTTTTAATTATGAAGATTGAATTTACTTTAATGATCCTTGATAATTCTGTTCATAAGGTTGATGATTGTCTTTTGTCATCGTTTGCTCGCGATTTGTCTTGTTGATCTGTTATAAGTTGTTCATGACATGTTTAATAATAAATATCATGCAATAAATAAATATCATGCAGAGATTCAATGACAGTCGAACATGGAACATTCCACGAGATATATAAGATGTTGCTACTTGATCTAAAGATAAAGACGTAGTAGTCATATAATTGCCATGGAGATAGAGTCGAAGTGATCAATAAAGAAAAACTTGCTTTTTGCATACTAAAATACATCCAAACTGAGTAGTTGTAAGTAGTTAAGGTTAACTTTCATCCATCGAGTTTAATTAAGGCAATAATGTCAGCCCTTATGGACAAAGGTGGAACAACGCAAACGTCTTGAAGAGCGATGGAAGCCATCGTTCAAAAATTCTACACAGATCTGTTTCGTTCTTCCATCACTGTCCCGAAATGCTTGATGCCACCAGCTGAGGAAGTACCTCCCATTCTGGAATCAGAAGTTGCTCATGCCATCAGAAGGAGAAGCCAGGCACTGCTCCCGGACTGGACGGCACTTCTGCTGACCTCCTTCGTGCGGGTGGCAGTGCCCTCTGCTCACTACTTGCCAAGCACTTCAACCACTACTTCGACTTCGTAGGATTCCGGAATTATGGAAGGAGGCGAAAACAGTTCTAATCTTCAAAAAAGTCAGCAGGAGGATATCAACAACTATCGACCCATCAGTCTTTCTCGGTTATGTACAAGATCTTCACCAAGATATTGCTTAACCGCATGGAGCGTTGCTTGATAAGTATCAGCCGATGGACCAAGCAGGATTTCGCAACGATTTTTCCTCCATGAACTATATTCAGACTGTATAAGATAAATATAGCTGTGCGCAGTGTTGCAGAGTGTGAGAACGATTTAGGTGAACAGGGCTCCACAAAGATCCAGCACATTTTGCAGAGGAGGAATGTATAGAAGGAAACCCTCAGTCGCAATGTTTCTTCACCGGAATGGAGAAACTGAAACGTGTCTCTAGTTAGCGAGCAGCGAACGGCGACGTGTTGTGTTAGGCACGGTGGAGATTGTTCACAGCTCCACTTATATAAGGTCAAAACAAGATTTATCACAAACCAACAAAGAACACACGGCTAAAAACCCGGGCAAATCAAGGAACACCCAACAAAATTCCAAAAAATCAGAGCCTAATAAGAAACACATTGCAAAAAATCTGGGTATGCGTTGTACAATCCTGAGGTAAGGCAGCTAAAACATAATAACTTGTGAAAGCTTTTAGCAGAAAATAATTTATGCACTGTGTTGCAGAGTATGAGAACGATTTAGTTGGGTAGGGCGTCACAAAGATCAATAAGATTGAGATTGTTCACAACTCCTCATATAAAAGAACAAAACAAGATTTATCTAACTCATCGAAAGGAGCCGCGAATACCACATCCCACTTGCACTTGTCTTCTTACATTATCGGGAAGCGTTCGACTCTGTGGAAATCAACGCCATTCTGAGCGCGCTTGTGCACGCTGGTATACCATCGCTTTACATCCGACTTCTCGACGAATGCTTCTCGAACACATCGATTACCATCCAGCTGTTCGATCGAAAGCTAAAATTCCTATCGGGAAAGGACCACGGCAGGGAGACACGATTTCTCCTAAGCTATTCACAGCGGCATTCCAGTATGCCATGAAGGACTTGAACTGGGACGGTAAAGGCTACCTTGTGAATGGTAAACGAATCAACAACATTCGCTTCGCCGACGATATTGTTTTCATCTCTACCAGCACGGCAAAAGTCGAGGAGATGCTGAACAAGTTTGATGTGGCAGGTATGACGATTGGATTGGACATGAATATGTCCGAATCGCGATTTGTGGCCAACTAATGGTGTGACGCGGGCTCGCAAGGCGAAATGGAGTCGCTTTACAACAGGTCGACTATCTTGGAAGAGAGCGTGGGTAACGACCTCGCTCCAGAAATCACCCGCAAAAGACAAGCAGCATGCGCAGCCTTCAGTTCGATTCGCCAACTTACTGATCAGGTCAAGGAGGCCTCAGGGCCTTGATATTCAATGCCTCTTTACTGCTTGCGATGTGTTACGCGACGAAAACCTGGCCTTAGGCCCCGTTTATACTTCGTCGCGGCGCGACGCGATGCCACGTATAGTGGCCATATTGATTGTGCGACGCGATCGATCAATTTGGCCTCATTGCGTGGCCATCGCGTCGCGCCGCGACGAAGTATAAACGGGTCCTTACAACAAGACAATCGCCAGAGCAATGCAAACTACGCATCGTGCATTGGAGTGATGCCTTCTGAGAACAAACTTAGGTCGGCAATGGCAAGAACTCCTACGAAGCTCGAAGCTAAGGGAGAAGTCGCAATTAGCAGATCCGCTGCATGAATAAGTCCAAATATCGCTGGGCCGGACACCTGCTTCGACGAAAGGACATCTTGCACATTGCTTGCACCGAAGGCGGCTGGTTTTACGGCGGCTCTCTACGACTATCCGAGGCCACTTATTCGTCTTCTTCCCGCTGTCATCCGACACTTTCGTTAGCTGCGGACAAGCGAGCACTTGTGTGGCGGAGTGCGAAATCCTCTGATATTTAGCTCAGCCACCCAAAAAGGTGTATTTTTTCATTTGCAATTTGGTGCTGTTGGCGGCCGTACCCCGCCTCGCTTGTATCGATTGTCGAGTTCAAGTGATCACAGTGACTCCTTGTGGCTAGTAGCAAATTTATTTCTGATTTATAATAGCCACCGTTCAAGGTCTATTGGTCCACTCAACGTTTCACAGTATAAATGGAAAACCGTTTTGGCTCTCTCTCTATTCAGACTCAAACCGAAGCTGAAGGCATAGAAACGGATCGTCGATCCTGCTCCCACGCGACCGAACCGGGAATCGACACTACTGATCTCGATCGACATGTTGAGGCCCTCCTAAAGGACGAGGCAATACCATTTCACCTTAGGGCGGTTATAGCAATACTCTTAGAAGACCGTAGACGCAATCTATCCATCTTGAACGTTTGCAATGATCTCACTGAGCAGGTTAAGGCTCTCAGGGCCGAAAACCTTATGCTCAGACAAAGCTTAGAGCTCTCTGAAATTTCGTGTGACTCCATCTCTCCCGCTACTCAATCTCCGTCGCCTGTCTCACAGAATTTAGATGTCTCCTCTACTGTTTTGAATTCGTCTCAATCTGTAGACAACGCTAGCTACTCTCACGACGTCATAATTTCAGGTGTGATTGAAAGTAATGCCTCTACGCCCTCAGATCGCCTTGTTCATGATGTATATTGCGTGCGTCAGATATTAGACTATTTAGGAGTTGAGTGCAAGCCTCTCGCCGTGTACCGTTTGGGCCGCGGCAATTCTAGGATATTGAAGGTGGTCTTTCCAGCCAGTTACTTTGCAAAACGTGTTGTTAGCCGTTCTTCTATGCTCAGTAGATCTCGTTGGTTTTCTCGCATTCATATTCGTCCTTCTCTGCCCAAGATAGAACGAGAGCGCCTTAGAGCCGAAAGGCTATCTCGTAGGCAGTCTGACAGTCCACAATCGGTTTTCCCAAAGGTTACGATGGGCGCTCCACCCCCTCAAAAATAAACCAACGGACGAACTCGCCGCGGGGAACGCGAATTTTCCAATTATTTCTGACAAACATCCGTTCGATTCTTAAAAACGCTCTGACCTTGTCATACGTGCTGGCCGGTTTAGATTACGAGGTAGTGGTGCTGACTGAGACCTGGCTCAAGGCTTCTGTGGATACTTCCGCAGTACTGGGGTTCGGTTGTGAAAGCTACGTTCCGGTTAGATGTGACAGACCAAGAAAAGTAGGAGGAGGAGTTCTATTCCTCATAAAGCCATCCTCATCATATGAGATTGTTTTTAGTGAAGCTGTTCCCGACTCATACGAAATTTTATGCTGTGACATTACGCTCGGTGATGAGACATGTAGGTCCATAGGGGTATATCGTGCCCCATCGTGTTCTAGTTGCAAGAATTCTGAATTGGTTAACACCATAAGCGACCTGGCGGCTCAAAACGTGAACTGTATTTTGACTGGTGACTTTAATTACCCAGATATTGAATGGGCATCCAGCAAAGCAGGTTCCAAACCATCTGCGGAGTTTTTTGAAATGTGCGCAACACTTGGCTTCTCTCAACTTGTTATGTACAACACTAGAGGAGATCACACTCTGGATTTAGTGCTCTGTAATAAGGACTCCTTGGTCCAAAACGTCACGGTCAAGACACCTATTGGTACCAGCGACCACTCTGTGGTGGAGTTCACGGTTAAAGCTGCCAGGCGTCCTTCCTCATTGCGACCGGTTAGAGAATTCTGTAAGGCTAATTATGGTAGAATTACCTCTTTTGCGGAGCATTGACTGGATTGGGTCATTATCGGCCTTAAGTACAGTAGACGAAATGTACGAAATGTTCATCGCCGTTCTCAAGGATTGTATCGAAACCTTTGTTCCCTGCTGTAAGAAGCCTGCTCATCAATGCAAATGGCCACGGTACCTAATCTCACTAGCTAAAATACGCGAATTGGCGTTCAGAGAGTCTATACTCTCACCGTCTACTAGATCCACGGAGCACTTTAAAACAATCTCAAGGTAATTTTGTAAAAAACTGAAGAAATTTTCAGCCTCACTGGAAAGGAAAATCTCGTCATCGTCTAATTCTAGCGATTTCTTTCGTATGATAAGTACTAGATTGAAGTCTAAACAATCGACACCAGTACTTGTAGACGATACGGGGAAAAGGGCCCTCACTAACCAAGACAAGGCTGAATTACTCGCTCAAACTTTTGAGGCCGTATTCCAAAAACCTCAGGAGGAGGGTAACTTGAGTGCGTCCCTCCACCGGGACCACTGCGCTGTTACCTCACAAATGAAAGACTGCTTATGGTTTCATGAAGACTCTACCTTGAAATGTCTTCTAACCTGGCCTAAATCGCGGTCTAGAACACCGGACGAAATCCCGCTGTTGTTCATTCAAAAGATAGCTCACGAAATTGTGAGTCCGCTTCAAATTATCTATAATTTAAGCCTGATGCGAGGAGAGGTACCGCGGAGATGGAAGGAGGCCTTTGTTACACCTCTGCCTAAAAAGCCCCCTTATAATAATGCAAACAACTATCGGCCTATCAGTATTACCTTAGTATTTGCACGATTATTCGAAAAATTGCTCAAGGAGGTCATTATTGCCCATCTGGAAAATAATTCCATTATTCCATTAGAACAGTTCGGCTTCCGCAGAGGGGGCTCCACTACGGCGCAGATGCTTGTAGCTCTAAACGATTGGACTACATCGCTTGAAAACGGCAGCGGAGCTGACGTTATTTATTTTGATTTTGAGAAGGCGTTCGACAAAGTGCCTCATAGCAAACTCATCAAAGAGCTATCACTAGTAGGTCTCCACCAAAAAATAGTAAAATGGATTGAGTCATTTTTGGATCAGCGAGTGTTTAGAGTTAACTTCCAAGGACAACTTTCCAGTACAAAATTTGGGAGCAGTGGTGTACCTCAGGGCTCTGCCCTCTCTCCAATTCTCTTTAACGTGTACACACGAGAAATTCCCTCGCTTGTTAACAATACTGGTGTAACTTTCCAGATGTTCGCTGACGACCTCAAAGTCTATAGCTGTGTCTCAGATCCTACTGCCGTGGAAAAAATTCAAGCAGCAATTTCAGAAGTAGTTGAATGGGCCAAGTCCCATCAGCTACCTTTAGCTGGAAGTAAAACTAAAGTGCTACATTTAGGTAAGAACAACAAGAAAGCTTCTTATTTCATAGAGGGTCAACAAATTGTGCAGGCTGCAGAGGTGAAAGATCTTGGCTTTCTCATCACCGAAAATCTAGAATTTGATAACCATTGCAATGATGTAGCAGCAAAGGCTTCACGTAGAGTGTGCAATCTCTTTAGAAGCTTGAGCACGAATGAAGAGCAAACATTTCTCCGAGCATATAAAATGTACGTTCGTCCACTTCTTGAATATGGCACTCCTGTTTTTTTGGTCCTACAAAAGCGAAAAATATCGATGCTCTTGAAAAGGTCCAAAACAACTTCACGAGGAAACTTTTCCTTAGATCAAGAAGATCTGGGTTTCGTGCAGTCCCATCAAGCTCTGAACAGAATGCACAACTGGGTTTGGAATCATTAAACTCTCGCAGAAGGAAATTCGACCTTCTTATGCTATACAAAATAATACACGGTCTTGTCCATCTAGGCGGTCGCACTTTTTTCACGTCCAGTAATTCCATTACTAGGGGTACTACAGTTAAGCTTCGGTTCCCGCGAGCCAGGAGCTCAGTCCGATCCAATTTCTTCGTATGCCGAGCGGGTGCTGAGTATGTCAAGTTGAGTAAGCGCATCCAGATTCCTCCAAGAATCGCGGCCTTCAAAAGGGTTTCGAGGAACCACGTTTAGCCATTGCTGACGGTTTTGCTTCTTTCTTTTTTGTGGTCTTTTTTGTGTCGGATGGAGTCGCCGATCGGCCAACCGTTGTTAAACTGCTTTTAAACATAACTGATGACTTTTTTGTTCCAGTATTTAAAGTTACGTTACTGTGTTCATCGGTTGCGATGGTGAGCTCTCTCACGTTGATCGCTTTACATGTGTTGTATCACATGTCGGAATAAATAAATAAATAAATAGGTGGAGTTTCCGTGTTACAGAATGTCTCCCAAGAGACCATAAGACACCACTGGGACAACCACCAACGCGATGGGCAGGCCTCGGGAATGCCAGAGGCGTGTCCCTTAGCAGCGCATAACCTTGGCGCGCATGCCGCCCTCATTACCTGAAGTGTATATATTTGGGTTAATGTAAAACAAGTTGTCTTCCCAGCCATCCGTTGGCAGCGTATAATCTCATGTCCATTTGCCTTACTATTTTATCTTTAACGTCATAATACTGGATTATATAGAACATTATTATGTATTATTATTATTATTATTATTATTATTATTATTATTATTATTATTATTATTATTATTATTATTATTATTATACCACTACATTATTAATAGTACTATTTTTACTGTCATATATCCATATACTATATACTATTGTTTCTCTTTATATCTTAGCATTTTTAAATCAGTTACGTCTTGTACTGTCCAGCTGCCTCGTAGGACTTCGGCTCTATTCCCTTCGCCTCGCTTCTCCTCCGCACCTCATTCCCCCCACACCCCGTCTCTCATTCCACTTCACCCATTCTCTGCTATCCCCTACCATTGCCCTAGCCAATCAACTATTCCGTCCAATATTCACTGTTGCTATTCTGCTTACTTCTTCTCGCTGCTGCAGGTTATGTCCAGGTAGGTTTTATGGTATTTACACTCGCGCATTGCGGTTGCATGGTATGAGGTGGACTTGTGGCAGAACTCAAGAAGATTCTCGTCCATGTCTTCCATATACTGGTTCACATTGCAGACTGTTGTTGTTGACTATTTCGTGTCTAGTGGTTTCGACATTGGATGATGTTGACATCAGAGTCGTGGGTGAGGAGGCGATGAAATCTGGGAGTTATGGGTTGGAAGATGGTGCAGTCAGGGAGTCACGGGATGGAATATTGTGAAATCTAGCAGTCATGGGATGGGAGGCTATAAAAGGCCGCTCTTCAAGAGACCATGGAGCTGTCCCTTGCTGTTATTCTTCCCTTGGAACTTTACGTGCCATATCCTTTTTACAATGCCTAGGCAAAGCCTTCAATCCCTTAATGTTAATATTCACAGCTTCTCTGTTTTCTTGTTTTTGTTTCTCTTGCTCGAGCCTGCTTTCGTTCTTAAATGTGCCTTACATTCCTGATCGCTTCACATTGCAGCATTCAGTTTTCAAGCCATGGATGAAGATGAGCCGCGCAGTGTGAGGGCTCCATGTGCGAAATTTAGGCCACGTGGGCTCTTTGTGTTAAATAGCGCTTCGACTTACTTGTTATAGCTTTAAAAAAGGTGAAGCTCGAGCCCCAATCACCAATGGAATCTCTTTCGAAAAGAGAGAGATTTACCCTGATCGACCTCATCCACGACCATAGCGTGCTATGGGATGAAACCTTTGAAGGGTATAAGGATAGCTATAGGAAGGCAATAGCCAGGAAGGCCGTCCAACGGGAAGTGGAAGGGCAATTTGGCCGTTCATTCGAACGTGAGCTGGAATGTGAAGAGTGAGTCAACTATGGTCAGTAACTTAAAATTTAATTGCAGTGGGAAAGCTCGAGCACCTTAAAAAATCTGCGCGATGTGTTCATCAAGAAGAAGAGGGAACTGAGGATGCACCTGGCTCGGAGCACAGGTGCAAGCGCAGCAGATAGCACCCAAAGGCGAATAGAGGAGTGGCCTTTCTGGAAGGCCCTGCAGTTTCTGGCTAGCATCGGGTTCATGTAATGGCCTTTGTGATAATTAATGATTTCATTTCTAAGAGCTATTTTCAGACTGCGATTTAGTAACGTAGTCCCCAGTTCTAGCAAGGAGCAACCTGGCATTGTTCTGCGAGAAGACTCGGAGGTATGACATCACTCTTCTTGGTTCTAATTGTCGATCGGTAATCCTTCAGGAGTCGGTGTCGCAGCCGTTGTCCGCGTTGGCTAGTTCGACGGAAAGGAAAAGCGAAAGCCGAAATCGGGCTCGCAAGGAAAAATTCCATTGAAGAGCTAGCGAGCGCTCTCAAGGATCAGAGAAGAAACTGGATCACTACGATGTTGCTTGTAGGTTTGCACTGTTTATTTATTTCATAATTTATTTATTCATTATATATTTATTAATTAACTGCCTATTTATTTACTAAAGAATAGAACTACGTTTAAGTATGAACTTGGCGCACTCCTTGTGCAAACGGACATGCGTCGCGCGCAATACTGGAACATCAAAGTGGATGAACTGCAAATTTCGATTGCTAAGGAAGTAATCGAAATGGATGAGTAAGATGTTATGTTATGTTCTTGTTATGTTATGTCCTGCTATGTTATGCTCCTGTCGTGTAATGTTCTCGTTATGCTAATATTCATGCATGTCTTATTATTATTGTTGTCCTCATATTCCTGCATGTTATGCATGTACAAGCGTTGAGGATGATTTATTTAATTAGTTTATTTACGCCGAATTTAATCGCACTCCGCAATAAATTATTTGAATATACGATTTATAAATGATTACATTACAATACATGATTATCGTCTTCATCAAATAAGCAAAGCGAATGTCAATAGTCAACGGATTGTTAACGGTCTATAACATTGTCTCTCTCAGCAAAGTAGTTGACGAGCCGCATTTGTTGCCTCTTCGCTTCCGACATCGAAGACTGAGATTGGAAGTTTCCGTCATTTGTGGTGGGCGCGCTTGGCGAAACAGCCTCATCCAGCCCAACACTTCTCAGGAGAAAGTTATGAAGTATCTGAAGTGTTAGTATAGTCACACGAAACGTTGAAGGTCTACAAATTGCTTACCACGGCTGTCACGATTTGTTGCTTGACGTGTAGAGGAGTGCCAACCGTAGGACGGTAAAACAGTCTGATTCGACTATAAATTACTCCAAAAGCACGCTCAACGATTTGTCGGGCTCTGAAAGTACAACAGAGAATAGGAATATAAGAAGAAAAAAGGCATTATAGACATACGAGCTGAAGCACTTGCAATACCGCCCGCGTCGCGCGGTCAAAAGACGGTTTGCGACGGAAAAGTCCGTCGCAAACCGTCGCATGCTCATAACTCCTTTAATTTTGAGTTGTTTCAGAAACAGTTGGTACCGTTCGATTTGCCTCCTCGACATTTATAAAACCATGTATAAAACTTTACTGCAGCAGGCTTTTGCGATTGGAGCACCTTATTTTCCAAGACGTGCAGTGTTTTCGGAGTATCTCAAGCATGGCGTGCATTGTCAGTGCTCTGTCATGCCTGGAATGTTCCGAGAGTACGCCGTGCACAATGCATATATCATCGAACCTATCAATCGAATGGGCGGAGGCATGCGCACTGGGTTTCTATCTTCACTTACTGGAAAATGTAAATCCTTTAAGAATATTTCGAAACGTTTAGGGAAATTTTTCAAAAATTTCCAGACGCCCTACTCGGGAATTGCTTCAATCTGTCCCGGCGAGACTTATTACTACACCGTTTGCAATGCGTATAGAGAACCTATCAATCGAGTGAGTTCGACAACAGATAGAGTGAGCGTTTGGAGAACTCTGTCATAAATTTCCAGCAGCCCTACTAAAGAATTGCTCTAATGCTCTCCAGCTAGACTTTAGAGTGCGTCGTGAACAACGCATATAAATTGCACGCGCGGGCGTGTTCGGAGCGCAATAACTCTTTCGAGTTCAAATCGTTTCGGCTGCAACTCGTGGGTGGTGTAGGCAGTAAAACGTTGTAAGAGCACACTGAAGTGGAACGGTGTAGCTTGAGAAGGGGCAATGTTACAGGGGTGCGAAAATGCAGGTGTGGCTTGTGTGACGCATTTTTTCCGATTTCGGCGTACCACTGCGGGAAGATCTGACGAGCAAACGGCCTTGAAACGCGCAGACAAACAGAGAGCTTAAGGTGCTTCACTATGACGTGCTCAGAACTCTTCAGCTTCCAAAACTGTCTTAGCCTCAGCTGCCAGTTTAAAGCGGCGGAAGATAGCGGTTAGAGTTTATTGCGCTCTTGCTCGCCCAGATGTGAGTGTTCGACAGGAGCAATGGCACCATTCTGTTTAGCATGAAAGGCGCTATCGAACGGTACCAATTTCGACCGATTCTGGAAGATTTTTTGACAGTTTCGCATCGAGGGCGAGGCCGCTCGAGGCGGCGGCAGACGGACGATGACGTCATCGAAAACCGACGTTTTCGAAATGGGCCACGCTTGGTACCGTTCGATAGAGCTTTTCATGCTGAGTTAAACTATATTATTGAGAGCAGAGAAAACTGTATTCTGAGAGAGTAAGAACGAGGAGAACTTCGACCGCTGTTGTGCTAAATTGCACGCGCGGGCGTGTTCTGAGAGCAATAACTCTGTCATTTGTGAACCTTTCCGGTTGCAGCTTGTAAGTTTTGTAGGCAACAAAACGTTCTAGTAGAGCGCTAAAATACAGCGATGAGGCTTATGACTGGACAAAGTTGCAGAGGTGCGAAAATGCAGGTGAGGCTTGTGTGACACGATTTTTTCCAAATTCAGTCGACCCCTGCGGGAAGACGCAGAGAGCTAATGGGCTACAAATGCACAGGCGAGCAGAACGCTTAAAATTCCTTACGATGGCAACTTTTTAGCTGATTAAACTGCCTTAGCACCCGCTGCCATTTTAGGGAGGCGGAGTTTTAGTGTTGAAGTTGCCTGCGCCATTATTCGCCCAGGTTTGAGTGCTCGTCGCTCGTATTTTTACCCTTCTGTTCGGCATAGAAAGCGCTATCGAATGGTACCAATTTCAACCGATTTTGGAACATCGATTTTTTGACAATTTCCCATCGAGGACGGCGGCGCTCCAGGCCGAGCCTGCGCGGACGATGTCGTCATCGAAAATCGATATTTTCGAAATTGGCCAAACTTTCTCGTCCAAAGTCATCTAGGGGTTATTTTGGGCACTGATTACGAACCCGACGTCCGTTTTTGAAAGTTCCGCAGATTTCGGTAGGTTTTGGATATTCTTCAGGATAATTGGAGATGGTCGGGTCAGGATCACCGATTTTGCTCAAACTTCGCATAGGGGCGGAAACTTATTCGGGGTGCCGAACATGATGCCGAAGTTCATTCGGAATCTTACGGCAGGAGACCGCCCATACCGATAACTAAGGGTGATCGGGGGTCTTGGCACGACCACCCTCACACGGAAAGCAACCTACTGAAGTCGGCGGAATTTTCAAAAACGGGCGTCGGATTCGTAATCAGCTCCCAAATAACCACCTAGATGATTTTGGACGAAGTTTACACGAGGAAATCTGACCAATTTCGAAAATATCGGTTTTCGATGACGTCATTCTCCGCGCCGGCTTGGCCAGTGGCGCCCACGACGATGGGATATTGTCAAGAAATCGATATTTCCAAAATCGGTCGAAAGTGATGCTTTTCAAGCAGAAAAAAAACGGTGTTATTTGGAGTGTCGAAAACCCAAATATGGGCGGGTAAGAGAAGCAGGAAATTTCAAACGCTAAGTAAAACGGCAGATGGGGCTAAGGCAGTTCAGGCAGCTGAGAAGTTCTGAGAACGTCGTCGTAAATTACCTTAAGCGCTCTGTTCGCGTGCGCATTTTAAGGCTGTTAGCTCGCCGTGTCTTCGCGCAGTGGTCGACCGAAATCAGAAAAAATTGGGTCGCACAAGCCTCACTTGCATTTTCGGAGGGCTGTAATTTAGTCCATTAATAAGCTACACTGTTTTGTTTTAGAACACTTCAAGAACCTTGTACTGCCTACAAGACTCACAAGTTGCAGACGAAACGATTGAACTTGAAAGAGTTATTGCGCTCCGAACACGCCCGCGCGTACAATTTGCAAACTGTCGCTCCCCTCGATTGAAAGGTTCGATTCTATATGCGTTGCTTACGGCGCACTCCAAAGGCTAGCTAGAGCAATTCTTCAGCAAAACGGCTGGAAATTTGTGATATAACTCCCAAACCCTCACTCTACCAATTGTCGAACCCACTCGATTGATAGGCTCGATCCTACATGCATTGTGTACGGCACACTCCAAAGTCTCGTCGGACTGCCTGGAGCAAATACTAAGTAGGACGGCCGAGAATTTCATATAAAATTCTCTAAACGGTGCAAGATAGTCTTGAAGGCTTTACATTTTCCGTTAAATGAAGATAGAAACCCAGTGCGCATGCTTCCACCCATTCGATTGATAGGTTCGATGCTATATGCATTGTGCACGGCGCACTCTCGAAACATTGACAGAGCACTAACAATGCACGCCATGCGAGATGCTCCGAAAACACTGCACGTCCTGGAAAATAAGGTTCTCCAATCGCAAAAGCCTGCTGCAGTTATTTTTTAGGCCTCCCACGGCGAAAACGCGGTGGCCGGGTAAAGATTTATAAATCTCGAGGAGACAAATCGAACGGATTTTTCCGTCGCAAACCGTCTTTTTGCCCGCGCGACGCGGGCGGTATTGTATTGAAGTGGAGCAGTTTCTGCGATGTTCCTGCTTCTGCTTGAGTAAAAGGGCGCTGCATATGAACCGTCTGGGCAAGACCTCTATCGCACAGGATGTGGTAGTTCACGACTCCATGACCGGCCAATGGTGCTAGCTCAGGAAAGGGGCCGAATTCGGCGTCCAAGAACGTTTTCATTGCCGACGAGCGGAAAAGCCCTAAACAAAGTAGGTTTTCAGGGCAACGTTGATTCAAATGATTCTAAAGCCATGATTCAATTGTAACCGAATCGCTGACCCTTTCCTTCCCACCCCAATCTACCATAAAATATGCTCCTGAGCTGGATACCAAAGTAAGCAGCACAACGAAGAAGTACCCCTTGAAGTTGTATTAAGAACTGTCGGAATTCTGGAGGCTCGAAAAGGGAGCAAAGTATACCAAACAGTGTTTAAGGTTGTAACTAAAACATACAGCGCAGCAAAAATGTTTGTCGTCTAGTGCTGCCACTCCGTGCCATGTGCGCTATTCTAGGTGCGAGCCGTGCCAGAATACTTTCGAATTCCTCGACAGTAGTCCTCGTGTAGGTGTGGAAGCCATTCAACGATGTGAGATAGTCGTCGAATGTTAGGAACCTTGTATGCACTCATAAATCATGTGCACGATGAGAACTCCCAGTAGAGACCAGCAAAGCTATTTTGACGCACTTCGCAATGACATGAACACAATCGCCTCATCCTATAAACAAGAGAATTTTCAATCAAAAGTATCCCCTGACAAACAAATGAAGTAAGGCGGACCCTTTGAAGCGACAGATAACGCACTGAATCTTCAACGCATTGGCGAAAAACTGCCCATAAAAAGACTCGCTCCTAAAAAAGTATAACAGGCCCTCCAGGATCTCTTCCATGCGACTTATGAAGCGAAAAGGACTCATGTGACAAGAAGGCAACTGCAATAGTTTATCAAACATACCTCGACATGTCTGCGGCGGGACGAATATCGAATGACTCTGCACTAGTGAAATGAGATAGCATCCCAACCCATGACTCCCAGGGGCCGGATTCATCAACGACTTACGTAACTTTGACGGAGAATTGTAAGCATATGAGCGATATGGCGAGCGATAAGCCGTGTTATCTGAGCTTTTAGCGCAGCGTATCGCTCACCATATTGCTTGATAAGCTTACAAATCTCCGTTAAAGTTGCGTAAGTCGTTGATGAATCCGGCCCCAGATTTCACGATCCGCAACTCATGACTCCCAGATTTCGTCACCTTCCACCCATGACTCTCAGATGTCAACGTCATCCAACTTCGAAACCACTAGTCAAGAAACAGTAAGCAGACTTCAATGTGAGGCAGTATAAGGAGGACATGGGCGAGAATCTTCATGAGTTCTGCCACAAGTCCACCTCATACCAGGCAACCGCAATGCGGGAGTGGAAATACCATAAAACGTACCTGGACATAACCTGCAGCAGCGAGAAGAAGTAAGCAGAATAGCAACAGTCAATATTGGACGGAATAGTTGATTGGGTAGGGCAGTGGTAGGGATAGAAGAGAATGGGTGAAGGGGAATGAGGTGGGGGGGGAAGCGAGGCGAAGGGAATAGGTGAAGTCCGTCGAAACAGCTGGACAGCACAAACCATAGTGGCGAACTGATCTGAATATGCTAAGCTATAAAGAAAAGGGATATGATAATAAAACTAATGGTAAAAATGATATTAATAATATAATGGTATAAGCTAATACATATAATATAATATAATGAGGATAAAGAGGAAATTGTAAGGCTGATAGATATGAGTTCATAGCTAACACGAAACAAGGCATACAACGAGAAAGAAAGATTAAACACTAGCTGACATTTAAAATGCGAGAGACACTCACCTCCAAGCGAAAATTCTTCTCGGTTCCCTTGAAGCTGAAAGCTGGCGACCTGAAACGGAGCAACCATGGTTAAGGATATAAGAAAAGCAAGGTAAGCACGTCAGCAACGACCACAGAACAAAACCTACAGCGAGAGAGAGAAAAATACGGAGAATAAATGAGTGGACCCGAAAATGTGTGCATAGTTGCGTGTGTGCAAGTACGCAGTGGTGCGTAATCGCGGATCGCGTCGCCGGCTGTTCGGAGTGCCCATTGCCGTGCGAAACAGCGCTACGCGATTGGACGCATCGCGCCGTTTAAATCGCGGCGCCCGGCGAAGGAAGTTTAAACGGGGCCTAAGGCCCCGTGCATACTTCCCGTCGCCGCGATTCCATCGCAGCGATGAGTTTTGCAGAGCGACGCGAAGGAATTTGAATTTCTCTGTGCTCGACGCATCGCCCATCGCTCTGCAATGGGCCGCGACGGCGATCCGTCCAGGACCAAACGCTAAACACCGCGCGCGGCGCGAAAAAGTATGCCATGCCCGCGATGGACGCGGGAAGCCATCGCGCATGCCGACCGTTACTGTTGCGGCGGCCGCGGCGAGGTTTCCTTTGACTATTCGACCGCGTGCGGCGGAATGGTCATGAACTGAGCGCCGCGATGGCATCGCGGCGATGGAAGTATGCCCTCGGCCTAAGGGAGCGCGATGACGGCGATCCACCTAGGACCAGCACTAAACCCGCTCGCGGCGCGATGAAGTATGACGGACCCTGCAAGCCCTCGCGCATACCGGCCGCCACTGCTGCGGCAGCCGCGCGGGAGTTTCTTAAGATATTCCGCCGCCCGCGGCGAAATGACTATAAACTGAGGGCCGCGATAGGATCGCGGCGATGGAAGTATGCCCCGGCCAGGGTCAAGCTTCAGGTTCGGGAATCGAAGGGGGTCGTACTGCGGCCTCGTCTGGAGGGGGGAGGGTCGTACTGTGACTCCTTTTCGAGGGGGAATTGACGTAGTGGTCGTTTTCGGGTAGGAGTATGAATGAAAAGTTAGTACATGTAATTGCTGTAATGTGCTTAACATTTTTAACACATTGACGACATTGCGTGTTTCGCAGTGGTGCGCGCGAGGGACGGTTGATTTTCAAGCTAGCTGCCGCGTACGCATCACTCATGCTGTTATTGTATCCGACGGTATCCTACAGAATCGCTCTTTTTGATGCCTCACTTTGAACAAAAATCGAGTTGAAAGTTCCTCATCAAAATTGATGCGCGTCGTCCCACGGGACCGCTTTCTTACGCAGCATAAATGCTGCGTATTGTCGTCAATGTGTTAAACACTAATTCAGTATTCAAACTCTTCAGTATTTATAGTTAATTTATCTGTTATCGAATTCCTCATAACCTGAACGGTTTTCAGTAACAACTCGTCTGGTCCGGTCAAAAGAGCAACGATGTGGTGTCAGAACAATTGAGGATGTGAATGCAATTTATTTGTGAATGAATATACAGAATAAATTTTTACGAGTGTATTGCTATGCAGAATAAATTGAATTGTATGCAGGATAAATTGCTGTGTGAGATTGTCCTATCTCTTCTTCACCGTGGAGCACACCGCTAGAGAAGATCGTTGCTCTGGAAGTCTCAAGATCCTGCCGTGATCGTCGAATGTCATCACTGTCAGCTCTGTTGTTTAATCCGTTGGCGATCATATACTGGTTGACGTCGAGCTCCACGAGCGCACGTGAGTTTCCTGCGTATGGCAAAAATCAAAAACATGAAAAACGGAGTAAAACAAAGTGATTAAGTTAGACTCGAGGTACTTACCACTAGAGAGATAGTCTTTTATTTGTTTCATTAAGCTGCTATCCTTCTGGAACGTGGATGGTTTTCTCTTTGGTAAGTCCAAAACACTAAGAGGGTTTAGCCATTGCCGTGCCAATTTCATCGGTTTGACGGTGAGTACGCTTGCCCCATCTCGCTCTACCCTAAAAATGCTTGCAAGTAAAAGCAAGCAAAGTTGAAGTAAAAAAAATATGTGGAGTAATAAAGTGGCTCACGTCATAAGATAGTCTAAAGTTTTAGTTCGAAGATTGCTCCTTTCTCCTCTACTAAGACGATTAGCCGTTGAAAAGCTGCGTTCAGGATCAGCATTGCTTGCAGGAATAACAAGCATGCACTTAATGGCCTAAAAGTGTAATTTTTCAATTGCTAACTAACTGGTGTTCTAGAATGCGACGTTATTAACTCAGTAACCGAATGTGGAAGCATGATGTTGTCAGCGTTGTTGAGAAGCGTTTGGTAGAGCCTCACACTGTCACTATCTTGGCGGAGGTCTGTAGGCCACGAGCTCAATCGCTTTACGTCCTTGGCGATATTGTCATAGAAGGACAAAAAGGACAAAAAATCTTCCTTCTGGTGGCAAGTTACAGTACTTTTCCAGGGATTTGATAGAACGTAGAATTAGGTCTTCCCGAATCTGTGGATTGATAGTGTCGGTTTCGTCGAAATACGCGGGATATTCTCTGTTTTCTCGAGTAGCGGATGCAGGCACACATGTATCAAACTGTTCGAAATCGCCTCTGCACTCAATGATATCCAAAATAATGTGGCGATCCAAAGCGCACGAGAAGTCTGGTCCTGCTTCAGACTGTCGTCTGCCGGGAGTCATATATTGGAACAGAGCATTTTTCACATCATCATAGAATGCGTCGATGTGCTGTCTCGCGTGTTTATCCTTCATTCCATGTGCGTAGACTTTTCCAGAGCTAAACTCGCAAGCGATCAATGTCAAAATCAGGTGCATCTTCCGAGTGAAGCTCTAGGTCAACGTTCAGCTCAGGTTGCATTTTAAGATGGCCACGTGCAACATCTCGGAATTGTTTGATAGTTCTTACTTCTTCGGTGGCTTCGCGTTCTGCAGGCTCCATCTTCTCTAGCTCTTTTGAAGTCTTTAAATCTTTTGCGAAAGTAGACCACATTTACTTTCGGTAATAAGGCTTTGATAGCAAGGATAAATGAGCAGCATTCTTTAAGATAGCCAAATGATTCATATTCCAAAATTTGTCCATTAATAGCGTTTTTTACTCCCAGTGTTCTTTCTTGGTGAAGGTTTTGGTAAGCGTCGTGCTTGATCTGTTCGTTTTCGAGAAGAAAAGACAAGTGTCCCCATCGTGTAAGGTGATCAACAAGAAGGTTTTCCTCCTTTTGTAGTACTTCGGATATCTTGGTGAGATGGTGAAGCCCGGCACTTACGTGATGGAGAATGATAAAGTTGCGAGGATCTTTTAGAACCCATACCGCAACTTCCGCACGTTTGCGCATGTTTTCAGCCACTGTGTTGTCAGCGGCCATCCTACCCAGAGCTTCTATCAGGACTGGATACATACGCAGCACTTTGGATAGTGCATTTTGAAGGCTTGCAGACCACCTTACTTTGTGCAGTTTATCCTTGTGCAGGTGATGGAAACCCATGTCGTGGGCAGCTCCATGGTAAAATACTGTTATTCGTCCTTTTGTTCTTAGGTTGGATCCGAAGAGATGATGCATTTCCATTATGGTGGCTTGTGCAAGCTTTATACCATACGTTCATAGAAACGCTACCGCAAGATTAAGTTTGTGAGCGGAACAGATTGATAAAAGCAAATAGTTTCTTTGGCCCCCCTCCGAATTGGAGAGTAACTGATTTGGTTTCTCGTGAACGCCATTAATGCTTCCCGTCATCACTGAGGCACCGTCGCTTGAGAGTGCTACAAGTCTTCTCATGGCGTAGTTGTAAGGTTCGGTCCATAATCCGGAGGGTTTGGCCCAGGAGCTATAGCTTTGCAGAACGCGGTAAAGAGCGTCGACGATGTCACTTGCAGTCTCACTTTCAACTTCAACTAATGAGAAGTGGAAGGTGATGGGCCGATTTGCTGGCGAAACTGTTCGGATAAGGAAAACAATCCACTTTACTCCGTCATTTGATGTCCCGTCGGCAAGCAATGAGAACGGCAGATCATTGCTTATGATGTAGTTTAACATGTCGAACTTCAAGTGTAGCGCAAACTGCTTCACCATTCGTTGTGCTGTTGTAGCTTCGTAGTGAGCAGTAGCTGAGACAGCTCCAGATTTCATTGCCATTATCACAAGAGGAAACTGTTTGGCGAATGGTAAACCCTCTTTTGCTATCGTGTACGCGGTCAATGTGGATGTCACTGTGGCTGCCATATCTTCTGGTGTTAAGCTTCGGTTCAAATTCCTAATGGCCAGCACGAATTCGTCAAAATTGTGTGTTATGTTCCGTTGACTTTTTTTCGTGGCGCAGTATGCTCTCCATGAGCCGACTTATTCGTATCGCCTTCGTCGGAGTTGATAGGCCTCTATACCGTTTGAGGCATAAAACATGGCTAGCTCCTAGTAAATTGATATCGAGCACACGCGAGCCCTCTCCGGGTTGCTTCCTCTTCATCTCATTTCTTTCTGCTTGTACATCCACTGCTTCGCATGCATCATGGTCTGCGGAGGCATCATAGGATGAAACATGATCTCTATTACACAGTTTGCATCGAATGAAGTCAGCATTCGGACGCGAAGGATCTCTGTAGTAGCTCACCCAGGCCATATTCGTAAGCATTCCTTTCTGCTTGTAGGTTAGCTTGTGACCGTCAATCTCCAACAGAGCAAGGTCTTTCTTGAAGAGCTCCCTCTCGTCGAAATCCTTATATAGGCCAAATTCCTTTCTCTTTTCTTCAGTTCCAAGTTCTATTCCTTCCTCGTATAGGATGTTCCGCTCTTTTAGACCTGATGATATCTCATTTACGCATTGGGCTATGTCACCGATTTTGGAGTCTAGGATACGCATCCAAGACACTATGGTGTCCCAATGACCTGCGCATACCTGCTGTTGATGAGGAGATGTTGTTGAGGAGACATGCCGATCTTCTGATTGAAAATCGTTTGTATCCATGTGGAAATCGTCACCAGGTGCATGGACATCAACCGATTCCGCTCTTACGTCGGCAGTACAAGGTATAGATGGACGGAGTGAAGACATAGAAATCTCTGGCAGCAAGCCCTTGAACTTCTCTCCCTCACAGTGATTGTCACTTCCTGGAGATCGAATAGAAAGGGCCCAACGGCATTCGCAGAAAGACACAGAAACGACATCGTTGATTGCGTCCGGAGGAAGGTATTGAGCAACGATTGTTGCTCGACATCCAAAAAGTTCCAGAAGTTTTACTTCGATCGTTTGTTGGTGAGAACGCAACAATGTGCTTGATCTTCTTAGAAATCCACTTCTGGTTATCTATTGAAATATCCAATTGATCTCGCCGATAACGGACATTTCTGGCAGTAGTCATTATAAGACTGAAGAAGTTCGCAAACCGCTTAGCGTCATTGGCGTCAGGGAGATGAACCAACGCAAAGACTGTCTGTGGTGATTTGGCGTCCTGCAGAGGTGTTGCTGGGGAAGAGAAGAATGGATCGGTTATGTCCGGCTGATTTGGATCCAACGGACGAACAAGTCACTGCGGCCAGTTCACGAAACGCGAACACTTAGCAGTCTTATCAGCTCTGCTGTAGAAATTCCAGTTGAAAGATGTGGTCTCCTCAGCTGCACTACCATCAACGAAGTATTTGTTCAATTTTCCTTCATTGCGAGGCCATTTGTGGTTGTTAAAATCCACAAATGTGATGGTGTTGAAGTGATCTGGATTACTCACCTAAAAAGTGAAGTACGCTAAAAGCAATTTGGAGTCGAAGAAAAAAACTCACTCGACGAGATTTCGTATTGGACACAAGTAGACCATATTCGTTCAAATTTATGCGCTAGTTGCCGGAACAAGCTTCATTTAAAGTGAGCTCGAAATACTGTGATTTCGCTGAAGTTGTTAAACGTAGCGTAGAGATTTCGTTGATCATCGGATGACATTCGCTAGCAAGCGAGAGAGGAATGAACGCAAGCAGTAGTGATTCAAGAAGTGAAGGACACATTGCCACTTGCTGCTCTCTCTATGGTGAGGACTGCCTTACTGAACGTCGTGCCAGCGTTGGTTTTCTCGCTTTCGATCTGGAAATTTTAATGTGCAAGACGCACCACATACTGATCGCACAATCACTAGAAATGACGACGAAATAAAGGCGTTAATAGAAACTAACCGACTCGAGAGATGGCAGAGAAGCCTGGCGTATCGAATTCAGCCGTTCTTCTTGGCTTCTGAAGCAAAAGCTGTTGCAACTCATTTTTAACAAAAGGAATTTTCCAACTTTCCCGAACCGAAAGCCGGCAAACGGTCATCCAACAAAATGGTCAATATGTCATTGAGTAATGTTTGTTGTTAATATAAACAAATTCACTTCGAAAAGTATGAAAAAACGACGTTAATTATCGAACAACCCAATATGTAAGCAGTAGGATTGCATTTGTAATCAATAGATGAACGATGATGAAATTGAAAACTCTACTGTCTACTGGAAGTTTCTACTCGTAAAAGACGACGCGCCAGCAAGAAACACAACTTGAGAAAGTAGTCCAAGAAGAATTGCCACATACGACCAGAGTTCAAGAAAACTTCTTCGCAAGTATTTTCGCAAAAATCGACCAAAAATCGAATCCTTCGCCGCGCATGAAGATAACTTTTTTCAAAACAGATTCATATATGATAAAAAAGCGCATTTCCTCTAGTTTTCAAAAAGCTTTTGGCTTTTTTCAATTTCAAAAAACTAACCGAGTTATGATCGTTTTTGGGAAGAAGTCGGTGCAGAGTCGACCAGAGTCCAAGAAAACTTCTTCACAAAAACGGTCATAACTCGGTCAGTTTTTGGAAATTCAAAAAAGCCAAGAGAATTCCAAAAATTCGAAGAACTTACCGAATTATGGTTGATTATTCAAAATCTTTTCAATTTTTTCGGTCGAAACATAAACCTCACCGCCCCACATGAAGACCTCATTCTTGAAAGCTGCTTCTTATAGTACAGAAAGGATATTTCCTCTAGTTTTCAAAAAGTTCTTGGCTTTTTCAAAACTTGAAAAACTTGACGAGTTATGATAATTTTTGTGAACGTCAAATTTTGCCGCTCCGATGACGTCGGAGCCAGATCGACCATAGGTGAATCCAACCTGTTTGATACAGAAAATCATAGTTTTTTTTTTTGCTGTGAACTGATCGAAACTTGAAGTCTTTTGTGGGAAAGTTTTAACTATACAGGTGATCTGTTTTCAGGTAGAAAATGATTTTATTTTCATGAAAAACGAGAATTTTGAATGTCATCTCCACTAATCATATTGTAAACGCGTCCCTCCTGAACACTTCTGATCAGAGAGATGTGTACGCGCGTTTTGAACGTTCGGAGAGGACGGTTTAGCTGGTTAAACGACGGCGCTCGGCCCTTTCGCCCAAGGAGGAGGTCTTTCTGACCGCATCAATGAAGACGACGTTCCCTATTCGAACCAGGTGCTTTTATCGAACATCTGAGTGTGAATGAAGAGGTTTTATTATTTTGCCAAAACTGATTTTCCTAATGAACACTCGCTTCATGTGTGTGCATGCTCCTTTACATAACGCGAACACAGCTTTAAATGTTCAATTTATGACTATGGCGAAGCAAGGAATTGAGGAATAAATATGAAAAAAGGCAGTAGGAAAAGCGGGAAGGATCGTATGAAGTGGCGGGCGATGGGAAGGATGGAGGCAATAGGCATCAGACTGGAGGAGGGAAGAAGCGGACGCTGCCTAAAATACATGAAAGCGAAAAGAGCATAAAAAAAGGAAAATAAAATCACTAGAAATTGTAAATGAGAAAGCGTGCGAAGAAAGCGGCGCTCTATGGAGACAGGGGGGGGTGGCCGAAGGCCACCCGAGGGCATGTCAAGTCGAGGGTCGGAGCCGGGCGGAAGTCGAAGGAGCAGGGAGAAGGCCCTTTTCTTTTGCTCTAGCCGCTTATGTACTGTGTCTCTTTCCCTGCCGTTTGGACGTACTTTTTGCTTGTGCGGAAGAGTGCATCCGGCTCTCTCATCCCTTGCCGTTCTACTGCCCGCGGCGAGTTCCCGGTGTAATAGCGGCGCCGTTGGTCAGCTTTTAGAAAACGTAAACTCCCGACGTTGATGGCGGATATTTTTAGTGCGAAAGCGCGGCTGCTGTTCCGGATGTTTACGTGCGTTCGTCCTTTGCCTGCTCGCTGCGCTCGCTTTGTCCTAATCCGCTGTCGTGCCGTCCGCTTGTTCGCTCGCCTTGAGATTCGTGATCAGCGCTGCTTACAATATCGAAGATCACTGCGAAGAAGCTTGGTTTTTCTACTGTACAGTAACCACGACCTAAGTTTTTGTATGGTACAATTTCAGATGTTCCTTCCTTCAGATGGTAGAAAAATTTTCCGAGAGAAGTCCATCCTTCAGTTGCGTCTCCGTCGGCGATTCAGAGTGTGGCTCAAAAGGGAGATCACTCATGTCAGCCTTAGGAATTAACACTCGAAGCTTTATAAAGTACAATCTTTAATGTGATCTTTTAGTTGAAGTCCAAGAAACTCACCTTGAAGTATTATACTTGGAAAGAAGAGATGGGGAGCATCATCACCTCCTATGACTGACATCTTCTATTAGAATAATGGGAGAAAAATAAAGCTTTTGTTGGAGTGGTTTTATTAAATGGATGAGTTTTAAACTCCGCGTATTGCTGTGTAAAGATTTTATTCAATTAAAAAGAAAAGCTCTTCAGAATGGCTAATCCTTGCAACGCCAACAATCCTGAAATAGAATCGGTAGGAATTTTTTCTACGTTTAATCTGAAAGTCTGCTCCACTGATGGGAATCGCTTGTTTTTTAGGTTACATGCCGAACACTTCGCCTCCAAATCGCAGATGTAAAAAATGACATAACTGGCATGGAGAAGGTTTGGAAAGACATGGACGAAGATTACATGTACACCAAAAACTTCGCCATGGGAGTGCTTGACCACCTCGACTTCCAGTTCGAGGATGTGAAAAGGGTAAGTAATGGAATTGAAGCAAGAATAGGAGTTCAACAATTTCCTGTCAAGTTGTTTTTAATTTTCAGTCTGTCGAAGAATTAAAACGAGAGGCAGAAAGAATCGAACGTTTCCTGATAAACAGATTGAAGAACTAAAACAAGGGATACGAAGAATCGATTCGACCCCATGACAGACCAATTGTCGAAATGTTTCTTTAGAATAATAAAAAAAATTGCATTGAACTTGTCTTTCACTTTCCTATATCTGTGGCGTGGTCAGGAGACCAACGAAAAATCTAAACATAAGTGATTAGTTCGAACACAGTCGGCAAAAGTTTTTTATTCTTGATTGTAGAATAAAACTCAGAACATCAGTTCATTCCTTTTGCTTTGATCAAAAAAGTCATTTAATTATACAATAAATCAATCAGATCATCTGTGAATGAAGCTGCGAGCGAAGATCCACGTGCGCGTCATAAGCAGTGTCGTAAGAAGTCGCACCTGGAAAGATGAACCTATTAATGGGTACAAAAATCACATAAAAATTGAAAAGAAATCGATGGAGGTAAGAAATAAAACCAAAAATAATAAAATAATAAGACCAGGAAAGCGACCAGGAAGGAAAGGAACAACCTGGAAGGGGTGGTCAAGACGGGGAAACCAGCAAGAAGAGACCAGTAGGGGTCAATAGTGGAAACAAAGAAGTGGGCCAGGAGTTGCGACTAGGAAGGTGGGGGAGGGAAGACCTGTAAAGACGGGCCAGCAATTAGATCCAGCAAGAAGAAACGAGTGAAACGGGGAAACCTGACTTCAGAAGACATGTGAACAATATCTGGAAACGCTAGCTGTTGAGCATGAGAACGGTTGTGGAGGAGTAACCTGATGGACAGAAGTACTGCGCAGCACAAACCAATGACGTTACTGGCCGGTCCGGAGAGAATGTCTATAATGAAGGTACGGAAGTGGTGAACGGCCTGAGGCGGATAAAGTACGCACCATGTCCTAGATGTTAGCGAATTTTATGTTTTACAAAAACTACTTTCCATAGGTTAGTGATGCTGCAAAGTCGCACGAAGCGTGCAAGTGCGAGACACGTCGTTAGGCGTGTCAGAGCACTTGCCCTATAAAAGAGTAAGCGGTTCTGTTTGTAAATCCGTCTGTCCTCCGTCTGGCCTTTCGTAAACGTCGAGTACTAGCCACCCATGTTTAGGCGAAGTGTCACCTACGTCGTGTTGAGAGGGGTCAGAAGACGTGTCGCCGATGCCATGAAAAGGGCGTCCGAGTTCCGAACATTAGTCATCGACGTCGTGAAAACGAGCGTCTGAGTTCAGAAGAGGTGTCACCGACGTCGTTCATTAGGTGCCTGTGTTCAGAAGTGTCATCAATGTGGCGAAAGGCCTATCCGGATTCAGACGACGTGTCCCCGATGTCGCGCCAGGGGTTCCGAATTCACACGACGTGTCAACGATGTCGCGCAAAACACGTGCGGCATAAGAAGATATTTCACCGACGTCGTTCATCAGGTGCCTGGGTTTAGAAGAGGTGTCACCAATATTGCAAAAGGCCAGTGCGGATTCAGTCGACGTGTAAACGAAGTCGCGCAAAGCACGTCCGGTTTGAGAAGACATGTCAACGACGTCCTTCATCAGGCGTCTGGGTTCAGAAGAGATGTCACCGATGTCGCGCTAGGGGTGTTCCGATTCAGACGACGTGTAACTGATGTCGCGTAATGGGTGTCTGGGTTAAGAAGACATGTAACTGATGTCACGCAAAGGACGTCCGGCCTGAAAAGACATGTCACCGACGTCCTTCATCAGGCGTCTGGGTTCAGAAGACATGTCACAAATCTCGCGCGAAGGACATCCGGATTCAGACGACGTGTCAACGATGTCGCTCAAAGCACGTTCGGATTGAGAACACATAATGCCGGCGTCGTTAGTCAGGCGCCTGGGCTCAGAGGAGGTGTCACTGATGTCGCGAAAGGCCTGTCCGGATTCAGTCGACGTGTTGCCAGTGAAGAGGGGACCAGCAAATCGGGGTCCAGTGAAGGTGAGAGCAGTAGTAGAGACCGACGAAGAGGAGGGAGGGACCAGTGAAGGGTGAACCGGAAAAAGGTTAACAATAAAGGGAAGACCACTGAAGAGGGACCAGTAAAAGAAATGGGGACCAGTGAGGGTGGGACTGGGAAGGAGGGGGAGGGGGGGGGGGGGGGGGGGTCCAGAGTGAAGGTGGGGAGGGGGTGGACCTGTAAAGGGTTCATCAATAAACGGGGAACCAGAGAAGGTGGGACCAGTAATGGGGAGCGGTGAAGGGGGGGGGGGGGGGTGGGTCCAGGGAAGGGGACCGATAAATGGAGTACCAGTGAAGTCTCAGTCAAGGGGATATGTAAGGAAGCCAATAAATGGAACACCAGTTAAGGGGGTTCAGTAAAGGGTCCAGTAATAGAACCCTTGAAGGGGACCATAATTATTAAATAGAGCGAGTACTTAAGAGAATGAATCGCGTACGTGCAATAGAGGGTGAGGCCCCATAGGAGCAGTTTTGAAGATTTTGCCCTACCGTATTCTGCCATATCATTCTATATAGCAAAGCCAGTTTTTTATTGTTATGAATGAGGGAAGGCCTATAAGGAGGACAATAAGAAGTTCGGGGTGTTCTCCGGGTGTGGGGCGGAGCTCCCAACCAGTCGTTTGGCGGCCGCGAGGCCGTTGGACGTCTGCTTCTTTTATATAGTGAAACCAGTATTTTTTACTGTGATAAAAGCTATAAAACCTAAAGAAGAAAAGAACGCAGTCGAGGTGTTTTATACTCGGAGTTTGGCGGTGGAACCCCCTATCAGACGATTGGCGGCCGCTAGGCCTCTGAACGTCTGGCTCTGGAAGTATCCTATTTTTAGGTTCCGTTGCTTTGCATTCTTCCGCGTTGTCTGCTTTATCCTACGCACACTAGCCCTGTCGAGGCGTCCTGCCTAAATATCCACAATTACTGGGCCCACCTTTACTAGTCCCCCTTTACTGATTCTCCTTTTACTAGACCCCTCCCCTCCCCTTCACTTGCCCCCATTGGTGGTCGCAAATCGACTGGTCCTCTCTTTACTGGTCCTCCTTTGCTGGTCTCCCATTACTGGTCCTCTTCACTGGTCACCCATCGGTGACACATCTTCTGGATCCGGACACCCATAGCGCGACAACGGTGACACCTGTTCTATATACAGACACTCCACCCATAACCGCCTACTCTTTTGTATATAGTAAGACTTCCTTTGATTTCCGGTGGTTTTAGACCAATCGCGAGTTTTCTTAAGTTCTAAGAGTCATTTTTGGAGTGCTGGCTACAAAAACCGGAATTATGTATGGTTAGATATTCTACCCTGTCACATGTACTTTGAAAAGCGCTCTTTTCATTAGAAAATGTTCAATTCAATGTGTGAAAGCGCTTGTCGTAATAAATGTTCACAACGAGTGAGTGTTCTAGTTACAAAACTGAACAACATTTTTATGTTCAATCTATTTTTAGATGGTGCTTTTCATGAAATGCTAGAAAGGTGACACACTGAAGTGCGGCCTTCTTGACAGTGAAAATGGTTTTGTGAACACTTTCTAACACATGATGTGCAGGTTCTGCTGCAAGTTTAGATAGCCCATCCTGCATCTCCCTCTAAACTGACAGCTTTTCTTAAGCTCACCAACTCGAGGTGAATTTCTACAGTAATAATACTTGTCTCGCTCCGCGTGACCTCCGTTGTAAATTTTGGTTGATACAGGCAGAAAGCATATTCCAGTATCATTCGCCAAGCACCAAAGAAAGGCTAGTGATACTGGCCTTCATATCATTCGCTCTGAATAATAGCAGGGTAGAGAATGATAGGCAGCAGAGCCAAAGCTCTAACTCAGGTGCACATACTTTGTCCGATAATAAACTGTTGGACTACAAGAGCGTGTAAACCAAGGGCGATGACCAGACCCAAAAACAGGGCATCACCACAGGTTCAGAACCCCACCATAGGTTCAAGGAGCAGTGCTCTACCACAGGTTCAATACTTCTGTAATCGTGCTTAACGTTTCCATTTAAGAAAATTTCAAAAAAGTTCCGTATATTGAAAAAAGAGGGTGGACCTCTCGCTGTAGACCTGCACCCAAGTTCTTTGTAGAAGATAATTCATTGATGTTAAGCAGTCATGCTTTACTCTATTACATATGCCTTAAAGAAAACTGGCACCTGTTGTGAGGGTTTTGCTCAGGTAGGGAACGAGCCGTAACAGTCATTCCACAGGCCATTTCGGTCGTTTTTTAAACAAAATTTGATTTACTTTTCTTTCCGTTTCGGTGTTCCCTACTTCGGTTCCCTCCCTTTTCCGCCCATTCTGTTGTCATCCACGTTCTGCTTTCTTGCATATCGCTCGGCAAACAGTATCCCTCGTCTAAGCCTGAATGCACTGTTGTGGGAGGGAAATGCGAGCTTTATCGGTCTTCGGGCCGGTTTTCACACAGTTGTAGTGATGAAGAAATGGCAGTGACGAGCTTTCCAGAAAGGAAAGTTGTTCTGAGATTCTGGACCTGTTCTGAGATTCTGGATTTTGGCCGCGGATCGCTGGCCGTTGAAGTAGCCCTATTGCGGCGACTTTCGCCGCGCATGCCTCGCTATTCGCCGCGTCCGCGGCGACCATCCGTACATAATGTCCCGCAGCCATAAAGTATGCCATGCCCGCGATGGGCGAGGGAAGCCATCGCGGGCATGGCATACCTTCCTTTGACTATTCGGCCGCACGCGGTGGAATCGTCATGAACTGAGCACTGCGATAGCATTGCGGCGATGGAAGTATACCCCCGGACTAACAGTTGATCGCAAATATCGCGTCCCGATGCTAGTTGAGCGTTCCAGCGTCTCATTTTTGCTGCGTTCCTGCGTCCCCAGCAATTATCTAGGAGTCACCTTCCCCCTAAAAAATTAGTCAGGACGAGTTAGAGACGCTGCGAAAATGCTGCGCAGGACCGCGAATTGGCAGCGAAGCGCGCTAATCGCGAACAGCTGTTGAAATTGGCTTCACCGTTTGCGAACATTTGTTAGGACAAGGGCGTTTTCACACTGAACCGGACGTTTTAAATGGGAGAGCGCCTTTCGAGACATTCTGTGACAGGCTGAAATATCTAGCCAGAGAGCCTAGCTGCCGCCAATCTCTGGTTGGCCCCAAACCTCTAGAATAGAACACCCGACGGTCTTCTTTTCTTCTTTAGGCCTTTTTACTCTCATTACAGAAAAAAATCGGTTTTGTTATATGGAATAGTATGTCGGAAGTTTGTAGTTGCTCAGTCTCCCAATCCAAAGTGCTTAATTGCAGAAACATGAGCAAAAAACAATCAGTATTGGTCAGTGCCATCTACAGTCCAACGGCAGCAATACTCCTCTTATTCTTGTAATCACTCTCCCTTCCCCGTTAAGTCCTCCTTACCCATGTACCGATGGATAAACTGTGTGATTGTCAATCACGTGTAATCTGTTTGCACGAAGCTTTAAAAGGCCTTCTGAAAATCCAACGCATGCCGCGCAAAGTCTATGCCACGTCGTCAAAATGGCGAAACTTGTTGCATAGCGTATGTGGCCCATATGTTGAGACCCTACGCAAGTGTCACCACGTTACCACGACGTTTATGACAAGTCTTCTGCACTCCGACACAAGTGTCACGACTTCTGATTTTAAGATAAATACTGGTCTCCCTTACTACTCTCACTCCTAGTGGTCCCCCTTCCCTAATCCCCTTTACTGGTCCCCTCTTACTCTGAATCCCGACTCACGTTGGACGACGTCTTCAGCAAGGTTTCTTAATCCCAGCGCTCGGCACTTGTTATCCGTCCGTATGTTGGCACATTGCCCGCTCAATATATCCTAAACTTGGACGATCCGCTACCAAGGCTGCAATTTGCCAGCAATCGCCCATGGTTAAACACAAAGAAAGCTCGGCTGGCATACACTGCCCTGTCGGAGGTATCCTTTGGCTTTGGTCCCCTCCGCGAGACCGACAACGTGATTGGACAACGAATTATCCTAATTATAGTAAGATTGTATACAATTTATTTATTTATTTAGGAATAACTGCATCTTGAGTGCGCTCATAAAAAACGTGGTAAGATAACAATCCTGTTTAATTATAGTCGACAACGCTGATCAACAGATTAAAAACATAGAATCATTCTTCCTCTTCTTCATCGTTTGTCCCGCTTCGTCACGGAGTCCGCTCTTCTGGTGTTTCGACGCCACCTTTCCCGATCCTGCGCTTGATCAGGGTGGACACCAGCTATTTTCATGTCCGCGTGTAACGTATCGGACCAACGCTGCTTCGAGCGTCCTCTAGGTCGCTTTCCAGATTCTTCCAATTCAAGGCCTATTTTGCAGACGCTGTCTTCCTTCCCACGCAGAACGTGGCCGTACCATCGCAATCGAGCTTCGCGCATCTTGTCCGCTATAGACGCGACACCGAAGTTCTGCCGAATAGCATCATTTCGGATGTGGTCCATGCGCGTGACTCCAGCCGTCCAGCGCAGCATCTTCGTCTCCCCTGACGCTGAGGCGTGTTTCAACTTCATTGGTTACAGGCCAAAACTCAGCGCCGTACATCGCTACCGGCCGCACGACGGCTCTGTAAATCTTCGACTTCAGGTGCTCAGGTATCTTCCTCGCAGAGCACGCCAGTCAGCGAACGCCACTTGGATCAAGCTGCACTCACGCGTGAGTTCACTTCAGTCATCACCTTGCCATCGGATGCTACTGCTGATCCCAGGTATTTAAACACCGAAGTACGTGCAAGTTCAGTACCGTTAATCTTGATGGAGCCGGACTCGCTCACGTCAGTCGTTAGGTATTCGGTCTTCTTGACGTTCAATTTGAGTCCAAACCTCGCCAGACGGTCGCGCCAGACGGTAGCTTGTCATCGCAAGCGAGCATCACGTCATCAGCATAAAGCAGCGTCCATGGAACAGGCTGCTGAAGATCTCTCGTAATGGCATCCATGACGACAACAAAGAGGAGTGGAGAAAGCGCAGAACCCTGGTGCAACCCAACAGAGATGGGAAACTCCATTGAGGTTCCAGCTGCAGTTTGCAGTCTACTCTTTGGGCAAGAATAGAGCATCCGCACGCACTTTATGAGTTCCTCAGGTACGTTGTGTTGTCGCAAGGCGTGCCATATAACCTCACGCGGTACGCGGTCGAAGGCCTTCTCCAAGTCGAGAAAGGCTATATGCACCGGCTTCTGTCTCTCGCGATGCTTCTCCACCAGGAGGCGGGCGGCGTGTATAGCATCAATGGTTCCACAACCAGACACAAAGCCCACTGGTTGTCGGAGAGCTTGACGATTTCACGGATTCGTCTGTCCAGGATTCGCTCGAAGATCTTCATGCTGTGCGAAAGCAAGCGAATCGTACGGTAATTGAACCAGTCCGCAGGACTGCCCTTCTTCTTTCAAATCGGAATCGTCGTACTGTTCTGCCAACAATCTGGTACTTTCTTCTCCTGTACTGCTTGGTTGAAATACTCAGCCAACCACCCAGCAAGATACCAGAGCTTCGACTTCCAAACATCGACTGCCAGATCATCCAGCCCTGTCGCCTTAACGGGCTTCATCTTCTTCAGAGCCGCTTCTGTTTTCACCACGGTGATCTTGTGAACGGGCCGTGAACAGAAGCCACAGAAGGGATGGCTAGATGAGGAAATTCCATTATGGAAATTTCCTCAATGTAATCACGCCATCGCTTTAGCGCCTTTTTGCGATCTGTCAGAAGATGGCCGCTCTCATCATTGATGCCAATGAACTTTTCAATAGGTCTTCGTAGGCCGGCCTGTCACAAGGGCCTGTCGCCTGCATTCGAATATCCGTGATTAGCTTAGCTCGCAGAGCGAGCAGTTTTCAGAGGCGCCACGTGGGGGAACGGACATCGCCACCTAAAAACATAGAATCATTATGCATTCTATTTCGTACTTTTCAGTAATGTGCTACCATTAAAAGCCCAAATGCAAGGAGCCTGAAGAATGGATGCTCATAAAACAATGAGAATAAGAGTAATATGCCCATTTATTTAATATAATTAAATAAAACAGTTTGGTGTAGCCAAATCTCGGTTAGGCAACGGGTGTAGCTATGGCGTGATTCCGAATGAATGAAGAGATTACTTTCGAGTAGCTATGAAAAAGAAAGCACCAAGGCGTCCGGTCTTAATTCCGTTTATGCCTAGGCCGTCATTACGCTTCCTCCATTCAATGCTGCTTTCATAGGAACCAAATTGGGCTAGCCAACTTGCAATAAAACACCGTTGGGAAGTAAGAACTTATGCTGTATTGTGTATCTGAAAAAAATAAATTAAAGAATAAAAATGTCTAGTGGTTATATGAGCTCCTCCGTACCTAGCATCTGGGCAGCCACTAACGTCAGAAAAAACAATCAGAGCAGGCATAATGCCTCAAAGAACGACCTGAAGGGGAGAACGGAAGATAGCGACCAATATCTTGGACTGCCCCGTCCAAGTTCTAGAAGGAAACAAACACCAGATTGAAACAGATGTATTAAATAAGGTGAAAACGAAGAACAAGGCAGGGAATCAGTTTTTGGAACCCGTATCGCTACGAAAAGAGCCAATTGTTCCACTAGGCACTAGTAGGATCGACAGAAAAATGGCAGCATTCAATCAGTGGTTGAGGATCCTTGAATGAAAAATCCACCGGTTTACTAGAAAGCAGTATGTTAAAAGCAATTCTCATTGAAATTGAAATCGCCCATTGAGGTAAAATTAATTAAATTGAGGCAAGAGTAGCCAACCTGCATCTGAACACTAAGCCCGACTTCTAGAATCTATATCGCTTTGTATGTATCTTTGTATGCAATTCACGTACGCGTTTCCTAACGTTCAAGGAAGGGTTCCAAATACATAAGAAAGCTCGCGATTGGTTTACAACTGCGAACTCTAAGTGATTGTGATGTAAAGCACAACTTTACAGTACATTGTATAAGATGAGCTCTTAATGTAACGCAAAATCCTACTAGATATGATGAAGTAAGCGGTTGCGTGTGCCCTTCCTTCTGTCCGTCTGTCCATCTGGCCTTCCACAGACATCGAGTAACAGCCATCCGGGTTCGGGCGAGGTGTCACCTAGAGGGGCCGCAAGGCGTGTCACCGATCTTACGCGAAGAGCGTTTGAGTCCGAACATTGTCATCGACGTTGTGAAAGCGAGCGTCCGAGTTCAGAACGGGGTCACCGACGACAACAGGCGTTTGGGTTCAGAAGACATGTCACCAATGTTGCACAAGGAAGTCCGGATTGAGAAGAGGTGTCACCGATGTCGCGCAAGGGATGTTCGTGTTCAGAAGACATGTCACCGATGTCGCGTAATAGGTGTCTGGGTTAAGAAGAGGTGTAAAACTCTTGTCGCGTCCGGCTTGAGAAGACATGGCACCGGCGTCGTTAGACAGGCGTCCGGGTTCAGAAAAAGGTCACCGATGTTGCGCCAGGGGTTCCATATTCAACGATGACGCCTGAAGCACGTCCGGGTTGAGAACACATGTCACCGACATCGTTCATCATGTGTCTGGGTTCAGAAGAGGTGTCACCGATGTTGCGAAAGACCTGTCCAGATTCACACGACGTGTCAATTATGTCGCGAAAGCACGTTCGGGCTGAGAAGACATGTTACCGACGTTGTTCAACAGACGTCCGGTTTAAGAAGAGAGGACACCAATGTCGCGCAAGGGTGTCCGGATTCCGAACACGTGTGATAGGGGACCAGAAAAGGGAACCAGTGAAGGTACGCCTAGTAAAGGAGACCGGTGAAGGATGAGGGTCCAAAAAGGGGGACCGGTAGAGGGTTGATAAATAAAGGGTGTAAAAAAGGGGAAGCCATTGAAGGTGGGACCAGTAATGGGACCGGTTAAGGTGGAAGCAGTTAGGGACCGACAAAGTGGGGAGCGGAATCAGTGAACGGGAAACTCGAAGGGGTTGACTAATGAAGGGGACCAGTGAAAAAAGGACCAGCTAAGGGAGACTAGTAAAGGGGGACCAGTAAAGGGGACCGGTGAAGCGCTGAAGGGGAAAGGAGGGGGTTCCAGTGAAGGTGGGACCGTTAATGGAGATCGGTGAAGCTGTGGGAGTCCAGTGAAGGTGGACCAATAAATGTGGTACCAGTGAAGAACCGGTTAAAGGGGAACCACTAAAGGGCCCAATAAAAGGAGGACCAGTTAAGGGGGTTTAGCAAAGGGTCCAGTAATAGAAACATTAAAGGGAACCAGTAAAGGGGACTAGTAAAGGGGATCAGTGAAGGAGATCAGTGAAAGGGACCAATAAGGGGACCAGTATTTTCTCTTAATGTCGTCTAACGTGGCGTCAGAAGACGTGTCATAGACGTTGTGACACATGCGTCAGGACTCAGAAAATGCGTCGCAGACGTGCAGTCGGATCCAGAAGACGTGCCACAGATAATCTCACGGATGGCACAACATCCGTGAGATTTTCAGACGACTTTTTTAAGGCTTCGTGCAACAACGAGTGTGCGCGTACTTGATTCTCACTAACGTTCTCTGCCGACACAGGGGGTACTGGTGGAGTGGGTGGGGGAAGGAACAGCGCGCTTAAGATTAAGACTCTATTTGTTCCTCTCCGTGTATAAAACGAGTGCTTCAATGAACCGCGTACGTGCAATAGGGGGTGTATAGGCCCACAGAAGCAGTTTTGAATATTCTGCCCTGCCGTATTTCGCTATACTATTCTATTGTGTTGATCGAAAAGTCTTGCAACAGTAGCACAACAATATTACAATACAATACAATATAATACAATAAACAAAAACTCAGTCCTATAGTCCCATATACAAAAACTCAGTCCCGAGGTCTGAAGAGTACGGTGGCTAGGGCAGAACTTCCCAATCTAACTCCTGGATTTTCTCGGACTCACTTATGCGACGCGTTGTCGTGCAGCAGGTAGACATTTTCCCGTTCTGGACGTTCCTGGCGCATGGCGTCGTCCGAGGTCTGGGGCTGGGTAGCGTATACGGATGCTGTGACTGTGGTCTCACTATCCACCAAATTCCAGTAAAGCCTCCCTTCTGAGTCCCACCAGCAACACAGAAGAACCTTCTTTTCGTGGTATACACGTTTCGGTGGTCTTGGAGCCGGTTCTCTGCGTAGGAGCCATACGCTCTTGCGGGTGTGGTTTACATAAAGAACGATGCTTTCAACAGCAGTAGCAATGTTCTTCAGAAACTCCTTCCTGTGCGGGCAAAGAAGCAGCGACTCATAAACATTGATTCGGCATGCCTTGTCATTCAGCTTCCTCACGACGGTGCTTTGTGTGCACCCAAGTGTCACCGCCAATTCGCGAGTGGTTGAATTTGGCTTCACCTTGAAGGCTTCGCGCAAGCTGTCTCTTCCACAACAGAGGAGCATCCGGAACCAGGTCGATCTTCGAGAGAGATATCTCCAGCCTTAAAGCGCTGATACCAACGGGCCACTGTGAAATAGTGAACGACTTCCTCCTTGAATGCAGCACAGATGCTGTGAGCTGCAGTCTTTGCGGAATGGCCTTCCAGAAATTCGTAGTTGACGATAGGTCGTAGGATGCGGCTGGTAGTACGAACATACAAGTTTTCGCCGCGCGCGCGGCGAACCGCCACTAACGCATCTCCCTGGGTGGGCTGTTATGGGGGAGAAGGAGGTCTAACAAACCCCGGGTTGTGCTGTATTGTATATAGATATTTGGCTCTTAGAAATGAAGCTTCTTGTCATAAAGGGAGACTGAATCTTTTCACAATGGAAGCATTTGTTTATTTCTTCGATTAGGACATCCAATCCCTCTCGAAATATCGATTTTGTCTGATTAAGTGCGCCGGAGGACCCTAAGATAGCTGAACAGAGGTAGCAAAAGAAGTTTATGCAGTTACAAGAGCATTAGACTTCGTAACTGCAGCAGCACACACTACGCAGATGTCGCGGCTGCCGCGCGCTTTTGTATGTTCAGCTTGCTCCACGTAGGATGCTGCTACTTATCGTTGGCATTGTTGCTGTGTTCGTAATGTGCCGTGTCCATGAGCCATGAGACGCTCAGAAAGCCTGAAATGTTGAACTCGTTGTGAATAATTCTACAACTGCTCTCAAAAGTGCTTTATTTTCAACTGCGAGCAAATAAAATATTATTATCAAAAGATTAAACACACAAAACCTTTATCAGCGTTATTCTAATAAATTACTAAATTAGACAGCTATTCAGTAGCACGCTTTCTTGAATTGATCTCACACAGCCGATGCTGCACCTGGAAAGAAGGACCTATTAAACGGTACAAAATTTGCATGAAAAATTTTGAAAATTCGAAGCGGATGGAAAATAAAACGGTGGTCTACACAAGCGGGGGGGGGGGGGGGGTCGTATCACATCCACTCTGGGAGGGGGTTGTAAATTTTCGGAACCCCACGCTTGACCCTGGTTAGGAGCTTCAGAGCTCCATCGAGGCCCGACGCGATGTAATGATAAGCTCTCGTATCGACCACTCGACGCGGCGATGAATCGATATCACTTATCACTACGTTGTTTCGCGGAGCGGTGCAGCTTTGAAAGTCTCCTTAAGATGGAACTATCAGTTATGGAAGAGGTTAACCTCCTCCCCCCTCCCGAATTAGACTTACACCGGAAACAGTGTATTGAAAAGATATTTCTCCACTAGTGCACGAAACTCATGGTGCAGAACTCATTGTGAACTCATCGAAGTTCAGTTTCTCTGCGTCTCTACCCTACTCCGCTATCTCTACCATCCCGGAGGAGCGAAGATGTGCATCAGGGGTAGTTCAGAGCAGCATCTCGGCACGACGCGACGAAATGGTAAGTACCTATATCGACAGGCAGCTGAATAATCGGTAAGGTAAAGGGGAAAGGGTAAATGGCGGCGTTACTCAACCCTTTTAAGATGCGGCACGCATTCTACTTCTATGTACGGCATGTCGTTGAGGTGATTTGAATGCGTATTTGGCCATACAATGAGTTGTAGGGGCAGCCGATGGATAAGTCAGCGCTTTATCTCTCCCAGACGGGCCTGGTACCAATTCACCGACCCCGGAGGTATGGGAGGCTGGGTTGGACTGGGCGGCAAATCCGAGCCAGAAGCGTGGTATCGGGTTCACGCGACAGCTGGCACCTCATTCGACTGCGCTACACGCTCGTCATAGAGTACTCGATATGAGAGATTACCATCATGTCACGTACCTGGGATCGGATTCGTCAACGATTTACCCGTGGGTATGAGGGGTAGAGATACCCATGATGAAGCCTGCATCTCTGTCTCTCGCATTATCTCTACCTGACTCTTATCTTATCTCTACCCCCTATAGCCCGCATATCCACGGGTTTGATTGTTGATGAATCCAGCCCTTGGCTTTTCGGATCGGGCATCATCCCCGTGTTGAGCGAGAATAGAACACGACCCCAGATATCGGTTTTGATTTTGATAACGAGATGCTATAAAAGCGATTTGCTTTCGTGAAATACCTCACTTTGCTACTAACACTTTTCGTTGCTGATGGTCTGAAATGGTCAACATACTCAAAAACAAAGCATATCTTGTGAAGCAATGGGCTCCTTATGTTCGACCAGGTGGGAGACATGCGCATGTAGTGCGCACATCTGCAGCTAGGTGAAGGCTAGACGGTGCAGTCACAGATTGTGGGAGCCTGGAGCTCTGCTTCACTATTTTCATCATCCACTTTGAAGAAGTATCCTGTCCAAATGAAGCTCGCCCAAACCTGGAATACGCTGGATTTTGCGGTGCTGGCCAATTGTTCCACTGCAGCATTACACCAATGAAGCGCACAAAGCGGCTCGGAGGGGGTCGCCTGGTAAAAGCGATTATCCGCTTCGGTAAGAAGGCACATGAATTCAGTTACATCATAAGTAGCCTAGCTCAGTTCACCACTGTGGTAGGACACACCAGTGCTGTGTGAAATTTTTGATACTGTGCATCACAGAACGTCGTATAGGGCGCCCTTACAAGGTGACCCCCTCCGAGCCGCTTTGCGGCCAATGAAGTATTGTAGTTTGTAGGAGAGCTTGTAGTGTGCTGTGTTGTACGAGAAAGCTTCTGTGATCAGCGCAGTGGGCGCATAAGGCTCTAAGAAGGCAACCTCATTGCTTCAGAGTCCTTTTTCCCATTGTTCTGCTCTGACTCATTCTCTAACGTTTCAGGCACTCCACAGATGATTGTAAGGTAATGAAATTATGTTTGATAGTTCCGCGCCGCGTCAGTGCTCCATGGCGTATACCAGCACATTTCTTAGGAGATTTCCTCGCCGCTTCGTCAAGAAGAGCTACACAGAGAATCCCCAGCTGCGGCCACCGAAGAAGATTGCGATGAGTGACACGGTGAGTCATAGCAAAAGTGGGTGCAATCCTAGTTCGTAGTTGCCGCTGTTAACCGATTTCTCTACAAAACGAAACAGCTTGTAGAAATAAGAAAACCACGACAGCCTGGTTGCCCAGATAGACTCAGTTCCAAATCCTAGTTGGGATAGGGAAACCTAAAAACGAATAATCTCGGTGCAAATGGTTTTACTTAGACCTAACCGGCGGCTGCCGTGGTCGTCGCGTGGCTGCGTGTTTTTTTTTTGCGTTTCAACTGAGTGGTTGAGATGTGAGGTGTTTTGACGACTACACAATTATCTGGTGTTTTACGCGCATTTTCCAGCTGTATGCACTTCCGCAGAACCCAGTTGGACGACGAAAGCAGTTCCCAAGCAAGCAGCTTGGATGGCATCCACCCTGAAGTCTCTTCCCTAGCGTGGATGTGCGTTCGAAGAGCGCGAAACCCAGCTGCGGAGTAACGAAAACGAGCTTCAATAACAACGGCCCGGGATACTGTAGCAGGCGCTGGCATATTGCCACGGCGGCACTCGGTTAGGTCTAATGACTATCGGTACAAATCTACCAAAGGAGGACCCCTTACTAGGTTTGCACCAAGGACGGATCATCTTCAAGCAGCTAATACAGATAACATTAGTAAAATAAAGTAAGAATAGGCCAATACACCAGCAATCAGGCAAGAAAGGCAATGCACTTCACGTCATATTTGCAAAGGTCCCGACCAGGTTTGTGCGTAGTTACGATTCAGGATTTACGACTTTACGATTTAAGATTTTCGGTCATAAATCATAAATTCTCGGAAATGTTATCGAACTCAACTGTTACGGTCATCTGACGTCTAAATGACGTGATACGATTCGAAGTAGTATCCACTGTCCTTCCTCTTGTATATTTTCCACATGGTTCTCACGTAGTTTTTAATGTTCTGATGTGCCATATGACTGATGACACCGTGTCGTGTGCAGTTTTTTCGAGTTCGCCTTAACGCTTCTGAATCTTCTGGCGAGACATCTTTGCAACATGGTGTCCAGCACTGCCGTGAAGAAAGTGAGCATTCTTCTAAGTCATGATCGCTTCCGTCGGTGGCCTCACTCAACACTTGCTGAACAGCGTAAATGTTCGCAGTCAATAAGGTTCCGGCGTCAAGGGAACCTGGTAGCGCACTCTGAGACTTCCACTAAGCACAGCATTAGATTCTTCTGCTGGAGGTCGGACTTTGATTGCTTCGGAGGTGGTTTTCCTTGGGGGAGCCGCTAGGCCTTCCCTGTATGGTTGACAGAAGACGCTGAACACATCTCCCGTAAACACGTTTTGCAAAGAGTTCTTAATACGAAAGCCGAGATGGAGAGACTGAGCGATGCTCAGCCTCGACGACCAGTCCGAGTCACGGAGATCGTGGACCGCTCAAGTCAAGAGCACCTTTATTTTATTTATTCTAGTATATTCTATATTAGAATGTATAACATTATATTCTAGAGGGCTAGAGCTATAAGATTGTAGAATTAAGCCAGACCGGCACAGGTTTTTTAAGTTTTGAAATATGTTTGAAAATGTTGTTGCAGGACTTTGCCAGCAACTTAGTATTGGTGCGTCATGGAATAGAGTTGCGCAATGCACTAGCTCATTAGGTGATGCTTGTTAACTGCATGCGCAGTTGCTGGTTTTCCAGAGTTAATGAGCGGTGAAGTGATTTTTAAAAAATTTCGCTCTGATAGTGACGTTTTATTATTGCTTCTGCCTTTAAATGCGGAAATTTATACGCGTCTAATGAGCCCTGAGCGGTTGGAAATTTAATGGTCATTCAAACGATGAAAGCTTTCTGCTGCTGTAACATGATCCATAGGTTGAGAAAAAGTTTTTGAATCATTAACTTTCTTAAAACATGCAATGCTTGATTTGAAAGGTGACTGACCAGAAGGAAAAGTAAAAGTAAAAAGGACAAAAGTTTGGTAAGAAACTGCCGAGCTTTGATTGAAAATAACATGATAAATAATCCCGATTCACCTTGTATTTACATTAGCAGAAAAGCCTGTAAAAATTCAATTGTACAGCATTACACGACAGGTAACTGTTGCGATTTACGTTTTACGGTTTACGATTTCCGACGGTTTTTTCGTAATTACTATTTACGGTTCACGAAATTTCGAATTTCATTTACTCATACCCTTGGTCCCGACCTAGCTCGCAATGGTGATATGTTCTCATATTTTCTGTGTTATTTATTTTGATTTCGTTAGTGTAGTTGTTTTCTAAGGAATAAGTGGGTTCAATATATTTCAGTGTTTTTTGTATTTCAATACACACTCAGTTTTTATGAAATCATCCAAGTGTGACCACCGCCAACAAAACAATAAATAATAAATCCTCGACCACCTTGTAAAACGTTTCCATTAGCAGAAGCTTTAGAAAAATTGAGACTTAACAGCGCGAATTCGACAAAGTGCTCTGGTTCGTCTTTCCAGGTCGCACTGCAGCCGACAAATACCACGGAGAGCTTTGCGGATCACAACTTCCAAGTGCCCTATCCGAAGTCGGCTTCTCACAATTCAGTCCTCTCGGCATCTGCAGTCGTACCTAAATCCTTTATTTTTAGGGAAATGGTGAACTACTTGAACAAATTCGTTATTGGTCAAGAACTCGCAAAACGAACGCTAGCCGTCGGAGTTTATCAGCATTATAAGAGATTGCAAAACAATACCGAAATACAAACAGTTAGTCTCTTTAACTGTACGTATTGAAAATAAAAAGAGAGGCCTAAAAAAGACTCAATGAAGAGAACGGGCCAGGCTCAAGCGTGTTGTGCGATTTTTACCGATCCCTTTTGCGGGGCCGGATTTGGTGCGACAGGGGGTCTCCATCGCTGCTTTATTTCTTGTATGTCATGATTGTTTCAACTTTCATGTGAGTTTTGTACCCCGTAATAGGTTCCTTTTTTTACGTGTGGTTTCGACACTGAAGAGATTCGCGTGCAGCTTCGTTCACTGAATATGCTTTTTATTGATTTATTAGCTGATTTATTAAATGGCTTGTTGATTAAAGCACTGAAATAACTAACATAAAGATTATCTGGTAGCAGCCTTCAAATCAACTAGGAGCGGTTCAATTTTCACAGATTTTCCGAAGATCTCATGGACACGACGCATTTCATATAATATATTTTTCTACCTGAAGCAGACGACCTATGCAGGGAAATTCTTCCACATTCCTAGAGCTTTGCACGATACACAGTTAAAAACATGCTTTTCTGAAAGAATCTTCAATATGACAATGGGTCTCAATTTCGCACGATTTGCCGGAAAAATATGTCCCAAAAATCAAATCTCCTCCCTGATCAAATAGGAGATGCCTCTTTTAGATGCTGTTTTTAGAGCATAGGATCATGCTACTTTTCAATATGCTATTGTTAGAGAGTCCAGATCTCCGAGTTATGAAATTTTCGGTTGGACGCAGATGATGATCCCTGGAACGACTTTCCAAAAATAATCATAACTCGGTTAGTTTTTCGAGTTTCAAAAAGTGTTCTTTCCATTAGATGAGAAAAAATTATTTGCCCAAAAAGTCCATTCTTCGCCTGCGTTTCAAATCAGAGAAGGCAGTTGCTGCATGTAAACATGCATAACTCGAAGATTTCTTGGAGCCTCTGACGCAAATTGGTTGGTTCCCTTTTGGTTCCCTTTTTCAAGCATGTCCCATGGAGGCCCCGATTGCCCAAGGTGGTGAGCGCGCGACCCCATGTCCTGCGTCCCAAGCGTGGCTGTGGAGGCGGAACCTATCTTGGGGCCATGGCCAACCCACAGATGCACCCCTGTACAATGCGAGCTCAATGCGGGATGGCTTGCACCCTTCCTAGGACCGAAACTATAGGGAAAATACAAGCAATACATCAGCCCAGCGCGCGACCTGGCACGACTACACAAATGGAATGACCATCCATGCTAAGGACTTACCGGGCTCGTTACTCGTCTCCAATAGACACTGGCAACGATACTGGTTTACTTCTAATCAAAATATACCAATAGAATACCATATAGATATGAAGAGATAGCAAGGCGATCGTCGCTGAGGTGAAATGAAAATAGGAATGTCACATCAGCAGTCTAGAATATTGAGATCAGGGGTTGGATTCATCAAAGACTTACATAACGTTAGCAGAGAATTCACAGCGGAAAACTCAGATAACGCGGCTTATCGCTTACCCTATCACTTGATAAGCTGAGCTATCAAGGATTTCGGCTGTAATTTTCTCTGTTAAATTGCTGTAAGCCGTTGATGAAACCGGTCCCAGGACAGTCGATGGAAGGCGAGCCTTCCTATAAGGCTCGCAGCCATCCTTGCCTGTAGCTAGCTATGGACGGTCGACGGAGAGACGGGAAGGCCTGCAGACCACTCCCGGAGCTGGGATTTAGGATGTATAACGCCGAAAGGTCGGCGCTCCACGGGCGCAGCAATGGACGATAGAGTGCGCTGCGGGTGCAGGCCGCTCCGCAAGCACCTCATCAGGAGTCGTTGCAGGACCGGTGACCGCGGGGCATGGAGCTGAGAGTGAGCGATCATCGCATTTGCGACAGCCTCTTGAAAAATAACAGTTTGAAATCAGAAGAATTGTGGATCATACACTTTAAAAGCAAGTTATATAAGTGACGGTATTTGCGCGATTAGGAGATATTCGCTGTGTGGAACGTTTTCTCCAGCAAGTAATGCAAAACTGAGACTCCTGATGAAATACAAGAAAAGCATGGCTCCATCACTGTGTGTCAAGCAGAGCTCGATGCCTTACGCGATACAATTCGACTCTTTAATGTCGTTTCCTTCAGAAGGGGTATTATTTCCGAGAAATATAATCCATTCAGTTGCGACTCTTCTGTCACTAATTTGAAGAGCACTTCGAAAAAGCCTAAAAAGCCTTGCAAGGAAAGCATTTAAGATGCCATTGGCAAATAACGCCTGAACTTTTTTGATGCAAATGTCACTCCTTGAGGCAAAAAATTGTCGATTCCATGACATCCTGATAAAATCTGAAAAAAAATTTAACACTTTTCATTGAATCAAAATCTGCTGGCAGAAAATATCTATTTCTGATGTAGAACAATTAGCATTCGAAACGATTAGCGATTCCATTCTGTGGTAATATCACGCCTTTTTCAATGAGGCGCAATTCTCTTCAGTGCCGAAACCACGACTGCGACGAACAACTTATTAATCGATACAGAGATCATCTAGAAAGCTGAAAAATACAAGAACACCCTTTGACAAAACCAAGAAAGAGTACGACCTCCCCCCCCCCCCTCCCCAAAAGGAGATCGCCGTACGATCCTCCTCCCCCCCCCCCCCCCCCCTCCCCCCACAGGTCGACCCTGACGCTGGAACGGGCATACTTGCGTGGGACAATGAAGGACACCTGCATTTTGTAATGGTATGTTGTTCTGGAGCCTTTAGTGTTATAACATGTTTTCAAGTATGATGTATAATATGTAAGACGTTGTGGCAACTTTTAGCCTAGTAGCCGGCCTAAACTCATACGCCCAGCAGCAGAAGTGGGAGGCATAAGACAAGAAAACGAGAAAGAGAAAAGAAAATTCTCGAGCGCCCTTATTTTTTACCATTTTTGATATAACGTAGTAAAGTAGTAAGTTACTTACTAAATTTCTTCGCTATAGGATCAAACGGCCATGCCTCAATTCCATTTAGTTCAAAGCTTCCGTTCCAAGTGAGAAGCTCTTGTATAGTACTGACTTCAGAACGCAAGTTATGAATTGTACATATGTATTTAGATACTATTTACTAGACAAGTTCTGTTTTTCGGCAGAAGTGTTATTGAAATGCATGAGACTTTCCCTTCCATTTGGATCATATCCCGTCGTTGTTTGTGCCTTTACGAAAAACCACGGTTTTGAAAACTAACAATGAGCTGTCTCGGTATCTTAGCAGGCTAAATAGAGCCAAGGTTGAATCGTACAAGAGAGCCATGGTTGACAATACTGAAGACAACTGGAGTTTTTATAAAGACGCGTTTGATTTGTTGGACAAAGAAATTGACAAAATTTTATGAGTAGCAGGAGAAAGATCCAGGAATCTAGAAATATATTGGCATTTTACTTACTTACTTTACTTTGATACTTTGATGGTCCTTTGTCGGCTGGAGGTCTTCTCAGCGGGAACCACAAATCTTCCAGACCGCTCGATCTCTGGCTGCTTGCATCCAGTGAGGCAGACTCCGCTCTCTGAAAGATCTTGAGAATGAGTCTGCCCATCGCATTGGCGGTCGTCGCAATGGTCTCTCGTGGTCTCTCGGGAGCCATTCTGTGACACGGAGACTGCATCTATCGCCCTTTCGTCGAAGCAGGTGTCCGGCCCAGCGATATTTGGACTTCTTCATGTACTGCAGCAGGTCTGCTAATTGCGATTTCTCCCGTAGCTTCGAGCTTTGTAGGCCTTCTTGGCATTGCTGACAAAGGCTTGTCCTCAGAAGACACCTCTCCAGTGCACGATGCGTAGTTTGCATCGCCCTGGCGATTGTCCTGTTCTCGGGCCAGGTTTCCGTCACGTAACACATCGCAGGCAGTACAGAGGCGTTGAATATCGAGGCCTTGAGGCCGGGATCCTTGACCTGATCGGCGACTTCGCGAATCGAGCTGAAGGCTGCCCATGCTGCGCGTCTCCTACGGACAATATCGAGAGCGAGGTCGTTATCCATGTTCAGCTTTCTTCGCAGGTAGACGTAGGAGTTGACCTGCTGTAGAGCGACTCCATTTAAAATTACGAGTCCCATGTCTCACCACTGGTCGACCATAAATTGCGTTTTGGACATATTCATGTCCAATCCAGTCGTCATACCTGCCACATTGAGCTCGTTCAGCATTTCCTTGACTTCTGCCGTGCTGGTAGAGATGAGAACAATATCGTCGGCGAAGCGAAGGTTGCTGATCCGTTTATCGTCGACAAGGTAGCTTTTATCGTCCCAGTTCAAGTCTTTCATGGAATCCTGGAGTGCCGCTGTGAATAGCTTGGGAGAAATCGTGTCTTCCTGCCGTACTCCTTTCCCGATAGGAATTTTAAGCTTTCGATCGAACAGCTGGATGGTAGTCGATGTATTCGAGAAGCATTCGTCGAGAAGTCGGATGTAGGGCGATGGTATACCAGCGTGCACAAGTGCGTTCAAAACGGCGTTAATTTCCACAGAGTCGAACGCTTTCCGGTAATCCACGAAGACAAGGACAAGTGGGAGGTGGTATTCGCGGCTCCTCTCGATTAGCTGTGAGACAGTCTGAATATGGTCCATGCAGGGGAAATCCTTGCGAAACCCTGCTTGCTCCACTGGCTGATATTCGTCCAAGCAACGCTCCATGCGGTTAAGCAGTATCTTGGTGAAGATCTTGTACACAACCGAAAGAAGGCTGATGGGTCGATAGTTGTTGATATCCTCCTGCTGACCTTTTTTGAAGATTAAAACTGTTTTCGATTCCTTCCATGAGTCCGGAACCCTACGAAGTCGAAGATAGTGGTTGAAGTGCTTGGCAAGAAGTGAGCAGAGGGCACTGCCACCAGCACGAAGGAGGTCAGCAGAAGTTCCGTCCGGTCCGGGAGCAGTGCCCGGCTTCGTCCTTCTGATGGCATGAGCAACTTCTGACTCCAGAATGGGAGGTACTTCCTCAGCTGGTGGCATCAAGCATTTCTGGACAGTGATGGAAGAACGGAACAGATCTGTGTAGAATTCTTGAACGATGGCCTCCATCGCTCTTCGAGACGTTTGCGTTGTTCCATCCTTATCCACAAGGGCTGACATTATTGCCTTCTGATCGCAGAGATCTCGTTTGCAGCGCTTTATGCTTGAACCTTTCCCAGCGGCTTCTAACAGCTTCAATCTTCTGTAGGCTTGAATGGACTCCTTCACTGCAATTCGACAAGCCTTCGAGATGGTGACTTTTTCCAGATGGGAAGCATTAGGATCCAGTTTAACAGCTCTTTCTTGCTCCAAGAGCTTAATCGCATGTGCGTTGCTTCCTGAAGCAGACGGTGATGTGGCTTCGCGAGAGCTGCTAGCACATTTCAACAGTCCTTTGGAGAGAAGGTCGTAGTCTTCTGATGGATCTTCAAGAAGATTCCAATCGTACGACTTTATTGCATATTCCAGCTCCTCTGACTTGAATGTGGGAATCCTCACCGGTGCCGGTTTATGAGTGTCACGCTTTATGAGTGCCTCTTTTTGAGAGTCAGCTTCGCACGGACAAGACGTTGATCCGAGCCGGTGTCAAATGAAGGCAGCACGGAGACGTCGAACAGACTCCAGCGTCTGTTTGTAAGAACATGGTCGATCTCCGAACGTGTTTCTCCATTTGAGCTTTTCCAGGTCCATCGTCGGTTTGAAGGTTTCTTAAACATAGAATTTCCATGGTAGAGACGGCACGCGGATAGGAAGTCTATCAGGCGCTCTCCGTTTTCGTTGCTTGAGGAAGTTCCATGTGGTCCTAGCCTCCATTCGACGTGATCACTCGTACCGACGATAGCGTTAAAGTCACCAACGACAACTTTGTAGTAGCTCTTCTCGTCGTTGACAGTCCTTTCAAACAGCCTATAGAATTCCTCCTTTTCTTCATCTGTGACCGCAGATGTTGGAGCATATTCATTTTTGATGGAGATGGTTCCTTGATCTTTGATTTCCAGACGAAGGACAGCTACTCGCGGACTGATGATCTTGTAAGAGTCTACTAGGTGGTGCACTGTCGAATTGACGAGAAATCCAACTCCGCCAATATACTTTCTGTCCACCTTTGCTCCGATAATGAGAAGCTCGTTGAGGTCGGTCCTTCTTATGGTTTCCGTTCCGCCTTTCGTTTCCTGCAGGGCGATAACGTCGTATTTGATGTTGCGGCTTCTGTAAAGCAGTGTCCGAAGATCCTGCTCAGATGCGATCGAACGACAGTTACAAATGCAGACGAATAGGCCGTTTCCGTGTCGTGGTGGGAGGGAGTTTCCGGTAGTCCGATTCCAATGACGTCCTGATAGTTTAACTCCGAGATTAGATGGCCCCTCGCCGGAGGTGGATGCAACCGACGTCGTAGAAGTCCACCTCCGGCGCGCGGACGACTGGGGCGCGGGTTTAGTTGTTTGAGCCAGCGGTGGTCTGGTTACTCACATGTTCCTGGCCAGGGATACAGGAGAGCCGCCCATACACGACAAAAGCGTCACGTACTGCGTGACCGTTTGTGCCGTTAGCCATCACAAAGTGATGTTCACTCCTTCACCGCGATGAGGTGGCACATGAAGGGGATTGGCATTTTACACATTTACTAAATCTAAATAAAGAACGAAGAATCCGGAACAAAGCAAATCTTTCTTAGCTATCTTGCCAGGCTACTTAGGGCCAAGATTCAACCTACAAGAGAGCCATGATTGACAATATTGAAGACAACTGGAGATTTTACAAAGACGCATCTCGTTGAGGACCCGTACCCAAGTTGCCCGCCAGAAATACCAGTGCTACGCATGCGGTACTCATGGGTAATCCCGAAATTGGGTGATTAAACCGTTTTATATATAAAAAATTATACGAACTGACATCTTTACTATATATATTCGGGAGAGGCTTAAGCCATGTCTGAAGGTTCGCCGCGCTGTCTGTGGCCCACGGCGAGAGCGGTTGTTTACTGCCGACGACACACGAACTGTCGCCGACGTTGTTCGAAGATCAGAGGCGCTGTCGCATGAGCCACGTCGTCTAAAATTAGTTAGGCCGGGCACCTATTTCACTTCACAGACACCCGCTAGACGAGAGCACCGCAGGGATTCTACGGGATGTCAAGAAAACACAAGGACGCCCACCAATGCGTTGGTCGGACTTCTTCGAGAAATCCCTGAGCGAATGGTATGAGGGTCTTCGTGTTCTCGAGCGAGGAAGACCCATTGAAGCACTCTGGTACGCAACAGGAACGATTAGAGACAATGTTGGCGCCCTCTCGAGCAACTCGATGATCAATGGGACGACGGGTCTTACATGTGAAGTGAAACCCATTAGGCTGCAAAGAGTTAGAAAGAGAAGTATTTGCATATAATCCAGAATTTGGAGGCCGATAGCGAACTCTTTCATGGACTTGACTAACGATCGCTTTATTCCACAGAGTTGGAGCGCCGCACTTCTCCTCATTGAGTAGTTTGGAAGCCAAGGAGTGGTAGACAATCGAAAGGCGAGGCAGCGTCTGCAAGCTGCTATCGGGAAGCTGCGCCTTCACGCAGACAATTATCGCCTTCACCTCGGTCTTCAGCACGACCGCTGAACTTCACGAAAAACCTGAAGTGAGCGATGTCAGCAGAGCGACTCAATGAGGGAGCTCACGAGCTGCTTCAAAATTTCGTCGGGTTCGGCTGCTCAGGTTTTTATAAAGTGAGGTATTTGTCAATGGCGTAAATGAGTCAGCTCTTAGTGGTCGTACTGACGAAGACGTTCTTCCTAACAAGATCCACTTTAGGCTAGAAAAACATCCTTACATCGACAAGGACCGACCGTGTTCGCTACGTATATGTTAGCTTTTCTCGTTCTCACAACTACCTGACACCTAAGGAGTTTTCGACACTATAATACTGCGCCACTTTCTTAGCCCAAGCCTGATAATAAGGATATTTTGCGGGGAATGTTCGAATATCATTTTTGCACCAGGTGCACTGAAGAGGAGATAACGGCGGAAAGGTGTTACCTACGCTGCCCTCAGAAAGGGGTAGAGCAAGGGGCGCGCCGAGCATTCATCGTGGACGAGATTTACCTGGTCTCTACGATCACATGAAGGCATCGCGTTGCTAATCACTTCCCCTGACCGGCAACTTTGTCTTGAGCAGATTTCATTCTTGAGACAGAAATCGGAATATTGTACAACATTTTTGGAGAAAAAGACTTTTCAACTGCTGCGCCAAGGCCTTATTCAAGTCCTGCTGCATTGCTCATTACCAAGGCGTCGTCCGCATTTCCTGTCAAGTACAGTAACACCTTAACGAGATATGTAATGACAAGACGCGATCGTCCGGTAGGAATTTCTTCCGTGTTAGGAGAGCTGTCTGTTCTTTTAAAATCCCCAATCGCCTCCTATCAGCTGTTAGGTTTTGGATGACGTCACTCCAATTAACGAATCTACAAACCGCGGTTCGGTTTTGCGCTCTACGATATCGTCTAAATAGGGCGGCAGGGCGGGAAGTGGGCGGCGAGCGGGATCGTGTAGGGAACGCATCCACTCCGGAGATAACCGTATGGTAGCACACTGTAGAAGGACCGGACGACCTCACTGCCTATTTGACACCAGTTTTTGGGCATCACAGTACGGCGGAAGCCTCACACAGCATGTGCTGGCAGCGAGTTTTCCATGGCGTATTATTTCCATGTGCACTTGCAGATTCAAGAAGGCAAAACCGGTGTTTCAGAAACAGCTACTTAAAGATGCAGTTGACGCATCAGTGTACACGAAGGAGAGAAAGAAGTCGAGTGAGAACGAAGAGTTCGACGAGTTGTTTGAGTGGGTGCCTGACGTCACGCACTTCGTGCATCCCTAAAGCCATTCACTTTTGCAGTGCGGAGGCTCATGTTCCTAGAAGAAAAACAACATATGAACGACTTAAAGAGGAGGTTTGGTGATTCTGTTTCGACTGACATGTTGACTGTTTGTGATAAGATGCCATGCCCATGACCAAGCGAACATATGATTCCACAGTGATCTGACCAGCATCGCATTCAAGTAGATGCTTGAATTTCTATTGAACCCCAGCGGTCGAAATGGTAAGTGTTGGCGATGACTGCGATGGGGAGATAGCACTCTGATAATAGGGCGTCTCACCTAAGGCGGGAAGAGTCTAAAGCCTATATCTGAGCTGCGGAAACGAATCATATGGAAAGAGTTTCACCCTTCATTTAGTAAGCAAGCATTTTTGTCAAATCGGGGCCTAAATGCTTTAGTATATATCTCGGCATCAAGGCTTGAGACGTAGACACTGGCATTTGTCGAAATGTGCTGCAACAGTGCAGCCTGCGTCGTTGGTGCAGCAGACAGAACCTTTTTTCTAGGGCGGACCTTGGAGGTTCGGTTCTGCGTATGCCATTGTTTTAGCAATTTCGTTGTTTGACATACTTCATGCTTTACTTTGTTTTACCAGTGTGAATTTTTAAATGGCTCACTTTGCGCATAAATAAAGTAAATAATCAAATAATTAAATATTTGCAACTGCCTCGGTTCCACATATATCTGGTGTCTCTACCACTATAAGGTAACTGCCTACTATGAGGTGTTTACTACTAACGCATTTTCGGCTAAAACACTTGGAAGAAGTTTTCACATATGTATGAACGAACCATCAACCGTTAGCACGCTCCAAGTGCGTTATGGACAAGACTCGTGACTTGCATGCCGAAAATCTCCTTCATCTTCTCCAAAAGTGGAGAATGATCCCAGGGAATGACACCTCTGCAGTACCACCAGACACTGAGCATTACCTTGTTTGTATAGAGATCCATGATGACTCGTTTCTGTGACCAACCGCAGTTAACGTTATCAACTAGCTGATCTGTGGCTTGAACTTTCATAAATACCTTCATCAAATACCAATACGATCCGTCCCCTTGATTCCGCATAAATAGAGCCGGTTGTATTTATGGAATCAGTTGTCTCTTCCTTTGCTTCTCTGGTCGTTTCTTCAGTTATTCCCCAAGTTGCCTTCTTCGGTTGCCTGTCTGATATTCTGCTTGCTTTCATCATTTATTCGTTCGTATAAAATGCAAAGTTATTACAAATAAATTTTAATTATCCAAGTTTGAAGTGTGCGAGCCCTGAGAGGCTGGTGACGGTCGGTGGTTCAAACTCGGTTCGGTGCGAAACTAGAAAACTATCGTGGCACTGGAAGACGATAATACACGATGCATCGGTAGACTGCGAACAATAACGAAGCAAGCAAATAAGGAAGTGAGTTCCACTATGTTCTCTGTCTATAGTCGTGTCTTCCACGAAACATCTACATCACAACGCACTTTTTATCAACTTCCGCACGCACCAGTTCTAAACAAAGACTTCTTCGACCACACGTCAAGGTATTCTGCAGCGAGCCAGGGAACCGTCTCTTTTTAATTGTAGAGGAACACATCCGGAGGATCCGAACGGAGGCAACTCATTAAGGACCTTCGCATGCACATCGGGCAAGCAAGCACGGCTATCGGAATCGAAGTGAACAACTAGAGGGCACACTGGACAACTACATCGGCGCAGTGGATCGCTTGGACGAGGAAACCTCTTTGATCTCGAAAACCTTCAGCGGGCAGAGGCCAACATTATTATTGCTCAAGGACTTCTGGACAATGTACACAGTATTGACGACGCTATCTGAACTCCAAGATGGACTCGAAGATGGTGGGAAGCAGCGCTTCCAAAGTGGAAGTCCCAGAAATGAAGCTCGCTCCAATTCCGATTCCAAACTTCTAAGGCGATATCTGCAAACGGAGAAGTTTTGGAGATCTTTCTATTATAGTACGTATTCAAGGAATATGGATGACCTGCACAAACCGAACTACTTGCTGGACCCTCTCCAGGGGAAGCAAGGGAATCAATGAAACATTTCAGATTCCGGATGACACCTTCTTCTTCAGCGTCTGCCCTGCTTCGTATCGGGATCCGCTATGCTAGTGTCAGTTCGCCACCATTATCGATCAAGGTGGATCAGGTTGAACACCAGCGATCTTCAACTACATATGTAACGTACCACACCAGCACTGCTTCGGGCGCTTTCTAGGCCGCCTTCCCATTACCTCGAAAAATGCCTATCTTGCGGATACTGCGTACTTTTTCACGTAGAACGTGGTCGAGCCAACGTAAGCGAGCTCCGTGCATCTTGTCTGCTATTATCGCGACACCGAATTTCTGTTAAATGGCATCGTTTTGCGGGCGGCCCATGCGCGTGACTCCAGCCGTCCAGCGCAGCATCTTCATCTCCATGATGCTGACGCGTTTTCGTTTCCGTTGTCACATGCCAACACTCAGCGCCGTACATTGCTAGCCCGACTGCTTTGTAGATCTTCGACTTCTAGCGCTCTGGTATCTTTCTATCGCGACACTTAGACAAGCTGCACTCACGCCTGAATTCACTTCAACCATCAGTTTGCCGTCAGAGGCCATTGCGGGTATATAAACACCGACCTGCGTGGAAGCATTGAAGTCGAATACGTGAGTATAGTCGTATACGGTAAGTCGATACTGTAGTCGCCATATATATATATATATATATATATATATATATATATATACTGTGCCACGCGGGACTCCGATATTCGACCTCAAACTTGGGTAATTAAACTTTACTTACATACAAATATACCGACATTAACGAATACACCAATAAATACAACAATAATCAAAAGGCTACCTTAATATTAATGATATGACGTCTTGTCCCTATTGCTCCTTATAGTGTAGTGCGGAGGAGGAGGATAACTTATGGAGTATTTGTAGAGTGCCTAAGGAATTACAAATAACTAGAAGACGAGAGCAGGAAGAACTGGCCCACAGTTACAGCTCGCGCCTTTTGTACGCTAGTCCCGCAGGGATGCGGCGAGGCGGAGCTTGAGTCATATCTGATAAGGTGCGAAACTGCGCTGCCGCAGGGCGGCTCACGAGATATATCAGATAACGGTGGGAACTTCTCGGCCGCGAGGCGGCTCATCAGATAACGGTGAGAACAGAACTACCGTAACTGCACGGCTTCAAAGAACAGAGCACATTCTTGAGATAAATGAACAGCATTAGAGTTGTGATTGAGAGATACTGAAGTAATTCAGCATAATTAGAGTTATCGTGTGATTAAGACATACTGAAGTAATTTCATATACTCAATGGTGTTAACCTTGATGGAGCTGGAAACGTGACGTTCGTCGTTAGATACCCGGTCTTCTTCACGTTGTACCTCTCGCTCGAGTTCACCTTTATCTTTGCTAGCGAACATTACGTCATCAGCATAATGTATCGTCCACAGAACGGGGTTCTGAAGATCTCGTGTGATGACATCAATGACAACGACGGAGGTGTGGGGAAGCGCAGAACCATGGCGTATCCAGAAAGAAATGGGAAACTCCAACGAGATCCAGATGCAGCTTGAACTCGACTTCTTGGACAAGAAAATAGAATTTTTTTGAAAAAGTTGTTCAGAAACGCCGCGCTGTTGAGGACGTGCCATACGACTTCACGCGAAACGCGATCGAAGGTCTTCTCAAAGTAGAGGAAGGCAATATGCACTGGCTTCTGTTTCTCACGGTGCTTCTCTAACAGTAGGCGGGAGGCGTGTGCGACATCAGCGGTGCCACAGCCAGCTACGAAGCCTGATTCTGGAAAGCTGGACGATGTCTCGAATTCATCCATCGACAATTCGCTCAAAGATCTTTATGCTGTGCGAAAACAAGCGAATAGAAGATGACTGGAGCAGTGTGGAGGACTGCCCTTCTTCTTCCAAATCGTAATCGTTGTGCTTCGGCGCCAACACTCAGGTACATTCTTGTCAGCTTCAACCTGAATAAAGAACATTGCAAACCACTCAGCATAGTACCAAAACTCTGGTATCCATAAAGCAGCATTTACCTCGTCGGGCTCTGTTGCTTTACCTGGTCTAGTCTTTTTCATAGCCGCTTCCATCTCCTCCACGGTGATCTTTTGGACGGGGCATGGGTTGGAGGATGACTGAATGAGGAAATTCTACTGTAGAGATTTCTTAAAGTAATCGCGCCACCGCTTCAGTACCTTCTTGCGGTCTATAAGAAAATGGCCGTTCTCATAATTGATGCCGCAGAACTTTTCAGTATCCTCGATCTACCGATTCTTAGCAAGTTGGTATAGATACCGCTCACGTCGTGTAACTCGAGCTTCTCGTTGACATCTCTATAATGAGTGTCTTTTGCAGCAGACAAGGCCTTCTTTGCAACACTTTCCTCTGCTTTGTTTTCGCTTCTTTGCGCTTCCGCCAGTTATCGACTGCCTTTTCTCCGAAAAACACGTGACAGAACGACTTCAAAAAGCGATCGTCTGAAGGACCAAGAAACGCTGGGAGCAGTTCTATTTAATAGTTCCACAACTGGATTTTAGAGGAGGGGCATATAAATAACGTGTTCTTACATAGGCAATTTCTTGCTAAATTTGCGGTGAAGGTTCGAAGGCACATTCTGCGTCAAAAGCCAAAATACGAAGCCGGAGGAGTATACTACACCATGACGCTGCTGCAAATGGCAAAAGAATGCGTCGAACGTAAATCAAGACAAGAAAGACCTTAGAAGAAGAACATCGAATTACGAGCCCCTGCCCTGCTTCTACCGCTGAAGAACAAGACGTCAAGCAGGGAACTGCACCGAAATCCTGTCACTCCAACTAATGCTTTTTCTCATACGGATCCACGTTATGTCGCCCCAGAGGAAGTTGTCGAGTCTGCGGATTCACAGAACATCACACTTGAATCTGCAAATAACTGTTTCCTGCTAGAGAACTACCTCCTGCATTTCAGTCAGCCGAAACACCAAGAAAAACACCCAAGAAGCCTTCATCACAACCAACTTCAATGCCAACAACCATGAACGTTGTGGCGACCGATCAAGGTCCAAACGAGGACGACAAATCGGATGTAGTATTGCACACCGACAATGATAAGGATATACTCATTCTGATGGGAGAAACACATGTGTCGAGTTTGACAATACATGTGCCAAACAAGTCCACATCATGTTGGACACTGGAGCTAACGGATCGTTTATTACTTACGAGTTGGACGAAGGGCTACAACTCAAGGATGTCGACTACAGACAGCTAATTGTCACCACCTTCGGCTCGCATACGCCAATGGTAAAAACATGCGGAATTACCGGACTACAAATATGGGACGTCAACAGAGCTCAACTCTCATTCACCGTTACCAAGATTGACACCAGACGCAGACCCGTTGCAACGCAAATGCCACTGCATCGAGAATAAGCTCTTCGTCCGTGAAAATTGTCTCCAACTGTCAGTAAGCTCTACGAGCAAAAAATATCCACCCACAGAGATTGTGCACAGTTGTGATGAACTATTCTCTCTACTGGTAACAGAGCATGTACTACCGTCTGGCTTACGGCTCATTGCGTCAAAGCATGGTTATCTGGTCGTTGTAGGCAGAGGTAACCCTTCCATAGCTGAGGAAGAAGATTGCTACGGTAAATACAGGAAATGTAGAAGAGTTCGACAATGACGAAGCTCTTCAATTACGGGAGGCTTCTACATGCTTGAAGCGTCAGACGTGGAAGATCTAAGAAGTCCAAACGCCGGAGAACGTAGATGAAAAGACGCTTCTGTTTGGAGCAAATTCCAGCGGATGGTGGATGGAAAGAAAGACGGCTACTATGTGCGCTTCCCATGGAAGAAAAATGCGGAGCAATTACCCGACAACAAAGGCTGTCGGCTGCAGACACTGACACCAAAGCTGATCGCCAACATTGAAACGCTTGGACAGTATCAAGAAACGATCAATTTTTAACAGTAAGAGAGAATTAAAGAAATAGACGAAGAAGGAACCTAAATGAGGGAATTGTGCACTATTATCTTGTCGAGTAATCACAAGAGCACGACCAAAATCAGGTCAGAATCGACGCTTCAGCGCATTGAAAACTCACCTTTACGGAATGAGGTGCTTCATCGAGGAACGGTGATAATTCCTAAACTATGCAACATTCTTCTACGTTTTCTTTTACGTTTTTTGGAAATGTCGCGCTTGCCAGTGATCTTGGAAAAACAGTTTTGCAGTTTCGACTGCACCTTCCTAATCGGGATGGTACTCGATTATCGTGGCTAACGGACACGAAACAGCCCGTAATATCTAGTAACATCGTGGTTTACCGCTTCAGTCGCGTCACCATCGGACTGACATGTTCTTAGAGCAAGTTCAACAGCAGATGCTTTAAGCCTGTACAAGGAATTCAAAAAACTAATTGAGGAATGAATATGAACCACAGAGAATTCTTATCAAACGAAAGAAAGCTAAAACTACGCATCGACGAAAAGGATATGAGTTTAAACACTCCTCAGAAAATAATGGGAATGCTATGGGGTCAGAAGAAGACAAACTTCTAACAAGATGCAAATATTCACCCAAAGCAAAGATGTCGAAACGCACAATCTCCGAGCAAGTTGTCTCCATCTAACAGACGCTAGGGTGGCTGACTCCTCTCACACGTCAGGCAAAAAAATATTCCAGCGACTGAGAAAGGAGAAAACACTGTTAAAAGAGCATCAAGAGCTAGTTAAACAACGCCCAATTAAACGGTGTGTAATACAGATTGGAGAACCGGCAAAACTCGAAACTTCTGAGGCTCTAGTAGTAACGGAATGGCTTTATGCGCTTACATAGCCGTTTTGGATCACAGCGGCAAAGTTCAGGTTAGCTTACATGAAAAAGAAGACAACCATTCCTGGAATGCCCCTAATTGCTCTCAGCTGTAGATCAAGATTGACATCGACTTTTTACTAGACTTACGCTGCGGGATGTCCCTTCGTCATAGCCTAGAAAGTCGAGTTCATATGAGAAGCACTCGCCCAAACGCCATTTCATCCTACAAGGGTATACACATCCCCACATTGATTGCATATAATAAGTAATATTGATTGCACTTCCCTAGATGTCAGACAGTCACCGGCACTTCCAAACGGGTAGACAACACAGAATGGTGTCGTGCACGTGTTGTCATACAGGCGGTTTCTAACCAGTTGTTCCCTTAAGTTTGTGAGAGGGAACTCAAAACTGGCCAGCTCCTGTAAGCCTGCTTTACGAAGGCATTTTTAGAGAGGACGCACTAGTTTCGTCTGATGGAAAAGGGATACAGAAGGTTATCATTCATTCTTCGGATATAACTCGCAAATCCATTCGAGTCAGCCCATGTCCTGCTATGGGTGACTGGTGGATCGCTTCGACCTCACCACTGAGGTTAGCTAACCTAGGTTTTACGACATTGCCTCCTGACTCTTTGTTTCCTTCAGAATTCACTCCTGTAGGATAAAATGGCGTTTGGGCGAGTAGTTTCTCAAATAAACCCGACTTTTCTAGGCTCTGACGAAGGTGACGTCGCCGAAACGTAAAAGCCTAGTGAAAAGTCGATACCAATCTTGGTATACAGCTGAGAGCAACTTGCGAAAAATCGGTTCCAACAATGCCACGATTTACGAAGTGTCGGACGTGGACATTCCTAAAATTGAGCTTACAATGGCAAACCGTCTCACTCATTCAACATAAGGTGCAGTGAGAGAGCGCTTGAAGATTAACAATACCGTCATTTCCCCGATTCCGAAATAGCACTCAATCGAATCGCAAATCGGTGTTATGACCAATTCGTTGAAGTATTCGAAAGAAATCGAGTACGAGAAATAAGGTGAAACGTTGATGCCCTTCAAGTCCCAGTCCAGTTTGGCTATATGAATATCAACAATTTTGACCTCGTGGCTCCGGACCCTATGCTCCCCCAACGGAGTGGACACATTAGACTCCTTAACCCTGGTGCAAAGCGGTCTGCACTTCCTGTTGTACAGGCGGTTCCCCACCAGTTGTGCCTTTAAGTTTGTGAAAGGGAACTCAACCACTCTCACCAGTTCCTGTAAATCTGCTTTACGAAGGCATTTGTCAATGAACGCTCTGGTTTCGTATGATAGAATAACAATGCAGAAGGGTATACTTCTTTCTTCTTGAGGTTGAGCCGCTGTCACCACAGCTCGCCGCCTTCGTCCTCCGTGGAACGTCTTTGTGGATACCCGTTGGTTCTTGCAATGTAATTTGCCAAATTCAGGTTTTCTGTTCTGCATCAGACGAATTCTTGGCCGCCATACGGTACATATTTCGCATTGCCCCTCTTAGTACTAGTTGGGTGAGATGACTGGAAGTGAACAAGAATATTTTTATTGCTCAACTTGCAGAACCTCCTCGACCTAAAAACTTTCGAGAGAGCATCCTGCGCGTTCAGAAATGGAAGCCAGTTTTCTGTAGGCTCTTCTCTAGTGAGCTTTATATCCTCAGACTGCTCGTTTAAGAGCGCAAAACATGGGACTGAGTGGAACACACTATGAATCAGTCATCTATGTAGCTACAGTATAGGATAGGTTTGCGCTCTAACAATAAGAGCGGAGCTTCCACTTTCGCCATAATCGCTACTGCAAGCACGGGTGTTATCCTTTGTCCCAATGTGAACCCCCTCACTCGGCTGTAGTACTCCCCACACCACCTGAATATGTTGCACCTCATGCACTCATTCAGAAGTGCCATGATCTGCACAACACTGAGGCCGTACAAGTTTAAACTTGTTGGTGTTTGGTAATGGCCTACAAAGTGCTTTCTCTGGAAATGATCCCAAACGAGACGTCTCTGGAAATACCATGGAAGCGTTCCATGGAGGACGAAGGCGGCGAGCTGTGGTGACAACGGCTCAACCTCTAGAAGAAGGAATGATAACCTTCTGCATCCCTTTTTCATCAGACGAAACTAGTGCGTCCATTCTAAAAATGCCTTCGTAAAGCAGGCTTACAGGAGCTGGCCAGTTTTGAGTTCCTTCTCACAAACTTAAGGGGACAACTGGTTAGAAACCGCCTGTACGACAACACGTGCACGACACCATTCTGTGTTGTCTACCCATTTGGAAGTGCCGGTGACTGTCTGACATCTAGGGAAGTGCAATCAATATTACTTATTATATGCAATCAATGCGGGGATGTGTATACTCTTGTAGGATGAAATGGCGTTTGGGCGAGTGCTTCTCATATGAACTCGACTTTCTAGGCTATGACGAAGGGACATCCCGCAGCGTAAGTCTAGTAAAAGGTCGATGCCAATCTTGATCTACAGCTGAGAGCAATTAGGGGCATTCTAGAAATGGTTGTCTTCTTTTTCATGTAAGCTAACCTGAACTTTGCCGCTGTGATCCAAAATGGCTATGTAAGCGCATAAAGTCATTCCGTTACTACTAGAGCCTCAGAAGTTTCGAGTTTTTCCGGTTCTCCAATCTGTATTACACACCGTTTAATTGGGCGTTGTTTAACTAGCTCTTGATGCTCTTTTAACAGTGTTTTCTCCTTTCTCAGTCGCTGGAATATTTTTTTGCCTGACGTGTGAGAGGAGTCAGCCACCCTAGCGTCTGTTAGATGGAGACAACTTGCTCGGAGATTGTGCGTTTCGACATCTTTGCTTTGGGTGAATATTTGCATCTTGTTAGAAGTTTGTCTTCTTCTGACCCCATAGCATTCCCATTATTTTCTGAGGAGTGTTTAAACTCATATCCTTTTCGTCGATGCGTAGTTTTAGCTTTCTTTCGTTTGATAAGAATTCTCTGTGGTTCATATTCATTCCTCAATTAGTTTTTTGAATTCCTTGTACAGGCTTAAAGCATCTGCTGTTGAACTTGCTCTAAGAACATGTCAGTCCGATGGTGACGCGACTGAAGCGGTAAACCACGATGTTACTAGATATTACGGGCTGTTTCGTGTCCGTTAGCCACGATAATCGAGTACCATCCCGATTAGGAAGGTGCAGTCGAAACTGCAAAACTGTTTTTCCAAGATCACTGGCAAGCGCGACATTTCCAAAAAACGTAAAAGAAAACGTAGAAGAATGTTGCATAGTTTAGGAATTATCACCGTTCCTCGATGAAGCACCTCATTCCGTAAAGGTGAGTTTTCAATGCGCTGAAGCGTCGATTCTGACCTGATTTTGGTCGTGCTCTTGTGATTACTCGACAAGATAATAGTGCACAATTCCCTCATTTAGGTTCCTTCTTCGTCTATTTCTTTAATTCTCTCTTACTGTTAAAAATTGATCGTTTCTTGATACTGTCCAAGCGTTTCAATGTTGGCGATCAGCTTTGGTGTCAGTGTCTGCAGCCGACAGCCTTTGTTGTCGGGTAATTGCTCCGCATTTTTCTTCCATGGGAAGCGCACATAGTAGCCGTCTTTCTTTCCATCCACCATCCGCTGGAATTTGCTCCAAACAGAAGCGTCTTTTCATCTACGTTCTCCGGCGTTTGGACTTCTTAGATCTTCCACGTCTGACGCTTCAAGCATGTAGAAGCCTCCCGTAATTGAAGAACTTCGTCATTGTCGAACTCTTCTACATTTCCTGTATTTACCGTACTGGAGGCATGGTAGTCCTGGCCACCGAGTGGATGTGACCCCTGTATCGCCTTTTTCAGTCCTCGTGTCGCACAATCGGCTGGGTCGCGAATATATTCATATAATCTCCAAGTTCTCTCTTCGTAAAACTTCGGCATTGCTTAGATTCGTCATAAGAGGTGTACCAAACACTATCATACCAGATAGCGGACTAAACTTCCTTCTCGGTGCACAAATTCTTCGAGAAACCGCACTTCCTGGGGTAAGCAATGTAGCGTTCGCTCAAGCCATTACTAATAAAGGCAAAAACGGATCTGAAAACTGTTACGACTTAAGCTCTATGGCTGGAAGATATGTATGAGCGCTTGATCACATCTGTCAATCACAGTCTTTATAAGGTCATTCGGCGTTCTATTACGACAAACGAAATTATGGGAGCCTTCTCGTGGAGGTTGAAACCTCTACAGTCGACCGCTCACATAACTGGAAGAACGATGAAAAAGAGGCGTCATTGCTACTCCCGATAGATTTCATTCAACACGACATGATCATCGCAGACCTATTCGAAACTATCGAAGCGGACGATGATGACCCCAACTTCTTTCAGTCGCCTGAAGCAGCAACGACCCTTACTCGCAAACAGGCGGAAGATGCCCTTAAAACGAGTTACCAGCTCACAAAGCGCTTCTAGTCTATCTGGTACAATCAATATTTAACCAGCCTGCGAGATTCACATAAGCTCAACAACAACTCTAAGCGAGGAACCTCCAAGCAAACGCGTTAGGAAGCAGTCGTTCTCATTTCATAGCCAGCACTGCCTCGAAATACGCGGAAAACTGGGACCATGACGAAATTACCTGAGCATGTCAATAATGTCGCACGATAAGCTGAAATTCGACTAGAAAACGGCCTGAACACTGTCGACCTGTGAAATTCCTAATTCCGCTGGAGCTGTACACTGAAAATCAACGACAGAAAACTCACGCGCATTCAACGCAGCTTACTGAATGTCAAAACGCAAGGGACCTAGAAGCACAACCTTGGCCTCGTTACAACTCATGATGTCACTCACCGAAACCATGAACTAACTCGTTAGGACACTTACGACTAAACGACTCAGTCGAAAGTGTCCTAACGAGTCTCCTAAAGAGTGCTGTCTTTGTGCTTCTTATGACCGACCCTAGGGAAGCCAGCGAGTACCGCGGCGGCAGCGTACGTGCTAAAGGAGAAATTCTATGCACTTCAGGATGGGTGCAACTAACTTTGCAAAATATACGTCGATTTAAGGTGTGTGGAGGACCACTGCATAGTGAAGGACAATCCGAAGGAAAACGAAAGCGTTCTGTTCCCAACCCGAAATAACCCTGCTTCCGTATTATGCCCAGTAAAAGTTCTCCGATAGATCACTTCTCAAAACGCTCGCCATCGCTTGTCTACCAAACACCTTCTGTGAGAATCTTGGTTCTGTGCGGCATTTTCTTAACATTTGACATTTTTAATTGGGAATGTTCACCCCACACGTCTATAATGATCAGCGCAGTTCTTTTTTACTTAACGGTTGCGGTAATCTACCTTCGTTGCTGCGTACCTATAGTACTGAGGAAACCGCTCTAAGGGAAGAAATCGCAAAAAAAGTACTAAGAAAGAATTGCAAATGCTATGTTATGCTATCTCAAAAAGGAGCAGACAGCTATGGACAACTAGGCGGAATTGGCGTCACCAATGCAAAAGAAACATAAATTCTCTGCTTCAAGCACCACTCACTGCTGCAGGAATCGCATATCTTTTGGTGGTCACAAATGAATGCCGACAAATCGCTCTTCATCAACATGTGGCCATCTGCTCATATGCTCCCTGAGCAGTGCATTCTTGAAGCCATGGAAGTCATCATATTCAAGAGCTTCAAGAAAACACCGTGTATTCTGCTTATCAATGAGCTTCAATTTCAGTGGAAAAGTGACATGGATTAAAGAAGGTTTGCTGTTCGCAAGGAACACAATTCATCACTTCAACACCCAATATGATGCGCACATTCAGGATCTTCTGTGGAACGAAAATGTGCTTTTGTTAATGCATCAACGATACTTCCTGAACCGAACCAAGAAAACGTAGAAAGAAAAGGATCAAGAAAGTGTTTTTTCTACCGGGGCGGCGGAGCTTCTGACGTACGTTTCAGGTACCAGCAGACGAGAAAATCTATGAAATCTTCAATGAACTGAAATTCACGTCAAACGGTAGGGTATGGGAGATGATCTATAAAAAGGCAATTGAATCATCGCTATCCCGTTCCGGATTGACAACACGATAATCACACTCCACTCAGTCTTACCACCTCAGACTCTTAAACTGTCTTACACCTTCATCATTGATTGATTGGAATTCGCGAACTGGGGCCGGATTCATCAACGACTTAGGATAAGGGATAAAGGACGGCGTTACTCAATCCCTTCTGGGATGCGCCAGCGCGTTCTACTTCTACGGGATGTCGTGGAGGCGACATGAATGCGTATTTGGCCATACAATGAGTTGCGGTGGCCAGCCGATGAACAAGTCAGCGCTTTATCCTTCCCAGACAAGTCTGGTACCAATTCACCGACCCCGGAGGGATGGAAGGCTTGGTTGGCCTGGGCGGGAGATCCGAACCAGGAACCTGGTATCGGGTGCACACGACAGTCGTACCTCCTCCGACTGCGCTACACGCGCCCTATCAACGACTTACAGCAATTTAATAAAGAAAATCTCTGCCGAAATCCCTTATAGCGCGGTATATCAAGCGATATGGTGGGCCATAAGCCACGTTATCTGAGTTTTCCGGTGTGAATTCTCTGTTAAAGTTTTGTAAGTCGTGATGAATCCGACCCCTGGAGAAACGAGAATTCACCAAACTCATCTTTGATTCCGAAGAATCAGTCAGGACACTCAACTGCACTGTTCAGGAACTGCTTGTGTGATCTAGCCGAATATAAAGTCAAGTACGCCTGGAACGATTTATACCTGACCTACACGACGTGACGTTGAAGAAGACGTAGGAAAAAGGTTGAACAATTCCACGACCATGACTTACCTTTGAACCAGATAGGTGTGATCCAACAATCATCTCTGCAACCGTTCTTTCATTTGTCACAGCTAAACTACTTGTTTACTGAAGGACTTATTCGACCGCACAGTTATCAAAGTCACATATTCCGTGTGCAATGTGTAGAATGCTGTTATCCAAGGATGCTACAACTACGAGGGCGCAAGGATTGCTCTATCTATTGCTTCACAGGCGGAGAACATATAATCGCTTCGATTCGATGTGAGAGCTAGTGAGAGCCAGTTCTTCACAACACCATGTCATCACAGAGGATCAATTTCAACTATTGTCCCCAGTTCAAGGACTGCACGCTTCACGAAGCTTGCTAAGTTTCCTGTCGAACGGCAACAACAACGTTCGAGCTCTCCGCTATGTTGAATACGAACCATTCGTGAAATAATGACGAGAATATTCAATGGTAAACCAGTTTGTACAATGAAATTGGTCTTCCCCGACTTCTTTCACATACTATTTTTTCCTAGACATCACGAAAATCCTGGTACAAATCCTATTCAGAGAGGCGTCAGCAATCGTCTGGACCGCAATCTGGCAAGCAAGGCGTTCGAGACCTGTAGAAAATTAACAGCCTCAAAAAAACCTCTCTGGAGCTTTAAGCAGCGCATGTTCCATGTCTACCTATGCTATTTCTACTATGGTTCTCTATAAGATGAATTCTACTCTTCACTATATTTCAGCTGTGATAGATCCAGCAACCGAGACGAAATCCGCAGTGGGCGACAAATACAAGAACATGCCAACTCAACCGAAGGAGTCCACTACACCCGCGCCCAAGACAACAACCACAAAAGAGAAGTCAGAAAAGGTCACGCATTTCCTGAGAACTCGCGAAAAAGGGGAACCATTTCCGTGGAGACAAGCAACGAAATTCCACCCACTATGGTGTCCTGGAGCTCGTGTTGTGCAGTTGGAAGAGGCGCCGACTGTCGTCCTATACCAGGCTCATGGTACGGATTTCCCGTCCAAACGAACAAAATCTTCCATCCCTCCAAGGTCGGTGAACTGGTACTAAACTTGACTGGGGAGGACAAAGCACTAACCTGTTTTTGGCTGGTCACTACAGCTCCTTGCGTGGCCAAATACGCACTTAAATCGCATCTAGAAGCTAGTATGCGTGGCGCATCTCAAAATAAATTGAGTAACGTCGTCTTTTATCCTTTAAGAAGTCCTGTGCCTCCGAAACACTTCTTAAGAACCTACTTCAACAAGTATGCAAGATCTTGTACATAGGTGAAGCAAAGGTGGGCATATTTGCCCCTGCTACCGTATGCACCGGCTGAGGCGCTAGAACGTATGTGGCGATAAGCACTATGGTTTCGAATTTGTTCCAGGTTCTGTTATGCGTTTACTGACCCGGACGAGTGCGGGTCGACTGTAAAGCTTAAAAAATCAAAAACTAGCACAAGCACTGGAAGGGCACAGGTCAGAATGACCTTTGCTGACCTATGAGAGGTGGGTGCGATAAGAAGACATCGGACAATGTGAAGACGTCTGAGGGCTTGAAGAATCACGAGGCACCTTGTGTACATCCCTGACACACCACCACAAGGTGGTAAGTCGCTAATGTTTCCCAACCTCCAGAAGATGTTGTTTAACATAGAGTTCATTATAGAACAATTTGATGGTCTGGAAAAAAACCGCAACCATGACGTCCTCTACCATTCAAATCACGGAAAAACTCACTCCCCAAAGGAGCGAAGACAATCGCGAGCGCAAGACTATCACTACAGATCGAGGGAGTGGACATAGGGATAGATTCTACACCGAGAGAGAGCGATGAAGAACGAACGCGGGAGCTGCTCGAAATAACGACAGACAAGGTGCGCAAGGTTCGAAAGGAAATCGCGAAGGTCAGTGTATCAACCACAGAGGATGGGAACCAACAAACGTTATAGAAACGGCTCGCAAGCTATCCGTACTAAAGGAAGGACGTTCACTTCCACGCGCAGGAGTCAAAGTTCGAGAGCTCTTCTAGGTGACGGAGATTAGAAACATGGACCTCACCGAAGACATACATCGAATGGAGGAACAGCGTCACAGTGACATAAGGAGCGATCAAACCCGGTCAAAGGTTCATCGTCGTGTCTCGAGCCGATGCTGGGGTTCGTCCGTTGTGATCTCTGAATTCTCTCTTGGTTGTTTGGCAGGGGAATATGGAGATTCCTCTATTAGATCCTCAATAGTCTTCCATAAGCTATGTAGATCGCTCTTTCTTTCTATTTTTTACTCACCCCTTGCCTGCTTTCCTCTATCGTAAAAGCCTCTGTACGATGCCTCTTTTCTGCAACCGCAGTTAACGCTATCTACATACTGGCTGATCTGCAGCTTCAACTTTCAACATGCTTCTATATGTAGCTTCATCAATGTTAACTCAGTCCGCTCCTTTCGCTTCCGCATCATTAGGACGGGTTGTGCTCGTGAAATCAGCTGTATCCTTCGTTGCTTCTCCGGTCGTTTCTCCAGTTACTCCTCAAGCTACCTTCTGCCGTTGCCTGCCTGATGTTTGGCCTATTTTCTTCGTTAAGTAAAGTATAATTACACAAGTTTAAGGTGTTCGAGCCCCGAGAGAATGGTGACTCTGTTCCGTGCGAAACAAGAAGAGCCGCATGGCATTCGCGGGCGATAGTACATATACTTTGGATAAATTAGGATTCTGGTTAGCAGACCCTAGGTCGCCGCGACTAAGCCACTGACGCTTTCAGGGTGGTCAACATAATCTACCCACTTAGTGAGCAAGTTTTCGAGCAAAGAGAAATTCAGCCGTAAAATTAAGAAGTTCCTGCGAACCCTGCGTACCTTATGTCCATGCTGTACCCATGGTCCGTATCTCCATGTCCTCCCAAGCCCACGCAGGTGACAGGCTGTGGTATGTGACGGCCGCTCATCATTAACTGCACCCATGCTGCGGTTGGTCCTCCAGATCAAACTCCCTGTTTTTGAATCTTTTGTAGGACATGGTGGATCATGTCACAAATGTGCCTTGTTGTATCGCTTGCGCTGGTGTTCTTACTGTAGAGCGGGAGCAGTCGATCTCCCTTGCAGACAAGGAGATTTTATTGAATGACGAATGAGAATGTTAGAATATAAAATGGAAGCAGGCGAGAGGTTGAAACTATTAGTTCGTTGCATATGAAATACCGATTTTGCAACTCTGGTCATTTCTGGTCGACTTTTCGCGGCCGTTTCAGGCAGTGTATATATAGTTTCTTTTTTGTATATAGTTTCTGAAAGCAAAAATTCCCCTATTTCCGACCATTTATAGCTTTTGTGATACGATTTCCTCTTGCAGGGCTTTCAACGTCTTTTTTACAGTATTATTCAACGTGATATTTGGGTGCCCCTGTTATATGAACGAAAAAGGAGGACACAACGCCGCAGCTACAGCTCGTAACATCGACGCTGCATTTGGGGAGAATTTCGCTAAAGAACGCATGACTCGACACTGGTTCGAAAAGTTTCGATCTGGAGATGAATGTCTCGAAGATGAAGACCGAGGTTGGCCGCCATCACTCCTGAACGACGAGCAACTCAAAGCCATGGTGGAAGCGCACCCTCGTCGAGCCGTGTGAGAGCCAGCACATCATTTCGGCGTTGACGGCAATACTAATAGTCGCCACTTAAATGCGATCGGAACGAGAGAAAATTTGGATAAGTGGATCCCGCACAAAAATTGGTCCTTTATGACAATGGTCGTCGCTCTGCACAATGGCTGGACAAGAATGCGAGTTCCAAGAAGATGTAGAAACCAAGTCTTCATCCAAAGAAGACCACGGTGACCGTATGGTTGACAAAACAGTGCTTGACATAGTCCATAACAAGTTCATGAAGGCTGGAGAGACTATCACAGGAAAGTACTGTGCAGAATTTGAAGTGATGCACCAGAAGTTGATTGAAAAAGCCGGCTTTGGTCAATCGAAGTACTGTATGACAATAGGGCTTCGCGTTTCCAGTTTTTCGCTGACATCAGCCTAGTATGCGACCTTAGCAGCGGCCACTGCCTTCTTTGCTGCTTTCTTTGCTTTTCGATAATTCCGCCAATTATGGACTGTTTTATCACTGATGAATACGTGATAGAGCCGTTCCTTTTCTATCTCGGACTTTCTCTCTGACATCATCAGTCCACAATCATGCCTGGCTTGTTGACCAAGTGTCGTCCAGGCGTCTATGCCGAGTTCGAGGCGTGCAGCCCGAGTTATCGCATCGGTAGCATCCTTGCAAGTTTCGTCGACAGTTGTTACCGTCGGTAACCGAATGCGAGAAATAACAGCTGCTTCATTCTCTTTCAGTCGCCACCATTTGATGCTAGGCGACCCGCATCGCTCAACATCCTTACACCTCGAAGGTGTGATCGTCAGCGAGCAGATCTGTGAACGGTGTTCTGTGGCAACCGTCTCATACTGCACGGTCTTCGCGTATGTGACAAGGCCCTGGTCGCGACGCGTAACAAGGACATAGTCAATGTGTTTTAGCGTTCTCGCTATAAAACGAAATGAGGTGGGAGTCACGATTTCGAAATTTGGTATTCACAATGGTGAGGTCATGTGAGTCTGGATACTCAACTATACGCCCACTATCGGCGTTGCGTGAGCCATAGCCAAAACCATCATGACAGCTGTAGTCGCCTTTCACTGCTCCGACGTGACCATTAAGGTCACCTGCAACAACAACTAATCTTGCGAGGGTATTTTCGCCGTCTTCTCATCAAGCAGGGACCAGAGCTCGTACTTGGTTTGCCCGGAACAGCCTGTCTGCGGAGCATAGCGAAGAAAAGAAATGGCATCGTCGCTCTTCTACGGCAACAACAATCTTCATCAAGCGGTCATCGAAACGTTCTACGCTTGCAATCGCGTCACGGAAACGCTCGGAGACGATAATGCCGACACCACTGGTGGTCTTGAGACTGCCGCACGAAACGGCCTTGAAACCACGGACAATATCCTTCAACTTGCAGCAGGACTACCTCGTCTCCTGCTCCGCACAGAAATCTATCTTTTTTCGCTCCAGTGCTTCTGCCAACTCGCACAAGCGGCCCGTCAAGTACCCACATTCAGCGTCGCCACGCGGGTCCTGCTTACGTTACGGGACTTTCGGACTAGCTCAGTCCGAAAGTCCCGTAATGGCTCAGCTCATGCCGTCCTCGCATCGGGGACTCTCGCATACTTTCCACCCTCGCCGGGTTCTGCGAGTGCGCGTCGGGTCCCGCAGACGCCGTAGCACTATCTCGAAAGCTCTTATACATCATCAACCATATGATGTGACACAGAATGCTCGTAGGCCGGCCTTTCACTAGGGCCTGTCGCCTGCATTGCAATATCCGCGTCAGGCTCGGCTCGCAGAAACGAGCAGTTTCCAGTTGCACCACGTGGAGGAACGGACATCGTCACCATTTAAATCGTCGTGTGAAGGGTAAAAATTCGGCAACCAAGATGATGTCGGAAACGACTTCTTATGTTTTATTAATTCTCGTAGTTACGATTTTTGCAAAGATGGAATGCCTAAGCCGTTGTCGCGTTGGGAAAATCGAATTAATTGTAACACTGTTTATTTCGGTTAATGAAATTGCTTCCAAACAAAGTTATGATCTGTTAACTGTGTAGTCAAAATCGGCCATATGCAGCGACCAAACACACGAAGTTGTTTTTGATCCCATTTCAAGTTGCATGGTGTATTTTTTCTGGGGTCGTGACGCCACTTTTCCCGATCCTGCGCCTGATCAGGGTGGGCGCCAATTACTTTTATGCCCATATACAACGTATAGGACCAACGTCGCTTCGGGCGCCCACTAGGCCGCTTTCCAATTACCTCGCACTTAAGGCCTATCTTGGGGACGCTGTCTTCCTTTCCACACAGAACGTGGCCGTACCATCGCAAGCGAGCTTCCCGCATCTTGTCCGCTATCGGCGCGACACAAACTTCTGCCGAATGACATCGTTTCGGGTGTGGTCCATGCGCGTGACTCCAGCCGTCCAGCGCAGCATCTTCGTCTCCATGACGCTAAGGCGCGTTTCAACTTCCTTGGCAGCAGGCCAGCACTCGGTGCCGTACATTCCTACTGGTCGGACAGTGGGTCTGTAGATTTTTCGCCTTCATGCACTCGGGTATCCTCTTGTCGCAGAGTACACCAGTCACCGAGCGCCATTTGGACTCCAAGGTGCACTCACGCTGAAATCTTCGACTGGCATTCCAAAGGAAAAATAAAATCTCGTGCCCACGCAGTTCAACCCCATGTAACGAAACAAGTTGGGTCTATTCACCAGGGAAGGGTCTCGGGCGTATGTCTGAACGGAGGAAATGGATAGTACTGCAGGAATCTCACTCTTCATATAGTATAAAAATTTATTTTGTTTTTTGCCGAGTCCTTAAACCCAAAGAGCTGCGGATCCACGAAATTGGGTGCAGGATTGCACCGTCAGCGCGTGCCCACGTGCATGCGTTTCAAAAAAAATTCTCCAGAAACTGGATGAATTGAGATACGAAACTCTGTCACATCCATCATATTCACCAACCCGACCGATCGACCAAGTCATTTTTTCAAGCATTTAGATCGTCATGTGAAGGACAAAAAATCTAGAAGCAACCAAGATGATGTCGAAAATGACCGCTTATGATTTATTAACTATCGTAGTTCTGATGTTTACAAGGATCTAATGTCCGTTGTCGTTGTCGCATTGGAAAAAGGTGCACAAGTATGGTTCTTATTTCGTGCAATAAAATTCATTTCAAGTAAAGTTATGAACCGTCAAAAATTCAGTCAAAATCGGTCATTTCTTATGCAACGACCCAATATTACTGGTCGCTATCTTTCTCAGGAAGCTGCCACTAACCAATTTTTCCCTTTTTTGAATCTTAACTGCTCTGGGATTGAAGAATTTCGGCAGATAACGTTTCCATTATGAAAGAAGAAAGTTGGCAAGCTTACTGAAACTTGACTTTTGAAGGTGCTGATATTATAGACTAATACCGCGTATTCTCTCACTACGTTGCCTGAATATCCAATACCTACTAGGCGTAAATTTAATTTGCCTACGTAAAATTCGGAAACAAAACACAAGATTTGCAAATCCACGCCTGCATTGCACATTTTTCAATCCGAGCAGTTTCAGGTGGCTAGGATAATCAAGTAACACTCATAGAATTGTTAGCATGGTGAAAGACCACTTATGTAAAGATTTTTGAACTTTTTCCGTTTGCAAAACCTCTTTCTTTTTGCTGGTGTTCCATAACTTACTTCCATCATTGTATTATACACTCTTAACAACTATCAACACTCTCTTGTGATGTATCTCGCAAACCTTATACTCATAACAGTTTGCATTCTGCTTTTCTTTTGTATATCGGTTAATCTCGATCGTTTTTGTTGCCATAATTGGTTTGTTATTTGTCACCGATAATAAATACTAAATAATAAATAGTAACTGAAAGCAATGCCTAAAGTGGTGTAGAACACAACAATTAATTAAGTGAGGATCAATCGTATAAACGCTACGAAAAATCCGAAATTTTGTTCTTTACATAGCAGCAGATTACTACTCAAGCCTACCATTCCAGACGCCGCCCACCTTGGACAAATCAAATATTGTTCTGCTTGGGCCATCTGGAAGCGGAAAAACCTATCTTACACAATGTCTGGCAAGACTTCTCGATGTTCCTATAGGTAAACAGAGGCCACTTTTCTCCAGTAGTTTCTGAAGAGGCGCTCGACCAAACGTAAATGGGTGGATCTATTCAGCAATGTGCGACTGCACTACTTTGACTCAAGCTGGTTATGTCGGAGAAGATGTCGAGACCGTGGTTCAGAAGCTGCTCTATAACGCTCAGGGAAGCGTCGAAAGGGCTCAGGTACAGTGCAAGCACCACAAAATTTCAGCATTCGTTTTCGGACTCGTTCGCGTTTCCTCACACGATAAGGAGCGGTTTCGCTTGGAGCAAAAGTGAGAAATAATTGAAACCATTTAACAATTAAAAGAAAAAACGTGGGACGCTTATTTAATCAAGTAACGATCCAATAAACGGCATGGTTAAAAAGTGCTGCCCTGTTCCTAGTAACATCGCATCTTTTACAAGCCCACCATTCCATTCAGAACTATAGATGGAAGCAACTAGTCATTGGGGGGGGGGACGAGCGTTCTACCTCCTCGTCCCCTGGCTCGCCCACCCCAACCCCTGGGCTTGCTTGAGAGTCCAGTTGCCTTACGAGATAATGGAGACGCAGACATTTGCCACGCCTCTGTTTAAAGGGCGCGGGGTAGAACGCCACTCCGCCCTAGTCATTGTTGTGAGGCTGAAAAGTTGGAAGTAATAGGTAAGCTTGCATGCTGTTTTATTCAAGGAATGTGCAGATGATATTCTGTTTCACCTCTTAGCCCTATACAGGATTCATTACTGCAATGGAGTATAATGGTATAGTGGTACTACAGGTATCTCCCCGAGGATCATCAGTAGGGCAGGGAGCTGTAGTAGTCCTAGGCGCCGAGACCCGGGTTTATATACACCCTTAACTAGGTCAAGTGTGGCGGGAGATAGTATAGGTCACTGTTTATTGGGCCAGAGGTGATCTTTGCGGAGAGTAGACAACGTGGTTGACCGCTAAGGGGCTAGAATTGATCTAGCAGCGTTTGCATGAATTTGCGAGTTTCTTTATATGAGCTTAAAAAACCATACTTGTAGGTGACGCTTTTGTTATGAAGAATGCACTTCAGTACACCTTGCAGAATAATTTTTATTATTATAGTTTAGTTCAATAAGGGAGGATATCAAGCTATTAAGCCTGTTTACGAAATCATCTCTTTTGGTGCAATTACGTGATATGCGAAGGGTTTCCGTATAAATTATGGCTTTTTTAAGGGGATAGCCTACATATGAATCGTAGTGTGGAAACCTTATCACTTTAAAGTTAAAGTAATCTGTTTTATTATATTGTTTGTTATATAATACTCCTTCGGAAATATTAATTGCTAAATCCAAGAAATTACATTCAGCAGAATTTTCATTAATTCTACTGATTTCTAGACAATTTTTATAAGTATTTGATATAATACCATTTATACAATTATCTTCTAAATTATGAATAATTAATATGTCGTCCATGTACCTGAAAGGGTGAAACTCCTTACAGGGGAGGAATTTATTAATTGAATATTTGTATTCAAAAAATGAAAGTGTTAAGTCGGCAATAATTGGGCTTGCATTTCCACCTTGTGGAACACCTTTTATCTGTTTATAAACGGAACTACCTACTCTACAATAAGAGTTGTTCAACAAGTAATCTAACATGTATATTATGTCCTGCTTAGCATATGATCTGTAGTTACCAGAATGTGAGGCTTCGTCGCTATAAAAACATCTGTAACGGTTAACCGTCAGAAATTTTTTATTCGAATTTTTAAAGCAAATGTTAATAATTTCGGATATGTTTGCAATAATTATGTTGTGTGGAATATTTGTAAACATATCGACAAAATCAGCTGTATAGAGCTTCAAATTATTGTTGTGGATGGAGCAAATTGAACTTGATATGTTGATATCGTTGATAGCCCAAAATGTTTTGATACAGCCTTTATTGTTTTGGGCGCAACAGGCATAGTTTTTGAAGTGCTTTTTAACGTGCGTGAGTATATTCATAAGTTCAACAGCCAAGGGCTAGTACTATTTGATGCACCCGTTATAAATCGAAATTTGGTAGGAGTTTTATGAAGTTTGGGTACACAGTAAATTAACGAAACCGCACTCTCCACATTGGGTTTCTCCACACTATGTTTTTTTTTTTGGAATTCACAAAGTTATGATGTTTTTCTATGATATCATTAATGGATATATTGCATTTAACATATACATTTGAAGAGCTACTGTTCATGTTATCTATCTCCCTGCTTATTATGTCGTAGTAGAGTCGTTTACAAATAATACCGTAGTTTGAGGATGCTTTATCGAGAGGACAAAGGATGAAAGAATTTTTAATAAAGTTAGCATCAGTATTAATGTTATTAGGATTAAGTGTTCTATTAGGTTTACTAGTATATAAAAGTTTTCTGTATTTTCGTTCTTTGAAGAATTTATTGAACGTCGTTTTAATTGCATTAAGCTTAAGAGAATTGAGCTTATATCTGTTTTTCATTTTAAGGATGACTTCGCTAAATAGGTTTTGCCAGAGAGTTTTGATGCCCTCAGTAGTAAATTTTGGCGGCGGTCTAAATTTTGTTCCTTTACTAAGAAATTTATGTATCCTCAAACCATTGAAGATTTCAGTATCACCTGTTAAAACATGGTTGTAATACGGATCTATAAAGTTTTTATAATTTTTGCAGTTACAAGATATATCGTCACTTGTAGTATTATCTATATTATTTATAAAGGAGTTGTAGTTAAATAACATTCTTGAGAGTGGTTTTCCATATTCAAATAATAATCGGAAGGTTTTGTACAACTTTTCACTAGACTCCTTTATCACTCCTATAACTGGCCTGCTATTAACTATTTTATTCGGATTAATAGTGTCTAGTACATTATTATAATACGGCATTTTTAAATATGTGTAGTCGTTCTTAAATAATTTTTTGTTTTTACTACAGACTGTTTCAAAATTACAAAAGTGGAAGTAACATAGGGTGCTAAGTAATAGGACTTGCTTCTCTTTAAAAATGACAAAATATTCCATGTTACTTAGTGTAATTTGAAATAGGGTTTTAATGTACTGCTTTGTTTTTGATTTCAGCAATCTAAAGAAATCATACGGCGTGTTCGTATGGTTATTGAGCAATATTGTTAATTCGTTCACAATATTGCTTATATCATAATATCGTTCCCTATTTTTCTGTCTTTAATGATTTTTGTTTCTATTCGAGCGATCCTTTAGTATTTTAAGATTAAAGAATGGATGGTTCGATTTATGAGAAAGTGGATTATCTATATGTGTAGGATTGCCGTATCCTTTAATGTTATCATAAACCTGAAAGGATAAGGAGTCATAAGAAGTTTGATCCAAAAAAGTTCTTTTTCCTTTAGTACACTTCTGTCAGTGTTTTCTTTCAAATTGTCTAAAACTGCTACGCGAAAAGACCTGTTGTGACAACACTAAAGTGATTGTAGAAAATCTTTCCATTTTTGTCTTTATGAATATTACTTATATGTTCTCCGATTCTACGTTTGAGTTCTCTTGTAGTAATACCAACATATTGTTTACCACAAGTGTCGCAAGTAAGACAATATACCACATTACACGACAAACAGTTAGCTAAATTAGTTTTATATGTAGGGATTGTATAATCTGTAGTATGGCATTTTACGAAATTATCGTCTATCAGCTTACACACTGAACATGTCATATTACATGGAGTGGTAGTGGTGGGTGTACCAAAATTTTCTATCCTATACCTGCCATTTACCTTGCACTTAGGAAATTGCAGTACCTGAAAGTAAGGAGGATTGTGACGTGTGTTTGAGTTTGTTTTTGGCCCATATCAAACGTTAAGGATGGCCAAATCCCTAACGAGTGGGAAGGTTACCAGAGGGTTTGGAGGGGCTGCCTCCCGGGGTTGGCGCTCCCGAAAAACTAACTATACCGGCGGCGTAGCACCTACCCTTCCATGCCAGTGACTACTTGTATAACTCCATCGGTATAGCCAGGAGAAAAGACCCTGAAAGTGAGGAATGAAGATAGAAGAAAAATCCACCTTAGTGCAAGGCGAAAGCGGGTAAAAATTTTTGAAATTTATGTACACTCTTATTTTTCTATGTGTATAAGTATTGAGAGCGCGTTTAATTTGAATATAGTTTTGTATTTTTATATGTTTTATATTAAACTCATTTAATTATTTCTATCCACATTCATTTTTAATTTAAAATTAGAAATGTCATTTTTACATTATTGGTGTTTTATATTTATTTATTTATTTATTTATTACAAGTGCTCCGACACGCCTGTCGGCGTGTCTCGCACTTGTGCGCTTCGCGCGACCTTAGAGAGGCACTAAGCCAAGATCACTCACTTCAAGCAGCTGCTCTGCTTGTGCAGCCTTCTCGGCACTTTAGCAGTAAAAAGAGGTATTTGAAAGCCTTAATAATTTCGAACCTTGGTCTACCTTCTTTAAGATCAGGTGAGTAGTTCTTTGATATGAAGCCGTCCAGCTCTCCCTCCCTCCATCCTCAAAATTTCTTCAACGTCGGCACTATCTTAATACAGTTCAGAAACGTAATTTATTTGCGATAATCAGTGCTTTCGTCCTCAGACTGTTGTGGAGCATTCCTTCGGCCATAGTACCCGCGCGTCTCCCACCCCCCCCCCCCCACCCGATCGTTCAAATTTGGGAGAAAACCACTGGTCAGGCGATCGATAATATCGATCGATACTGGACTCCACATTAAAACTTTCCACCTGATGTGGAGCACTTCTTCGGCCATAATACCCGCGTGTCTCTCACCCATCCCCACCCCGATCGGTTAAATCTGGAAGAAAACCACCGGCGTGTCTCCCACCTCCCCCCCCCCTCTCCACCCTGATCCGTTAAATCTGGGAGAAAACCACCGGTCAGGACCTCGATTAGCCCCAGGGTTGAAGTTTCGTGCCGCTTGAACGACACCCACAGAAAACAGATAATATTGATCGATATTGATTGGTCGACTTCCGATTCATGTTCAGCGACCTCTATTAGCACTAGCGCTGAACTTTCGTGCCGCTTGAACGACATCCGCAAAAAATCGACAATATCGATCAATATCGATTGTCTCCCCTGCTGTGAAGGCCTTCCGTCAATGATCATCTAAAAGCCCAGGCACGGTTGCCGACGTCTTCGACACGTCTACGGCTCATCATGCACGGTCGCCAACGTGCACGGCACGTCTACTGAGTCGCCGAGCGCGTAGAAGCCGTCTGGGTATTTTCTGCTAATTTCCTGCCTTAATTTGCGCTCCGTAATTTCCCCTATTTTATGACTCAACGCCGATCGATAGTGTGACTCATCGCTTAGCGGTCGTCGATCGATAGTGTGACTCATCGCCTTGCGGATTATTATATAGTGTGATAGTATGATGAGGCAAAATAACGCAAATGTGCCACACCGCAGAGCTGGGAAGGAACAAAGAGGTATGACCCACAGACGCGTCTTGCGAAACCTCGTCATATGGGTGATCTTTGCTCTTGGCATATAGCCAAAAACAATAGAGACGTCTTTCGAGACCTCGTCATATGGGTGCCACCACCCGTCTGGCAGTTAGACGTCGATGGTAAACAACAGTAGTGGACAATTGCCAAATATCCCTCAAACTTACAGAAAGAAGTACACAAAGTCCAAGGGGCTAACTTCGGACCAAACACCCTTCCTCTTTTATACATAAGGCGATTTTGTGGTCACTCATTACTCCCCCTTAGTAGAACTCGCCCCCCTCATTACTACTGGTCCCCCTCAATGATCTTCCTTAGCGGACGACATGTTTGGCACGTCTTCTGAACCCTCAGGGATGTCGGACAACGTTTTCGGCACGCCTTCTGAATCTCCAGGCACGTGGGCGACGTGTTCGGCACGTCTTCTGTAATTTGATCGATATCGAGCGATGGTGATCTACACTTCAAAAACTAACTTCATAATCATGTTCAGCGACCTCGATTACCCCTATGGCTGAAGTTTCGGACTGCTTGGACGACGTCCATAAAAAATCGATAATTTGATAGATATCGATCGATGGTGATCTACACTTCAAAAATGATCTTCATAATCATGTTCAGCGACCTCGATTACCCCCAGGGCTGAAGTTTTGGACCGCTTGGAGGACATCCATAAATAATCGATACTTTGATCGATATCGATCGATGGTGATCTACGCTTAAAAACGAACTTCATAATCATGTTCAGCGACCTCGATTACCCCTATGGCTGAAGTTTCGGACTGCTTGGACGACATCCATAAAAAATCGATAATTTGATAGATATCGATCGATGGTGATCTACACTTCAAAAATGATCTTCATAATCATGTTCAGCGACCTCGATTACCCCCAGGGCTAAAGTTTCGGACTGCTTGGATGACATCCATAAAGAATCGATAATTTGATCGATATCGATCGATGGTGATCTACACTTTAAAAACGAACTTCATAATCATGTTCAGCGACCTCGGTTACCCCCAGGGCTGATGTTTCGGACCGCTTGGACGACATTCATAAATAATCGATAATTTGATCGAAATCGATCGATGGTGATCTACACTTCAAAAACGAACTTGATAATCGTGTTCAGCGACCTCGATTACCCCCCGGGCTGAAGTTGGCGACGTGTTCGGCACGTCTACGGCTCGCCATGCACGGTCGCCGACGTGTTCGGCACGTCTACGGCTCGCCATGCACGTTTGGCGACGTGTTCAGCTCGTGTACTGAGTTGCCAGGCACGTAGAAGGCGTCCTGGTATTTTCCGCTATTTTCTTGTCTTAATTTGTGCCCCGTAACTCCCGTAATTTTCCCTATTTTATAACTCATCGCTTAGCGGATTATTATAGAGTATGATTTTTATTCTATTAATTTTATTTTTAATAGATATTGATATTATGTTCACCTCCAAGCACAATGCAGGAGCAACTGTGAACATAGACTTATTATTATACATAATATTTTCTAAAAACAAACAAATTTAACAATTAAAAGAAAAAACGTGGGACGCTTATTTAATCAAGTAACAATCCAATAAACGGCATGGTTAAAAAGTGCTGTCCTGTTCCTAGTAACATCGCATCTTTTACAAGCCCACCATTCCATTCAGAACTATAGATGGAAGCAACTAGTCATTGGGGGGGGGGGGACGAGCGTTCAACCTCCTCGTCCCCTGGCCCGCCCACCCCAACCCCTGGGCTTGCTTTAGAGTCCAGTTGCCTTACGAGATAGTGGAGACGCAGACATTTGCCACGCCTCTGTTTAAGGCGCCTTTTATACTTCCGCCGCGGCGCGGCGCGTCAATTTGGGGAGCGGCGCGGCCAGTTGCGCCGCGCCCCGTATATGACGCGCCGCTGCGCGATTGCAGTTAGAAAGGGGGCGTCAGCGACGCGCGGCCACGAGCTTCTGCGCACTACGGCCTGTGCTCCGAAAACGGTCCATGAGTCATTGAGGGAGCAAAACAGGAAGGATTCGTCTGCCTGATCAGCGCAGGTGCATTTCGTCAATGTTTGTCGTGGGATTCCTATGGGGAGCGACGAATCCTCTCTTAAGCCTGGAGTCGAAGTCGTCCGCTCAACCTACGGTTGAAACTGGTGAGTGTGGTATTGAGTCGAATCCCCTGCAATGCAAACGGCACTAAACCACACCTTATTTTGCGATATGTGCGGGTCCAAAAGTAAAACTGCTGGAAGGTACTCATCGTCGATAACCACTCAAAATTCTTTCTCATATGGCCATTCTGGGGTCGCTGTGCACTAAGCATATCTATAGCGTGGTATATGAAACTTCGTGAATGCCTACAGATTTCCATTCTCTTCCTAGGTTACAGAAGGTACGGGCTAAGGTCATGGTCACTGATTTCGCCCAAACTCCCTAATCATGCCAACCTAGTAATCGCCTGTAACTTCAAAAAACGATGCCAGATTCGTAATCAGCACCCTAAATACCCCCTCCTCCTTTCCAATAGGAGAAGTTTGGTCGAAAAGGTGAAATCTCCCACCCTACACCGAGTCTGCCGCGGCTGATCGCGCCGAGCCGCGCCCTTCCCTTCAGCGGCGCGATTCGCCGAATAGTGTAACCCAAAAATTCCGTCAAGTGTGGTGTTTTGCGGGGGCGGAGTATAGAAGCGATGCGGCGCCGCCTCGCGGCGCGAAAAATCGGTAGCTATGCCGACCATCACGCCGCGCCGCGGGGCGGCGGAAGTATAAAAGGCGCCTAAAGGGCGCGGGATGGAACGCCACTCCGCCCTAGTCATTGTTGTGAGGCTGAAAAGTTGGAAGTAAGTCTAATGCCGCGTTCGCACCTTGCAGCACGTGGAACTGCGCTGCAGTGGCAACGCCCGAGCTTATTCCTCGATGCCACTGCCGCAGTGCGACTCCGCTCTTCTACGCTATACCTCAGCGCGATTGCCGCACTGCCGCTGCGGAGTGTGCATGTGGCTTTAAGGGTCGAGTACACCTCGCTGCCTCTACTGCGACAGCAATGGTTACGGATAGTATCGATCATAGTTGCGCCGGAACGAATATATTCAAAAAATATCAATAAGCTCTACACTACTATAGAGGCACTTATGTGAAAGTCTAAAAAGCAATGTTCTCCAAAATCTCCGTATACATGTGTGAGTGGCTTTAAGCACTTAACACTTTAGGTAATAATTTATTCGAATAATTATCCGAATTGCTCCATCACTCGATATATCCTGATTTTCGAATATTCGTTCGAATGTGCATATGAACGATTTTCAAAAGTCGGATATTCGTTCGAATTCGAACATCGAAGGGAGCCATATTCGAATATTACTCGATATATTTAAACACAGTTCGATCGAATAATTGTATTCGAATATCGAATAAACGTGCAGCTAGAAGGATGCATTTGCGCCTCTTGACAAAAGATCCGTAAACTCTAGAGGTCGATACACTTGAAAGATTACCTGAAAATCGCGCGATTCAAATATTTCCCCGCTGGGACCATTCGATCGCCTAGGCGCGAACCAAGTCTGCGGGAGCTCCCGCTCCCTCATTTAGATGCATTATTAATTGTTTGTTTCTGGTGGCGATGTCCGTTCCTCCACGTGGTGCCACTGGAAACTACTCGCTCTGCGAGTTAAGCCGAACACGGACACTCGATTGCAGGCGACAGGCCCTTGTGACAGGCCGGCCTACGAAGACCCATGTCACATCACATGGTGTATGACAGCTCAAGTGTTTCGAGATAGTGCTACGGCGTCCGCGGGAGCCGACGCGCACTCGCAGAGCCCGGCGAGTGTGAGAAGTATGCGAGGGTCCCTGATGCGAGGACGGCATCGGGGGGCAACTGAGCTAGTCCGAAAGTCCCGTAACGTAAGCAGGACCCGCGTGGCTACGCTGAATGTGGGTACGTTGACGGGCCGCTCGTGCGAGTTGGTTGAAGCACTGGAGCGTAGAAGAGTTGATTTCTGTGCGGTGCAGGAGACGAGGTGGTCCTGCCGCAAGTCAAGGGATATAGGACGTGGCTTTAAGGCCGTTCTATGTGGAAGTCCCAGGACCACCAGTGGAGTTGGAGTCATCTCTCCGAACGATTTCGTGACTCGATTGTAAGCGTCGAGCGCTTTGACGATCGATTGATGAAGATCGTTGTCGCCGCTAAGGAGCGACTCTATCACTTCTTCTCAGCGTATGCTCCGCAGACTGGCTGCTCGGATCAAGCCAAGGAAGAGTTTTGGAGCCTGCTTGATGAGAAGACAGCAGTGGTACCGTCGAAGGATGCATCATAGTCGCTGGTGACCTTAATGGGCACGTAGGTGCTACGAAAGACGGGTACAGCTGTCATGGTGGGTTCGGATACGGATCACGTAACGCCGATGGTGAGCGCATTCTTGAGTATGCGGAATCGCATAATCTCACCATTGTGAACACCGTTTTCCGAAAACGCGACTCCCACCTCATCTCATACTATAGTGGGAGCTCCAAGTCTCAGATAGACTTTGTCCTTGTGAGAGATCGCGACCGGAGTCTTGTCACAGACGCGAAGATCGTGCCGTATGAGACGATCGCCCCACAGCATCGACCGCTGATCTGCACTTTGAAGATCGCCCCTCCGAGGCTGAAGCAGGTTGAGCGATGCGGTGCAGCTAGAATTAAGTGGTGGCGAATCAGAGAGAAGGAAGCAGCTGTGATTTCTCGCGTGCGGTTACCGACAGTCACGACTGTCGACGAAACTTGGAAGAAGGCGACCGACGCGATTCGTCAAGCTGCACAGTCAGAACTCGGCATTACGAAGCCTGGGCGACGGAAGGTCGACAAGCAGACATGGCTGTGGACAAACGACGTGAAAGCGAAGGTTCGAGAGAAGAAGACGCTATATCACGTGTTTCTCGGCGAAAAGACAGCCGATAACTGGCGGAAGTACCAAAAAAGCGAAGAAAGCTGCAAAGAAGGCCGTGGCTGTTGCAAAAGCGACTCATTATATCGCCGCTCGGCGGCGCCGCTGCCCTATGCTTAACCATAGGGCAGAGACGCAGAGCTCGCCTCCGGCGGCACCGGCGGCGTCGCTGGCGGAAATGACTTGAATCATTCCACCCGGCGGCGCCGCTCCAGCGTCTGTCTGTCTGCGCTCTGCGCTCTGCCCTTTCGCTGCGGGATCCAGAGCGGAGACGGTCGATGCGGGCGCGCGATCGTCATCGGGGCGCGTTATTGTTAAACACCAGTCGGTCCCCACTAGAAACAGTACAGTACCTCGCCGTCACCGCTCCCACTGATGATGAGTCAAGCCGCTGAGCGGCGCCGCTCGGCGGCGCCGCCGGTGCCGCCGGCCGGCCAGCGGCGCCGCAGAAGTCTGTGGCGGCCTTAAAGGCTACAGGCTCCTCACGGTCTGTTTCCATTCATGGAACAATGACCTCGGGAAAAGGCATCTTACTCGGATTTTCAAAAGGGACCATGATGTGACGTCGGAGGTGGTTCAAGTGAGTCTGTGGATCCCGCAAATTAACCTAAATGGCATCAATACACTCCAATACAATATCTAACATCAGCAATGTCTGCCGATGCTCGAGTGGTGATCCACTTGCTCACCTGAAGTGTTGCCCACTTTTAGACAAGGAACCTTCGAAGGAAGAAATCAAGCTGACCGGGTGCATGGCCAGCATGATAATGGACGAAGCACGTCAACTTGAAGTTCACGAAGACGTTGCGGTTAAGAATCCGGCCAGTATCAAACAAGTTGCAAGAAAGGTACTCTCCACAGCATACATCTAGAAAATGCGCAGAAAACCTTTGAAAATGGTATAGACGTCAGAATCCCCCAAATCTCAACAGTCAGTCGAAATGGAAAAGCAGCAGCGCACAGGAACCAAACCTCCGACCTTCCTCTCATAAAGCAACCTCACTTCCACTGCGCTCCGAGCCGTTTGCCGACAGAGACATCGCGGGCGTACAAGACCCCCGAACTTGTGAAGCACCAATTCCATTGTGCTTCAAGGATACTCCATGGGTTTAACGACTTCACAAAGAGAAACGCATTTTTATACTAACTGAGGGGTGGGGATTCTTCCTATATTGCTCGCTCCCCTCGTGCAGACATATGCTCCAGACCCTTCCCTTGTTAGTTGCGACATCGGTAAGACGCTGCCCCTCCAGCTAGTATTGTACCCAAGACTGTTCTAATCACCGAAGGGTTGTGTGCTCGGAACTGCAAATGGCGCAAATAGGGCCGGGGAAGAGGGTTACCCCCTACTCAGCGGTTATACGCCTTGGTAAAAAGGCACCTGTATGTACAGTTACATCTTAGATGGCCTACCTCTGTAGGAGTAGAACACACTATTGCTGCAAAAAGTTCCTGTTTCAAGAACGCAAATAGGGCTGTGCTACATGGTGACCCTCTTCCCGACCCTATTTGCGCCCTATCTCACATGGCGACCCCTCCCCAAGCAACTTTTCGATCTTTCCTGTGTTGCATATATAACCCAGTATACGTTATTGCTATTTTGCTTTTCCCAGGATAAAGAACAATTTTAGGGCGCTTCCCACAGCCAGGAATTCAGTAACTACTGCTAGCTGAGCTGATTTTTTCAAAGGCAGACGTCTTTGCACTTGTGACCTTCAACCATAGATTGCAAATAACCTTATTAAGGAGAACTGAAGAGTATTGAGGATATTAGATAACAGAAATTACCTTTCACGTTGTTGTGTGTAAAGCCAACTATGCGTGAATATTCTTCCGCAGATCTGTTGTTTTTATGAAGAAGTAGTAAATCTCATTAGTATCATGTTCAACTAGACATCCACAAAAAATCGACAATTTAATCAATATTGATTGATGGCAGTCCATACTCTAAAAACGAGCTTCAGATTCGTGTTCAGCGGCCTCGATTGACCCCAGGGCTGAAGTTTCTACCCACTGTCGACCGCCATCAATCGTTGAATATTACCAATACGACGTGCCCCCGCTCCAGTACGAAGACGGACGGAATGACGGAAACACGCACACGCTACTATATAATAGGATAGGATTCGTTCATTCCTACAAATTATTCTACCATTCAGTCGTTTTTATTTTTAAAAAATTTTCGACATCGAATAAATTCGCTCGATTATTCGATCCGAAATTTTTGACGTCAAATAAATTCGATCGCTTATTCGTTCGTTAAAGTATCGAAAAAGCACGTAGTATAGTATCGATCCGCTGCCTCTTTTGCTGCGCAGCAAAAGCAGCGCCGCACCCGTGGGCTCGCTTTGCTGCGGCAGCGGGACTTTTTGTAGCCGCAGCAAGGAATTTCACATTTGCCACCTACGTCCGTTTCACACTTCCGCTAGGTCCTGCGTATTCTATATATTCCATATTCTATTCTATTACTCTCTCGAATTTTTAAATTCCCTTCTCGCTTCCATTCAATATATGACCATCCACGCATCTGTTAAGGTACTTTTGGAAGGCTTCGCTGGCGCACGGTGTCCTTGTAACAATTGAAAAATGAATTGACCACGACTATGGAAGTAGCCGAAAGGCTGATAAGCCATCATTGGATGAGCACAGATGTCAGTGAATGAGGTGTTACATCTTTTCAAGACAGTTTCGTTGTCCAAAGCCTCCTTCATCTTATTTTCCCATTATTATGAAACTACTATACAAATCATCTTTGGATCAGCTCCTCTGTCTTTCCTGGTTTTATACGGCTCTGAGTAAGACGTTTGCGGCAGTCTGTTTAACAGCATTGGTTCCACAGCTTCATGAACTTACTACGTTCTCCCCAACATGCTTAGCAGAATTAACCCTGAGATTTACCCTGAGAGAGGTTTGTTCGATTTGGGCAAGAATTAGTGCCAAATTTGATTTGTGAGTATTCAAAATGCGACTCTTTTTAATGGCTGCTCCACCCAGGCAGGGAAAATCTCGCAGGGTCTATACTTAGCTACTACATTGCAACTGAAAGCATGAACAAAGGATAGAGGACGGTAGCCGTTTCTTTTGCGGGATGCGCCATGCATTATATTTTTACAGGGAAAATTCGCATGCGTATCTGGCCTATAGAATGACTTCCTTGGCCAGCCGATGGACAAGCCAGCGCATCATTCTACAAGCGTGAAACCAACTTACGACCGCGAATGGATTGAAGGCCGGGTTGACCTGAACGGGAAATTTGAACCAAAAACAAAAAACACCGATAATAATGTTGAAAAGGTTTATTTGAAATATATGGGAGATGTGACATAGACATTATTACATTCACCGACCTACTATCAGAGAAAGAAGGCTTTAAAATTAGTTGAAATTTTTGCTAGTTGTTCGTGACCTGTTCTCCGCTATCCGACACTTTCTGGGCAAATTATCCGTTATCCGGATTTCAAAATTTCTACCTGAGGTTACATAGGCTTCTCCGTACCAAGCTTCTGGGCAGCCATTAACAGAAAAATGAATCGGAGCAGGCATAATGACACAGTGAACAAAGTGAAGGGGAAGAAGGAAAGATAGCATCTAATTCTGGGACCGCCCTAGTGTTAGAAGCAAGCTAACATCAGAAAGAAACAGACACAATGACTTAGTTAATAAGCTGAAGACGAAGAAGAAAACAAGGTATCAGTTTTTGGAACAGGAATCACTACGCAAAGAATGTATTATATTTTTAATTTATCCTAGTAGAGTTGCCACTAAAACGATGCGCACGCCTATCTGTGGACGCCAGAAAACTCAGGTGTTCTACTAACGGGGCGAGACAAAGATTAGCTGTCTGGCTCTAGCTAATCTAGGAATCCAACGTAAGTCTAGAATGCCTCGAAATTCCTGTGAGAAGCCTGCAAGAAAATAGCTTGTGTCACCGCAGCAACTAAGAGGGGCTGACAAGTGTTGGAGTTACCTGGCAATCTTCACGACTAACGGCACAGCACCGCGAGGCTTTTCAAATTCAAAAAAAAATTAAAAGGACCTGAAATAAATGTTGGACTCTAAAAATCCTGAATATTCAATAAAGAGGGACTGTTAATTTCTTTAAGTTTGTTTCGAAATTCCAAAAGACTAGGAGACTTAGGCCTTTGTCATACAATCGCTCACCCCGAGCGACGCCTAATGATATGCACCTATGACATCGATTCCATTGCGCCGCCCGATCGATATGGGAACGTATCATTAGGCGTAGCTCGGGGTGAGCGATGGTATGACAAAGGCCTTAAAAATATTCTCTGCCAGCTGCTGAAACCATCGCTCCGTGAAATAAAAGGAGTTGTAGATTTTAGACCAGTGCTGCATTCTAAGAAGAGGGCAGTCAATTATTGAGTTAGTTGCGCGGCTTAAGGTAGGTCTAAAAACCCAGTACTTTCCAGGTTTAAGCTTAGATTCCTTCCATTGTATTCTAAACCAAAGAACGATGTCATGATACTTGAACACATTTGTTTAAGCCTGGAGCGGCTGATATAGAGGCTATAAGTTGTTACAGGATGTTTTGTTACGATCAAAACTCTTGCGCCAGGCGGGACTCGAACCCGCATCTTCTGCTTTCCGGGCAGCGATGTTCGCCTTACACCACCGGCGCTGTTTGACCGCACGTAACATCCGCGATATCCTCGAGGTCCATCAGCACCCACCCGTAATACGGGGATGGGCCGGCCGCTGACATCAGCATGGAACCGGTTAAGCTGAGGACCTTACTAGTAACAATGCTTGAACACATTTGTTTAAGCCTGGAGCGGCTGATATAGAGGCTATAAGTTGTTACAGGATGTTTTGTTACGATCAAAACTCTTGCGCCAGGCGGGACTCGAACCCGCATCCTCTGCTTTCCGGGCAGCGATGTTCGCCTTACACCGCCGGCGCTGTTTGACCGCACGTAACATCCGCGATATCCTCGAGGTCCATCAGCACCCACCCGTAATACGGGATGGGCCGGCCGCTGACATCAGCATGGAACCGGTTAAGCTGAGGACCTTACTAGTAACAATGCTTGAACACATTTGTTTAAGCCTGGAGCGGCTGATATAGAGGCTATAAGTTGTTACAGGATGTTTTGTTACGATCATAACTCTTGCGCCAGGGGGGACTCGAACCCGCATCTTCTGCTTTCCGGGCAGCGATGTTCGCCTTACACCGCCGGCGCTGTTTGACCGCACGTAACATCCGCGATATCCTCGAGGTCCATCAGCACCCACCCGTAATACGGGGATGGGCCGGCCGCTGACATCAGCATGGAACCGGTTAAGCTGAGGACCTTACTAGTAACAATGCTTGAACACATTTGTTTAAGCCTGGAGCGGCTGATATAGAGGCTATAAGTTGTTACAGGATGTTTTGTTACGATTTGTTACGATGTCATGATAAACTCTGAGATACAATACTTTTTAATCAAAAGCTCTAAGCCTTGTAGTGTAGCTTGGTTGTTGTGCTCTCCCGTGCTCGAGATCCTTCCTATACATAAGCATCCTAGTAAAACTCTGCTGAACCTTCTCAATTTGAGTTTGAAATCTTTTATTTACGTGAGGATTCCATAGCTGACAACAGTACTCTAAGTGAGGGAGCACATAAGCTTTGTAGAGCCTTAGAGAAGTGCTTGTTGTTTGTAAAAGGAAAGAGCAGACTACTGAAGGCTTTGCGAACGGCGTGATTTATGTGTGGTCGAAATTTAAGGGATTCTTTTTTAGGAACTTCTAGATTTCTTACCTTGTTACAGTTTTGGATCACAGCGTAGGAGTACTTGTATACCATGGCTTTGCCCCATGTGCAAAAATAAGTTTTAAGAGACTAGACATGATACACCTTTATATCATCCACAAAAAGTTGCACCTTTATCGATGGGTGAGTTTTCAAAAAGTCAGGAAAGTTGGAACAATAGATAATAAAAATCTGGGGTGGTAGTTCTCCACCCTGAGGGATCCCGATCAATCAAGGATAACGCCCCGAGAAACAGTCGTTTATTCTTACCCACAGGAGCACTCTATGAAACTTAAGGAATATGTTGAAATCATTGACAGGGGCTTGCAAAGATTTTTCGTACATTTCTTAAAAACAATTTGTGGTATTTCATCGAGAGGAATAGAGGCAAAATGCTTTAAGGCTTGCAAGTATTTCAGTACGCTTTTGTAATCAAAAGTGATATTGCTCAGTCGGTGGTGTGACAGATCACTGAAATAAATAGAAGGTATTAAATGTGTCACGTCGCTAGCGGAAGCTATACTAGAGAAGTACACTGCAAACGCTCCCGCTTTCTGGTGAATGGTAATCAAGAGATTACCGCCACCGTCCTCTGAATCAGGAAGCCATCCTTCATTTTGCGCTGATAGTATTTAAAAAAATGTTTACTGAACGCATTTTCTTTAATTTTTATAGTAATATGCATGGAACTTATTGGTATGGAAGTTTATATCAAAACATACCTTTTTGTAAGCACGCTAGAAGAGTCTAAAAAAGTCTCGATTTTTGTTCTAAAAGATTGAGAATGTGAATGTGTTTTAGTGGTGCTTTATAACGAAAGGGAACCCTCACACATGACTGAGCAAAATCTCTGCGCAGTGCGAGGAAGAGGTGCGCAGCAGTAGTCAAACACAAGTACGCGGTGACGCGGTATTTCCTACATGTAGAATGAGTTTTTACCCGTTTGATTGGCCCGTAGACATGGGATCCGAATCATGCGTTTTCGGATATCCGGCCGGATTTATCCGGTTTCGGTTTATCCGAAATCCGGCTCGGTCGAAAATTGCCCTCATCTGAATCATCCGTAGATCCGGGGTTTCTAAAATTGTCCTCATCTGAATCATCCGAAGATCCGGGGTTTTCAAAATTGCCCTCATCTGAATCATCCGAAGATCCGGGGTTTTGAAAAACGCAATGATTCGGATAAAATCGGATAAAAATCGGATAATAGGAGGTTAGCGCGCCTTGCTGGCAAACTCTGCGCCATTGATAAACTGACTTTTTCGGGCAGATTTGCAATCATTTGGCGGGAATTCTCTCACAAGGAAGGGTCTGATAGCGTATATCTGAACGGGGAGAGGGAGTCATCCTATTAAATAGGAATAATCGCCACCCCTCAATTACATAAAATGTGTTTCATTTTTGCCAAGTCGTTAAATCGAAGGAGTGGGGGTTTTTGAAGTCACAATTGGACGGCGCATCACGAATTTGGGTTCTTGTACGACCGCGATGCCTCTGCCGGCAAGCAGCTCGGAGCGCAATGGGTAGTGACGATGCTTCATGGGGGAAGGTCGGGGTTCGTTCCTCATGCGCTGCTGCATTCCTGCTTTTTAAATGATTGATTGAGATTTGAGGGATTCTGACTTCTATACCATTTTCAGATGTTTTCTGCGCACTTTCCAGCTGCATGCTGTGGTACTCAACAGGATGATGCATAAATATTCAACACCAGTGATACACAGGAACAACGTGCATAAAGCAGCACTGGACACAATGGGCAGGGTATAAATGCTGCAGGCTCCTCTCATCTGTCTCCATCGGCCAATGACCTCGGGTAAAACTATCCTGCTCGGATTTTCAAAGGAGACCATGATGTGATGTCACATGTGGTTAAAACGAGAAAGTCTGTGGATCCCGGAATTTGACCTAAACGGCATCAATACACTGTTTCTCTCATCTTTGCCTGTCATCTGGAAATCAGAGGTCTGCTGGAGGTTATCTAAAACCTAACACCAACAAAGTCGCCGATGCTCGAGTAGTGGTCAACTTGCTCACGTTGAAGTGTGGTCCACCTTTAGATAAGCAGCCTTCATGGGAATGGCACCAACCTGCCCAAACGGATGACTAGCATAGCCAACGACTTCGAAACACGTCAACTTGAAGTTAACGAAGACGAACGGCTGGAAGTGGTGGAAAACCAGAAGTAGGTTGGGATACGCAAAATTAACTGATAGACGTGGAAAGGCTGGCAAGCAGTGGGCATATGATAACGTTTTCGGCTGGAACTCTTGTTTCAGAGGAAAGGGAACGTCTTCAATTGGACCTATGGAGCCGATCTCATTTGTCCATATATGGAGGGAAACTGTGAGGAGCCAGTAGCCTTTATGCGCTGCTCGTATTTTCACCAGTGCTTATGTTCCATGCACTTTGTGTCTGTGTATCACTGGTGTTAAACGTTATACATCGTTATGCTGAACAGTTTTCCAATTGAGGTTTGGTTAAAAAACCGGTCAGTAATAAGCAAGTGGCAACACAGTTGCTCTCACGGCATACATCTGGAAACACTGCACAGCAAACATCTAAAATGGTGCAGATGTCAGAATCGCTCAAATCAAACAATAAGTTGAAATGCAAAGATGCAGCAGCGCAGAAAAGTCGAACCCTCTACCTCCCTCTCATGGAGCAACGTCGCTATCCACTGCGCTACGAGCCACTTCCTGCCGGCGGCATTGCGTGCGTACAAGACTCCCGAACTCGTGAGGCGCCGATTCCACTGTAACTTCAAGGATCCTCTACTCCTCGGGCTTATCGATTTGGCAAAAAAGAAACACATTTTTATAGTAATTGAGGAGTGGCGATTATTCCTATATATATATATATAGGGTGGGATGACTCGCTCTCCCCGTTCAGACATACGCTTCAGACCCTTCACTTTTCAGAGCACGAAAAATTTCTTGCGGACGTTTCTTAATCGTTTCATTATTGTCCTTTACAAGACTTCGCTGTGCGTTACCAACTCACTATTGAGTTGGTATTGGCTCTTTGGGGTCTTAAAGCTGTTTTTTGTTTGTTCTGGAAGCGCAAAATAGCTCTGCGGAGGGCTCCCCTTGTAAGGCAGCCAAATACGACATTTTTTACGTAGCGCTGGTGTGTTCTTCTCCATTGGTGAACTAAGCTAGGCCAGATATAATGTAACTGGGCATTCATGTGCCTTGCTACCAGGGCATATAAACACTTAATTCAAGGTGAGGCGCAACAGCTGCTTTAAGCTCATGACTTCAATAGGTCAAGGAAATAAACTCGGAGTTACTGATGTGTCCCATTTTTAAGAGGTAGCGTGACCCTATTATATCACTTATCCGGTTGTACCCGAATCGGATATCCGAAATCCGGCTCGGCCGAAAATGGCGTTATCTGAATCATCCGAAGATCCGAGGTTTCTAAAATTGCCCTCATCTGAATCATCCGAAGATCCGGGGTTTTCGAAATTGCCCTCATCTGAATCATCCGAAGATCCGGGGTTTGAAAAAATGACCTATCCGAATCATCCGATTATCCGGAAAATCGGTGTCGGATTCAATGTCTATTGGCCCGTGACGTACCGTTTGACCTAGGCCCCTCTCGATGCAACTTGCATTATACGTACGTATGCGTCAGTTTGCGTACAAAGTGGTAAATTTCACGTCACCATATTCAATTGCTACGCTGAAGGCGGTCGAAGCCCATGGACTTCCTCCCGGCTCGTGTGGGCTGCGGTTTCTGCCAAAAATTAACGAACGACCTTCCCCCTCTTTAGCTGAGGGATGTAAATACTAAAGTTGAAAATGGGATTTTAATGAAATTTAACCCTCAATTTGTAGCAGGAAAAAATCAGGGCTCTCCTAAGCAATCTCAGGTAAAGTGATTTTCCTATACTAAAGTTCCCAAAAATAGAATGTCCCTGAGCAAGGCAACCACTGGAGCTGAAATTGGAGTTTACAATAGCACAGCTTTTATTTAGCACTTGTTCAACAAATCCATCTCAAACTCCATAATCTCAAACTTTTTTCAAAAATAAAGATTTTACACCTGTCTGTCTAGCGCTGAGATGTAGCTTTTCAAAAGCTCAATCTTTGTTTGATACATAATAAAAAAAGCAGCTCATCTGGAGCTATTTTCGATGAGATCAAGGAGGATGGGCACTGGTCGATAGCTCGTCAATGTGATTGGAAGGTGCTATACTTGTACTTTGTTCAACCGATCGTAACTCGTTCAGTTTTGAGATTTATGCAGATGCGGGTGGCATTCAGAAAAATAGAAGAAATTCTCTTTCTGATGATCACAGAACCGCCTCTCACAAAAGGCATCTTCATGATCGCCTAGGAGAGAATTGGTTATTAAATATATATTAAATAGAAATCTTAGTTTTTTTAATGCTACATCATATCCCTAGACATCGTTCACTTCAGCGGTAAAAATCTTAATTTTGAAAAAAGGCAAAATTTAAGTAGGACCTCACCTGATCGCAAGGAAGATAGCTTATGAAGGGGCTGATTTTGGAAAATGTATAAAATACCAATTGTCGTTTTTTAAAGCACGTATCAGTTATAGAGATCGATTTGCTCAGGTAGAAGCTCTTTGTTTTTGAAAAAAAGGAAAAATTTGAGCACGATCTCACCTGATAGCAAAAAAGATTGCTTAGGAAAGACATGATTTTTTTGAAGAAGTACTAAACAAAAGCTGCGCTGTTGTGAACTCCAGTTTCAGCTCTAGGGGTAGCTTTATTCAGGAAATATTTTGTTTTTGGAAAAATCCAGGATAGCAAAATCACTCCACCTGATCGTATGAAAGTTTGCCTAAGAGAGACCTGATTTTTTCTTGCTAGGATAATGAAGGATAATTTTCGGCAAGATCCATTTTCAGCTGCAGTAGTACACCTCTCGTCTAAAAAATGTATTGCGCCGTCATCACGAAAATTGAGCAGCAATCAACCCATTTCAGCTATTTTGAAAACTGCTTCAAAAAATATATTATCTAACGCAATAAATATGCAATTCCAAATGACGTCTGCTTTCCGTAGAAGAAGCGGTGCTCAGTGTGTCGCGATGTTGCGGCCATGCCTTAAAAATCTTCATTTGATTGATTTATTTGTGTCAAAACTTAATTGAATAATAATATTATTAGTATCAATAACAATAGTAAAATCGTTATTTGCAAACCTCTGCTTACAATACTTGCAAAAGAACGATAACTTCTAGGAATTTTGTTTTACCATTAGAAAGTCTCAAATCGAAGTACGACCACCCCTCCCACTTTATGTTCCAAGTTGAAGTCACTAAAAATAGGAAAGAATTTCGCAGAAGGAGGGCCAACATAATAAGGATAAAAGGATAAAGGACGGCGTTACTCAATCCCTTCTGGGATGCGCCAGCGCATTCTACTTCTACGGGATGTCGTGGAGGCGACATGAATGCGTATTTGGCCATACAATGAGTTGCGGTGGCCAGCCGATGAACAAGTCAGCGCTTTATCCTTCCCAGACAAGTCTGGTACCAATACACCGACCCCGGAGGGATGGAAGGCTTGGTTGGCCTGGGCGGGAAATCCGAACCAGGAACCTGGTATCAGGTGCAGACGACAGTCGCGCCACCTCCGACTGCGCACCACGCGCCAACATAATACCTTTCATTAAAGTCGTAGTCTACGTTGAAGTCACTACAATACCGCTCGCGCCTCACGGACAAAAGTGGGCGAAAACGCAAAAATAGCGTCGCAAAGCGTCGCATGCTCATAACTCCTTCAGTTTTAGGTTTTTCGAAAAAAAGATTGGCACCATTCGGTTCGCCTCTTCGAGATTTACACAAACATGTATACAGCTTTACCGGAACTCCGATATTTTCGAAGCGGTCCAAAAATGACTGGAGCGGGCTTTTACGATTAGAGCAGCTTACTTCCCAGGACATGCGTGCTTTCGGAGTATCTCAAGAATAGCGTACGTTGCCAGTGCTCCGTCATGCCAGGAATGCCCCGAGAGTGCGCCGTGCTCAATGCATTCAAAATCGAACCTTTCAATCGAGGGGGGGGGACAGCTTGTAGACTGAGCGTTTGGAGAGTTTTTTCGAAAATTTGCAGCCGCCCTAGTGAGGAGTTGCTCTAAGGCTGTCCAGCTAACCTTTGTAGTGCGCCGTGAACAATGCATACAGAATCGAACCTTTCAATCGAGGAGGCGGGAAAGCTTGTAGACTGAACGTTTGGGGAGTTTTATCAGAAATTTGCAGCCACCCCAGTCAGGAGTTGCTCTAAAGCTGTCCAGCTAACCTTTGGAGAGCGCCGTGAAGCATACACACAGAATCGAACCTTTCAATCGAAGGGGGGGAGGCAGCAGCTTATAGACTGAGCGTTTGGAGAGTTTCATCAGAAATTTCCTGCCGCCCTACTCAGGAGTTGTTCTAGGGCTGTCCAGCAAGCCTTTGAAGTGCGCCATGAACAATACATACGGAATCGAACCTTTCAATCGAGGGGGGGGGCGACCGCTCGCAAATTGCACGCATGGGCGTGTTCAGAGCGCAATAGCTCTGTAAAGTTGTAACCTTTCAGGTTGCAGCTTGTTTTGTAGGCAGTCGAACGTCCTGTTGAAGTAGAATGGTTTAGCTTAGGAGGGAGCAATGTTATAGGGGTGCGAAAATGCAGGTGAGGGTTGTGTGAAGCATTTTTTTCCGATTTCCGTGGACCACTGCGAGAAGATACGGCGAGCTAACGGCTTTAAAATATGTACGTGAACAGAGCGCTTAAGGTACTTTACGACGATATGCTGAAGCTCCTCCGCTGTCTAAACTGCCTTAGCCTCGGATGGCGTTTTAGAGCGGCGAAAGCTAGCGGTCAGAGTTTCTTGCGCTTCTACTCGCCCTGATTTAAGCTTTCGACGCTGGTAATGGCACCGTTCTTTTCTCCTTGAAAAGCGCTATCGAACGGTGTCAACTTCGACCGATTTTGGAATCATCAATTTTTGACTATTTAGCATGAGGACGAGGCCGCGGCGGAAGGACGATGACGTCATCGAAAAATCGATGTCTTCGAGTTGGGCCATGCTTCACGCCATTCGATAGAGCTTTTCATGCTGAATTGAATCGTGTCATTAATAGTTTGAAAAACTAATCTGGGCGAGAAACAGCGCGAAGAGCGTCTGCCGTTGTTGCGCTAAATTGCACGCGCAGGCGTGTTCGGAGCACCATAACTCTGTCGAGTTTGAATCGTTTCGGCTGATCGTTTCGGCAATCGATGTCGATCGATATTATCGATTTTTTGAGGATCACGTTGAGGAAGATCAGCCGATCCATCTCGGTTAACATAATGGTCAGAAGGCCTAGGGAAGAATAGGAAACCCGTAGCGGCCATGGCGTCCTATTCTCGGGGTTTGGGGGCGAGGCCCCAAACCAGGCGGCCGCTAGGCCGCCGAACGAGTGGTATAAGTATACTAAAATAGAATGGCTTAGCTTAGGAGGAAGCAATGTTACAGCGGTGCGAAAATGCAGGTGAGGCTTGCGTGACGCATTTTTTCCGAATTCGGTGGACCACTGCGAGAAGACACGGTGAGCTAACGCCCTCAAAATGAGTATGCGGACAGAATACTTAAGGTGCCTTGCGATGACGTGATCAGAACTTCTCAGCTGCCTAAACTGCCTAAGCCCCATCTGCTGTTTTAGGGCGGCGGACTTAGCGGTTGAAGTTTCCTGCACTCTTACTTGTCCATATTTGGGTTTTCGACACTCCCAATAAAACCGTTTTGTTCACAGCGAAAAGCTCCATCGAATGGTTCCACTCTCGACCAACTTCAAAAAATCGATTTTTTGACAATATCGATGACGCGGGCGCTCTAGGCCGAGCTGCGCGGACGATGACGTCATCGAAAACCAGTATTTTCGAAATTGGCCAAATTTCCTCGTGCAAACTTCGTCCAAAATCATCTAGAGGTTAATTGGGGCGCTGATTACAAATCCGACGTTCGTTTTTGAAAATTCCACCGACTTCAGCGGGTTGCTTCCCATTTGAGGATGGTCGGGTCACGATCACCGATCACCCTCAGTTATCGGTATGAGCGCTCTTCTGCCCTAATCGTAAAAATGTACTTCAGCATCGTATTCGGCACCCCCCAGTAAGACCCCGACCCTACACGAATTTTGAACAAAACCGATGATCCTGACCCGACCACCCTCAATTATCTAGAAGAAAATCCAAAACCTACCGAAGTCGAGATTTTCAAAAACGAACGTCGGATTCGTAATCAGCGCCCCAAATAACCCCTAGACGACTTTGGACGAAGTTTGCGCGAGGAAATTTGGCCAATTTCGAAAATACCGGTTTTCGATGACGTCATCATCCGCACGGCTCGGCCTAGGGCGCCCACGTCCTCGATGGGATATTGCCGAAAACCGATGTTTCCAAAATCGGTCGAAATTGATACAATTCGATAGCGCTTATCAAGCAGAACAGAATGATGTTATTGGGAGTGTCGAAAACCCAAATATGGACAAGTAAGAGTGCAGGAAACATCAACCGCTAAGTCCGCCGCTCTAAAACGGCAGATGCGGCTAAGGCAGTTTAGGCAGGTGAGAAGTTCTGATCACGTCATCGTAAAGTACCGTACCTTAAGCGCTCTGTTCGCGTACGCATTTTGAGGCCGTTAGCTCGCCGCGTCTTCTCGCAGTGGTCCAACGAATTCGGATAAAAATGCGTCACGCAAGCCTCACCTGCATTTTCGCACCGCTGTAACATTGCCCCTCCTTAGCTAAGCCATTCTACTTTAGTATACTTATATATCGTTCTACTGCCTACAATACGCACATGTTGCAGCCGAAACGGTTCGAACTCGACAGAGTTATTGTGCTCCGAACACGCCCGCGCGTGCAATTTAGCGCAACAACGGCAGACGCTCTCCGCGCTGATTCTCGCCCAGATTAGTTTTTTCCACTATTAATGACACGATTCAATTCAGCATGAAAAGCTCTATCGAATGGCGTGAAGCATGGCCCAACTCGAAGACATCGATTTTTCGATGACGTCATCGTCCTTCCGCCGCGGCCTCGTCCTCATGCTAAATAGTCAAAAATTGATGATTCCAAAATCGGTCGAAGTTGACACCGTTCGATAGCGCTTTTCAAGGAGAAAAGAACGGTGCCATTACCAGCGTCGAAAGCTTAAATCAGGGCGAGTAGAAGCGCAAGAAACTCTGATCGCAAGCTTTCGCCGCTCTAAAATGCCATCCGAGGCTAAGGCAGTTTAGACAGCGGAGGAGCTTCAGCATATCGTCGTAAAGTACCTTAAGCGCTCTGTTCACGTACATATTTTAAAGCCGTTAGCTCGCCGTATCTTCTCGCAGTGGTCCACGGAAATCGGAAAAAATGCTTCACACAACCCTCACCTGCATTTTCGCACCCCTATAACATTGCTCCCTCCTAAGCTAAACCATTCTACTTCGGCATACTAACAGGACGTTCGACTGCCTACAAAACAAGCACCAACCTGAAAGGTTACAACCTGACAGAGCTATTGCGCTCCGAACACGCCCATGCCTACAATTTGCGAGCGGTCGCCCCCCTCGATTGAAAGGTTCAAATCCGTATGCATTGTTCACGGCGCACTTCAAAGGCTTGCTGAACAGCTTTAGAACAACTCCTAAGTAGGGCGGCAGGAAATTTCTGATGAAATTCCCCAAACAGTCTATAAGCTGCTGCCTCCACCCCCCCCCCTCGATTGAAAAGTTCGATTCTGCATGCATTGTTCACGGTGCACTCCAAACGCTAGCTGGACAGTTTTGGAGCGACTCTTGACTAGGATGGCTGCAAATTTCTGATAAAACTCCCCAAACGCTCAGTCTACAAGCTGTCCCCCCCCCCCTCGATCGAAAGGTTCGATTCTGTATGCATTGTTCACGGCGCACTCCAAAGGTTAGCTGGATAGCCTTAGAGCAACTCCTGACCAGGGCGGCTGCAAATTTTTGACAAAACTCCCCAAACGCTCAGTCTACAAGCTGTCCCCCCCCCTCGATCGAAAGGTTCGATTCTGAATGCATTGTGCACGGCGCACTCTCGGGGCATTCCTGGCATGACAGAGCACTGGCAACGTACGCTATTCTTGAGATACTCCAAAAGCAGCATGTCCTGGGAAATAAGCTGCTCAAATCGCAAAAGACTGCTCCAGTCAATTTTAGACCACCCACGTCGAAAATATGGGTGTTCCGGTAAAGTTGTATGCACGTTTGTGTAGAACTCGAAGAGGCGAATCGAATGGTGCCAACCTTTTTTCGAAAAAACCTAAAACTGAAGGGGTTATGAGCCTGCGACGCTTTGCGACGCTATTTTTGCGTTTTTTCGCCCACTTTTGACCGTGCGGCGCGAGCGGTATAGTATATCACTGAAGAATGTGTAAACTTTATCGGAGTATGTATTAATCAAAAATTCCATAAGTTCATCGTCTTCCCTGGTGGTGCTCGGCAGTCTGTATATAAGAATGAATCTAGCTTGAAAGATTTAAAACCAAACTATTAAACGAGGTTGCTGAATGAGAAAAAGGTGGCTTATATAGATCCATCATAGCCCTAAACGGTCTAAATGAACTCTTTTCCTTTCACGGTTTGTCACCAAACTCACTTCCACATCGGGACCACGAAACATTTGTGAGGCGGTGGAGAGTCTAGGTCTTTCGATGAGACGTTACGTACGGAGTATCGGGCGAGGTTCTCAAAGGAGATGGGCACCCCATGCAAAGTAGCGCCCCAGCGGCAAGAGAATGTAGACGCGCAACAAAATGGCAGCAGGCAGCCGGAGCGGGGGCGAACGGGGCGAGTTGCCCGTCAACCGACCCGCAGACATCCACTGTCAGCGAAGACAGATAGAACCAACCCAGTTTACGCGACATAAGTGCATGTGGTGTAGCGGCCGAGTAAGGGCTCGAGCACACTTTGCTGTGGCAGCAAACCCGGCTTTAGCAGCAAAAGAGCGGGCGCTTATTAAGAACAGCAGCGCGCGCTTCATCGCGCGTGCTATTGCCTCCAGCAACAGCAAGAAATCTCGTTCAACACCCGTGAGCAATGGCAGCGCCGCACCCGTGGGCACGGTTTTCTGCGACGGCAAGAAGGCCCCCGCTGCCGCAGCACGGGTGCGTCGCTGCCTTTGCTGCACAGAAAAAGAGGCAGCTAAGTGTGCTCGACCCTTAAAGGGCCTCCTCACACTCCTCATGCTTGACGCAGAAGAATAGGGCAGAGACGCAGAGTACGTGTCTCTGCGTCAGGGGCCGCGGCGCGCTTATAGCACACTTCGCTTCAGCGTTGACGCGCAGCGGCAGCGCTGCAAGCGTCAGCTTCACGGAACGTACTCGGTCATTCCGTGAAGCTGACGCTATCGCCCCTGAGCAACAGATAAAATAAGTAAGATAGAAAAGCCCTTTCTTCCACGAAACCAGCCAACCGGTCAGCTGAGCGATGGTTGGCAGTGGTCCAATGCCGACACCAGAGAAAGAAAGAACGACCGCCCCTCACCGCAAACATGTCCTTGGCCTGAGGGCGACGCCCCGCCCAGTTTTTGACGCACTAAAGCCGCTGCCGAGTATGCCCAACCCTTAAGAGTGACGATCGGTTACCAACGGCCGTGTTCGATATGAACTGAACGTGCTGCCGTCGTCTTTATGGATTGCTACGTAGACGCGACGCACACCGCTCGCGGCGTAGCAACGGAGGAGAAGTGGCGACCTCCAGAGGCCGTATGCTAGTGCTCCCTCGTTGGGGAAAATCAATCAATATCAGCATATCTCATCACATCCCGATCCTCCATCGGGGGAGCCTCGGGGTAGACGAGCATACGGCCTCAGTTGAGCCTTCTCGCTCGAAGGAAGCGAAGAGCTTCATATCATTCGTTCCGGGCTTTCATGAAAATGTCTGGCCAAAGCGTTGGTGGGCGTCCCGCAGTCCTCTTCACATCCAGCGGAATCCATTCGATGACGGCTCTAGTCTAGCAAGTGTCTACGAAGCGCATTCCCACCTTGTTTTCGACAACATGGTCTATGCGAAAGCGTCTCTGATTTTCGAATCTCGGCGGAACTCGGAACCCCAGAGGCCTTCTCTCACTTGCGTGAGTCGTGTCACTCCGAGCATCGTCCATGTCACTCTGAGCATCGTTCTCTCGATTCCAATCTTCGCGACGTTGATCGTGTGTTTATCCTGCTTCCGTAAGCCCAGGTCTCTGTGGCGTATGTTAGGGAAGGGAGAACAGCGCAGTCGAATAGGTAGGGTCTTCATAGCAGTAGGAAGGCAATCAATATTGATCGATATTATCGATTTTCTCTAGATTTAAATGATCTGGGTGGGAGTCTCGAACAGGTCGCCCAACGAGCCTGGGGATTCAGTCGAACACGTCGTTCAGCTTCCCTGAGGATTCAAGTGATCGTCGGCAAAAGGCTTCACATGTTTCATCAGGTGGGAAGTTTCAATTGGAACGAAAACATCGATCGGTGTTATCGATCTTCCGACCTATGTGATTTCGGTTTTTTCCCAGATTCAATCGATCGGGATAGGAGGCGCTCGGGTATTATGGCCGATGGAGTGCTTCACATCAGGTGGAAAATTTCAATGGGGAGGACGATATCGATCGATACTAATGGTGATGATGATACTGCAAAATAAGGCGATGCGCGCAAGTGCCAGGCACGCTGATTAATGCCCCTGTTATACTCCCGCGGGAGCTTCCGCTGATGGGCGGAAATCGCGTCGGGACCCCGCGCCGGGCCACTCGTCGCAGCCCGCCACGTCCGCCGTCCGCGGATCGCCGCCGACAGACGACGAGAGGGTGTTATACTTCTCGCCCGCGGGATGGAAGCCGTCCGCGGTGCACCGCACCGCGGAAGGCTGTCGTCCCGCGGGGTTCGGCGCGGGAGACGCGCTCCGATGCGACGCTAGCCGCCCCGGGACGACGACGACCATCCGCGGTGCACCGTCCGTCCGCGGACGTCCCGCGGAAGCTCCCGCGGGAGTATAACAGGGGCCTAAGGGCTGGGCACACTCCTGCTGCTTGATGCAGCTCCAATGATGAAGAATAGAGCAGAGACGCAGAGTACGTGTCTCTGCGTCAGGGGCCGCGGCGCGCTTATAGCACACTTCGCTTCAGCGTTGACGGCCAGCGTCAGCGCTTCAAGCGTCAGCTTCACGGAATGAGCTCGGTCATTCCGTGAAGCTGACGCTATTGCTCCTGAGCAAGAGATAAGATAAGTAAGATAGGAAAGCCCTTTCCTCAACCAAACCAGCCAAATGGTCAGCAGAGCGATGGTTGGTAGTGGTCCAGTGCTGACACCAGAGAAAGAACGAACGACCGCCCCTCACCGCAAACATGCCGTGAGTTTGAGAGCGACGCCCAACCTCGTTTTTGACGCACTAAAGCCACTGCCGAGTGTGCCCAACCCTTTAAGCGGCTTTCACACTGCCGTTGCTGCTGTTGCGCAACCGATGCCGTAATGATGAAGCATACCGCAGAGACGCACAGGAGCAACAACAGCAACGAGGGGGCTTTCACACTGCTGTTGTCGCAACACCGCATCAAGCATCGGCATCGTTTGCGTAACGGTTGCGCGGCCTCAGCAACAAGGAATGATCGCCATCATTTCTTTTTGCTGATGCTCTTCAACAGGTCTTATCTCATTATCATATCTCACGCGTTGCGGCAGCAGCATGCATCGAACTCCACCCCTTCTTCGTTGCTCGTTGCTGCAACAGCAGCAACGGCAGTGTGAAAGCCGCTTTAGCTATTAAAAAATGAAAGCAAAACAACAATAAAACTATGAAAAATCTCGAAAAAGTGTTTTGTATAAAAGTCATACGGGAGTTACAGTTTACTAACCACAAACAAATAATTAAACCCGGTATTAACCCGATATTTAAAGATATTTAAAGATTAATAAAATGCGAGCACCACTGAATTTGATGAATAAATATTCAACTTTAGCACCAATGCTAAGGCCCTACATGAAGGCGCAATAGTCCGACACTCCAAAAGAAAAGGAAATGTAAGAAAAATCTACCACGCCTTATACTAAGCAGGGAAATCTCTCAGGCATATGTCTGAACTGCGCAAACGAATACCACTGTGAGATTCCCCAACTTCAAGTAGTGGGAAGGGATTTTCCCTTTTTGAGTCCTTAAACCCAAGGAGCTAGGGGCCTGAACACGCAGCACTATATTGCACTGTCAGCATCTAACATGTAGGTGTGTGTTTCATGTGGAGATAAGAGAAATGGTGGAAGACGTCGAGGCAAGCAGCTCGCTGGCTCAGTCGGAGTGACGGTGCTTCATAGGCACAGGGTCAGATGTTCAATTCCTTGACATCGAAATAATATTGCATTTTTAGTGTTTATTCCTTGTTTGCTATCAATCACCTAAGATGTCAAACAAGGCCATGATGCACTACAGCTATTCACAACATCCGCGTTAAAGAATCTTACTACACATAATTCGCTTAATCCATGGGTCACGTTGTCAGTCATGGGGAGGGGGGGAATGAAGCCAAGAGATGCCTACGACAGTGAGGCGTATGCCGGCCGGCTTTCCTTTGAGCTTAACCATGGGGGATTGTTGGCGAACTGATAACCTTGGCGGCTGATCACCCAAGCTTACAATACATTCAACAACGCGCCAGGGCATGAATGGGGATCAAGCACAGACCGTGGGGATTCAGAAGGCTGCCCTAGACGTCGTCCAACGTGCTTAGGGATTCATAAGACGTGCGCCAGAAGCCGTTCAACGTGAGTCCGGATTCAGAAGACGTGCGCTAGACGTCGTCCAACGTGCTTAGGGATTCATAAGACGTGCGCCAGAAGTCGTTCAACGTGAGTCAGGATTCAAAATCGTGCTGAAGACATGCTTAGGAATTCAGAAAACGTGCTGAAGACTTCGCCCAATGTGCGCATAAATTCAGAATACGTGCCGCAGACGTCGTCCAACGTGCGTAGGGATTCCGTGCAAGGGGGACCTGTAGGAGGGGATCAACAAAGGAGGACCACTAGATGGGAAAGTGAGTAAGGGGAGCAGTATTTTCCCTCAACATCGTTCAGTGTGTGTCGGATTTCTGAAGACGGCTTACGGAAGTCGTGGATGTTGAAGTGCAGGAGTGTCAAAGACGTCGTGGCAGCGTGGCGATATGTGAATCGGTACTCGGTGTCCCATGTGCGTGCTTGACTCTCACTAGGTCAGCACATAGGTAAGGAAGTATGCACCGGATTGGGACTTTTATGACCTGTTTCTCGGCACGAAGAGAACGGGCATTTCGGAGAACAAATCGAGTACCTGAATAAATAGAGGATGGATGGGCTTCGTAGGAGTAATGAAGACTCTAACCGTTGCACTAATCTGCACGGTGAAACCAGTTTTTTGTTGTAAAAAAGTAGGGGTAGGCGCTAAGGAAGAAAGGAGGAAGATATAGGCTCTCCTATTCTCGAAGTTTGCGGCGAAGCCCCCAACCAAACTTTTGGCAGCCGGTAGGCCGCTTGAACGTCTGGTCTACATACGTACAAGCACTGAATAACAACAAACGACCACGTGATAACAGCTAAAGATGAATACAATGCAAAAAGAAGCAACACACCAAATTGCGGCAAACCGCGGTAAGAACCATGGATTTGAGTTGGCACGAATATTCGAAAATGAGGATTTACGAATATTCTATAATTCGAATAAATATTCGCATATGTTCGCTCGGCACAGTGCGGAGTGTCCCGCTCTCACCAGTCCTCACCTAATGTTCCCGGTGACCGCCTCATAATTGGGGACCTTCATGCTTTTGCTGTCACCCACCATAATATAAAGGTTTGCTTGCTTTACCTCGAGTTGCTCTTGTCTATCGTCATGCATTTGTCACTTCGATCTTCAGAGTAATGTTTGATGAAATCGTCCTAGTTATGCAAATAGGACGGATTTCGTGTCCAACATCCTACTATATGTGAAGCAGCAAGTGTGTGTATGTGTGTGTATGTGTGTGTATGTGTGTGTATGTGTGTATGTATGTGTGTGTGTGTGTATGTGTGTGCGCGCGCGTGTGTGCGTGTCACTGTCCGTCCGTCACACTTGAGTTGGGGCGCGGCAGCCGAACACGTCGGCAACCGTGCATGGCGAGCCATAGACGTGCCGAACACCTCGGCAACCGTGCCTGGCGAGCCGCAGACGTGCCGAGCACGTCAGCAACCAATCGATATCGATCGATATTATCGATTTTTTTGTGGATGTCGTTCGGACGGCACGAAACTTTAGCCCTGGGGGTAATCAAAGTCGCTGAACACGAATCTGGAGTCGACCAATCGATATTATCGATTTTTTGTGGATGTCGTTCGGATGGCGCGAAACTTCAGCCCCGGGGTAATCAAGGTCGCTGAACACGAAACTGAAGTCGCCCAATCGATATTATCGATTTTTTGTGGATGTCGTTCAAGCGGCACTAAACTTCAGCCTCGGCGGGGTAATCAAGGTCGCTGAACACGAATCTGGAGTCGACCAATCGATATAGATCGATATTATCGATTTTTGAAGATGACGTTCAAGCGGCACGTAACTTCGGCCCTGCGGGTAGTCAAGGTCGCTGAACACGAATCTGAAGTCGAGCAATCGATATAGATCGAGATTATAGATTTTTTGAGGATGGCGTTCAAGTGGCGCGAAATTTTGGCCCTGCGGGTAGTCAAGGTCGCTGAACACGAATCTGGAGTCGACCAATCGATATTATCGATTTTTTGTGGATGTCGTTCGGATGGCGCGAAACTTCAGCCCCGGGGTAATCAAGGTCGCTGAACACGAAACTGAAGTCGCCCAATCGATATTATCGATTTTTTGTGGATGTCGTTCAAGCGGCACTAAACTTCAGCCTCGGCGGGGTAATCAAGGTCGCTGAACACGAATCTGGAGTCGACCAATCGATATAGATCGATATTATCGATTTTTGAAGATGACGTTCAAGCGGCACGTAACTTCGGCCCTGCGGGTAGTCAAGGTCGCTGAACACGAATCTGAAGTCGAGCGATCGATATAGATCGAGATTATAGATTTTTTGAGGATGGCGTTCAAGTGGCGCGAAATTTTGGCCCTGCGGGTAGTCAAGGTCGCTGAACACGAATCTGAAGTCGACCAATCGATATCGATCGATATTATAGATTTTTTGTGGATGTCGTTCGGACGGCGCGAAACTTCGGCCCTGGAGGTAGTCAAGATCGCTGAACACGAATCTGAAGTCCACCAATCGATCCATCTCGATTAACATAAAGGTCAGAAGGCCTAGGAAAGAATAGGAAACCCGGCGGCCAAGGCGTCCTATTCTCGGGGTTTGGGGGCGAAGCCCCCAAACAGTCGTAGGCGGCCGCTAGGCCGCCGAACGACTGGTAAATAATAAAAGCGAACGCTTCAAGCTGTAGAAACCTGTCCACGTGCAAAATCCCTCCCTCTTTTGCAACATCACAGGTCAAATATAAGTTGCTGAGCTCTGTGAATATAACACATTTCATGTCAGCATGGGATCGTCTTCCTCGATGAGTTCGACAAGATCCATTCCTCCAGCGATCCTCTTCACTCCATCGGTAACCGCGACGTCAGCGGAAGAGGTACTTAATATTTTGCATATACTGCAGCATTTTTAAGAAGTTCTTGTGCACTGCACAAAATTTGAAAGCTTAATAAAACCTTGTGCGTCAAGTAAAGCATTCACCGCTTAGGTGTGCAACAGGCGCTGCTGAAGCTCGTCGAGGGAACTCTAGCTAAGGTGAAAATGCCGGGACAAATGGGGCTCAAGGTTTGTGCGTTGTATAAAAAACATTCAAAAGGAGGGGATGGAAGATTAGAGGTGGAAGGTGAGAGATGTGATGCCGGGAGATTATTTTGCAGCTGTTTTAGAGACGTGAAACTGTCCTCCCTCAGTGGACTTCTTACTGTTTAGAACGGCTAACACATCCTAGGCGGATCCATAGCTGACATATTTGAAAGAGTACATTTGTTCATGTATATTTCGGTTAGGATGGAACAGCCATGTTGGAAATGCTCGCCGTTGACATCAAGACAATGAGTTGACATGAGGGAGATATCAAGTCACATAGCTACTTTGGGATTAGATGTATGTCGCGGGGAGTGGCTTTGAACGCTAATTACAAAATTATGTTTTATGTCTGCTAAAAGCATCTGGAAACGAAGTTGAGGACGATCTTAAGTTAGCTGGAAACCATGTTGATTGAGTGAATAGAGCAGCGGTGAGACGAATGGCTTGTGGTTCGATTCTTCTGTGGTGGAACGCTTTTGCTTTTCTAAAAAAGATCCATTACAGCAGATCAAAACACTACGTTAAATCCCCACGAAAACGGTAGCCAAAAGGAATTGCAAGCGAAAAGCTCAGATAACGCGGCTTATTGCTCACCATATCGTTTGATAAGCCGCGTTATCTGAGCTTTTCGCTTACAGTTCTCCGTTAAAGCTACATAAGTCGTTAACTTAACTTAAACACAACTCTGTTAATCGAGGTAAAAACCGTTAGAATTTAAACGTTTTTGCCAACGAGCAGGCAATAGTAGTGCTAATCTTTTGCAATAAAAAACGAGATCACAGGAATTAACGAAATCAATGGGGTCACATTTAGCACCAGCCAAATTAGTGAATTTTTTCTGGCGGAAATGAGAATCAAGAGCTCGGAAAAAAGTGATAGTCAGTAGTGGAAAGGTCGTGAGAATATGCTGGGTGAGGGAGAACTTCGACACCTAAATGGGCCAATTTTCGCCTAGCGATTTGTGAGGTGTGCGGCCTTGCGCTGCCCTGCAACAGGAGCTGCCCTCCTCTACTCACCACTGCCGGCCACAATTTTTGCAACTTCTCATATATTAGGTGTAAATCACAGCAGTAAGGCTTTTCTGTAACTCCTTGACTAGGTTGCAAAAGGCTGTAGTGTATTAACCTTTACAGCACCACCAAGAGTAAGCATAACTTTTTTAGGGTGAAGGTCGGGTTTAGGAAAGGATGTTGAAAGAATATCCTTATCTTGTTATTTTAATGGATCCTTTTTGTCTACAGTCATAATACGGCTTACAAAAGACTCATTTTCAAAGCGGACTAGCAGGTTCGAGCAGGTGTCAGAACGAGCCAAACACTGCTCATCGGTTAGCTCATGAGGCACCCACCATGTTATTCGCATCCGTTGTGCGGTTTTAGGGGTTTTGGCTTATCCGTTTTGTTGTTCATTATCCGGCAGTTTTGTGCAACAAATTAGCTGGCTCCTTAGGTGTGAGTGTTGCGTAGTATATGTAGAAGATCCTTCACAATCATAAGTGTATCAGTTGCAAGCAACGGTAGAAGGGACTTAAATACAGGAGGGATAGGCGAGAAATTTCCTCACTTAGTCACGGTTGACACAATTGGAAGGATACCCAACTTTCGTAGCACCAGGGTCGCTAATCGTGCACCATTCATCCGTGAGGCCTAGTAAACGTTGAATTATTCATTGGCTTGTCACCGACATTGATGCGCAGACCAGGAAAGAATCCAATCTGCCATTACTGATTGTTACAAGTGAAGGGCCTGGCATAATATAGATAGAGTCCTATTCTTTCTAGCTCAACGACTGCAATGTGTTCGATTTGATTGTATGCGGTAATGGAATCCTTTTAGCAGTCGACTGTTTTGAATCATAATGCCAGTACCGCGGTATAGTAGTAAACTCCAACGAAACGGAAATAGGGTTAATCGAGATAGATGAAGAAGATTACGCTCCTATAATTGGATGGGGAACGGCGTTCCCTTATGTTAATCCGTTATACGCCACGCATTCACTTTCTACGGAATGTCGTGAAGGCATTTTCACTGCCTGTTTGGTCTACACAATAATTTGCGGGGGCAGTCGATGGGCAAATCAGTTTCATACACAGTCGGTGCTTTATACACAACTCTGGCACCAATTTACTGACCACCGACCACTCCTATACTTACTTGAAGTATTTTATAGAAACGATTTTTTAAAAACATTTTCTGTTCTAATCGCGGTGATAGTACTGGTGCTTTCGTAATGTTAAGGCTTTGGTCCTCTCACGAACTATCCTTAATCAACTTTCGATCGCATGTGTTGCAAGACGTGCAGATTCGTTCCGAATAGGTGAGCTTTCTGGTGTAACTACTTTCTTACCTATGGAAATTCCCTCTTGTAGTTGCGCCCGATAGGCTACTTCTGCTCATCCGGATATCATAACTCTCTGAATGTGCTTTTGGACTACAGAAAGACTTGCATTGATTTGTCTTTGTAAAAACTGGTACAGGATGCATCAAAAGTTCTTGGACTCCTTTCGTTCAGGCTCATTATATGGGATGATGCGCTTCGCTCAACCAAGCTTTTATGTGGTATTGTTGCCCTGCCCTTACACTCTCATATACCAATTTTTCGTGCCTGAATGTTCTTTTGTTCAAGATAGCTGATGCAAATGGCTTGCTCACTGTAATGGTGAAACTGCATGTCGAAGAAAAAAAACTAATATAACACTACCCAGAGGGCATCTTGAAGACCTTGGGAATCTGTGCCTTAAAAAAGCGACTGGACTTATCATCAAGATTCTCCCCCGCTCATAAGGCTAAAGTGGTACAGAAGTTTTGCACTGAACAACTTTCCGGCTTTCATCTCAGCCGAAGAGTGGCCCCGCTCAGGGACCTTAATCCAATTGACTACACAATCTGGTCCATATTGAAGAGTAGGCCTATGCAACATTCCCACGAACACTGCTTCACTTCAACGAGCCCTGAAGAACGCCTGGGGAGAGATTGATGAAGACACCTGCGGGCTGCCGTGGATGCGCTCCCCGAGCGATTGAGGGCGTGTATTCGTGCTAAAGGAGGCCGTTTCAAATTTTAACCGCTTCTTTATGGGCAATAGTAATAAATTTTATGAATTTCATCTGATTTGCTTTAAAAGAGCCGTTTGGGCGGTCAATTACATGTGTCCAAGAACTTTTGACTCACCCTGTATTTCATCCGTCTCAGATAATTCCACTTTCGACTGCATTGGTTTCTAAGATGCTGTCGAACTACACATGATAGTTCTCATCTAGCCCCGGAACCAATATAAACGGTTTTGCGGACGGCCGTCGACGTTTCTGGTTCTTCAAGACTTAGAAAATACAAGAGGCGTCGGAGGAATTGCTTAACCAAAAACCGGCCGCTTTAATTGAAAATAAGAGAACTCGACGACTGATGAATAAAACCGACTCTTTGTAAGCAGGCGAAAAGTGGGTAGACTGCTGCTCAACTTTCCCTTATCTTCTTCTGGCATTGAAGAACGCGGTTATGCCCAAGCATCATAAAGTAGAAATTTACAAAATAGTATTGATTTGACAGCATAGCGGTACTGCTACTGTTCCTCCCAATAAACTTGGTACAAGTTTAGTTCGCCGACCCTGAAGAACTAGGGCTTTTGCATACCTTGGTGCAAATCAACTTGAGATCGGCTTTGAGAGCACTAAAGAACTGATTCTTCATTCTGTCTGCCCCAAAATTTCTACAGACTTGTTATTGCATTTTCACAAGATGGCATGTTTCGTATGTTTCGAAAACACTACTAAAATTTTTATTTCTTATTCATTTTATTATTATTTTTATTATTCTTAAATTGGTTAGAGATGCCTTATAATTTGACAGTGTTTGAATTTCTGATCCACTGCTGAAATTAAATTCAAAACGACAATTCAAAACCCGGTTTCTTTTTTTGTCGTTTGTTCGTTATCCGTTTTTTCGTTATCCGGCCATTTTTGTGCAAAATTATCCGTTATGTTCGTTAATTATGTTATACGGGTTTCAAAATTACCTTATCCGCTCATTATTGGTACCCACTTCGACATCCCCTCACCCTGCCGATTCTCAACACTTCAACATCAAGCGACGACCTGCGCACACGACTCCATTTTCCTTCGAGATCAAATTCGCCAGAAGCAGATTTTTTGAAGCAGAACCTCACCGTTCCTTTACAAGAACAATGTGTCCCAAAAGCGCTGCTAGGGTTACCTTAGGATGCCTCTGCCGCAGAATGTCTCAATTTAAATTCGTAAAGCATGATGACTCGATAGTCGCCTCGGTTCACCATTTTACGGAGCCTTGGAGAAGGTCGGCTAGAAAAATTGGAGCGAAATCCACATACGCTTTGAAAGAGCGGAAAAAACCTACCGAACGGTATGTGTGGCTTTCCCTGAGACGGAATGGTTTAGGGTAAAAGTCTTGTTTATTTATACATACCTAAAAATGGAGATTAATATTGTGACAGCGTAATATTTATAGACTTTTGTTTAGCGGCCTAGCGGCCGCCGACGACTGGTTGGGGGCTTCACCCCAAACAACCAGAAGGGAACGCTCCTACCTTCTTCTTTTCCAACTTTTAGACCTTCATACTTTCATTGCGATAAAGAACTGGTTTTACTATACAGAGTACAGTCATCAGAGCGGCCTGTAGACCACACTGGCGGCTTCTCAACAAATTCGCCGTAGTAATAACTTCGCATCATCAATTTTAGCTGCAACCTATGTCATGGTTTCCGCAGGAAGAACACCTTAACTGCGCAAGTTAGAAGGAAACAGAAAAATTAACGACATCCATGTATAATTTGATCAATATCGATTGATGGTGATCGATACCTCAAAAACAAACTTCAGATTCGTGTACCGCGTTGGACGACGTCTTCCGCACATCTTCTGAATCCCTACGCTCCGCACTTGGTCCACATTCATATTCTGACGCGCTGCCCGCTGAATACATCGTGAACTTGGGTGATCCAAGTTATAAGCTCGCCAGCAATCGCCCATGGTTAAGCTGAAATAAAACCCGGCTGACATACACCGCACTATCGTGGTCATCTCTTGGATTCAGCCTCCCTTCCCCGTGACACGTGACATTAGCCGATTATATATAGGTAAGATAACTGAGTGTTCTTCTGCGAATTATTGTATTTATCCAGCGTACCTGTGTTGGCGTAGCAGTGGGATCGATGGTTGGCCATGCCTGTGCCCGGCGCCGACCATTCGGAGACGGCGGGGCGGCGCGGCGTTCACTCATTGGCACAGCCTCCCCGCGCGCTCCCCTACATAGGCCTATGTTATACTCCCGCGGGAGCATCCGCGGATGGGCGGAAATCGCGCCGGGACCTCGCGCCGGGCCACTCGTCGCGGTCCGCCACACCCGCCGTCCGCGGATTGCCGCCGACAGACGACGAGGGGGCTGTTATACTCCCGCGGGAGCTTCCGCGGACGGGAGGAAATCGCGTCGGGACCTCGCGCCGGGCCACTCGTCGCGGTCCGCCACGCCCGCCGTCCGCGGATCGCCGCCGACAGACGACGAGAGGGGTGTTATACTTTCCGCCCGCCGGAGGGCAGCCGTCCGCGGTGCACAGCACCGCGGAAGGCTGTCGTCCCGCGGAGTTCGGCGCGGGAAACGCGCTCCGATGTGACGCGAGCCGCCCCGGGACGACGACGACCTTTCGCGGTGCACCGTCCGTCCGCGGACGTCCCGCGGAAGCTCCCGCGGGAGTATAACAGGGGCCTAACATACGCCATAAAGCGAGCCCGAGCGAGCAGGGTCCAGTCTTCACTCGAGGCAAGGTAGCGAGCGGCCGGGCGTAGAGGAGCGAGGCACAACAGAGGCGGGCAGGACCGACCCCTGCTGGTGCCGCTTCGCCTCAATAAATCGATTTCCCTGCCTGGTGCAGGCCACGCCTCTAGACTCCGCCGCTGGGTGAAAGACCCTGGTGTAACACTTTGCATTTATGAAGGGTCTGTTTAAAAAAAAATTGTTTGATTGCGGTGGCTGTGAAAGTTTCTACTTTTGCAGCCACGAAATGATAGCATGTGTGAATCCGGTTTCTCTTCTGGTGACCTATTTCGTTGCGATTTCTACATAGTGTTTCACCCACTGCAGTCCTCTATCCATTGCATTACCACTGCTCGGCCGTCTCGAACCGTTTCCAGCCTACTTGAGATCGCCTTCTTGTGATTGGAGGACTGCGCGCAGGCAGACGGCTAAGCAGACAAATTCAAAATGGGCCATAACCCCGTTCAGATTTGCGTTTAGCAGATATGGAGCACATATTTCGAATCTGCGTTGGGAGCAACATTCTAATCATACATTTATCTCAAAGTGCCACTGCGACCTGGTATCCTCTCTTTGTGATCTCATTGATACCTCTTGAACCATTTCCTCACGTTTGTTCTGGCGGATCCTACGGTTTAGAAACTTTTAAAATAGCAAGGCTACCTGAAGTCCCGTTTTCGGCAAAAAAAACTAGGAAACAAAAGGAAAAAAGACGTGTTGTCTTGAGGAATCTCAAGATTAGAGAAAGCAACCGTTGCTCGTGTTGACCCTTCACTTATCACTTATCCGCGATATCGACTTCAACTGTCCACTGTTTCAACAATTGAAGATCCTTCGACTGAAAACTTTTTCCGTTGTTTGTACACTCGAATTTTTTGTAGGACCTAGACAAAGTCTATTTAAAGACATCCTTATTACAAGGGCGTGCCATCACCCTTCAGGGGCGCACAGCGAAGAGGCCACAGCTTCTGTTGACAATGCGGTTGCTTCTCATTCTTATTCTTTAGCGTTTCTTGTGCTTCATCGCTGGCCTGCTTCTCTAGTGCCATGTCGCCATCTTTCTCGATCATGTGGTGGACCAGGCTCGACTCCAGCTGTCTAAATTCCTTATGTAACGTGTCAAACCAGCACTGCTTAGGGCACCGTCAAGGCCGTTTTCCAAACACTTTGAAATGAAGTCCTATATAACGGACGCTGTATTCCTTTCCACGCAGAACATGGCCGTATAATCACAGGTGAGCTTCGCGCATATAGACAGCTATCGACGCGATAAGGCCCATGCACACTTCGGCGACAGCGCGGCCATGATGAAGTATAGGGCCGCGACGGGCGCGGCGCGACACAGCGACACGTGCCGCAGAGGGGGGGGGGGGGGGGGCATGCACACTTCTGCGGCTATCGCGGCGGCTATCGCCGGCGATGCCGCGCTGAGTGCCGCAGGCTGGAATGGTTCAAATCATGCCTAGCGGCGCGACATGCACTGGGACGTCGGTCCCGTTGCCTATAACGATGCTCTAACGCGACCGCCGGATTTCGCGGAGGTAGCCGTCGCCCCACTTGTCGCGCCGTGGTGTCGCAGAAGTGTGCATGGGCCTTTTATACTTTCGACCCCGAGCGACGCGACGTCACACACTGTGGCCAAACTGACCAATCGCGTCGCCCGGCCCGACCAATGTGGCCACAATACGTGGCGTCACGTCGCTCGGCGTCGAAGTATAAACGGGGTCTTCGGGGCTCTACAGAGTCTCGCGGCAGCACCCGGAGAACTCGTCTATATCGCTCTCGCCGCAGTGGGGACCCACGCTGCTACTGTGGTGGAAGCCGCGGCACGGTCGAGTTGTCGCAGAGCCGCTGGTCGCAAAGGTCGTCGAGGGCCGCCGTGAACTACGGCAGCTCTCGGAGATCTATGCGACCAGCGGTCCCGCGACAACTCGTCATATGGACGAGTTCTCCGGGTGCTGCCGCGAGGCCCTTATCCGGAGGCGTTGTAACGAGAGGGCGCTGTATATGTCTAGTGAGCCAACAGCAACTGGCTGGTGCGTGAGTGGAGATCTTGAGCCTTATTAAGGCAACCGCAGAAGATGACTAGACTGCCTGCCCTTCATCGTTCCAAATTGACGCAAGTCTGGTTTCTCTGCACCACCTTAACAGTATGAGAAATGCCATTATGGAGCGCAGTCACCTCTTCGGAAGGCAAATGCTGCTTGCGGTGCAGGCGATGATTCAGCAAGGATGCGGGCATTTATCCTGATTGTAGAGGGCTAGGAGTTTAGTTTCCGGCAGAAATCAGCCCGAAGTGAGGTCCATTTGCATTTCTGTGCATTCAGCACCTAATGGAGCACCAAAAAGGCAGCGCCTGTAGCTGCTGATGAGTGCACCAACATGGAGGGAAACGGGCATGTCGAGCATGCATTCCAGTCATGGCGCTGTGTTGAAGCACGCTGTATACGCTTGAAACCAAATTGTCCTTGTCGACGTTTAAGTGGTGAGGGTGCTACAAAAGAGCGAGCTGCCAAGATTGCAGTCTGTCCGGAACAAAGTCAATTGCAGGTGAAGATCAAAGTTTGTTACAAATTACTGCAGAAGATTTTTTGTGTATCGTTGTGGTTCTCAATTTATCTGCTGTAGTTATTCCATACTTTGCGTCACATAGGGAATAGATAAGGGCATTTTCATTTGTACTTGGCTTAGCTTTGGCTTATTGGGGTTCCAGGCAGACTACGAAAGAAAATGCTCGAACCGCGCCGCGTCTGTTTCGGTGCGAGAAAATGCCCGCAACCAGGGGAGAAAATGCCCGCAACCAGGGGAGAAAATACCCGCGACCAGGGGAGAAAATGCCAGCAACCAGGGGAGAAAATGCCCGCGACCAAGGGAGAAATTGCCCGCAACCAGGGAAGAAAATGTCCACAGCCAGGGGAGAAAATGTCCACAGCCAGGGGAGAAAATATCTGTGGCCACTGAACGGTTTTCGATAGGGTCCACTGCAACAACCACTACAAGAAAACACATGGTAATCACGTGGACAGGGATTTGGTATTTTTCTCATGCCGTTGAGTAAAGGGGGGGGGGGAACGGTCAGGAGGTACACCTGCCCCTGCGGGTGATGTGCTATCTTCCCCTCATCCCCTTCCTCACCCACACCAACCCCCTAGGCTTCACCGAGAATCTAACGGCTGCCTTACGAAACCTTTGACACGCAAAACAAAAGTTCACGGTCTGCAGAACAGCGGTGTACCTCTTGACGCCACGCCCCCAGCAGGGGCGGGTGTACCTCCTGTCGCGCTGCTGAGTAAATGGCATGGGAAATCGTGGGCGTGGCAACTGAAACTGTGGCACATCACTGACTTGATAGCAGACTTGATAGCCTTACCGTGATAGAGAAGCTTTGAAGATTCTCGTTACACAGTTAACAGGCATGCTCAACGGTTAAATTAGTACCAACGGTGTTTTATGTGAAAAGAACACTTAAAACACTGAAAGGAGCAAAAGAAGCGTTTTCGCCCAGATCTCAATTTCTAGCACGTAAAACTAGAAAACAGGCACACCAACGAAACCTGGTAACTTAGAATTGCTTTTTGAAACATTGAGCTGCGGAACTGTAGGCCACCTCAATTTTTGAGTTTGTTTTTAAGCCACATGAACGCCACATGAAGTGAACAGTAAGGTAGATGCACTTCAAAGTCACGAGAGGTAGAAAATGAAAAATGGCAGGACTTGTTTGGGAATTTATTTACAAATTGGTTTTTAGATTTTACTGAGTCTTTCTGATGAAGCGTTCATTTTTAACCAATCATTTCCTTCTTTACTAAAACAGGATTTGAACATAGATATTTCAACATTCATTGCTTTTCAAGTGATTTTCATCTGATACACCCTTGGTATCGTAAATACTTGTTGTGCCCTTTTTTATTGAAGTTTTTCTCAGTATAGGATTTCTATTTTGATTCGCTTTGTTGCTGTGTTTTTTCTGATATTTCCACATATCTGAATAAAGGATTTAAATATCTGAATGGTTAGTTGCGACCTTGGTTTTACCAAAAAATGACCAGAACCTACGGTGTAGCACCTCGCCAAAAATCTTTCAAGCCACCTTCTCGAAAGATAGTGTTTTTCGAACATGAAATTTTGCGATCAACTTCTTATTAAAGCTTTGGTACAAATGAAACGTTGCGGAAATAGACCATTGTATAATAATAACGATACGTCCGGTTGAGGCTCTTCTAATGTACGGTTTTTTCCACAGTTTCAAACTTTTCTTAGTTTCCTAAGTGGTTATTACCGCTCAAAGTTGTTTCCTTTATTACGGCGCTTTTGCTATTCACCACATGATGGTGTGCTATACTCTGGAATTCTCTCCCTTGATCGCAAGCATTTTCCCCCTTGGTTGCGGGCATTTTCTCCCTTGGTTGCGAGCATTTTCTCCCCTGGTCGCGGGCATTTTCTCCGCACGCATCGCGTGCCGTGAGATTCGGGCATTTTCTCCGTAGACCTTCCAGGCAGGACCTAAGATTATTGGGAAAAAGGATAAGCGTGCTCCGGATAAGGAATTTGGTTCTTGATTCAACACTCATTTCTGGGGCCTTATACTATTCGCTATTGCATCGTTTCAAGAAAAGAAAAAAGATTCCATCTGGTTGTCATATTTCGACATCAGGATGAACCCCAGTTCTGACCAGAGATCTATAAGCACACTTAGGTTTTTAACAATGCTTGCTATAAGGGCATGGGATCTCTCCGAGTCGGAGGAGGGCATGCGGTGTCTTGTCTCTCCACCACCTTATTTGAGTTTGTTGAGGAGCTTCAGCTAATGCAGAATGATACTATGGTACCATGCGAACTCAGATAGTGGGTGTCGTTCGCGGGTGCTGAACGCAAATGCAATCTTAGCACTGCCCGTCCCAGTTAGGATAGAACCGGGACATTCAGTTATACCGATTAAGTGTCACGTGTGGCAAAGTCTCTGGCAACTTACTCATCTGATTTCAATGTGTTTAAAACACTCTCTTTCTATTTACGGAAGGATATTGCATAGACTTCGACTAGTAATAATATATAAAGGAGTAGTGTGTGTGTGTGTGTGTGTGTGTGTGTGTGTGTGTGTGGTGTGTGTGTGTGTGTGTGTGTGTGTGTGTGTGTGTGTGTGTGTGTGTGTGCGCGTGTGTGTGTGTGTTTCCGTCCGTCCGTCACAACTGGAGTAGGGACACTGCGTCTTGGCGATACTCAACGATTGATGGCGACTTCAACTCTGAGAGTAATCGAGGTCGCTGAACTCGAATCTGAAGTTTGTTTTTGAGGTATTGATCACAATCAATCGATATTGATCAAATTATCCATTTTTGTGGATGTCGTTCATTATTTCTGTTTCTTTCCAACTTGCCGCAACCGGCGTAGTTAAGGTGTTCTTCCTGAGGAAACCATGACATAGGTCGTAGCTAAAACTGATGATGAAAAGTTATTACTAAGGCGAAGCCGTTGAGAAGCCATCAGCGCAGCCGAGAGGCCGCTCTGATGTACTAGTAATATTTGGAAATTCATCATAATAATTATACGAATACAAGGTCTGTTACTGATACGTACACGCTTCAGTAAAATACTCGCATGCTGCCTTGTCCGCTTCTTAATTTCGTTAACAGCAATTCGGTTATTACCACCATTATGGATATATATTTATGAAAAATTAAATGACGTAATGAGTTTTAAGTCATTTACGTTTCCGTATTTCGAATTTGGGTTTCCGCTCATTACTAAGCTATTCCGTATTTCGTGTTCCGCTTTTCTCGAAAACATTTTCGCGCATCCCTTGTCATCACGGACTGGATTTGGGAGGGTGAGTGATTTGTTAAAGGGACACTAGGACGCCCGGACTTCTTCGTATAAGCCATAATCGATCGATCGTGTTCCTGCAGTGAGATTGATCCACTGTAGTGCCCTGGTGCACAACAGGAACGAATGGTAACGTTGCTATCGCCCGCTGGAACAACCCGATGATTAACGGACGACAGGCGGTATAGGTCAAGATTCACTGACATGTAGACCTGTTCTTTGCCTGCCCTACTGACAGTGCATGCACCCCTCGCATGAACATGAGGTTTGCGAAGATGCAAAAGACATCACACACACACACAGGATCCAGACCCTGACCTTTCGCTCGTAAGGCTGTCACGCTATTAACTGGGCCAACCGTTCGACACTCCTCCGAGGTTCGAGGCTCCGAGAGAACGATGAGTTGGAAAATGATGAGACGACAGGCGGTATAGACCAAGATTGACTGACATTTAGACCTGTCTTCAGCCTTCTTCCTACTTAACCACTCCGTTTCAAAGGTGCTACTTTAGTGGGCCACTACTCTGCTCAATATTATACTCCGGTCGAGATACTTACAGTGCATTACTTCGAGAGGGAGGCGATTCTGCCCCATATAGCGCATGTCGAAAACTCAAATCAGTACGAGTAAGAACGCGGAAAACTTCAACAGCTAAGGTGCCTTTTATACTCCCGCCGAGGGCGGCGCGTCAGTTCGGGTAGCGGCGCGACCAGTCGCGCCGCACCTCGAATTTGACTCGTCGCTGCGCGACTGCAGTCAAAAAAGGGAGCGTCAGTGACGCGCTACCACGAGCTTCTGTTAAATATGGTTCGGGCCCTATGGCGATTGATGGAGAGGACGGTCCACGAGTCAATGGAGGACCAAAATATTATAGAAACGATTCGTCTAGCTGATCAGCGGAATGCATCTTGCCAATGTTAGTGGTGGGATGTGGGGACCGAAAAATCCTCTCTTGAGGCTGGGGTCGAAGTCGTTCGCTCAACCTGCGGTTGAAACTGGTGAGTGTGGTATTGAGTTGAATCCCCTGCAAAGCAAACGGCACTAAACAACCCTTTACTTTGTAGCATGTGCAGGTTCAAAAGTAAAATTGCTGGAAGGTACTCATCGTCGAGAATCGCTCAGAATTCTCTCTCATATAGCCATTCCGTGGTCACTGTGCACCAAACATATCTTTAGCGTAGTAGATGAAACTTCGTGAATGCTTACGGATGTTTATTCCCTTCCTAGGTTACGGCAGGTATAGGGTAGAGTTGAGCTTTTTGATTTTTTTTGAAAGTCGAACAATCGAATAACTCGATTTTTTGCGGTTTCCGAAGGTCGAACAGTTGAATAACTCGGTTTTTTGCGGTGTTCGAAAGTCGAGCAATCGAATAACTCCATTTTTGCGGTTTTCGAAAGTCGAACAATCGAATACCTCGATTTTTCGCGGTTTTCGAAATAATTCGATTTTGAAGGAACGTCCCCTAAAAAACCGGAAGAAGACAAAACAAAACCACAATTCTGGATGGAAGGAAGTTGAATTTAGGAAGACAACTGAATAAGCGTTTACAATTAGAAGGCCGGAATAACAAGATACTTGGTCACTTCTTTAGTAAGTAGTGGACATTCTTCGCCGCTAGGCGTAATTTGCCACGCGTACATAATCTCGTCTTCACCTGATGACTCGTTGTTCTTTTCCGGCTCTTCGCTGGTGAACAGTGGTTCCAAAAAGAGGGTGTTCTGTCGCAGTCTCTTTTTGGAACCACTGTTTCTTTTCTGGATGTCCACATAGCCCTTATAGGTGAAATGTTTTAGAGGGAGGTTGAAAAGACCATTAGGGAGGTTGTGTAACAAAGAGATGCAAAACTCCAAACTATTACTTTTGTCCACAATCTTCTTACATACGAAGGCGAGACCTGGGTCGAGGAGTGTAGCAATTTTTATCGTTTCATTGGAGAACCAATTAGAGAATTGTCTTGCCGTCTTCTCTAGCAAAAATGCACCAAACAGCCGCATCCGCCAGCGTTCTGAAGGGTGTTGTGTTGCATATCTAAGCCTAACCACAACTAGCACCTTTTCGCTTCTCTCAAAAGCAGTACTTATACTTTCCGGGAGTATAATTCTGCTGGAAAATTTTTCGAATATTCTAATGATTTTGAATGCATACAAATTTTGAACCTACGAATTCGATATTCGAAAAAAGCGGTTTTCTGAATATTGAATTCGAATACGAAAAGCGCGCTCTCAATATTCATTTTCGAACGAAAATCATTCGAATACGTATTCGAATAGGTCATTTGAACAAAACTGTAATAAACACTAGGCAACTAGATATGGTTAGTACCCAAACAATAATATCGCTACCAGAGAGTCGACCAGAGAGTCGACTAGACAGCAGTGATTTTCGTAATGCTGTTTAATGTTGATGAGATTCTTGAAAATTCTCAGGGATTCTAATAACCTAGAAAAACCGGACTTTTACATCCTAGGTATGTTTAACACCGAAAATATCGCATTACCTCTAATTAACTGCCACCTTTATTTGAACTCTTTCTAAGCCACTTGAAAAAGCACTGCTCGAACAACATTGGAATAGTACTTCTTCGCCATCTTCGATTTCAAACAATGTTCGAATAATGGTTTTCGCTACATTCGATTTCGAATAATGTTCGAATAATGATTTTTCGCGAAACTCGATTTCGAATAATGTTCGATTAATGGTTTTCGCAAATTTTGATTCCGAACAATGTTCGAACAACAGCGATTTACGACTTTTGAGGAATCGAGTGATTAATTGCTCGAAATCGCACGAAAAATTATTCAGCACGATTAATTGAGCTCAAGTCTGGTATGGGGGACTAATGTCATGGTCACCGAATTCGCCCCAAACTCGAGCGTAACACGAAAAACGCATGTTAGATTCGTGACCAACATCCCAAATAACCTCACTAGGCGAAGATTGAGCGATATCGGTAACTGTGACCTCGACAGCCTTAGTTATCCGAACCTGTCGTAATCGGCCGTAATTTCAAAAATGGATGTCAGCAACTTGATCAGCACTCTAAAAACCCCTCTCCTGGGCGAAGATCGGTGGAAAAAACTTCTTCGACCTCTCCTCGAGCTCTTGGTTCCTGAAAGTGCAATAATGCCATCCCTTTGCTACATCCTTTTTTGTTCTATTAGTTGGGAAGCCAAAACAAAAAGAACATAGCAAAATGATTCATCCCGGTGGTAAAATCTTCCACTCCACGCCGAGACTGCGGCAGCTGATCGCGCCGCGCCGCGCACTTCCCTCCATTGGCGCGATTCGCCGATTACCGTAATCCGAAATTCCGTCAAATGTGGTGTTCTGAAGCGTCGGAGTATGAAAGTGATGCAGCCCCGCCGAGCGGCGCGAAAAATCGATAGCCAGCACGCTTCGCTCCACGGCAGTGCGAGTATAAAAGGCGCCTAAGTGTGCCGCTCTAAGGCCTAGGGTATAGTCCCGCGGGAGTACCCGCGGGACGTCCGCGGACGAAAGGTACACCGCGGAAGGCGGTCGCCGGCCGACACTGAACGATAATCGCATTGGAGCGCGCTTATCATTCCGTGAACTAGGAACGTTCCAAGTTCACGGAATCGGTCGCTTTCGAATTGGATCACGTTTATTTTTTGATAACGTTTTTGATAACGCCGACCGACAACCTCCCGCGGTGCATTGCACTGCGGGAGGTTGTCGGTCGGCGGGGTCGTCCCGCGGACGGGAAGTATACTAGCCCGTCCACCGACCACCACCGACGATCCGCGGAAAATGGGCGTTGCGGAGTGCGGCTATTGGACGCGCGTTGGGTCCTGGCTAGATTATTCCCGTTCCGCGGATACTTCCGCGGGACTATACCATAGGCCTAAAATGGTAGCTGTGAGGCAGCTGACAGTTGTGTGCACTTCATTTTAGAGCACCTTAAGTGTTCTGCTCGCCTGCGCAGTTGTAGGCCATTCACTCGCCATGCCTTCCCGCAGTGGCCGACTGAAATCGGAAAAGTGAGTTACAAGTCTCACCTGCATTTTCGCACTACTCTAACCCTGTATCTTAATAAACTATATAGCTGTTTTTCAAGTGCTACTAGAAATTTTTACTGCCTTCGAAATACACAAGCTGCAGCCGGAAGTATTCAAACCTCGTAGAGTTACTGCCTCCGAACACGCCCACTCATCCAGTTTAGTAGCACCCGTGGAACATCCGGCAAGATCAGTTAAACTGGAAAACTTATTATATCTAGACATATAGAAGCCATTTAGCTTGGAAGATAGAGCTCGACCTTCCGAGTTCAATATGTGTTTATTTTGACAAGTATTAGATTTGTAAAAAAATATTAAAAAATGCCGCTCTGGAACGCTCAAAAACGGCACACGTACGCCGCCATGCTCATCTCGGCAAGTGACCAAAACATATGCGCGGCACTGTAGACTGCGGCGGAGAAAAAGGTGCTCAATGGTCGGCAGAAAAGTGTTATGGTGTGATTTCAAAATATCGTGCAATTCGCTTGCTTTTGCACATTATGAAGATCTATGGGCGAATTGTCGACGGCTGAATTCCAGAATTCGCCAAGCTTTCTACCACCAGTGTGACATATCAGAGAACTATTTGGTGTAGGTCTGAACCAGCAATGCGATATATAAGAGCAGAATCGCCTCCCTCTCGAAGCAATGAACTGCAAGTCTCTCGACCCGAGTACAACTTTGAGCAGGGTTATGGCCCACGAAAGCGGCCCCTTTAAAACGGAGTGGTTGAAATAACAAAAGGCTGATATCTTATCATTTTCGAGTCCAAAGTTTTCTCGGAGCCGTGTGTCGAAAGGTCAGTTGAGTGGATAGCGTGACAGACTTACGAGCGAAAGGTCAAGGTTTGTATCTTGTGTGTTATGTCTTTTGCATCTTGGCAAACCTCACGTTTATGCGATGGGTGCATGTACTGTCAGCAGAGCAGGCAAATAACAGGTTTACATTTCAGTCAATCTTGGCCTATACAGCCTGTCGTCCGTTGGTCATCGAGTTGTTCCAGCGGGCGATAGCAACGTTACCATTCGTTCCTGTCATGCACCAGGGTGCTACAGTGGATTAATCTCGCTGTAGGAACACGATCGATCGATTATGGCTTATACGAAGAAGTCCGGGCGTCCTAGTGTCCCTTTAACAAATCACTCACCCTCCCAAATCCAGTCCGTGATGACCCTCCTCCAGTGGGTGTCTATGAAACGCGCTTCGTGGTCGACCCACGTGATTTTCGATGACTAGCTCATGCAGCAGCGTCTAGTCCTCGAATGTCGACAGAGCTTGGCACTGTGGAGGCCTTTTCTATCTATCTAAGTTCTCGTATTCCACTATAGAACAAGATGAGGCGGGAGTCACGTTTGCGAAACATGGTGTTTACTATGGAGAGGTTATGCGATTCCGCACACGCAAGAATACGCTCACCATCGGCGTTACGTGACCCAGAACCGAGTCCACCATGGCAACTCTACCCGCTTTTTGCTGTACCCACGTGCCCACTAAGGTCACCAGCGACAATGTTGATGTCTCTCGACGGAACTTCAGTTATCTTCTTATCAAGCAGGCTCTAAAACGTATTCTTCGCTCCAACGGCGACAACGGCCTTCACCAATCGATCGCCAAAGCGGTCGACGCTTGCAATCGAGTCATAAAAATGTTGGAAGACAGTTACTCCGACATTACTGGTGGTCCTGAGACTTCCACTTAGAACGGTCTTATAGCCTCGTGAAACACCTGTAGCAGGACGTCGCCCCCTGCATCGTCCAGAGATCAACTCTTCTTCGCTTTAATGCTACTGCCAACTTGCACGAGCAGCCCGTTAATGTGCCCACATTCATTCGCCCCCCATCCAGATGCCTTCTCCGCATCAGGGACCGCATATTTTTCGCACGCCGGCCTCAGTGAACGTCGGCTCCCGCGGACGCCGTAGCACTATCTCAAAGGTCATGGACTGACATTCACCAGTACGATGTGGCAAGGATTGTTCATAGTCCATTAAGTTACAAAGACCTGTCGCTTTTGTTCGATTCAAGGGTACACACAAAGTTTTTTAATTTTTTTTTAAATTTTTAACGGAACATTTCCGTTAAAGTTCACGTAGATTGATAAATTTCGTTAAAAAATGCAATTAGCTGCGAACAATTGTTTCAAAGGAAAAGCTCAGAAAAACGTTCTATGTCCTTGCTTCGAAAAGTAAACAACTGAAGTTTAACGAATATGTAACATACTACAATGTTACATAAACAAATCACTACCACTAAAGAGTGGGCAGCAAAATAAGCCACCCTTCAGCAACGAATTCGAGTTCATATTACACATCAGGCAGATCCTGGAGTTCCCTTCCATTTCTAGTTCTCTGCGAAACCGTTTTGTGTGACGTTCTATGGTTGTTTGCAAATGCTCACGAATCACTGGGCGGGGCCAACGTCTGTGACCGCGTGCGGCCGTTGTTTAGGCGAGTCGCTATGCTAGCACCCATGGTTACTGTTTGCAATAGTGCGTACTTTTGCCGGCAGTTGCGACCTCTAAGAATGTCAGAGATGTAGTAAGCCAAACGCTTTTTCTTTTGTGAGGAAACGTTCTCCAAGCCAAGTTAGGAGTTCCTAAATGTAAGCCGGAAATCTAATAGAACTCTTCTTATAACTCAACAGTCTGTACCATTTTGCGCTAGCTCTCACTTGTGTCGTTCTACCTCCACTAAAAGTTCCTCGGTTGACATGCAGCTCGAAGATAATGAAGAAGCCCCTGTGATGACAGCATTCCCTCCGATACCTTGTTAAGTCAGGGAGGTCTGTCCGATACAGCTATAGCTCATACTATAAGAACAGTCTGCTTTGTTGTTGCATTTCTGTGCAAGGGTTTTCCCTAAACGTCACACGGATAACTTGATCGCGGAGATTTGGAGTGCAATTAAGGTTACCTAATGACCTGCTAAGGTTTTTTGCGTTACGTTTTGAGTGCAGGATTCCATATGCTTCCATTTGGCGACACCAACGGTGATTATATTGTCGGTTGTCAAGCTCCTTTATGGACAGAAATTATGTACCAACCTATTATATTACTAGCATGTAGATTCGTTAAAAAATACTTCTAAATAGATGAACTATAATGGACACCCATCTATCACGCCCCTCGGCGGGACTCACTCGCAGCTCCTGCCACTGCGGGTGAGAGCCGCCGTGAACTACGGCAGCCCTCGGGGACCTTTGCGACTAGCGGCTCCGCGACAACTCGTCCGCGCCGCGGCTTCTACCGCAGTGGCAGCATGGGTCCCCACTGAGGTGGGAGCGATATGGATGAGTTCTCAGGGTGCTGCCGCAAGAATCTGTAGAGGCCCTTAGGGAAATTGGTCGCCGTGTTAGCACAAGCGCGGAGGCCGTAGTCCTCACCGGCATCCATCTGCGAATGATTGCAAGAAGAAATATAGACAGGGAAAGGAGATTGGACCAATAAGCTGACAATAGCACAGCATGTAAACCTCAACCATAGTCGAAGCCCTTAAAAATGGTAGCCTTTCTTCACGGTTCTGCAGAAGCTTTCATCACATAACAGGATCTTCTCTTTTCAATCGTTGCATCACTGATAATAGATAAAACTCACGATGAGACCATTGAAAAGAGTTGTATGGCATTCTAGATCATTAAAAAGTTGATGTCCTAATGGAGCTGCTCCGGATATCTTTTAGGCGTTTCGTATCCTGGTTGGATTTAAAGCTGCTCGGAAGGGATGACCATGTGAGGCAGCTCTACTAAACATTTTGCGTTGCACTTCTTCTACTTCTTCTTCTTCTTCTTCTTCAGCGTTTGTCCCGCATCGTAGCGGGGTCCGCTATTCTGGTGTGACGCCACCTTTCCCCATCCAGCGTAGATCAGGGTAAAAACCTATAATCTTCAAGTCCGCATGTAACGTATCTAACCAGCGCTGTTTCGGGCGCCCTCAAGGCCGCTTTCCTATTACCTCGAAGTTAGGGCCTATATTGCGGACGCTGTCTTCCTTTCCACGCAGAACGTGGCTGTACCATCGTAAGCGAGCTTCGCGCATGTTCTCGGCTATCGGCGCGACACCGAACTTCTGCCGATGAGCATCGTTTCGAACGCAGTCCATGCGCGTGACTCCAGCCGTCCAGCGCAGCATCTTCGTCTCCATGACGCTGAGGCGCGCTCCGGTATCTTCCTATCGCAGAGCTCACCAGTCAACGAGCGTCACTTGGACCAAGCTGCACTCACGCTAAATTCACTTTAATCATCAGTTTGCCGTCAGACGTGACTGCTGATCCCAGGTACTTAAAGACGAAAGTGCGTAGGAGCTCGATGCCGTTAACCTTGATGGAGCTGGACTCAGTAACGTCCGTCATTAGATATTCGGTCTTCTTCACGTTCAATTTGAGTCCAAACCGCTCCAAGCGATCACACCAAGCTTACTCCTCTCGCTCGAGTTCATCTTTATCTTCGCTAGCAAGCATTACGTCATCTGCATAAAGCAACGTCCAAGGGACGGGGTTCTGAAGATCTCGTGTGATGGCATCCGTGACGACAACAAAGAGGAGTGGAGAAAGCGCAGAACCCTGGTGTACCCCGACAGAGATGGGGAACTCCATCGAGGTTCCAGCTGCAGCTTGAACTCGACTCTTTGGATAAGAGTAGAGAATTCGCACCCACTTTATATGAGCTCTTCGGGAACTCCATGATGTCGCAAGGCGTACCATACACTTCACGCGGTACGCGGTCAAAGGCCTTCTCCAAGTCGAGGAAGGCGATATGCACTGCCTTCTGTTTCTCGCGATGCTTCTCTATCAGGAGGCGAGTGGCGTGTATGGCATCAACGGTGCCACAGTCAGCCACGAAGCCGCACTGATTGCTGGATAGCTGGACGATGTCCCGAATTCGTTCATCGACAATTTGCTCAAAGATCTTCATGCTGTGCGAAAGCAAGCGAATCGGACGGTAATTGGAGCAGTCTGCAGGACTACCCTTCTTCTTCCAAATCGGGATAGTCGTACTTTGGCGCCAACACTCAGGCACTTTCTTCTCCTCCACAACCTGATTAAAGATCTTCGCCAACCACTCAGCAGGGTACCAGGTACTTGGACTTCCACAAATCAGCTGCCACGTCATCGGGCCCAGTCGCTTTGCCTGGCCTCATCTTCTTCAAAGCCGCTTCAATCTCCTCCACGGTGATCTTCTGAACGGGGCCGTGGGTTGGAGCCGTTGAGGGGATGGCTGGATGAGGAAATTCTACTGTAGAGATTTCCTCAAAGTAATCGCGCCATCGCTTCAATGAATTCTTGCGGTCCATAAGAAGATGGCCGTTCTCATCATTGATGCCAAAGAACTTCTCGATGTCCTCGGCCTGGCGATGGCGATTCTTTGCGAGTCGGTACAGATATAATGAGTGGCTTTTGCAACAGCCACGGCCTTCTTTGCAGCTTTCTTCGCTTCTTGGTACTTCCGCCAGTTATCGGTTGTCTTTTCGCCGAGAAACACGTGATAGAGCGTCTTCTTCTCTCGCATTTTTGCTTTCATGTCATCTATCCACAGCCATGCCTGCTTGTCGACCTTCCGTCGTCCAGGCTTCGTAGTGCCGAGTTTCAATCTTGCAGCTTGCCGTATCGCGTCGGTTGCTCTCTTCCAAGTTTCATTGACAGTCGTGACTGTCGGCAACCGTACGCGAGAAATCACAGCTGCTTCCTTTTTCATTCGCCACCAATTGATTCTAGCTGCACCGCAACGCTCGATCTGCTTCAGCCTCGGAGGGGCGATCTTCAGGGTGCGAATCAGCGGTCGATGCTGTGGGGCGACCGTCTCATACGGCACGACCTTCGCGTCTGTGACAAGACTTCGGTCTCGATCCTTCACAAGGACAAAGTCTATCTGAGTCCTGGTGTTCCCGCTATAGAACGAGATGAGGAGGGAATGCGTTGCACTAAATTTTAAAAAATTACACAGCACTGATGTGGCCTACCTCTGTGGTTAAATGAGTTAGGCTACTTCTTGTAACTTGCATTCATAGGCCTGTTCGAATGAAGCGCTCCACCATAGGAAAATTTTGATCAGGCTTATTAAACGCACTGGGTTACTGTGCATTTTTCACCTGCCTAGGTCGTCCAATTTCCGGCAGTGAACTAGGGCAGGCCAGCGAGGAAAGTTGGTGGCACATGCGCTAGGTTCGGTTACGTTTTCGACCACGTCCTGCCCATGGATTTCACTTTTCAACAGTGGTCTGACCAGTTTTCTGACTACTATATACATAGGAGGATAGCATTTTTGTCCTGGATCACCTTTTTCAAAATTACAGTACCGGCTGTGTCACTTCGTCCAACCTGCACAAACGGTGCGAAAGATGAAGAGGGCGCGAAAGGGCGCCGGAGAGCGCGGTTTTCCGCTCGCCACGCGTCGCGTCTGAGGCAACTCGCCTTACGGCACCCTCAACTCCTGGACGTTAGGCTGATGAAAGGAGCCTGCGTATTTGACGAGCAGGGCCTACTGTTCGTAACTAACTGCCGACATGGCGCGCGTTGTGAACAATGCATATAGGAACGGCAGAATCAATCGTGTGGGCGTCTCGTTCGCATGAAGGCCGAGCCTGCGTGGCTCCGCGTTCGATGACGTCATCATTCCCTTCAAGTGCACTAGAGCCTAGTATCCAAGTATCAAAATGCTTTTCCAATGCGTTCCAAATCCTACGTGGGCCTGGCATTGCCTGACAGCAATTTCCACGCTTCCACTTTGGCTCCAGGATACTGCTAAATTGAACGCGCGGACGTGTTTGGAGCATAATAACTCTATCATGTTTCCGTCTGCAACTCAACGTTTTTGTGGGCAGCACAAGGTTCTTAAAGTTGGATTAAGCACAACAATGTAGCTCGTAAAGGAACTAAGTTACAGTGGTGCGAAGCTGCAAGTTAAGCAACCCAATTTTTTTCCGATTTCGGTCGACCATTGCAATAAAACGAGGCGAGCTAACGGCATGCAAATCCGGGGTGAGCAGAGCATTAGAGGCGTTTCACACTGGCATGCTCATAGGTCTCTAGCTGCCAAAATTACCTTAGCTATATTTGCCATTTTAGACGGCGGACGGCAGCGATGAAATTTCCTCCACCGTTACTCACCAACATTTGAGTCTCCGATACTCCGATGGCGCCGTTTTGTTCAAATCAAAAAGCTCTGTGAAACGGTATCAATCCCGACCAATTTTGGAAATATTGATTTTTTGACAATTTCGCGTTCATGATAAGGCCGCAGCGGAGGGGCGATGACGTCATCGAAAATCGATATTCTCGAATTTGGCCAAGTTGGATACCATTCTGTAGCGCTTTTGATGTTGAATTAAACGGTGTTACTTGGAGTAGCAAGCTGTGATCGGAGCGAGTAAGGGCACAGAGAACATCGAGCTTGATGTGCCAAATTGCATGGGCAGGCGTGTTTGGAGCGCGATAACTCTGTCAAGTGTAAATCCTTCCGGCCGCAGCTTGTAAATTTTGTAGCTGTAAGAAGATCTAGCAGCTTGCCAAAGCACATCGATGTAGCTTAAGAACGTACAAAGTGGTGCGAATCTGCAGGTTAAGCTTGTGTGACACGCTTTTTTCCGATTTCCGTCGATCACTGCGGTAAGACGCGGAGAGCTAACGGCATAAAAGTGCGTGGGGGAGCAGAACATTATAAGCTCTTTGGACTGACATGCTCACAACTCGCCCAGCTGCCTATAGTGTCTTAACCCCAGTTGCCATCTTAGAGCGGCAGACTTAACGGTTGAAGTTTCCTGCACTCTTACCTGACCATATTTGAGTTTTCGACACTCCCAATGTTACCGTTCTGTTTACCAGGAAAATCTATCGATTGGTATCAATCTTGACCAATTTCAGAAAAACTGATTTTTTGAAAATTTCGCATCGAGGACGAGGCCGAGCCTGATCGGCCGGTGACGTCATCAAAATCGCGATCTTCGAAATTGGCCAGTTTTTTCGTTCAAACCTCGTCTGAAATCATCTTGGGGGTTATTTGGGGCGCTAATAACGATTCCTACGTCCGTTTGAGAAAATTCCGCCGTTCTCAGCAGTCCCGTTGAGGGTAGTCAGGTCCGGGTCACCGATCACCCTCAGTTATCGGTATTGGCGGTCTCCTCCCGTAGTCGTCCAAATCGACATAGGCATCGTGTTCGGAACCTCGAGCAACCTCCAGTCACTATACGAAGTTTGAGCAAAACCAGTGATACTGACCCGATCACCTTCAGTTTTCCAGAAGAAAATCCAAAAGCAACCGAAATCAGCGGAATTTATAAAAACGGTCGTCGGATTCGTCAAAGCCCCAAATAACCCTTAGATGATCTTGAACGAAAAATTGGGCCGATTTCGAAAGTGTCGATTTCCGTCATCGCGAAGGCTCCGCCTAGAGTGCCCTCGTCCTCGATGCAAATTTTTCAAAAAATCACTCTTTCCAAAATTGGCCGAGATTGATAGCGTTCGATAGAGTTTTTAAGCTGAACAGAACGGTACTATCGCGAATGTCGTAGCCTAAAATGTGGGCGAGTAAGGGCGGAAGAAAGCTCACCGCTGCCGTTCGCCGTATAAAGCGGCATCTGTAATTAAGGCAGTATAGGCAGCTGTGGAGTTGAGAGCACGTCAATGAAGAACCTTTAATATTCTGCTCGCCTACGCACTTTTAGGCTGTTAGCTCTCCGCGTCTTACCGCAGTGGTCGACTGAAATCGGAAAAGAATGGGTTGCACAAGCTTAACCTGCAGATTCGCATCACTGTAACTTTGCCCGTTCTTAAGCTACATCGCTGTGCTTTGGCGAACTGCTATACCTTCTTACTGACTATGAAACCCACAAGCTGCGGTCGGAAGGGTTTACACTTTACAGAGTTATCGCGCTCCAAACACGCCCGCGCGTGCAATTTGGTACATCAGCGGTCAATGTTTTCCGCGCCCTCACTCGCTCAGATTACAGCTTTCGCTTCTACAGGTAACATCTTTCAATTCACCATAAAAAGCGCTACTGAATGGTGCCCAACTTGGCCAAAGTCGAGAGTACTGATTTTCGGTGACGTCATCGCCCCCCCCGCTACGGCCTTGCTATCCTCGATGCGAAATTGTCAAAAGATCGATATTTCCAAAATTGGTCGAGTTTGACACCATTCGATACTCTTTGTGGTGTACAGAACGGTATCACTGGGAGTATCGAAAACTCAAATGTGGGCGCGTAAAGGCAGAAGAAGTTTCACCGCTGCCGTTCTAAAATGCTCTTCACCCAAATTTCTTTTTTCTACTCAAGCAGTGTTTGCAATTCTTTTAGCGCAGGTAATTTCAAAATCTTGAAGGAAACTCGCATTAAATTCTCCTTGGTCAAAAAATTATTTCAGTGCTTTTATGAATGGGCCTATTCAATCTAAAAGGCGTTCGTTTTGATTTGGAATGTTTTCAAATTGATTTCAACAGCGTCAAGATTCCGTGATAAGCGTCCAATTTGACTTCAAAACGGTATGAACTCTTGAAAAAACAGCCTTTTTACTAACAATAAGGTACGCCGATACCACGAAGATAAAAATTTTGATCCTCATCGTGTGGGACAGCTCTTTGTCAGAGTAAAGACAAGAACATCTCTGCTTCTATGAACCTCTACTGCAATTCCTACGCCATACTGAAATCAAAAAGAAGCATGCGGATAGTAGTCATTTTCGAATTACGCACTCTAATCCATCTTGAAATATAGCTTAAAAATAATAAGGGATAAAGATCGACGTTAGTCAAGCCTTTCCGGGACACGCTACGTATCCTACTTCCAGGGGAATCGCCGAGGTACCCTCAATAGGTATTTGACCTACACAACGATTCGTGATGGCCACCTCATGTACAAATCAATGTTCTACCCTTCCCAAACAAGTTTGGTAGCGACTTGTCGACCCCTGAGGGTTGGAGCGCTTGGTTCTTCTGAGTAGGACCTGGAAAGAACTTTGAATTGGGTGCACACTACAGCAGCCATCTCCTTCAACTGAGCTGCTTCGAGTTGAATAGCTCGTCGCTCGAAGAAAAGATTCTGCACTGAAGTTCATATCGGTCGCTGATTATACAAGCTGAGATGTTCTTACGATTCCAATCAGTAAGCAATGAGAACGCTGAAGAATGCGAAGAGGATTCACAAGAGGATTCATCGCAGCCTTTTCGATGAAGGATTTTTTACGTTGAAAACTCGCTTCGGACGGTAAGCGAAAGGGAGCTGTGAGAGTTCGAGCGATCATCTCAATCCAATCGGGTTTGGAAGCCACTGTTATCATGGAGACAAACCCGCCAGTATATCGTCATAATGTAGGTCGACATCGACACGACGAACATTCTGTTCATCGCCTCCGGAGCGTTCTCAAATCTCGAGCAAATCGTTGCGCGAAGACTAGATAAACGGTAGGCTACTTCACATCATATGGATTCCTCCATGGTTTGCTGACCGTCCTCATCGTGCAGGGTGCTTGGATTTGGCGCGACATTCACAAACATAGCCGAAGATCTTCACTCATCAGACGAGACGATTGCCTCCGAGAAATGCAACGAGTTGCTGAAGCAGGTCGATCCCTCGGACCTTATGCAGTACGCTATTGCTCGTTGCAGGACCAAGGGTATGATCGGTATAGGTCGGATATCCCAGCGCTTCAGATTTGGAATGGTGCCCGAGCTGGTCGGCCGTTTTCCGGTGCTCGTGCCGTTCCACGCATTGGACGAGAAGATGCTAATTCGAGTTCTACAAGAGCCGCGTAACAACCTGATCCTGCAAGCGCAACGGTTCTTCGCCATGGACAAGATGAAGCTGAGGTAAGTAGAACTAGGTTAAGCTAGCTCGAAGATTAGGAGAGATAGGACGACAGACGGATAGACGTACCTGTGGGAGCAAAGGTTTTGTAAGTGATAGAGAGGAGATGAAAATAGAAGAGAAATTGTTAAGAGCAGATTTTCGTCAAGGTAAAGATTGTTGCCGTGCTACGCTGTCTAGAAGCATGAGTACCTGCTAGGAAGAAAGCTATCCACTATCGGTGGATGTGCAGCGCTAATAGCTGAAGACATTCTCACTTCCAGAAAATCATCATCGTTATCGAAAAAAATGAAATCTACTCCTTAGTTGTGAGCAATCGGGTAGAGTTAGAGTTCATTAGCTGATTTGCGTACAACCTCGTGTACCCAGTGAGATTTCTGTTCTGAAATCTCTCTAAGAGTTCCGGAAAGGAATGCTGTGAAAGCTACATGATTGTACAATAGATGACATATATTGCAATGTCCAAAGCCTAGTCCTCGAATTTTTACACAGATCAATATAACGACATGTTACAATACGCCACATGTTTATAATCCTTCAGTTTTAGGTTTTTTTTAAGGTTGACACCATTCGATTCGTATTCTTTGAAATCTACACAATCATGTGTACAACCTTACTACAATACCGTACTTTTGCCACGCGTGGCCGACAAATAAATGGATCAGGCTTTTGCGGAGCAGCTTATTTCCAAGGTCATGCATGCTTTCTGAGTATCTCAAGCATGGCGTAGGTTGCCAGTACCCTGTCATCCAGGAATGCACCTGACGTACGCCGTGAACAATGCACAGAAAATCGAATCTAGCAATCGAGTGGGTGTAAGCATTGCCTCTATCCTTGTGCCTCCACTGTGCCTCTATCCTTTCCTTCTGATACTGAAATCCCCGGACACGCCACTACACCCAACAAACAAGAGCGGTGCTCACTTGCGCTGTAAAGCGCCGCTTTTTTAGTAACTTCTTTGGCTAGAACTCCATATTGTAAAATAAAGGACATAAGTTTAAGTTTCCAGCTCAAACCCTATGTTTTGACGAACAAATCTCAGTGCAGTTGAATAATGCATAAAAGCCCGACAGAATCAATCGAGTGTGTGCACGGCATCGACGCGCCTCGAACTCGATTTGTAGTAAAAAAAAGTCAACAGAATTCCTACTCCAACGACACTCATGCCTCCCAGCTGTCCCATAGTGGGAGCAGGAAAATCGGGAAACCCATGATCCTATCAAAGATAGTCTGTGGCTGAAATCTGGGGCCTTGTTATGAAGAGATATTTTTGTTTGATGCATCTGATGTCGTGCCGTATTCGCGTTGGGTTGAGTCTTTAGAGAGTGAGAGCGTAATGGAACCTGAGTGAGCTACCGTGCGCTATATACGCGAGAGTTTCCGTGCTACGGTATCTCGCTTTGTAATGTTGTAGTAGAGTTGTAAAGTGGCGTGAAGCACGTTTAGTTGTGTTCGTTCTTTAATAGTTATTCAATAGTTAGTTGTTTTTAGTTATTAGTTTAGTCATTTTGTGGTTCTTGGTGGCAGTAGCCGTTGTCTCTGTTGCGACTTGTCGTCAGTGTTTTGTGCGACTGTTTATTTTCTGGTACTATGTGTTCACGGAGGTCTGATACTGATTTTTCTGCCTCATGTCTTGAGGATTCCTTTCATATGTGACAAGTATTGCTAGTTTTTGGATGAAGTCGAACTACTTTACAGTTTTTTTTGTTGGAGAAAGTGGAAGTGGATTATTTGCGTTTGAAGGTTTCAGCGTCAAGTTGTTGAGGTAAACGGCTTAAGTCGTAGTTCTGTTCTATCGTAAACGCATTCGGATATTGTGTTGATATTATAGTTGTGCCCGAATGAATATTTGGCATTCGAATTCGAATGCTCGAAAAATTGCGATTTTCGAATGTATTCGAATTCGAATGCTTGAGAAATCGCAATTTTCCAATGTATTCGTATTCGAATGCTCGAAAAAACGCGATTTTCGAATGTATTCGAATTCGAATGCTCGAAACACTCCTGTTCGAATGCTCAAATTCGAATGCTCGAAACAGTCACATTCGAAAGTTCGATTGCTACGAAGTCTGCAGTCCAACAAAATAACCTGCCTTTCCTGCTTCAAGCATCCCACGAGGAAATAATTTACGCTCCAATCAGAAAAGTGTGCGCCCTCATCGGGCACTCAGGGACCGTATTCTCTTCGAGCGGGTAGACGTCAAAGACCTCTCAAAGCTCAACCACTCAGTTGAAATGCAAAAATCCCGCAACGCAGGAGAACAGACCCCCGAACTTCCTCGCATGAAGCAACGCCACTTTCCACTGCCGCTCAACCCACTTGACGGCAGTGCCATCACGGGCGTACAAAGGCATCGATCGAATGCCCACATGGAGATCGCGTTTAAAAACACTCCCCCTCTGTACAATGAATTCGGTCAGTTGTTCGCGGTAGAGCGCGCTTGCGTAATGCATAGTACAGCATTCCTAACAGAGTGTACTCTACGCACCTTTGCCTATCCTCTTTTCATAGTTGTTCCCAGTCATACTTCTTGTAATAAATTTTGCGGTGCAATCCTAGTTGGAGGGAACCTACTCTGTTGCTCCTCTCCGTTATGCTTACCTTTCCCTTCCGTCCTACCGTTGAAGTTTATCGAAATATTAAACATGCGTTACAGCATGAAACCGCCGCTGAGCTCTCAAAAAATTGCAGGGAAGGGGTGGAAGTGATCTCCTGAACTCATTCTGCGAGACGTCACCTGAATCCCCAGATACGCTATCAACGTCGGCGGCACGTAACCAGGGGTGGTTTTCTTTCATCACTCAGTATGTGGAAACCAACTTGATGACACATCTGGAATTGTAAGCGGTAAGGGTTGTGCATTAGTGGCAGGTCTTAAAGACCGTTAATTTTAAATGAGCGTTAGAGATGGCGAGAGGCGAGATGTGTTATTCCTTCAATGTTTCGCAAAATTGCTCACCGTGGAGTGATTATATACAGTATAAAGGAAAACAAAAGCAAAAGGAGGGGAAGTGAGGAAGCTGCCATTTATGGGAAAGATCTGATGATGTGGCCCAGTTGAAGCGTCACGTTTTACTGTCTGTCCTCAGAAATGCAGAATTCTTTCATTCTCTACGCCGAAAGCAGCGCCCCAAGCTTCTGGGACTGCCACTTGAGCGGTGGAGAGTTGGAAGAAACAGGCGGAATATCAGTACAATCGCATTGGGAAGTGTATTTGCTTAAAACTTGAATTTTATAACGTTTACAACGGGTTCCAACGAACTGTTTGCTGCAATTTCATAACGTTAGCCAAACCAACAAAAAAAAAACTTCATGGGTTGTACGATACAATTTATCCCAGTGTGGGTGATCTTGTCCATATACAGAGTGGTCCAACGCGATGAAGGTTTGACGTTCTCCCAAGCGAATATATTGATCTGCAGCAATCACGCCATTTTTGTGCGTATCCTTCTCTCTGCGTTACAATTTTTAAGTTCTATTTTGTCCCACTTAAGGTTTTTCTCATGATGTCATAGCATAGCACTGCGATTTGGAGCTTCGTCGTTAAGGAAAGCACCAATGCGACATCTTAATCTGCTCTGTCAACTGTCTCCTCAGAAATTCGTCGATGCAAGGAGCTTGGAAATGAAGGTAATCGTCCAGGACAAGGAACAAATCGCACAGTCAAAGCACTGCAGACCTGGAAAGTCATCGAGAAGCGAAGAATCCAAATCTAAGGATCTCTTGAGAAAAATCGCACGTAATATCGGTGGTGCCAGTCTCACATCAGTGCATCGAGTAGCCAGAAAGAAACACATAAAGCTCTACAAGCTCAGCGCTTGATGGATGAGAATAAGCGCTAACGGCTCTACTGATGCCGACAGCTCAGGCCGCAGGTAGCGGGTGGGAACGAATACTTTTAGTAGACGAGAAGCTGTTCACCGTTGAGTAGGCTCACAACCACCAACACGACAGGATCTGATCTGGAGAGGCTTCAGCCATCTCTGCAATCGCCGAACACCGTGAACATCCGCAGGCGCTCATTGTTTTAGGAGGAATCTACACCAACGGAAATATTCCTGGTTTTTATGGACAAAGGAGTAAAAATAAAGCAATATGTGTACCGAAGGAGATCTTTGAGGCCGCGGCACTTTTCTAATCTCAGCGCAGTTAGAAATGCCCAGTGAACGTTTCAACAAGGCTCAACCCCTGCACACAGGGCGAAAAACACGCAAGCATGGTACAAGCCAATTTTCCGGACTTCGCCATTTCTGCGGATCTGCGGAATGGCTACAGCACTCCTCGGATTTGAATCCAACGGACTACAGCGCGTGGTCCATTTTGAAGGCCAGTGCCCCTGCTAAGCGCCACCACAGCCTAGAGGCCCAGAAGGAATCTCTGCGTCGGGAGTGGGAACGACTGTCTCCAGATGACCTGCGGCCCATCGCCAAAAACTTTTCCAAGCGTTTCGACTTCTGTATTCGCGACAATGAGGGCCAATTCAAATCCGGTCGAATATAGTGCTGTCTATGGTCTATGCTGTTGTTATCTATGTATTGGTTTGTGAACTTCTCAATTGTTTCGTAGTTATAATTTAAAAACCTTTATCACGTTATTTTGGAACACTCTCTATAAGCGAAACGAAAGTCGGACACCAAGCGAGGCTGGAAAGGGCGAAGCCCACGTACAGGTGTGTTAGGACACTTGTCATCAATATACAGAGTGTCTCAAAAAATGAATACACTGTTTGAAAGTTGATAACTTCGCTCACAATGAATGTACTGGAGGTTGAGGGCAAATACGAAAGCTTAAAAAATAGAAATTTTCTGACATATCAACGGTGAGGATTACGCCATGCACTCGCCTGAATTTTTCCATTTTACACATTTGCACTCGTCACGCCCGGCTCTTGGCTTTCCTTTTTTAGGAGAGGAAGTTTATCCTAAAGTGCTACTGCAAAATCGGAAACATCGTCGAAGTGTAAAGGCGATTCAGCGCCTACTTCTCCAAAACATCACCCACTCGCGTCACCCATGCACAATCAGTCGAGTCTTAAATGCAAGGTTTTAGACGGGGGATGGCGCAATCTTATTTCCCTAAACTTTTATATGAGCCCTTAACTTCTTCACTACTCTTACCGTGAGCGACGTTACCACTTTCAAACAGTGTGTACATTTTTTGATACATCAGGTATTTGCTTTGAAGAAATGATCTTTCCACCCAAAAGCGCTCGAATGAATATTCGAACACTCGAATTCGAATATTCATTCGATTATTACTCGAAAAAACGCGATTTTCGAATGTATTCGAATTCGAATGGTCGAAAATCGTCGCTATTCGGTGGCGATGTCCGTTCCTCCACGTGGTGCCACTGGAAACTGTTCGCTCTGCGAGCTAAGCCGATCACGGACATTCGATTGCAGGCGACAGGCCCTTGTGACAGGCCGGCCTACGAAGACCCATGTCACATCACATGGTGTATGACTGTTCAGGTTTATCGAGATAGTGCTACGGCGTCCGCGGGAGCCGACGCGCACTCGCAAAGCCCGGCGAGTGTGAAAAGTATGCGAGGGTCCCTGATGCGAGGACGGCATCGGGGGGCAACTGAGTTAGTCCGAAAGTCCCGTAACGTAAGCAGGACCCGCGTGGCTACGCTGAATGTGGGTACGTTGACGGGCCGCTCGTGCGAGTTGGTTGAAGCACTGGAGCGTAGAAGAGTTGATTTCTGTGCGGTGCAGGAGACGAGGTGGTCCTGCCGCAAGTCAAGGGACATAGGACGAGGCTTCTAGGCCGTTCTATGTGGAAGTCCCAGGACCACCAGTGGTGTCGGAATAATCGTCTCCGAACGATTTCGTGACTCGATTGTAAGCGTCGAGCGCTTTGACGATCGATTGATGAAGATCGTTGTCGCCGCGAAGGAGCGACTCTATCACTTCTTCTCTGCGTATGCTCCGCAGACTGCCTGCTCGGATCAAGCCAAGGAAGAGTTTTGGAGCCTGCTTGATGAGAAGACAGCAGAGGTACCGTCGAAAGATGTCATTATAGTCGCTGGTGACCTCAACAGGCACGTCGGCGCGACGAAAGACGGGTACCGCTGTCATGGTGGGTTCGGTTACGGGTCGCGTAACGCAGATGGTGAGCGTATTCTTGAGTATGCGGAATCGCACAACCTCACCATAATGGACACCGTATTTCGCAAACGCGATTCCCACCTCATCTCGTTCTATAGCGGGAACACCAGGACTCAGATAGACTTTGTCCTTGTGAAGGATCGAGACCAAAGTCTTGTCACAGACGCGAAGGTCGTGCCGTATGAGACGGTCGCCCCACAGCATCGACCGCTGATCTGCACCCTAAAGATCGCCCTTCCGAGGCTAAAGCAGGTCGAGCGATGCGGTGCAGCTAGAATCAAGTGGTGGCGAATGAAAGAGAAGGAAGCAGCTGTGATTTCTCGCGTGCGGTTACCGACAGTGACAACTGTCGACGAAACTTGGGAGAGGGCCACCGACGCGATTCGTCACGCTGCACGGTCGGAGCTCGGCATCACGAAGCCTGGACGACGGAAGGTCGACAAGCAGGCCTGGCTGTGGACAGATGACGTGAAAGCCAAAGTTCGAGAGAAGAAGACGCTATATCACGTGTTTCTCCGCGAAAAGACAGCCGATAACTGGCGGAAGTACCAAAAAAGCGAAGAAAGCTGCAAAGAAGGCCGTGGCTGTTGCAAAAGCCACTCATTATGGAGATGTCAACGAGAAGCTGGAGTCTCGCGATGGTGAGCGGTATCTGTACCTACTTGCGAAGAATCGCCATCCCCAGACCGAGGACGTCGAGAAGTTCTTCGGCATCAATGATGAGAAGGGCCATCTTCTTACGGACCGCAAGAAGGCATTGAAGCGATGGCGCGATTATTTTGAGGAAATCTCTACGGTAGAGTTTCCTCATCCAGCCATCCCTTCAACGGCTCCTACCCACGGCCCCGTTCAGAAGATCACCGTGGAGGAGATTGAAGCGGCTTTGAAGAAGATGAGGCCAGGCAAAGCGACTGGGCCCGATGACGTGGCAGCTGATTTGTGGAAGTCCAAGTACTGGTGCCCTGCTGAGTGGTTGGCGAAGATCTTTAATCAGGTTGGGGAGGAGAAGAAAGTGCCTGAGTGTTGGCGCCAAAGTACGACTATCCCGATTTGGAAGAAGAAGGGTAGTCCTGCAGACTGCTCCAATTACCGTCGCTTGCTTTCGCACAGCATGAAGATCTTTGAGCGAATTGTCGACGGACGAATTCGGGACATCGTCCAGCTTTCCAGCAATCAGTGCGGCTTCGTGGCTGGCTGTGGCACCATTGATGCCATACACGTCGCCCGCCTCCTGATAGAGAAGCATCGCGAGAAACAGAAGTCGGTGTATATCGCCTTCCTCGACTTAGAGAAGGCCTTTGACCGCGTACCGCGTGAAGTGATATGGTACGCCTTGCGACATCATGGAGTTCCTGAAGAGCTCATAGAGTGGGTGCGAATTCTCTACTCTTGTCCAAAGAGTCGAATTCAAGCTGCAGCTGGAACCTCGATGGAGTTTCCCATCTCTGTCGGGGTACATCAGGGTTCTGCGCTTTCCCCACTCCTCTTTGTTATCGTCATGGATGCCATCACACGAGATCTTCAGAACCCCGTCCCTTGGACGCTGCTTTATGCTGATGACGTAATGCTCGCTAGCGAAGATAAAGATGAACTCGAGAGAGAGGTGCAAGCTTGATGTGATCGCTTGGAGCGGTTTGGACTCAAATTGAACGTGAAGAAGACCGAATATCTAATGACGGACGTTACTGAGTCCAGCTCCATCAAGGTTGACGGCATCGAGCTCCCACGCATTTCGGTCTTTAAGTACTTGGGGTCAGCAGTCACGCCTGACGGCAAACTGATGATTGAAATGAATTCACGCGTGAGTGCAGCTTGGTCCAAGTGGCGCTCGTTGACTGGGGTGCTCTGCGATAGGAAGATACCAGAGCGCTTGAAGTCGAAGATATACAGAGCAGTCGTCCGGTCAGTAGCGATTTACGGCGCTGAATGTTGGCCTGCGACCAGGGAAGTTGAAACGCGCCTCAGCGTCATGGAGACGAAAATGCTGCGCTGGATGGCTGGAGTCACGCGCATGGACCGCATTCGAAACGATGCTATTCGGCAGAAGTTCGGTGTGGCGCCGATAGCCGACAAGATGCGCGAAGCTCGCTTGCGATGGTACGGCCACGTTCTGCGTGGAAAGGAAGACAGCGTCCGCAAGATAGGCCTTAACTTCGAGGTAATAGGAAAGCGGCCTAGAGGGAGCCCGAAGCAGCGCTGGTTAGATACGTTACATGCGGACTTGAAGATTACTGGTGTTTACCCTGATCTAGCGCTGGATCGGGAAAGGTGGCGTCATAACACCAGAATAGCGGACCCCGCTACGATGCGGGACAAACGCTGAAGAAGAAGAAGAAGAAGAAAATCGTCGCTATTCGAATATATTCGGCTATTTGAAATTTTTGGGAGAGCACAACTATAGTTGTAGTATGGGTTAGATTTGTAGTCTTTTTATGAATAAGCTTCGTTATGGATTGAGTCTGCTTGACAGTTTTGTTCTACGCTTCGTAGGTCATGTTGCCGTATGACGCTCATTTCTTTGATTTCTTCCTTTTGAGCTGGCTCGAAATTTCGAGCCCGGAGCGTTCTTCTGGTTCTTCTTGTTTCTGAAGTCTCATTGCTTGCCGTGTAAGGCAAGTGTTCCTAATCTTTGTTTGGTTAGATTTCACTGAGCGTAAAAGTCTGAGCATTTGAGTGATTTAGTTTAGTGCAGAATTGGTTGTGTTCATGAACAAGACTTTATTGTTTGAAGTCTGAAAGTATTTCGTTTCGAATTGGGAGTTTTGTTCCGGAATAGTTGTAGTGGACTAATAGTTCTGGGCTGTTATTAATGTGTTGTCGCATCGTAGTAGTTCTCTACTGGTTTTCCGAGGATGATCATGACTTGTGAAATCTGATGGCTTTTCTTAGTTTTGATTCAACGATTTTGTTAAGCGCTGAGTTGTAAAGTGCTCATGGACGAGACTTCATTGTGTGAAGTCTGAAAGTGTGTGAAGTTGGTTCGTCTTGGATTGGAGGCAATTCCAATGGAATGATAGTTTTGAGTTATTCTTATATTGTATATCTTTCATTCTTAACGTATCGTGAGGTTTCGATTTGCTTTCTGTAAATTGCCATATCTTTTAAAATGCGATGGCTGTTTCTTAGTTTTAGCTCAGTAGTGAGGTCCTCGTTTAGAAGACTTCATTGTGTGAAGTCTGTGGGCTTGAGCAGTAGTTTTAGTTTCGATTGCGAGCATTTTGTCGAGCTCGGCAGTTGTGCTGTTGTACGAAGAGTTCATTGTTTGAAGTCTAGTAGTATAAGAAGTGGTCTTAGTTTTTTGTGACCGTATTTCGTAGCGCCTAGGTGCGCAGTTAGGTTACCAGCGACTCATTCTTTGGGTGAAAGGGCAACCAGTCTACGGAGCATGCGCCGAGAAGTGGTAGAGTCACTCCTCAGCGGACACAACAATCTTCATCAATCGATCGTCAAAGCGTTCGACGCTCACAGTCGGGTCTCTGAAAAATTCGGAGACGATTATTCCGACGCCACTAGTGGTCCTGGGACTTCCACATAGAACAGCCATAATGTAAGGGAATTGTAAGGGGATGAAGTACTTTAGGGAGATGGGACGTAGGCTACGGTAGAAGAGAGGGATAGCCAATCCACGGGAGATTGATTAGGCCACCCAGTAACGCCTAGCCTTGTCTTACCCGACGCCATTGGGCCCCATTAAAAATACCCGTGCGGGAGTTTGCCCACTGGATATCGGGACCCCATTAAGCCACCACTTAGAGCCCCCGCAACCCAGGGAGTACAGAGAACGCCCTCTCGGGAAAACAGTGGTGTGTGGGCTCGGTGGTGCTCGGCCGTCAGGCTGACACCTTCCCTCTTTATTCTTGTTGTCGTTGCACATAATACTTATGTCTAAACATATAATAAACTAATGCGAGGACTGAGCGTTTTGTTCGTAAACTTATACTGCATCAAATAAAATGGAATAACCAGTAATAACACCGGGTGTTCAACCGCTATACTGTCGAACACAGTGGGCGCTCTGAGTTATTATATGGAGGTCACGGCGAGCATTAGTTTATTTTTAACTATTTTGATCGGTTTTCTCGTCCTTTCTCCCACCACCCTATTTGTGTTCTCTCTAATTTTCAAAAAAAATGTTGACGCTGCATGAGTTTTTTACACTTCCTTTTAGTGTCACTGCGTAAGTGCCCGGCACAATTTAATAAAAAATAGGCCATAAGAATATTTTCTTATAATTTTTACATACTGTTGCTTAGTGAAATAACAGTATCTAAAAAAGGCCTTCACTTTGCAAGAATTGAATCTCACAACAAGTTGTCTGAACCTCATAAATTTCTGCTTATGCTCAAAATGCTCTCGTGTCCCCTGATTTGAATACTATGCCGCCACGTTTTTTCCTTTTTTGCGATCTATTGTTTCTTTTCTCTTTCAGAAAAGAGAGCGCTAATGTAACACCGCTGCTCCACCTCTACTCCGCGAGGCAAAAAAAAATATATATATATATATATATATTCCGTCCATTTGTGTGACAGGGAGAAAAATCCCTCTAATCCGGTATTTGAGCAGTGTTACGATGAGTCCTGGCCAGGCTATGCCACCCTCGCGTTAAGTATAAAAGGATAAAGGATAAAGGACGGCGTTACTCAATTCCTTCTGGGATGCGCCAGCGCATTCTACTTCTACGGGATGTCGTGGAGGCGACATGAATGCGTATTTGGCCATACAATGACTTGCGGTGGCCAGCCGATGAACAAGTCAGCGCTCTATCCTTCCCAGACAAGTCTGGTACCAATTCATCGACCCCGGAGGGATGGAAGGCTTGGTTGGCCTGGGCGGGAAATCCGAACCAGGAACCTGGTATCGGGTGCACGCGACAGTCGCCGCGGTAAAGTACTACTAATAAATGTACTGTGGTCGTATTTGTTAATGAAGCGCACAACAAAATTCATTTTGAAGTAAGGCGATGAAAATATACAGTTTAAGAAAAAAACGAGCAAGCAAAGCACGATAAACCGGAATTGTCTCACTTTTCGTTTCGTCCCCAATAATTTAAAGGTACACTAGTACCACTATAAAAGCAACTTACTGTGACATCTTGCCAATCAACTCATCCAGGATCAACTCAGTCTTCACAAAGGACAAAGGAAACGTGATCTTTACACTTAAAAATTTTTCATCTTCTCAAATTTTTTGTCATCTTATTTTTCTTCATTTTTTCTTACTTTTGGTAAGAAAGGAAGTGCTGATTAACACATCGCTTGGATTTGTTTTCGCAGTTCAAAAATTTCGACCTTACATTGACGGTGCGAAAACAATTGTAATAACAGATCACGCGCCATTAAAATCTCTTCTTCACAGGAGAGATCTTACTGGTCGTCTCGCCAATTACCAAATCGCGATCCAGGAATATGATATCACGACAACTTATCGGCCCGGTAAAAACGACATGGTTTGTGACGCACTTTCTAGACACCTTCCCATTAACCACACTGATGTAGTAATCAACGCGGTCACATCCCAACTATTTACCTTAGATAAAGTATGCGAAGAACAACAAAACTGTTCCCGTACATCTCTCATTAGAGAAAGTCTTCAGGCGAACCCAAATAACCCCGCATTTTCCAACTATTTTATCGCTAATAATATACTGTACTATGTCCCCATGAAAATAAACCAAGATCCCGTTATAGTCTTGCCCGATAGCTCCAGCCTTAGAACTACTCTGATCAAACAAATTCGCTCATCCCAAATGGGAATGGCCCACCTTGGCGTCAGAAAGACCCTTACTGCTGTTTTGAAAATTGCTATATGGAATAAAATGACCCACGATGTAACCGCCGTGATATCACAGTGCCCCCAGTGTCAGAAACGTAAAGACCCCAACGCATATCGAATCAACGAACCGTTATGTAGTTTTGACCTGCCGAACGTCCTTGGGATAGAGCCACTCAGACGTGATTGGAATACTACCTCAAACCCTGGATGGTAACAAGTTCATAATTGTTTTTGTCGATGCATTCTCGAAATATATAGTAGCTGACCCATACCAGACGATGAGGCGCTTAGAACAGTAAATACATTCATGAATGGCTTCGTGTCTCGTTTCGGACCGCCAGCACTCTTGGTAACCGATCAAGGCACAAAAACGTCATGAGTGACATTTTCCGTTTTACTCTTAAAACCTTAAAATCGCTCATAAAACTAGCCCTCCGTATCACCATGAAAGTAACGGACAAGTCGAGCGCGCAAATCGTACCATTGAAGAACTTATATCCATGGCCATAGCTACACGTAACGATGAATGGGACAATGTTATGTTCTTAGCTATTCATGCATATAATTGCGCAGAGAACTCCACCACTAAGCACTCTCCGTACACTGTGATTCATGGCTACGAGCCCTTCAACATCTTCCGCAATTCCTTGGAACTACCTGTTCGCCCCAATTCTTCGTGCTATTTGGAAAACAACTCAAGCTAATTTGGAGATAGCACAGCAAGAACAAAAACGTCACTACGATTTGAGGAACCGCAGACAACCCTCAAATTTGCAAATAGGTCAACAAGTTTTGGTACGGCAAGACATTGGAAACAAAATAGCAGCTCGTTTTCAAGGTCACTTTGTCAATGTGGACATAGATCGTCCCAATATCACCATTCTCGATGGACGTCGAGAACGCACGGTCCACATGAACAGGGTAAAATTGTAGAACTCTGACAGAGTATAGATAAAAAGTTTTTTTAGCCACAAACCCGCACTCTTTTGCGGACTTCGAAACCTAATTTTCTCTTTCTTCTCCATTTTTTAACGACTTTCTGCAAATTTTCTACGTTATAAAATCATGCCGTCACTGCGCAACGCGATTTCACGCAATTAAGCACAGCTCTAAATTACTCAAGTAATCAGCCACAGACTAACGACATTTAAACTTGTAGTTGGAAGTGATCGATAAACATAGGAGCGCAAAACGCTCTTACAACGGTACATCACAGACATAGTGTCACCTTCGTTCCAGTCCACACTACCTTCATGGAACAGTTTCACAAATTACATAATAAGTTATCAGTTAAGTATCTATTCGAGCACAAAACCAAGGCGACAAACTGTCAGCCTTGGCATTTAGTAAAAGAACTCGTGTTCATGTTTCATGTACAAAAACAAGGCTTTGCGTTTGCAACAAATCCAAAACTCACTACTTTTATACAACTAGAAGAGAAAAGCAGCTCTACATCAACCAGGAGTTGTTTCAACTATAACAACAAGTAACCCAGCTCCTGTTCCATGATCCCAACACCAGGGAAGAACAAATCACCACCTGGTTGGCTGTTTTGTGATCCGCAAAGTTGCATATGCATATCAAGTAGTGTTTTGGATTCCATCTTGTAGCCTTAATCGCTTCTAGCTATACGGACCACGAGTACTTTTACTTCGAATCACCATGTTTCGGCCTCCATCTGTTACTTAACTCTACTTATTGGGTAATATAACTGAAACTAGTTCCATAAATTTTCTTCACATGCGACGATAAGGACACCGTGTCTAACGAATGTACGCATTTTGACAACTGTCGTTTTTTAACGAGTTATTGTCCTTAATCTCGGGCTACATTGATTTTGATCTGAGTGCATTATTTACGTCTCCAATGCGCGCACAGTGACGTCATGATAAATCGCACTACTCGGTCTCATACTAAAACTGAGTGAGATTCCTTTATCTTTATCTTTATTGGAACATGTGATACTATGCACATACAACTGTGACAGACAAGGGAAATGGCAGTCGAGACCCCGAGACAACAATATTATTTGAAACAAAAACTAGTCTACACGAAACTAATTATTCCGTACATCTTTCATCAATACTTCAATATCTCCATTCCCTTTCTTATTTACGGTATCACACATAACACCGCTGTTTGTGAGTTTTTTTAGTTTTGTATTTTTGTTCCTTGCAACAGCTCTCACTTATACTTACAGCCACTCAGGACGACTCAACACCTTTTCACCTTCACCACAACTCAACTGCGATGACCTTCTACACATCGAAACAACACTGATCTCTCTCTCTCTCATTCGATTAGCCCTATCAACCGCTCATCCCATCCCGTATAACCTAGGACCCGGGGACCGGGTCTCTTTCGCCGCCGTGGATGTAAGGGAATTGTAAGGGGATGAAGTACTGTAGGGAGATGGGACGTAGGCTACGGTAGAAGAGAGGGATAGCCAATTCACGGGAAATTGATTAGGCCACCCAGTAACCCCTAGCCTTGTCTTACCCGACGCCATTGGGCCCCATTAAAAATACCCGTGCGGGAGTTTGCCCACTGGCTATCGGGACCCCCATTAAGCCACCACTTAGAGCCCTCGCAACCCAGGGAGTACAGAGAAACGCCCTCTCAAGAAAACAGTGGTGTGTGGGCTCGGTGGTGCTCGGCCGTCAGGCTGACACCTGCCTTCTTTATTCTTGTTGTCGTTGCACATAATACTTATGTCTGAACATTAAATAAACTAATGCGAGGACTGAGCGTTTTGTTCGTAAACTTATACTGCATCAAATAAAATGGAATAACAAGCAATAACACCGGGCGTTCAACCGCTACACTGTCGAACACAGTGGGCGCTCGGAGTTATTATAATAAAGCCACATGCTATATCCCTTGACTTGCAGCAGTACCACCTCTTCTCCTGTACCGCACAGAAATCAACTCTTCTTCGCTTCACTGCTTTTACCCACTCGCATGAGCGACCCGTCAACGTACCCACATTCAGAGTTGCCACGCTGGTCCTTCTTACGTTACGCGACTTTCGGACTAGCTCGGTTGCCCCGCCCCCGATAGCGTCCTCGCACCAGGGACCCTCGCATACTTTTCACTCTCGCCGGGCTTTGCGAGTGCGCGTTGGCTCTCGCGGACGCCGTAGCACCATCTCGAGAAACTTGAACTGTCATGCACCATGCAATGAGACATGGGATCTTCGAAGGCTGGCCTGTCACAAGTGCCCGTCGCCTTCGATTGCCCGTGTTCGGCTTAGCCAGCAAGAGGAACAGTTTTCAGTGCCACCTCGTGAAGGAGCGAACATCACCACCTATGTTTCAGCATCGATACTTAAACAAAATCTTAAACGAATGCGCCTCGTTATACATCTTTAGAAAGCATATTTGTCGCGCTATCGTATGAAATTATTACAGCCTTTTCACCACCATTTCGTCGGTGATTTCGGATTGCTTGCTGGCAAAACTGGAAATTCGCGTCGTTTTGCCCAACGAATTCAAACTCGACCATAGTGCTGCGGAAGTAATTCGAATGTAATCAACGCATGGGGTGAGGACTTTGTATCTAAAGGTACCCTGCGTCGATGAACGGAAGGGACGCGGTCGGCTATCGGAGAGCGACAACGATGAGTTGAAGGTAATGGTAGATGCCAACCCGAAAACAACCACAAGAGAAATTGTTGAAGAGCTAAACGCAAACCACCCAGCCGTAGCGCGGCATTCGAAGAAAATTGGAAATATAAATAAACTCGTGAAGCTGGCGCCGGACGAGATGCTCGAACATCAGCAGTCCCGTCGTTTCGAAGCTTGTTCGTTTTTTATGTAACAAAGGCAATCCTTTTCTCAAACGTATTGTGGGAGAAGTCCGAGGAGGTGCTGTCGCGTGCACCCGATACTAGGTTCCTGGTTCGGATTTCCCGCTCAGGCCAGCCAAGCCTTCCATCCCTCCGGGGTCGGTGAATTGGTATTAGACTTTCCTGGGAAGGATAAAGCGCTGACGTTTCCACTAGGTGGTCCAACGCCAGTCATTTTATGGCCAAATACGCATTCAAATCGCCTCGACGAGATCCCGTAGAAGTAGAATGCGTGGCGCATCCCAAACGGGATTGAGTAACACCGTTCTTTGTTCTTTGTCCTTATTGAGACGTGTGACAAAAATCATATACTCTACGACAATCGACAATCAATCGTGTTCTCATCAGTTGTTCGTGAACCTCGGAAACATTTTTCAAAGCAGGACTGCACAAAAGAAAACGGTATCTTGACTGTTTGGTGATCAGCAGCCGGTTTGATTCACCACAGCTTCCTGGCTCTAGGCGATACTACGGCAAAGAGGTAGTGTGAGGAACGACAAAATACGTCAAGAATAATATCGAATTTATCCAGCGTGGATCAACTGAAAAGGTCTAATCCTACTCCATTACAACGTTGACGGCACGTTTCATTGATGATAAGGAAAGAACTGACTGAGTTAGGATATGAAAATCTCGACCACCCCTCCCCATACTCCCCATACCTTTTTCCTACTTACTACCAATTTTTCAAGCGTACCGAAAACTTTCTGCACAAGAAATGCTTAATAAGAACAAAGACGACAAAATGCGTTCGGCGATTTCATCGCCTTCAAACTCCAGAATTTACACTGCTGGAGTATCTAAACTAATTTCTCATTAGCAAAAATGTGTTGATTCCTTTTGTGGTAATTTCGATCAAGGAGCTTTTTGATGGCGCGAGTTATACCATTATTTCAAAGTGGTTGCTTCAAGACAACCATTATATTTGCACCATCCTGATATGTATATTGGGGCTTCAAGCTTTAGGGCTTCAAGATTCAAGCTGTAAAGCTCAATAACACGAAAATCCGACTTCACTACTTACGAAAAGTGATTCAAACTCTTTAGTTTTTGGGAGATTTGCCATAATTCTAAATGTGTTTACAAACACATGTTTTTGTATATGCAATGGTAGCAAAGCTTCCTTCCAGCATGGGTAGCGCAGGGCTCAGAAAAAGGCGGGGACATTCAAAACACTAATTGTAAAACGACGCTTACTTAATTACACAGCAGTCTGAGGCTGCTGGTTGGAGTTTTGAACTTCAACTGAATCCCACGTTTTCTGCAGGTTCACTCGAGGGGCAATAGCCGAAATGGCGCGGATGGCAGTGCGGAGAAAAACCGGCGCGCGAGCGCTCAGGTGAGTTCATGCCCTCTCTCCACACAATGACCTCTTAAAGGATTCTCCGGTCGCTGCAACGTGCGTTTCGTTTGCCAGCGAAATGATCACTGGGTTTGCAAAGTTGCCTTGTCTTTGCTTAAGGATTACTGGACGTTTCCCGTCTACTTCTCGGTCCTTAAAGAATTAAATGACGTAGTCTTGCTACAGAGGGTAGTAACCCAAATTATGTGCGAGAATGTAACTTTGTGCTTGTTTTCTTTGCGTGCATCCGATTTCATACTGCGAGCAACAACCGAGTTGCTGAGCACCATACGTTAGGCTCAAATTCGGTCTTCGTTCTTTTCAGCAACATTTATCCCCAAAGGGAACCGGCCGTTTCACTGACGTTGCTGTTATGGAAGATAAAAAAATCTGCGGTAAAAGTAGCGTCATAGGTAAGATGACTGTGCGATCAGCTGCTGTACCAAAATTCAACGTCTGAGCTCGGTTTTTTTTTTCGAAGATCAGAGCACTGTAGCCTTCCCCCAGCTCTCGCAGCTTGCATAAAAAGCATGGAAAGTAACGATCACAAAGCAATCATTCTCAGCAATGAGCTTCACTTTCGCTTTTCATTCTGGAAGTCGGACGTCATGTTTAGCAGTGATGTAAGGTGGGGACACAACAGTCCTCACGACCGTGACAATAAAGAGACGAGTACCGTTGCCACGTCTCGAGTTAAACATTGTAGAGCAGTCTGGACCCACGAAGAACGAGATGGTATCGTGGGCGAACGGGTCATGATATCACGGAATTCACCACACATTGGATTGTGTATCCTTAAGCGCTATCTGATTGGACATCTCATGGGAATCCGATGGTCAGCGGGAAGAGGTGCTCGCGCTCGGATGGATGTGAGCACCGTCCTACCTGCGACGAAACTCAGCAAAATGCGACGGAGCATGTGTTACAACCATACACATACCGAAACCTGCTACAACCTACCGAATAAGCGCCTAGGCTAGATAGGAGAGCACGAAGCATTGTTAATTTTCTGCACCTACAAAAAAATAGTTTTCTTCCAAGTTCAACTGCCGTTGAATCTTGCCATATCGTTTGGCAGTGGAACAAGATGTTGTATAGCTGTTGAGCCAAATTTGTTGTGAAAGCTTTATTCGATTCAAGTTTCGGCGTAACCGCCTTTTTTAGAGCCTAGAAAAAACAAAGCGAATTTGACAAATTACTCGTCCAAGGGTTACTTCGAACTACAGGAGCATCGAAAGTTAATAACAGAGTGAAACGAATAGCGAGTAACGCCATCCACTGGCCTTATGGAAAAAGCGAAAAGGCTGGATGGTCACTAGACATGGGATCTCCGAATCACACATTTTTGGATATCCAGTCGGATTTATCCGGTTTCAGATTATCCAAAATCTGGCTCGGCGAAAATTGCCATCATCTTAAGGCCCCGCAGACTTCTTCGGCGAGCGGCGGACGGCGAAATCGCTGAGCGGCGCCGCTCGGCGGCTTGACTCATCATCAGTGGGAGCGATGACAGCGAGGTACTGTACTGTTTCTAGTCGGGACCGACTGGTGCTTAACAATAACGCGCCCCGATGACGATCGCGCGCCCGCATCGACGTCTCCGCTCTGGATCCCGCCGCGAAAGGGCAGAGCGCAGAGCGCAGACAGACAGACGCTGGAGCGACGCCGCCGGGTGGAATGATTCAAGTCATTTCCGCCAGCGACGCCGCAGGTGCCGCTGGGCGACGCCGCCGGCGCCGCCGGTGCCGCTGGCGGCGAGCTCTGCGTCCCTGCCCTATGGTTAAGCATAGGGCAGCGGCAACGCCGCAGAAGTCTGCGGGGGCCTTAAGTCATTCCAAGATGCGGGGTACTCATATATGCAACGATTCCGATAAAGTTGGATAAAAATTGGAGAACAAACGCTCAACTTGCAGTGTGGCGAAACAGAACAAATATTAAGTCTGGTTGAGTTCGAAGCAATAGCAAATTAGGTATTCCATCGTTTTTGGAGTCAGTTTGTTTCCAACCTTTCGGAAATGTTAAGGACCTGGCTTGAATACTGACGAAGCCTGTGAGTCGTTCTGAAAGTCATGCTAAACGGCTGTTACCATCAACTTAAATAGCGCCATACTTCTAATACAGCTGGTGCATACAGATTATTAAACTGTCCATGATGCTCATAAAAGGGATATGGCTATGCACCACATGCTTCCTATACATTGCTAAAATTAAAATAATAATGTGAACACATCGTGGAGACATTCTCCAACATACTCAACAGTAAGGATGCTTGGATTGGTTGTAGGCCAAACACTGCTTTCAGTCGGATTGTTATTGACATCCTTTCGCCAGAAGCTTTAAAATGCTCGCATTCCATTTCAGCCTGCTCATAATCGTGAGCCCTTGGGTGTGCATGAAGTTGTTATTAACGTCTATCTCCTGTCTCATTTGAAACGTTTTAACTACACTTTGTCGCAGAAATATCCCAAGCTTCTGCAATGTGTACTGACTTTTTAGGTACGACATAAATGTTTGCGTTGCAGGTATACTGCAGAAATAATCATTAGATCACTCTTCTTGGAATACATGGGCTTTTAAGGTCTGATGTTAACCTTATAGGTATCCGTGAACTCAAAGGCACACGAAATTTGTACCACCGATAGCGCCTGCATGTCATACTTCGGTGCAATCTAGCAATCCGAATGGCTAGGTAACTCACTGCAGGGGGACTGTTGAACAGAAGTAGAAGCCTGGGTATCTCAGCATACCTTTTTGTAATTCAGTCTCTTCTGCATTCCCTAGGAAGCCGTTAAGACATTAGAAAACCACAATATTTCGGTAGGCACAAATCCCTTCGACAGGGCGGACGGAGTGTGCCAGCCGGTTTTTCTTTGAGCTTAACCATGGGGGATTGTTGGAGAACTAATAAGCAGGATCACACAGTGGCGGATCACACAAGTTTACGATATATTGAACAAGCAACGCGTCAGGGTATGGATCAGTACCAAGTGCCGAGCGTCTGAATTCAGAAGTCGTTTCGCAGACGTCGCGCAACATGTGTCGAGATTACGAAGACGTGCCGCAGATGGCGTTCAGCGGGTCGCCACTCTTTCTTCGCCGCTTCACCGCGAGCGGTCTGCGTCGCGCCCACGTGACAATCCTCGAAGATGACGACACTACTGTCAGTTGCTGTCGAAGAGGACGTTGGTTGGTCGTCGGACGATCACAGCTCTTTTAACCGCTGTTGATGTCGCTTCTGTCACTGCCGCCACCCATGACGCTATACTCAGCCGTTCGTCGCATCGCCACCAACCGTAAGCACCACATCGTGGCAGCGTGACAGGCAGCCACTGCTGGCGGTGGCGTTTATTACCACGAGGTGTTTACGACCACGACGCTTCCACTGCCGGGTGGTCATCAAAGAACACCCACTTGATGAGGTTTCGCAAGAAATCACCACGGCTATGACCAGCCGCCGCTGCCGGGTTCAGAAAACACGTGAAGTGTTAAGACCCCCACCGAGTTCTGCGGCAACGCCGCTCGCCGCTATGGTTAAGGATAGGGCAGGGACGCCGTCGGCGGCGAGCTCTGCGTCTCTGCCCTATGGTTAAGCATAGGGCCCCGGCGCTGCCGCAGAACTCTGTGGGGGCCTTTACGGAAGAGGTCTGCGCCGCGGCACGGCTCACACCCATGACCTGTGATGGAAGATATCGATGCGCCGCACTGCTTGCTTCTGCTTTTCGCGTTCTTGCTAGTGTGCCCTTCTTCATCCAGCTCCCTACAGCGCAAGAGCATATGATGGCCTAAGGCGTTTCGATCGGGCACTTTCAGGAGTGGATGCTGCATGATTATAATGGCCCACGCAAGAGCTATAATCAATCAGCCACCATGGTGAAGCTTCGATCACGCAGTCACTATTAAGCGATATTACTGATTTTTTTCAGCGGTGATATTGGTTTCCCGTCAGACCTTATATCGAACGACAGATCTTATATAGATCGATATACTCCATCGTTGCAACTGTGTTATCGGTTCTCTCTTAGACTTAGTCGATCGGGATGCGTGGCTGGCTTCATTAGCTCACAAAGGAAAGGTCTGAAGCGTGAAGTGTCTGAACGGGGGAGCGAGTCGTACAGGGAGAATCTTCACCCCTAATCGTTTTGAAAATGTGTTTATTTTTTGCCAAGTCGCTAAACCCAAGGAGGTGGGGTCACAATGGAATACGGCGGGGGCAGACATAACTCCAACGCCGCGCGAACCCCACTGGCGTCGCGCATGGTGCGTGACGAAATTGGACGAGTTATCGCGGTCCGATGCTTTCCGACGGCTAGAAATGCTTCCTACAGGGACATGCGGCACGCCTTTGCCTTATTCCAACGTTTCTTGGAAATGGTATATGAATGTGGTTTCAATAGCGACAGTTTATACAGGAATCTTGGTCATGTGGATGGTTTCTAGCGTCAGTATTTGCCATCTACAACCTTTTCGGTCAATTTTTACCAATGGTTATGGTTATACTACGGAAAAGGTCACCCATTCTCGGATCAATTGTCCTACTGCAGACTGTTGCCTACCACATTCGGTGGGATCTTAAGTTCCTTGCTAGAAATGTGGGCTGGGAGCTTAAACGCTGAGAACATTTCGTACTCTGCGGCTAACCATGCGTCACCGAGCGCATGTCGGCGTTTCAGCGCCGCGACGTCGCGTTGGAGTTAGGCCCTGGAGCCGGGATACGGCGCAGCACGCGTTTGGGGGTCTTACGCCCGCAATGCGTCTGCAGCCAGTGGCTCGGAGCGCAGATGGGTAGAGAGTTGACTCATGCGAGGGAGGTCAGGGGTTTGGTTTCTCTGCGCTGCCGCATTTTTGCATTTCAACTGATTGGTTGAAATTTGGGGGATTCTGACGTCTACACCATTTTCAGACGTTTTCTGCGTATTTTCCCAGTTGTACGCTGTGGTGTTCAACATGGTGACAAACGTTCAGCACCAGTGATAGGGCCTCTACAGAGTCTCGCGGCAGAACCTCGAGAACTCGTCCATATCGCTCCCGCCGCAGTGGGACCCACGCTGCCACTGTGATGGAAGCGGCGGCGCGGACGAGTTGTCGAGGAGCCGCCGCTCGCAAAGGTCCTCGAGGGCTGCCGCAGTTCACGGCGGCTCTCACCCGCAGTGCCAGGAGCTGCGGGTGAGACCCGCCGAAGGCCGTGGTCGGATTGGAAGTTTGGGGGTAGGGGTTTTATTTGGTTTTCAGTCCTCGATTTCATACTTCTTCATCCTTCTGCATTGCTAACCATTTTGCTAAACGTAAATAACACGAGTTCTTCCGACTGTGCTAACACGAGCCGTACGGTGGGCCTCATATAGGCAAAGCAAGTCTTCCTGACCGCCGCAGATTCTTCTCACGTCCAGATATGCTTTCAGAATGCCTTCAAGACAACCCGTAGAATGGTTGGTGGAGTGATTAGCCCAAAGCACTATCCTCTACTTATACAGCGGTACTGAAAAATTGCTAAGTGTCAACATTTTCAATTCTTCAACAACAGGGAGGAGCAAAATAGTGAAGGCACACTTTTCATGAGAACAGTGCGCTTACAGCTGGATCAGAATTCGCGTTTTACTACACTCATGGTCAGAAAAAGTCTTTTACAAAATCGCCGTCGAGTTCACGTATACTACGTAGTTGCGTACGTAGGTTGAATGCACTGAAGGCGGCTCCAGGTTTTTGTTCGATATGGGAAGAATCCAAAACGAATCACGCAATTGCTATGGCTGGTGTGTTTACGTTTTTCTCTAAGCTAGCCCAAGACGAAATCAAAGCAAATTCTCCCAAATCGAAGTGGGCTCTTTCTAAATTACACTATAGATACTCTCCAAAAAAGAAGGTTAGTATAATTTTTTGTTCGAGGAAGACTTTAATATAATTTTCTCTCTTAAAGTTTTAATTCACGCGCCCGATAAGTGAACGCCTTGTGTGAGATTTTATAAATTTTATATTATATTCATTACTATTAATTTCATGTTTTATAAATTTTTGAGGAAAAATAATGGTTTGAAGCTTGTTTGAAAGAGCAAAAAGGCGGCCGTTCTTTATTTTCAAAAGAAAGGGCGACACCAAGCCCTCATCCGAAACGCCGCGATTTTTATGCGATTGATAGCAAAATTTCTGTTTGCATGGAGTTTGACACCTGTAAACGAAGCAACAAAAGCAACTGAAAAACACATATGATGAATAATGTAAGTGGCATTAACACTATCAATCAAATGAAAATCGCGACGACCTTTTCAGTGCTTCAGCCGGCAAAAGTACGCAGCATTGCGTACAGTGCCCTCGCGGCACCGCACCACCCGCCGTCGTCATGGCGGTTCCGCGGCATCCGCAAGACTCTGCTCTCCGCCATACACAGGTACAAAGTGCCTGTGTAGTGAATCGCGGTGTCTTCCTCCATGGTTATGAACACGCAACCGAAATCCAATTGAAGACGTACCCTTTCCTCCGAGATAAGAGTTCCACCCGAAAACGTTATCATATGCCACCTGCTTGTTTGCTCTTCCACGTCCATCAGTTCATCTTGCGGATCCCAATCTTCCTCTTCTTCTTCCACCACTTCCAACTGTTCGTATTCGTCCCCGGTTCCCGAATAAATTCGGCTTTGTGACTTATTCAAGGCCACCACATCCCACACCGCTCGGAAGTCTCTGTCCACAGGAACAACATATTGCGAAACGGATTGAAAAAAGCTCAGAGGTAAGAACATGAACTTCTTCGGTGAGGGCGACCTTGACGATTCAGTTGAGGGGGACGATCTGTCGCTTCGCGGTGCGAGAGAGCGTGAAGCAAACAGATTTCAAATGTTTAGCGTTCCTTTCTACTGAAACTATTGATATCTTGGGGTATAATCTCATTTTTTAAAATGTTGTTGATTATTGTTGTCCTCGGTTTCCGGTTTAGGTACCCTGGCCAGGAGTTTGCTTGAGATAAGTTAGCCTAAGAGCTATCTTTTGTATGATACACTAAGTAATGCTGATATTTCCATGATTTTCAATGTCAATAAATCTTGCTTATTTGAGGTTTACAGTTTTGATAGAAGAATTCTTATATTACGTAGATTGAAGACTTATTTTATGTGCATTAGCTGATCTTCAGAGTGGTAGAGCTTGGTGCGATTCATATGAAAGGTGCTCTGTCGATGTCCATCACGGAACGTTACATTTGGGCTGTGGATTTTTGTGATAGTAAAGGGACCTTGAAACTAAGGTGCGATTTTAGCGCTCAGTTCTTTTCTTATTAATATTTGTTGGAAGACACCGAAGTCAGAGCCGGTTCGTTTCTGCAGGACGTAGGTATGTTTTTGGAGAGATTAAGCGGTTATAATTGGTATTAGTTGTCCTACGTAACCTTGCTCGCCAGCAAATTTTCGCGTCGCAGTTGGAGAACAGCTAATCGCAAAACATTGGAGGGTTCAAAACCATGGATGAGTGAACAAGGGGACTGCTTAGTAATTGAGTTATCTGTAGAATTATAATATATGCATGTACTGAAAGATTACATCATCCCACTGATAATCTGTTTGTATGGTGGCCACGACTATAAGCTCTTCTATGGTGCGGTTAGCGCTTTCCACTTGTCCGATGTTTTCATGCTGCTAAGGCGCGCAAGTAGTACAAGGTTTATGATTAACTTGAATGGCTTTTAACATATCTTGGAAGGTTCCGCTGAGGTAGCAGGCACAACATTGATAAGGAAGCGAGGGGCCAAAACGTGCAACAAACATATTTGAGGTGGCGACAACTTTTTTCTGGAATTGGCTCAGCTATTATGAATTTGGAAAGCGCATCTATGAAAATGATGACCAATTTATTCCTATTTAGTGTCATTGGTAAGAGGCCTATGGTATCTGAGTAGACTCGCTCCCACGGTTTCGTAAGTGCATCGTAGTTATGGAGTGATTCATTAATTCTATAGACGCAGGTGGAGATCATGGCATGCTTTGGATTTAAGCCATCCAGGCTCAGCGGAACCCATTCGAAAAGATTGGGTCTTAGCGACTGAAGTGAACTTTTATTCTGAATCATCGGGAGTACCAGTATAGGGTACTGATTCACGCCTTCACCACAGGCGGATAGCGTCATAGCGCTTTGCAGACAGCACTCTTAGTTTCTGTGCGATAGGCGATAATGATGTCGGATTCTTGTAGTGCTACTTGATATTTCGCCCATCGTCCCGTCAAATCTCTGCGACGAAGCAGTGCTTAAGGAGAGAATGATCTGTAATAACACTGGTCTTTGAACTATCTATATGAGGGCGAAACTTTTGAACGGCGGATACCAATCCTAGCCAACCTAGCTCCAGCTCGACGGTAAGCTGCCGATTTACATGCTTATTCAAGGTTCTCCTTGCGTAGGCGATAACCTGTAACTGCTCATCTTGATCTTGTTTAAGGACTCCAGCTATGCTTTTGCTGAACTATCAGTTTTGATGACACATGGTAACTCAAGCGTGGAGCAACCAATATTCGAGCGGTCGTAAATGCTTCTTTTAATTGAAGCATGGCTTGTTCGCACTGATCAGTCCAACTGAGGGAGGTGTCCTTCTTAGGAAGATTTTAGAGGGATGCAGCTATATTAGAAAAATTGAGCACATGCCGGCGGAAAATGAACACATTCTTAAGAAATCTTTTGCAGCTGTAGTGGTGATAGATCTAGGATAGTTAACAACGGCTTTGGTTTTATCTGGATTTGATCGTATTCCGCCCTTAATTAAAACATACTCGAGAAAGTTAATTTCCTTGCGAGCAAACTTTGAGGCATTCAATTTCATACCTATTTGCTCTATTTTGCCTAGGGCTTTATCAACGTCTTGCAAATGTTTGTATAGTGGCACCTTGGTGACGGCCAGATCATATAGATGAAGACTTGGGCTTTCGAGTATTTTTTAAAATCGTCCATGATACGTTTAAATGTTGTTGGGCTCTTTTCAGACCCATGGGCATTCGGATTTACTTGAACGAGCATAACAAACATACAAAAACTGTTTCCTAACAGTGTGTTTCTTCCAATGGTTCTTGGTGAAATTCCTTTGAGTGTCGACGAACGAATAGTGAAATTTTTTCGCGCACAAGTAATAATATCTTCAATAATTGGTATGAGGCCTATGTCATACCATCGCTCTTCGCTAGCGAAGGCGATGGACAACTAACACGATTGGGGAAGGGAGGGTATCAGACGTTGTGGAGGTGCAGACGCCTGTAGCAGTTGTCCGATCCACCGCTAGCGAAGCCTCGCTAGCGGGGTGTCATACTTTCGAGCGATACGGCATCGCTACCGATGCGACCGCGTCGCTGAGCTGAGCAGAGCGTCAGCCAGCATCGGTAGCGATGCTACGACGCAGCTGCACACAACGCTATTAACTGCGCGCCTATTCGCTAGCTTCACGCTAGCGAAGAGACTTCGCTCATCTCTCTGTTCGTCGCCTTCGCTCGGGGTGAGCGAAGGTATGACATAGGCCTGATAGATTGTTGTGGCTTTGTGAACGTCATTTAGTCGTTTAGAGTCTATTGTGAAGCTCCAACTGTTAACGTCTCGCGTCCTCACCAAGACCGTTGGGGTGCAAAAGGGCGATAGAGACTCGTGGATAACTCTGTCATTAAGCATATGTGTGCTATTTGACGTTCCATTTCTTGTCGTTTTCCCAAGGGGACGCAGTATATCTTCATAGTAGCTTATTCTATGAGATCAATGCCACGGGGTTGTAGTGGCCCAAATGTCCATCTGGACCCACAATTGCATTGGTATGCTTCCTTATGATGTTAAGGAGATTATTTTTCTGAGTGTGTATCAAATCTGATTGAGATAGGTCAACATCCTTCGCGACATCATAAGATGTTACGATGTTTACAGGAAACTGTGGTATTTGCGATTCCCAGCTTCATTTCGCGGAGCATAGGGGTTGAAGGAGCTGGTTTCTACAGTACCGGACGCGTCTTTTGAATAGACGCCGAAAAAACCGCACTTTTGCGGTTTTTGCGTCTTTTTGCTATAACTCACCAAAGGTAATCCATTTGAAAAACCAAGGGCACATCTGAGCTCAGGAGATCGAGCTCTATCGTCTGGTATATACATTTCATACGAAAGATCAAAAATGGCCAAAATTCAAAACTTGCGCTCCATTGAGAAGGCCGGCAGCGGACGAGTTGTCGGCCGCAAGGTGTCGAAAACCGTTACATGCCCACAATTCCTCTAATTTGAGGTGTTTTGAGAAACGGATGGTATCGTTCGATTCGTCTCTTCGAGATCTACACAATCATGTATACAACTTCGCCAAACCACCGCATTTTCGCAGTGGGTGGTCAAAAATGACTGGAGCGGACTTTTTGCTATTGGAGAAGTTTATATTCCAGGACTTGCATGTTCTCGGAGCATCTGAAGCATGGCGTAATGTGCTTTGTCATGCCAGGAGTCCTCTGAGAGTGCGTCGTGCACAATGCATATAGGATCGAACCTATCAATCGAGGGGGGGGACAGTTTGTAGAGTGAGCATTTAGAGAGTTTTATGAGAAATTCTCAGCCGCCCTATTCAGGATTTGCTGTACTCTGTCCGGCAAGATTAAGGAGTGCGCCGGGAGCAATGCATGTAGAATGGAAACTATCAATCGAGTGGGGCAACCGGTCGCAGATTGCACGCGCGGGCGTTTTCAGAGCGCAGTAACTCTGTAAAATTCGAATCGTTTTGGCTGCAAGTCCTGGGCCTTGTAGTCAGTAAAGCGGCCTAGTAGTAGGCTAAAGTAGAGCGGGGTGGCTTAAGAAGCGGCAATGTTACAGGGATGCGAACGTGAAGGTGAGGCTTGTGTGACGTATTTTTTTCCGATTTCGGTGGACCACTGCAGGAAGACGCCGCAAGCAAACAGCCTCAAAACGCGTAGGCGAACAGGCTGTTAAGGGTACTTTACGATAACATGCTCAGAACACCTCAGCTGCGTAAACTGCCTTAGCTTCAGCTGCAGTTTGAAGCGGCAGAAGATAGCAGTTAGAGTTTCTTGCGCTCTTACTCAGCCAACATTGAGTTTTCAACACTCGCAATGGTACCACTCTGTTCACCACGAAAAGCGCTATCGAACGGTATCAATTCCGACCGACTTCGGAACATCGATTTTTTGACGGTTTCCCATTGAGGACGAGGCCGCTCGAGACCGCGGCCCGCGGCAAGCGGACGGTGACGTCATCGAAAATCGATATCTTCAAATTGTGCTATGCTTGATACCGTTCGATAGAGTTTCTCATGCTGAATTGAACGGTGTTTATGAGTCGCGAGAACTGTTATCTGGGCGAGTAAGAGCACGGAGAACATAGACCGTTGTTGTGCTAAATTGCACGCGCGGGCGTGTTCTGAGCGCAATAACTCTGCCACATTTGAATTTTTCCGGCTACGACTTGTGGATTTTGTAAGCAGTAGAATGATAAAGAAGTGCGCTGAAACATAGCAACGTAGCTTATGGCAGTAGAAAGGTGCTCCGAGCAGCCAGCCAGACTGCCCGAAGGGACGGGGCGAGACTTAAGGCGGCCTCGAATCGCCTTACATGTACTCCCAGTCTACCGAGTGCAAGCTTTTGGCCGAGCCGACACAGTTACAATCCGCACAGTCATGGACACATCCACGCACACAGTGCACGAACATGCCGCTCCCACGCACAAGGAACGCATCGACCCGACACAGCAGGAGCAAGGAGTCCATCCCCTGCATCCCACCTGCGTCTCTGGGCAGTACACGGTCGCTTTTGGTTCGCGTTTATTTCCCCTATCCACCACCCGGGGACGCGCCACGTGGCCCTGCGACAAGCGGCCCGAGATCCCTCTTAACAAGAGAGCCCGAAGGCTCTCTATCGAGGGAGATCCGTGCCCTTCCGCCCTTACTCGCCCAAATTTAAGTTTTTGACGCACCAGATGGCACCATTCTGCTAAGCTCGAAAAGCTCTATCGAACGGTATCAATCTCGGCGAACTCCGGGGGAATTGATTTTTTTACAGTTTCCCTCGGGGAGGAGGGCGCTCTTCGCCGAGCCTGTCCGGACGATGACGTCATCGAAAGTCGACGATTTCGAAATTGGCCAAATTTTCTTATCCAAACTTCGTCCAAAATCGTCTAGGGGTTATTTGGGGCGCTGATTACGAATTTGCCGTCCGTCTTTGAAAATTCCCCCGATTTCGACTTTCGATGACGTCATCGTCCGTCTGGCGCGGCCGTCTTCGATGAGCCGCTGCCCTCTGCATCTCCAAAGCGGCAGCTGGGACTAGTGCAGGTTAGGCAGATGAGGAGCTGTGGACACTTCGTCGTAAAGCAGCTTAACTGCATTGATAGCCTACGCATTCGTAGGCCATTAGCTGATCGCGCGTCCCCCACAGTGGTCGACTGAAATCGGAAAAAAATTGTGTCACACAAGGTTTACCTGCATTTTCGCACCGCTGTACCTTTATACTGGCTTATAAGCTACGTTGCTATGTTTCAGCGCACTTCTTTAGCATTCTACTGCTTACAAAATCCACAATTCGTAGCCGGAAAAATTCAAATGTGGCAGAGTTATTGCGCTCAGAACCGCGCGTGCAATTTAGCACAACAACGGTCTATGTTCTCCGTGCTCTTACTCGCCCAGATAACAGTTCTCGCGACTCATAAACACCGTTCAATTCAGCACGAAAAGCTGTATGAAACGGTATCAAACTCGACCCATTTCGGAAATATCGACTTTCGATGACGTCATCGTCCGTCTGGCGCGGCCGTCTTCGATGAGAAAATGTCAA